>JAEOAD010000034.1:10030000-10630000 GCA_036365145.1 Orientallactaga sibirica | reverse complement strand
TGTGTCACTTTGTGCATCTGGCTTATGTGGGCACTTGGGAATGGGACCCAGGCTGTCAGGCTTTGCAAGCAAGTGCCTTTCACTGCTGAGTCATCTCCCCAGCCCTAGTTTAACTCTTGTGTGTGTGTTTGCTTTGGTGATGGGGATTGAATATTGAACTCTTGGCAATAAAAACATTGAGAAAATACTAGGTAAAAGGCAGAATACAGGGGTGTAGTGACAGCATGTAACTTAGGGACCTGAGCTGGTGGTGCAGGAGGCAGGACAGGCTGCACCAGAGAGGAGGGGAGTTACTTCATCTCCCTGAGCCTGTTTCCCACCCATAAAATGGTCATTGTCATACCTATTATTTATGCAGGACAATGTGAGTGATGTAGTCATGGGCAGGTTTCACAGGTTACTTTCTTTCATTTTATTTTCTTATGGCCATGAGACTCTTAACTCAGGGCCTTACCCATGCCAGGCAAGTGCTCTATCACCGAGCTATGACTCTGGTTTTAGAGGAAAGGAAACCACAGTCCAGAGACGTGGAGTGACTCACCAGAGGCCTTACAGCAAAACAGCTACAGGCCTGGGGCTTGATTTCTAAT
This sequence comes from Orientallactaga sibirica, assembly GCA_036365145.1. Lineage (NCBI taxonomy): Eukaryota > Metazoa > Chordata > Mammalia > Rodentia > Dipodidae > Orientallactaga > Orientallactaga sibirica. The sequence continues at coordinate 10,629,410 of JAEOAD010000034.1, read as the reverse complement.
CCAGGGTTCATTATTTTTTGGTCTTTCAAGAAAGCTTTTTGAAAAAGTTTACAAAATAATAGACCCACCATATAGAAGGAAGGGAAGGAAATGCCTTGTAAGAGCCCAGGAATTCAAGTTCGTAATTTCAAGGCTAAGTAGTGATTCAGCTTGCCAAGAACCACATCTCAGATCTGCCTCTTTCTGGCTTGCCTCAGTCTCCACACCTGTAAACTGGCAATAATATAGCAGCAGGCTTGGGCCTACTCTTCAGATAACTATAAGGGCTAAGAGAGCTCACATGGCAAAGTGCTTGGAGCTTTGCTCAGACGTGCCACGTATTAAGTGCAGAGTAGTTACCATGATTATGTTCTTCATGACCTACAATATCAGAAGTTGTAGTTGTTTTCCAAACCTTTATTTTTATTTTGTTTTTCAAGGTAGGGTCTCGCTCTAGCCCAGGATGACCTGGAATTCACTGTCATCTCAGGGTGACCTCCAACTCATGGCAATCCTCCTACCTCCCGAGTGCTAGGATTAAAAGTGTGTACCACCATGCCCAGACAAAACTTATTTTTGAGATAGGCTCTCTAGCCTGGGCTATTCTGCCTGATTCTCCTGCCTTCATCATGCCAGGCATGTGCCACCATGCCTGGTTCCTGTGGGGCTGGTGATTAGACCTAGGTTTCGTGCATGCTAACCAAGTACTGTGCTAAGCACTTTACTGGGAGCTACATTTCCAGTCCTTTTATTTACTTTTTATGTTTCAGACGGGGTCTCATTCTACAGCCTTGAACTGACAACACTCATACCTCAGCCACCTGAGTGATGAGATGACAGGTGTGGGTCCCCATGCCCAGTTACAGAGGATAACTTTAAAAAAATATTTATTTATTTTTATTTATTTCAGAGAGAAAGAGAGAGAAAGAGGCAGATAGAGAGAAAGAGATAGAGAGATAGAGATAGAGAGAGAGAGAGAGAGAGAGAGAGAGAGAGAGAGAAATAGAGAGAATGGGCACACCAGGGCCTTCAGCTACTGCAAACAAACTTCAGATGTATGTGCCACCCTGTACATCTGGCTTACGTGGATCCTGGGGAATTGAATCTGGGTCCTTTGGCTTCTCAGGCAAATGTCTTAACTGCTAAGCCATCTCTCCAGCCAGAGGATAAATTTTAACCCTTCTTTCTCACTTAGCAGTCATTGTAAGTTGTTTCCCTTGGTGCTTTGTGGAGTAGCTGGGTCATGCTTTCTCTTACCTGCCTGGTTGACACTGGGTGCAGCCACTGTTCTGATGTGATTAAACAAATGCTGTGATGTGCATGGCATCTTTAGGCATGGTGCTACATCTTCTGGCTAGTTCCTTAGTGTCCCAGGAGGAGACTTGCTGCATCCATTGTGTCTACCCAGGACTGTGCTTTTTTTTTTTTTTTTTTTTTTTTTTTTTAATGAGAAAGAGAGAGAATTGGCATGCCAGGGCCTCCAGCCACTGCTATTGGCCTTGAGCATGCATTGTCCTTGTGCATCTGCTTACTTGGATTCTGGGGAGTCAAACATGTGTCCTTAGGCTTCACAGGCAAGCACCTTAACTGCTAAGCCACCTTTCCAGCCCTTTTGTTTTTTATTTTTACTATGTTGCCCATGCTGGCCTGGAACTTGTGATTTCATAGTCCTCTGGCTTCCACCTCCTGAATTCAGGGACTATGGGTGGTGCATCATCATGCCTGTTTCTCCCTAGCCTCCTTGTAACAGCATTCTTGAGAAGGAGGTTAGTGAGCAAAACACAGCTTGCATAGCCAATTGGAGCACAAGGAGGGGGCACATCATGATAGCATATCACCATTCATGTAGAACTCACCAGGATCCACTCTGCACCAGATAGAGGCACTCTTGGCATGGCATAAGTGGTGTCCTGATAATTTTATGCCTGAGTTTGGCCTTGTTGTCCCAAACACACAGCTCCAGACCTGCTCCAAGTAGCACAGAGTTTGGGACAGCTGGCTAGTAAGGGCTGTGGGTTTAGGAAGATGAGGATGGTAGGGCAGATCATCTCTGTGCCTCTCGAAGCTTCCTTAGAATCCCAGCCCATTACAATCTCATGAAGTCACAGAGATCAGCTGGGCATGGTGGCGCACACCTTTAATCCCAGCACTCGGGAGGCAGAGGTAGGAGGATTGCTGTAAGTTTGAGGCTACCCTGAGACTACAGAGTGAATTGCAGGTCAGCCTGGGCTAGAGTGAGACCCTACCTGTAAAAACCAAAACAAAACAAAAAGTCACAGAGATCATATGGCATGTTCCAACACTCTTTCTGTACAAGTGAGGAAACTGAGGTAGACCCAGAGGAAAGGCCCGTGGCTAGTTAGGGCAGAACCAAGACTGGAAGATATGCTCAGTGTTCATTATACTCCTCATAATTTTCATTCATTCTTCCACTTACTTGCTGACTTAGTCGGGGTCACATGGTGGGGACAGCATGGATTTATGGCAAACAGTCCTGATTCCAATCAGCTTGGCCTCTGTGTAACCTTGAGTAAGTACCTTCACCTCTCTGAGTCTCTGTGGATTTGAAATGTATAAAATGGGAATAACAATGTAGCCCACGTACCTGGCTTGTCACAAGGTTAACCAGTATTGGTGTGTGTTCCAGGGTGGCATGGTGCCTGACACACAGAAAAAAGCACATGCATGTTAACATCACCATGACCCACAGCATCGGCCTTATTCATATTCCTAGAATCATGAAGATGACTTGGACAGGGTCCTTGTCCCAACAATTTTTTGGGAAGGGGTGCTTTTTGAAATACCTAAGAGAAAATTCTGGCAAAGCCCAGTGCTGATCCTCAGAACAGCCTGGCTTAAAGTTGAGTTTTTAGATTTCCAAAGAGTAGATTCCCAGCTCGTGGAACCCTGTAAAGCCCAAAAGGCAGTTGTGGAAGATGGTGTCATTGTTTACACACGCACTGTTAGGGCAACGCCTGGGAAATAGCAAACAGCCGGCAGCTAACTGCTTCCAGCCTTCCTAAGGTCCTGGAGCCCCGGAGGATGAGCACGAAGACAACCCTGGGACCCATACAGCTCCCTGCTCAGGCTCCCACTCCCAGTCACATGCACACAGGCCAGGACAGTGGCCAGGGTGTGGCACTAGGGCTCTGGACTTTCTCATTGCTGACCGCATGTGACTGCAAGGAAGTCATGTCCTCTTTCTAGAGACTTTCCATCCACCACCACCAGCCCTGAGCCAGATGGACATTGTCTCCTTTCTGCACCTTCAATAGTCTACAGGGAAGGATGTACCTACCCCAGAATGTGCATGCTGAGGGTGGTCTGAGAAGCCCCATAAGTATCTGCAAACCCACAGAAGGGCTGGTGGGCTTCCTTTGGGCAGGGAGCTGGACGAATGTGCTTTTTCTCTGGGAGAATGTGGTATTCTGGGAGCCAGCTTTGTTCCCACTTCACAGGGCCTGCATCTCCTTCCTGACTTCCAGACTTGTGGCTATGCTTCTAATTGAGCCCAAATTGTGTCAGGACATCAGAAAGAGGGGCTGCAGGCCATAGGCCTCTTGAAGCTGGGGTGGTCCTGAGGGGAGGGTGAAGCCAGGGCTTGGCCCATCCCACTCCTGCTTGAGACTCTAGGAAGACAGGCAGATGCAGACACATCTGGAAACAAGCAACTGGACACCCTGGAGTCTGCAGAACTCCCCAAGGCCCTTCACTTTATGAGGAGGCTCCTGGCTAGGGGGTTCCTTCATGCAGAGGGAAGTGAAGGGGCCCTGTGTTTGGGTCTGTCTTCCTTTGGGAGGTAAACTTTCCTGAAGCACTGTGTGGTACCCTGAGTATAGCAGGGTCTCTGTGTTGGCATGGTCAGTGGAATCAGGGGGCACTTGGCAGGTGTGCTTCATGCCTATCTTCACCTATGTTTACAAGTGTGTGTGTGTGTGTGTGTGTGTGTGCATGTGTGTGTGTTTGGGTGTGGATGTTACCAAGGAGAAAGGAAAGCAAACATGCAGTCTGTCCCTTTGGTGTTCTTTTCACACCATGCTCAGTTCTCACTCTGTGTCCTCTCTTATAGATAGATCCTGGGCCATGGCAGGTTGGCAGGGAATCTGGGTAGTGCTGCCTCCTTGGGCTTGGGTTCATCTGGTAGCTCTCTTGTCTCATTCTGCCTATCTCCACCCTGACACTGGAACCCCAATGGCCCAGAGTAGTTGGGCTTCTCCAGCAGACTAGGGAGTAGAATCTTCTTTAGGATTCATTCATGGTTCATTCTTGCATGCTCTATCATTCTAGGATTTCCCAACTTATGAACCATGAAACACCAAAAACAAAAACAAAAATACAATGTACCCACAAGAAATTTGGTATACAGTTTAAAGTTGTCTGCCAAAATGAAACAAAAACAAAATCTCTCAACCAATTGTGGAAAATGGTCAAAGTATGTATGGTGTGTTTGCAACAAGAAAAATACAATAAGAGCTACATATTTAAACCTAAAAGTGTTAAATTTTACAGTGGCCACATTGAAATAAGAAGAAATAGGTAAACAATTTTAATAATAATATATTTAACCCAGTATGTCTTTAAATATTATCATTTCAATGTGAAATTAATAGAAAGACAGATCTTTTTCCTTTTATTTTGCTTTCTAAATATTCACATCTATTATGTACTGTCCCCTACTTCCCACTGGCCACATTTCACTAGTGATGTTTCAAGGTCTCACTTTCATTACTGTGACTCAGCTCTGAAACCTCCTCAAAGAAAAGAGTAACCCAGTCTTAGCCTACTAGGGAATATGAAATTTTTATTTTATTTTTGCAAGAAAATATGGCCACACGTGAGACTCTCTGGACCCATCTGGGTCAAAGGCGGATTAACATCTCACAAAGCAGCAGAGCTGAGTCTGACCAGCCCTTCCCTGTCTTCCCACGCAGGTCTGGTTTCAGAACGCCCGGGCCAAGTTCAGGCGCAACCTCTTACGGCAGGAAAACACGGGCGTGGACAAGACTTCGGACACAGCGCTGCAGACAGGGACACCGTCTGGGCCAGCTTCGGAGCTGTCCAACGCTTCTCTCAGCCCTTCCAGCACGCCCACCACCCTCACAGACTTGACTAGCCCCACCCTGCCGACTGTGACGTCCGTCTTAACTTCTGTGCCTGGTAACCTGGAGGGCCATGAGCCCCACAGCCCCTCACAAACAACTCTTACCAATCTTTTCTAATGACTCGCCCCCCCCCAAGCCCCATGATTTCTTTAAAAAAGAAATTATCTTTAGTTGAATTCCAAGTGTATTTTAAAATAGAGGCTTTGAGCAACTAACTAACCACGTTTTAGGATCTCGCCTGGAAACAGAGGAAGGAAAAAAAGTAATTGCGTGTCCGGCTAACGCAGTGGTGTGCACTGAGGAATTACTTGGAAGATCTATCCGCCACACAACATTTGTGTCCCTGTACAGTTTTGTGGACTGAGCGAGGAAAAACAGATAATTTAAGTTGGCTAAGAGCTTCTGTATTTTCAAAGACTGCCACGTGCCTTAGGAATACTGTTTTATCTCCATACTTTGGATGACTTGTTCATTTTTCTCTCCCTCTTTTTCTCTCTGTATATTTATGACCAGAGCAAAAATGTAAAAAACAAAAAAACAACAAAAAAATTTGTTACTTTGAATAGTTCTAAAAAGAAAAAGAAAAAAAAGGAAAAAATCAAATCCCCTCCAACGGTCGCTTTGTTGTTTTAGAATTTTAAGGTGGAAGTCTGTTCGAATATCAGAATTTGTAAAATCTAACCAGTAATAAAACCACTTATCGAAACTACTTGGACCTGTTGCTTTTTAGTAGGCTGTAGTCCTAGGGATGGAGAGTTGTTCTAAAGCCCAGAGACCAATAGCAGGGCATTCACCTCCCTGCCAAAGGGAGTGATGGTAAAAAGGCAGAAACACCCAGTGTATGTTCTCAGAGAATTTATAATAGAGATAGACAGATTAGACATCTTAATATGATGTCATTGATATGTGCTTAAGTGGAAGGTCAGTTAATAGAGTACCATTTGTTTACCCCTTCACTGAGTTTACTTGTCTTGTCTACGTATGTTTTGCGGTGTGAGGGTCAAAGGCCCTTATGCCTGCTCTTCTGCTTCTGGCTGGTCTGGAAGTGTGTTCTGTGCTGAGGGGTCCTCTTGAAAAGATGCAGCTTTTCCCTGTGACAAGTGTGCATTGTTACCCAAGGGCAACCCAAGCTCAAATTTCCTAATGAACGAAATTCAAAACAAACAATTTCCAAAAGGTAAAAAACAAAATGAATTTGATTTCTCTAGTAAAGCTTCAGGGAACCTCAAAAGTCCAATGAAAGCAGCCAGGCATGGTGAGGCACGCCTTTAATCCCAGCACTCTACTACTGAGGGATTGTAACGTGGCGCCTGCCTAGCATGCATGAAGCCCTGGGTTTGATTCCTAGCACTGCATCAATGAGGTATGGCCGTGTATTCCTATAACCCCAGCACTCAGGAGATGGAGGCAAGAGGGTCAGAAGTTAAGGATCACCTTTGGCTACATAGTGAGTTTGAGGCCAGCCTAGACTATAGGAGACCATCTCAAGTCACAAGCAAACAAAATACTGCCACTGCACTGTATAATGTGAGGGAAATTGATTTCACTACTTTGAGCATCAGATGAAGACAATGGTCCTCACAGTGGTTGAGTGAGGGCAAAGGCAGGTGGTTGAAGGGACCAGCTGACAGTGTGGCTATATCAAGTCCAGTCTCTCTCTCTCTCTCTCTATATATATATATATGTGTGTGTGTGTGTGTGTGTGTATACACACATATATATACATACACATATATATGTATATAATGTTGTTTGTTTATTTATTTGAGACAGAGAGAGGGAGAGGGAGAATGGGCGCACCAGGGCCTCTAGCCACTGCAAACGAACTCTAGATGTGCGCTCCTTGTGCATCTGGCTTACGTGTGACCTGGAGAATTGAACTGGGGTCCTCAGGCTTCACAGGCAAATGCCTTAACCACCAAGCCATCTCTCCAGCCCAGGTCTCAGTATATTTTATGGAATGCGAAGTGACAGGAGAGGACGAGTTTGCAGATGGACAGCAGGAACATGTTGCAAAATGCCTCAAGCAGGTGAGGTGTCCACACCCCTCTTCCCTGCTGTGGGACCTGCTGAAGAACCCTGACTAGATGTCAGCAGTTGCCCACCAATGCCCCCTCAGAGTCCCACCCAGCAGAAAACCCAATGGGAAAGTCATAGTCTCCTTGGAGAGAAGACAGCTGGAGAAGACGGAGCAGCCTGGGTGTCTGTCCTTCCTCCTGTCATGATGTTGGGAACAGGACAAAGAGAGGAGGGAGTGGGGCAGGAATGGGCTGAGTGTGTGAAACCTGGGCTGAGTCACTTTGGAAATGTTTTGCTTTTTTGTTTGTTTGTTTGAAAAAAAGACACACATACCATGATTTTTATTGCTATCACATATCCAGCAAATAATAGGAGTCCAATAAAGTTTTGGAAACTTGTATAGAAATGTAATGTGCTCACACCTGAACAAAATAGCTTGATGAATGTTTTCCACATGAACACACCCATGTAGCTACCACCCAAACCAAGACATAGGATGTCACCACACCCGAAAGCCTCCCTTGGTTCCCTCCCTGGCTCCTATTCCCACTTCTCACACTTAAGATTAGTTTTATCTGAGTTTGATCAATATAGGTTGCTAAATGAATTTGGGAGACTCAGCCAAGATTGGTCATCTCACTTGAGGTCCCACAGCTAGCTCCCAGGCCCCAGGCTTTGGATGTGTGTCCATGGTCACACATTCCTGCAAGTGGGGGAGGGGATAAAGACTTTCACTTTCCTACCTGTGAAATAGGGCAGTGGAATCCTATACCATTCATGACTGCGTGAGAATGCCAACAGAAGGCCTGCCCTGTGGATGGTCACACAGACACAGTGACTCCGATCACCTCCAAATACTCATTCATGGACCCATACACATATAACCCTATACATGTTCTCAGGGCATCCTTGGAGGGACAGACCCACAGGCTAACACAACACCTCAAATTCAGACCAGATGCTCACAGACAGACACAAACAGGCCCAGACTCTCCCACATAGACCCAGACATACATCAGACCACCCCACATGGGGAGACCTGCATACAGCCCCAGACGTGCATGCATGCAAGTGTTCGCAGCACCCAGGACGCCCCCGCGTAGCCTGACTGTGCCCCTTGCTCAGGCCTGGGCAGAGCCGAGCCTGATTGCTATCTTGTCTGTCAGTACTGCCACCCAGATGGAGAGGGCCCAGGAATGATGCCTGGGGGTCCCCCGCCCCTCTGCAGGAGCAGGTTTAGAAGGCAGGCCTGCTGTTAAGCCAGAGATAAAGACATTGGGATGGGGTGTAGGAGGCACTCTTTTTTCCAGATCTAGAAACCAAGACACAAATTCAGAGAGTGGCAGAGACAGAGGGAGAGAGGGTGACCCATAGGAAGTCAGAAAGGAATGGTGACAGAGATGCTTGGAGGCAGAGATAGAGGCTCTGGGGTGGAAGAAGAGAGAAACAAACAAAAAGAAAAGATGGCAGTGACAGGTAGCAAAGAGGCAGAGCCCAAAGAGACAGAGTCAGATGAAAAGACTATGTGAGGAGGGCAGAGTCGGAGATAGAAGGAGAACCTGGCACAACCTCAGAGGCCAAGAGAGACCATACCAAAGAATGGAGCAGGAGGTCCGAGTCCCATGGGGCTGGTGAAGAGACCAGTGAGAAGGTAAAAGGGAGGCCAGAGAACTGCCAAGTTAGAACTAGGAAAGATGCTCCCCCCCCCATCAGCCATTATGCATGCACACTGCACACTTTGACACTGTGGGGTCTTCCTTGTCCCAGAACCCAGAGCCAGGCCCAGTGCTAGGCAGTCTCCAGGGGCCGAAGTCTCAGGCATAGCCCTACTCCACTTTACCAAGTGTCCCTGTGCCCAGTGGTCAAGGTACTTATCCATCTTCACTTGTAAATGAGCTAAGGGATATTGCCAGAGGGGTCCTCAATGAAAGAACATGCCCCTGCTTTGATGGTGGTCAGTGGAATTGCCTGGAGAAGTGGCAAAGACTTGAAGGAGGAGATGATGTTTCGAGTGAGCAGAAAGTAACTGACAGAGAAAGCGATGCAGGTGGTCTACCTGGCAGAGGAAAGGGTGGAGCATAGGTCAGGGGACACGGAGGCTCAGAGCAGAAAGCAGGTGGACTGCAGGGGATGGCCCTGGATAGTGGGCCCATGGAGGACCCTACCCCAGGGGCCACGGTGAGGGGACTCCTCTGACCACTGGGATGGAGAGAGTAAGGCAGGTAAACACCAGAGCCTGGGCAATGGGCATGAGGAGGCCAGAGTGATCCAGCTTGAGTCTCTTCCTGGGTTACAGCCCTGCCCTGCTCCCTCCTTCCCTCCCTCCCTCCCTCCCTTCCTCCCATCTTCCCATACTCTTTTCCTCTTTTCTTGGTCCCAGTGATAGGGGAGTTGGACATAAACATAATTTTTTTTTTTAAACAAGATCTCATTTAGCCCAAGCTGGCCTCAAACTTGCTATGTAGCTGAAGATGACCTTGAACTTCTGATTCTCCTGTCTCCACTTCCCCAGTGCTGAAATGACAGGTGTGCACCACCACACCCAGTTTCTGTGATGCTGGGGATGAGATCCAGGACTTCATGCATGCTAAGTAAGCACTCTGCCACCCGAGCTACATCTCCAGCCCGTGGAGACCATTTTGCTCATGCAGACGACCTTAGGCTTCTGGACTCTCTGGGAGACAAACACAGCAATAGCCAGTCAGTGGCCCACTCTAGGGAAACCATCCCTTTCACAGCGCAGGAAGCTGAGGAGAAGTCATTTGCCCAGCCTTGCCCAGCTTGGGACCACAGGGATTCTTGCAACAAGTACCCAGGTGGCAGGCACTGTGTGTTCAACATGTGAGGGAGATGGAAAATACTGCTTACACAGGCTGGCCTTAGTTGACCATGATGTGCTTGAGGGGCAAGAGGAAGGGGGCAGAAGGCTGGCTTGATGGGAGTCATTTTGCTACAGTGGACAGGAGAGGGGAGCTGCCCGGAAGCACCTCCAGTTCCAACAACTGCTCCTGCAACTTTTCCAAATTGCTCTCTGCTGGTTCCTGAGGAGGAGCAAGAAACATCTCATAGGAACCCAAGGAAAAAGAAAATGCCAAGCATGGCGAAGTAAACTTAGAGCATAACAAACCCCTTCCCAGGTCCTCACTGCTCAGATCCCACAGCTGCCTGCCCACACTTTTCTCATTCTTTTTTTTTTTTTTTTTCAAGGTAAGGTCTTGCTGTAGTCCAGGCTGACCTGGAATTCACTCTGTAGTCTCAGGCTGTCCTCAAACTCATAGGGACCCACCTACCTCAGGCTCCTGAGTACTAGGATTAAAGGTGTGTGCCACCATGCCTGGTGCATGTGTACTCATTCTTTTTTTTTTTTTGTTAAATTAAATTTATTTATTTGCAAACAGAGAGAGAGAGAGAGAGAGAGACAGAGACAGAATGGGCATGCCAGGGCCTCCAGCCACTGAAAATGAACTCCAGATGCATGTGCCCCTTGTGCATCTGGCTTACGTGGGTCCTGGGGAATTGAACCTGGGTCCTTTGCCTTCACAGGCAAATGCCTTAACCACTAAGCCATTTCTCCAGCCTGACTTGCTCATTTTTGTAGCAGATCCATCTATTACCTTGCCCATCCAAGGACAGTGACCTCCTCAGGGTCTCTGACAGACAGTGTGAATTGGCAACCACTGTCATTTCAGGAAGCTCAAATAGGGAAGAAACTTACTGCTTGATACCTTTTCATCTCACTGAAGGACAGTTATTGAGTACCAGGTCTTGTGCTGGGTGCTGGGGATAGCAGGGACTATGATAGATCCTAACCTTCCCAGAGCTCCAACTGCAGTGGAAGAGACAAACATCAAGCCATCTTAAAACTATCTACTGGGGGCTTGAAAGATTGCTCAGCAGTTAAAGGCACTTGCTTGCAAAACCTGATGTCTAGGTTCAATTCCCCAATACCCATGTAAAGCCAGATGCACAAAGTGGTGCATGCATCTGGAATTCATTTGCAGTGGCTAGAGGCCCTGATGTGCCTATTCTCTCTCTCTCTCTCTGTTCAAATAAATAATAAAAATTAAAAATTACCTATTGAACAATGTCTTTGCTGACTCCTATGTGGAATCACAGACAGACAGAGGCTAGGGAAAAGACAGCCTGGTGGAGAAAGAACTCCCTGAGAGACTGGATAAGGGGATGGGAATTAACTCTGCAAGCAGGGGGGCAAAAGAAGCAACAGCATGTGCAAAGGCCCTGAGGTCCAGAAAGTTCAAGGTGCTGAAAAATGGCCAGTGTGGCTAGAGCTCTCAGAGCAAGGGCCAGGGTTGTGGAAGGTGGGGCAGATGTTTGGGTCATAACTCCAAAAGCATCAAGGCAGGGGAGAGAGGTAGATGGTGGGGGTGGGGAGGGCTCTCAAAATCAATCAGATCATGGGACATCTGACCAGTGGAACAAAGGGGATGGTCTCACTGTGGGAGGAGGGAGATCTAGAAGGGTGCAGGACCACACCTAGTTGGCTCATGGAATCCTCCCGGGAAAAGGTGTGGTGGATGGGGACAGGCAAATGATCAGAGCATCAGGCTTGGAACTTGAGGGTCCTATGACCTTACACCATCAAAGCAATGGCCCAGCCCTTTCCCTCAAGAGGCTCACAGTCCAATGCAGGAGGTATGAAAGGGGACTGGGACACTTCCCCATGGCTACTCAACCTTCCAGAGCAAGTGGTCATAGGATGGCCTTTGAGGCTTCATCACACTTGGTCCTTGACCATCTCTCCAGTACAGGACTTAGGTCTGTCTTCAGGCTGGAAGCCAGACAGATGTGCCAAACTCCAGGACTGCCTGCTAGGTGGACTCTTCCAGAAGGTTATACCCTTCCTTTCCTCTCCTAAACACTAGCCCAAATTCACCTCTTCTCTGAAAACTTTGGGGTTTTAGTCTACCTTCCTATCTGTTCCTCTCCTATCTGAGGCTAGGGAGATGGCTTGGTTGGTAAAGTGTTTGCTATACAAGCATGAGGATGAGATCTCAGACCCTGAGTACCCATGTAAAAGCCAGACATGGTTGTGGAGGCTTGTAATCCCTGTGCTGGGGAGGCAGAGACACGAGAATCACTAGGGCTTACTGGCTAGGTAATCTAACCAAATGGGTGAGCTTTAGGTTCAGTGAGAGATCCTGTCTGAAAAAAGAAGATGGAGTGAGCTTGAGAGATGGCTTAGTGGCTAAGGTGTTTGCTTGCCAAGCCTAAGGACCCAGGTTCAATTCTCCAGAACCCACGTAAGCCAGATGCACAGGGTGGCACATGCATCGAGTTCGTTTGCAGTGGCTGGAGGTCTTGGCAAGCCTATTCTCTCTGTGTCTCTGTTTAAATAAATAAATAAATAAATAAGTTTTTTAAAAAGGTGAAGAATGACTGAGGAAGACACCAAGCATGGACCTGGCCTCTACACACACACACGTGCGCATGCACTTGCATACACACACACACACACACACACACACCACAATGCACGTGTCAACCCCAACCCCGCCTTCACAGGGCTATATTCATTTGTTCATCCCCACCATCCTCTCTAACATGCGCCTGCCAGCTTCCTAGGAATTGCATGTCACCCGGCATAGACTTGGTAACTTCTGTTTCAGTAAGGGAACAGTTAAAGATGTACCCACAGGAGTGATTCAACTCCTCTCCTTCCTGCAGCTGAAAACTCCCTACTAACTTGGTGTCTCTCTTCCTGACACCTGCCAGACCCTTGATAAACATGTCCTAAAGTCCTGGAGAGAATTAATGTTACCATGGGCATCCACTATTTTAGAGCCTTGTCCTTAGGGCTCTGAGGCCAGACTCTCCTGCCAGTTACTGCTGTGCTATCCTGGGTAAATTACTTAACCTTTCTGAACTTCTGGTATTTGTAACCAGTTTATGTGAAACCTGGGTAATAACTCCTACTTCATGGAGCTTGCTTGCCCTTGAAGGGTGTTGTTCCTGCAGCCACAGTGTTGAGCCGAGTCCCTGGCACTAGGAAGGGCTCTGGTCCCCAGACCCATGGCTGTTTGAGGCATTTTTCAACTCTACAATGATGGCTTGGAGACCAAATCCAGAGCCTCGCACGTCCTAGGCCAGCGCTTCGCCCCCCACCCCTCCCCAGCTAAATCCTCAAACCCCATCAACTCCAAAGCTGGTTGACGTCTTTGCAGCGTGGACAGAGGCCAAGGAGGTGGCCCCACTGTGGGATGGCCTCCTGGCTTTTCAGAATCCCTGCTGTGGGTGAGCTCTGGGACCAGTCCAGGTAGAGGGGGTGGCTGGAGGCCTGGAGCTGTCCCAGGAGGCAAGGATTGGGGAGAGGGCGGAATCCGGAGCCGAGGTGGGATCCCGGGGGAGAGGTGAAGAACGTAGACATCCTGCGGGGGCACCGCCTCCGGACCTAGGCAAGCTCCGGGACAGGCATCCGAGGGGGGCGACAGTCAGGCCCCGAGCCCCCGCAGCCTGGCGGAGGGCGCCCCCTGGCGGCGCATCTCGATAGTGTCCCGGGTCTGCGGCTGACATTCTCCAGGGACATCAGAGTGACTGGGGATCATTCCAGGTTCAGCAAGGCTGGAGTGATCATGCTGGGTGCTTGGGTGTGCCCACTTCCGCAATAGGTGGAGTGGAGTGGCTGGGACAGGCCGTAGGCCAGGGTGCCTGGACTGGTGCCTAGATTCCCCAATAATCACCTTTCCTTTAGACCCTTTTTTTGGCCTCTGAGCAGAGGTGCTGGCTCCAACCGGAGGGGTTCCCTGAGAACGAGGGTGGTGGAGATATGCAAGCCCAGGCCCCCATCCTGGGCACCAAGAGGCTTATTTTGCCCTAGAACTCTCCTTGCTGATTGTAGCCTGCAATGGTGGTGGGAGGCACAGGTGTGGGGAGTGTGTGTGCCCGCGTGCTGGGTTGCCTGTATTTGCTCAGATGCATGCATCTGTGTGCAGGGGTGTGTTTCCACGAGAAGGAGTGTGAGGTTAAGGATTTGAGTGTGTGTACATGTACCCTTGTGTTCTGGGCAGGGTGTCCCTGCATATTTCTGCTCAGCTTATTTCTGTGGCACGTCTGTTTTGATACCTAGGTGGAGGGCTCAGGTGTGGTTAATGGTACACAGGTTGGGGGTGGGATGATGATCTTCATCACCTTCAACCAAGCAGAGGTGGCTGACTCCCTGTCCTATGCCTGACTCCAGACTGCACTCCCTGAGAACCAATGACCTGTTCTCTCTCCCCATAGTGTTCCCATGTTCTGGTCTTCCTTTGATAGATGAGAAAGAAAGATCTAAAGCCAGAGAGACCAACCGGTTCAAGGACATTTGGCCAGAAAGGCTGGACTCCTGGCTCCAGTCTCAATTCTTTCCTCTCCCAAGATGGCCCTGGGCACCCTCTGCCCAGCCTGAGGCAGGGGTGAGGACAAGTTTCTGGGCTGGGCTGGGCTGGGCTGTGGAGTGAGCAGGACACAAAATGTCCAGTGTCTGCCCTGCCTCCCCTTTACTGGCCCTGCCCCACTTGCTTGGGGAGGCATGAGGGTGTCCAGTGCCACATTGGGCAGACAGGCAAGGGACACTCCTGTGCATCAGGGGTGTCCAGGGATGCTGGACTCACCTGCTCACAACAGCTTGTGACTGACTTGTACTGGGTGCGACAAGGAAATAAACCTCAGCCTGAACTGGGTTTCTAGTGCCAGTTATTGCTGGCACCTGCCCAGGCCGAAAGTGCTTCAGCTTGCCCTACTCCAAGGAGGAATGGATGAGTAATTAAGATCACCACGATACCAGCCCAGTACTAATAGGAGCATGTTAGTGGCCACTGTTTGCTGAGGCCTGACTGGGTGCCCTTGCTAGGTTCGTTATGTAGGTGCCAGGAGGCTGGGTTCCTCAATGGTTAGGGCATTGGCTATAAAGCAGCCAGCTTTCCAACTGTGCGACCTTGGGCCAGCTACTTAACATCTCTCTGCCTCAGTGTCCTTAAGCTGTAAAGTAATAGCAGATGAGATACTACATTGAAAAGATTCAAGCCCTTGCCTGAGAGTAAATATACATGAAGCAAGCACTCACTTTTCTTTCTGGGACCTCCTTGTCTCCTTGTGACAACCTGGGTGGTAGGTTGTGTTATCTCCACTTTACAGATGAGGAAACTGAGGCTGAGCCATTTGTCATAGATCTCAAAACAAAGGCCCATCCAAGCTGGGTCCTGATCCTAGCCTGCACTGAAGCTTTGTTCCAGGCTGATCTCCTGTGCCTAGCATTGATAGAACAGTTCCTAGCTGGCAGGATTAACTGGCTCAGAGACCAGGAAGGGCTTCCATGTGAATCAATTTGTTTTGAATCTCACCAGGGCCTTAAGAAGAGTATTTAGGGGCTGGGGAGATGGCTCAGCCGTTAAAGGCACTTGCTTGCCTGCCAAGCTTGCTGGACAGGGTTTGAGTCCTCAGTGTCCACATAAAGCCAGATGCACAAAGTGGTACATGTGCCTGGTGTTCATTTTGCAGTGACAAGAAGCATTGGTGTGTCCATACTCTCTCTCATGATTAGATAAAATTATTTTTAAAAAGAAAAGCATTTAACATTAGCATGTGCTGTGGATGGATGGGGAAATTGAAGCCCAGAGACAATGCCTTGCCCAAGGGTGCACAGAAAGCAACAGGGCCAACATTTGATTTCAGAACTACCAATAAATAGCATCATTTTGTGTAATTACAATTTGGGGGAGGGTGTGTCTATTGTGAGTCCGCCGCTTGCTAACACCGTGCCCTTTGTAGCTCTCCTAGAGAGTCTCAACTCTCTGGTTTTCTCCTTGGTGTCCACGCTCTTCTCCCTTCCTGTCTTGCGCCCCCTAGAGGACAGAGTCAGAAAGTGACTCGCCTCTGGGTATGCAGGCCTGGCACACAGTGGGCGAGGAAGACCTGGCTCCTCAGGGAAGGGCTTCCAACAGAATTAATGCAAATTTGTGAGGGAATGTCCCTGGGCATCTGACCCAGGACCAAAGGGCTAGGAGAAGCTGCCTCGAGAGGCAGATGGCTGTGCTGAGATGGAAGGGAAGGTGAGACATCTATAGATATATGAAATCTATATCATATAATTTATATCTACAGCGACAAGTTCCTGAGCACTAGACAAGGTTGGGTATGATTAAGGGTTTTGTATTTATCTCTTTTAATCCTCAGAATATCTCATCTGATTCTCAAAACTTGTTTGGAACAAGTATTCGGATAAGGAGCTTTGGGCACTAGGCCACGAGGTAAATGCAGCTGGCTGAGCCGGGACTCGAACTGTCGTCATCCCAGTTCCTCCTGTTGGGGACAGGTGAGGTGCGTTTTAAAGACTGCAGGTCCAAGAGAGATGGGGCGTGGGGGGCATTCCTTCATTTCTGAAACCAAGAAAGAAGGTTCCAGGTGGCGCTGAGCCGGCCCCCCACTTTCTCTCTGGGTTCCCACAGCTCCTCACCCCCGCTGCCCAGAGCAGGGCCAGGCACGCCGCCACTGATGGATGCAGGCTGCAGGCTGCAGGCCGGAGTGGGCGGCAAGAGAGGCCTGGCCAGAGGCAGGGGTGCCACCTGCAGGGTGGCCTAGTCTCTCGACCCTGGGGGACCCCCAGCGTCATCCCGAGCCCCGGGGGAGCTGTCGGGGCGCAGCCTCCCTGGGGTGCGCGGCGTCTGGGGCCCGCGGCTCCCTCCCTCGGAGCAGGCCAGGAACCGCCTGGTGGTGCGTTTGTTTTTCCATCAACAATTGGCTTACGTAAACTCCTCGCCGCCTCCCAGGGCTGCCAGCGCGGGGGAGGCGCCCTATCTGATCGGGGCGTCGCCAGCTTCGCCTGCTCCGGGGTGCCCTGCGTGCCCAGGCACGGGTCTACCAGCGTCCCGCGGGGAGGGGCCTGGCGCCGGGGCTCCTCAGGGCTAAGGCGGGACGGCGAGGGTCCTCTTCCCCAAGACCCACCCAGGAGAACCCCATCTCCTTCCCACCACTCCCTGTGCCCTGTAATACAGCGAAAGGTGTCCTTGGCCTGTGCCCAGGAATGGGGGGAGGGGACTGGACTTCGGGGAGATGCAGGGTAACATGCTCTGCATGCCACTACAGGTGGTTCTCAGAGAACAGTGAGTCTGGGGGATGAGGGGAATGCCACCAGCCTCACCTGGGTGTGAGGCCCAGGAACCAGCAATCAATTAAAACCCAAACCAAACCACCTTCTATTTGGAAGACTTTTCAAAAAATCACAGAGAAGTGGGCTGGAGAGATGGCGGTTAAAGGTACTTGCTTGCAAAAACCTTGCTGTCTGGGTTAGATTCTCCAGTATTCATGTGAAGCCAGATGCACAAAAGTGGTGCCTGCATCTGGAATTCTTTTGTTGTTGTTGTTGCTTTTTTGAGGTAGCCCAGGCTGACCTGGAATTCACTATGTAGTCTCAGGGTGGCCTTGAACACACAGCAATCCTCCTACCTCTGCTTCCCCTAGTGCTGGGATTAAAGGCATGCCACGGCCATCTGGAATTCTCCAGCAGTGGCAAGCGGGTCTTGTGGGCCCACATTCTGTCATAAATGGGTGAAAATATTTTTTAAAAAGCACAGAAGAGGCACATTAGAACAAACGTCACCTACCCTTCCTAGATTGCCCAACTATTAATCTTTTGCCACTTCTGCACCTCTTCCCTCAACATGTCTTTTATTTTACAGATGAGGAAACTGAGGCTGAGGCCTGAAATAACTTCTCCAATAGATTGTTGGAGCTGATATTTAAAGTTAGATCTCAGCTGAAAACGTTTTGCTTTTTTTGCTTTCTATGTGACTTTTTTTTAAAAAGTTAAATTTTGGCTCCCTGACCTTGAATGGTTACCCTGTATACATAGCACATGAAGATCTGCAGCAGTCTCCCTCACCAGGCACCCTAGTTCCTTACTTAAAAGCATAGGTCTTCCTGCAATTCTATGGTTGTGTATGCATGTCCCTAAGACACGTTTCACCTTTTCACACAAGTGCTTTTGTATCCTGCACTCTACTCTCCTGTTGACTTTCCTTCCTCCCATGGCTATATATCATAAAGACTTTTTCCATATTGGAAATCCAAGACTCCTCTATTCTTTTAGACCAGAGTATAGTATTCCTCGGAATAGATGCAAATTGATTTCACTAGTTCCCCACGAGTGAGAAATCAGGTTTCCAACCTATTGTTATTCTAACGGGAGCTGTGATAAATAACCACATGCAGACATCAATTTGCACACGTGCAAGAATATTTGCATGGTGAATTCCTAGAAGTGAAAATTCTGGGTTAAAGGGTATGTGGATTTTTTTAATTTACTCAGATAGTGCCAAATCACTCCTCAGGGAGGTTGTACCAATTTGCCCTCCCACTTACGATGAATGAAAATGCCTGCTTCCCACACCCTTGCCAGCACAGCATGTTATCAAACTTTTTGATCTTTGTCAATCTGTTAGATATAAAATGATATCTCATAGCTGTAATTTCATTTCTCCCGCTACAAGGGAGGTTGACTGTGTTTTTATATGACTAAGAGTCATTTACATTTCCTTTCCTGGGAACTGTTTGTTTATAGTCTTTGCCTATCTTTTAATTAGGTGTTTTTTTTTTTCTTCCTAATATGTAGGAGCTCTTAAAATAACAAGGATATCAGCCCTTTGTCAATAGCATATGATATGTCTGTAATGTATGTTCCTTTTGACTTTGTTTATGTTATTTTTTTGTGCAGAAATAAACATAACTTTGTGTGTCCAAATACATTCATCTTTTCATTTATAGATTCAATTTTAAAAGGCTTTTATTATAAGATTGCCTTTGAAGGTATTCTTGGGTTTTCTTCATTCTAGAACTTGTTTTGGTGTAAGGTGTGAGGTAGGGATTCAGCCCTTTCTCTTTGGATGGCTCTGTAGTTGTCCCCAGCATGGCTTACTGAGCAATTTGTCTCTGTGTTATTGATTGGTATGGTGGTTTGAATGTAAGATATCCCCCATAGTGTCATGTGTTTGAATGCTTAATCGTCAGCTGTTGGAGCTGTTCAGGAAAGTTGTGAAGTCTTTGGGAGGTGGAGCTTTGCTGGAGGAAATGTGTCACTGGGGAGGGCCATTGAGTGTTACAGCCCAGCCCTACTGGTCACACTTAGCTCACTGTCTCTTCTTCCTCCTTGCTGATGTGAAGATGTTACACTGGCTGTCTGCTCCTGCCATACTTTCCCTGCCACGATAAAACTTCTCCAAACTATAAGCTGGAAAGAAATACTTTCCTTCCATAAGCTGCTTGGTTGGTATTTTGTTCCAGCATTGAGAAAGTAACTGACACAATTAGCAATGTTACTTACAAAATTCCTGAAGGCACTGGGTACCCTGTCAATTTTCCAGGGCAGTCCTGACAAAGTAGAGTCTTCTCCCTAATCCTCTAGAGACGCCTTGCAAGACCTCAGTGGGTACCTAAAACAACAGACAGTAATGAAACCTATGTGGCATATACATATATATGATGTCTTTTTCTATACATTCAAATTTATGATGAGGTTTAATTTATAAATTAGGCACAGTGAGAAATTATCAGGCTGATGAATAATGAAATTGGATAATTGTCACAATGTGCTATATACTATAAAAGATATTTAAAATTTATGAATTGGCCAGGTGTGGTGGCTCATGCCTTTAATCCCAGCACTTGAGAGGCAGAGGTAGGAGGATCACTGTGAGTTTGAGGCCAACCTGACACTATATAGTGAATTCCATGTCAACCTGGGCTAGAGCAAGACCCTACCTCAAAACAACAACAACAAAAGCTTATGAATTATTTATTTCTAGAATTTTCCACTAATATTTTTAGACCTCTATTGACTGTGAGTAGCTGAAATTGGAGAAAGAACATCAGCAGGCGATGGGAACTACTGTACAATCAATTGGGTAGAATACTGGATTCTTGGCACTAAAGTTCGAAAAGTCCTGATAAAATGGAGCAAGCAGGGGAGCCATAAACCACAAACTTCCTCAGAGTGTGTGTAAGGACTGTCACCCACCTAGAGGGGAGAAGCAGCCCGGGTAGGTAGTGGGATCCCCATCATGGGAGGCTTAAAAGCTTTCTTCACCTCTGTGAGATTGCTGGTGGTTTTAAGTAGGTGTGTGAGCTCCCTGTTCCTTGCCATAGGATTCCCCAAAACAGCAGAGGTAGACTGGAGTTCCAATTGTTATTCAGTGGCAGAATGGGCCTCTGAAGGGCTTAAAAGGTGAAAACTAGTTCTGTGGCTGGAAGATCGCCTCACAGACTCCTGGGAAGGGTCTCTAGGGACCGCAAAAATCACTTGAAGGCAGGATCTTTTGTCTCATGAATGGTCCTTCATGACCTGAAGTGGACTCAGGACTCTGGACTCTCCTGTGGGCCACAACAGTGGCTCAGACTCTTCTAGGAGCCAGCTGGAGTGGTGGCAGGTCCTTAGTGGGGTTCAAAGTCTCTCCAGGTTGTGGCCATGCCAGGACCTATAGAGATAAGGAGAGAGAAATGGCTGGCATCGGGACTGGGAAATCTGGGTTCCATTGAACACTTCTGTACTTGTCCACACTTGGAAATGGACTATTTTCTGGGTGGGAGAGGAGTTACATGGGCCTTAAATTTTTAACTTTTTTCTTTTTCTTTTTTTTTTTTTTTTGTTTTGGGGTTCTGATCCAGGCTGAAAATTAACTATAGTCTTGACCTAACTTGATTCCTCCTATTTGGGATTAAGAGACAGACGCCCGGACAAAAATATTTTTATTGATTTATTTGAGAGAGAGAGAGAGACAGACAGACAGAGGCAGAGGGAAAGAATAGGCACACCAGGGCCTCCAGCCACTGCAAACAAACTGCAGACACATGTGCCACCTTGTGCATGTGCCTTACATGGGTCCATAGGAATTGATCCTGGGTCCACTGGCTTTTCAGGAAAGTGCCTTAACTGCTAAGCCATCTCTCCAGTCCCCTTTTTTGAGGTAGGGTCCCACTTTAGCCTAGGCTAACCTGGAACTCACTCTTGTAGTTCCAGGCTGGCCTTGAACTCACAGATCCTCCTAGGTCTGCCTCCTGAGTACTGGGATTACAGGCGTGTGCCATCATGTCATGCCTATAATTTTTAAATTTTTTGAATGAGGCATTACAAACTCAATAAAGTGTGTGCACAAATGTATACTTGGAAGATTTTTATTTTAAAAATATATAGTCATGCACCTCAGGAAGTTCCCTTCTCTTTCTCCCATTCTACAGGGGCTCCCAGAAACAGTCATGAACCTATCTTCTAGTCTTTTTAAAAAATTAATTATTTAGTGAGATTCTCCTTTGGAGAAAAAAAAAAAAAACCTTATGTAAAAGCTTTGGACAGTCCATTCTAATCTATAGCAAAGCCATTTGGATTTCTTGCCTCAGAACATGGATGAGCTTTAGTGCCTACTATAGCTCTGAGAATAATGTTATCAGAATTTAAAAAAAATAATAATAATTTATTTTTTTTTTTGAAGTAGAGTCTTGCTCTAGCCCAGGCTGACCTGGCATTCACTATAGTTTCAGGGTGGCATCGAATTTATGGCGATCCTCCTACCTCCTCCTCCCGAGTGCTGGGATTAAAGGCATGTGCCACCACTCTTGGCTTATTCTAGTCTTAAGTATGGTTGCTTCCTGTTATTTTCTTTTCCTCCTTCAATTCCTTCCTCCCTCCCTGCCTTCCTTCTTTCTTTCCTTTCTTCCTTTTTTTCCTTCATTTTCCCTCCCTCCTTCCTTCCTTCCTTCCTTCCTTCCTCCCTCCCTTCCTTTTCCTTCCTTCCTTTATTTTTTTCTTCAGTTTTCTGAGACTATGTTACATTATGTAGCCCAGGCAGAGGGGAAAGAAAGGGATGGTCAACGGACAGGCCTTGGGGGTGGGGCACAGGGCACAACTGTGCCTGGGACTGCCTAGGCCCTTTCCAGGGAAGGACAGGGTCTGTCTTGCAGGGCAGATCTGTCAAGCTATTCTGTATAGAGTCAGATCTGGTGCCTCAGTCTCTCCACCTGAACAGTGGGCTGATCCATGGTCCATAGTTTGAATATCTGCCTGGAAGACCCTGTCCTCGATCTGATGGCATGATCTGTGCTAATATACACTCAGGCAGGTCCTATGAGTTGGGGGAAGGCCTTTCAGTTCTAGCGCTTGTCTAGGGTGAATCTGTGGTCAGGGACCAGCAGCCTCCTCCCGCCCCCATGCCAGCTTCAGCAGTGCCTGGGGCTCCCTGGGAACCGGGGGAGGAGAGGTGTGCTCAGCTGTTTCCATGAAGTCACCACAGCTGCTGCCCAGAGTATGGGAAGTTGTTGTGATCTCAGAGCCAGGGCTGGCCAAGTCTGGTGACCAAATCAACCTCAGATGAGCTCAGGCCTGCCCTCATTGCCAGCAGAGGAGCAGTGGTGGTAACCAGCTCAAATCTTGCATGGTGGTGGGCAGCCTGAAGTCATTGATTTGTGGGGGGGGGAAAAAACGAAACAAAGAAAAATGGATTTAAACCCTTTACCACATTCAGGGTTCAGAGCCTGGCCCTGCTTTGGCTGTGGTCCCCTTGGTAGGGATGCCCGTACCCTTTGTGGTTTGTTTTGGGGAATCAACAAGATTGTGCTTACAAGACACAGCTTGTGGTGCTAGCAACTGGGGGCTCCAGAATTATTTGTTGCAGGGCTAGATCGCATTCAATCCCACTATGGCAAGTGCTGGGATCCTCAGGATCCTCAGTGGCAAGGCAGTGCGAGCAGACCAGGCTCTGGCCTGGGAGAGTACCTGTGGATGAAACCTGTGACCTCCACTCACAGCCTGAGCCTTGAGGGTCCTTTTTCCAGGGCACTTTCTGGTCCCCCTTTGTCTGTGGGTCACAAATGCTGACTCACACCTGGCCCTATGCCCCCGCTGTTCTTCTCTTCCCTTATCAATTGCACCCACTGCGGTTCTCTGGGCACTGGACTTGGGCTGTGTGTACACAGGTGATTGGAGTGTATTCCGAATCATACTGGAACGACTCATCATGTAAATACAATTAGGTTTCTGTCTGCCTGTTTTCCTGTTTCTCCATCAGGAGCCAGTAGCTTTATGAATCCTTTGGAAAGTATGCTTGGTGTGGTTTGACTTGGGGACCACAACCTCATTCAAAGTGGTTCAGGACATGGGGACAAAGGATGGTGTCACAGACATAGGCAGGTGTCTTTCCGTGCTCTCAAACCAATGGGCAACGACTGGCCATGAGTTTGCTAGCTGGGAGGTGGTGTTGAAAAAAATAAATAAAAATTAAGTGGTGATGACAGAAATACAGCTTTTAGATGTGAGTTTCAGGCTGGCAGTCACTGGGACAGATGTTTACTCTGCGTGCCAGTTTGTGTCCAGGCTGCTTTGTGCCCTTACAGTTGTGCCCAGTTTCGCCATGATAACAGAGGTGCAAATTGCTTCTAATACTAAGGACCTCCCAGGCAATGCAGGGGAGTTAATAGGGTCAGTTAATAAAAATTAAAAGAACCAGTATTGGGGCTGGAGAGATGGCTCAGCAGTTAAAGCATTTGCCTGCAAAGCCAAAGGACCCAGGTTCAGTTCCCTAGTACCCGTGTAAAACCAGATGCACAATGTGACACATGCATCTGGGGTTTGTTTGCAGCTTCATTAATAATTAAATTAAATAAATCTAAAAATTGTTTTAAAAAGAGCCAGTATCAGTTAGGCACATAGTCATTTTCTGTCTTAAAAAAATAATAGTCTAACTGGAGAGATGGCTTAGTGATTAAGGCACTTGCCTGTAAAGCCCAAGGACCCAGGTTTGATTCCTCAGTACCCACATAAGCCAGATGCACAACGTGCCACATGAATCTGGAGTCCATTTGCAGTGACTAGAGGCCCTGGTATACCCATTCTCTCTCTCTCTCTCTGTTTCTTCTCTCTCTCTCTCTCTCAAATAGTCTTTGGTGAGAGATAGACTATTTTAAAATAGAGTTTGGGGGGCTAGAGAAAGGTTTCAGTGGTTGGGTCACTTTCTTGCAAAGTCTGATGGCCTGATTTCAATTCCCCAGTGTCCATAGAAAGCCAGATGCACAAAGTATCACAAGTGTTTGGAATTTGTTTGCAGTGGCAGGTCCTGGCATGTTCATTCTCTCTGTCTGCTTCTTTTTCTGTTTATCTTTCTCTCTCTCTCAAATAAAAAATAAAATAAAATAGGGTTTGTGTGAGTAGCTTTTCCTGTGGGAAATAAAGTCAGACCCTATGTCATGCCTTATATAACTCAGATGGCTTAACATGAACAAGTCTTAACAACATATGGAAGGGAGCCAAGCATGGTGGTGCATGCATGCCTTTAGCCCAGTATTTGGGAAGCTGAGGTAGGAGGATTGCTGTGAGTTTCAAACCGTCCTGGAGCTACTGAATGAGTTCCAGGTCAGCCTGGACTAGAATGAGACCTTTCCTCAAAACAACAAACATAGGGCTGGAGAGGTGGCTCAGTAGTTGAAGGCATTTGCTCGCAAAGCTGATGACCCAGTTCAATTCCTCAGTACCCATGTAAAGCCAGATGCACAGTGGCACATGCATCTGGAGTTTGAGTGGAAGAGGTCCTGGCATGCCCATTCTCATTCTCTCTCTTTATCTCTCCTTATAAATACATAATAAAAATTAAAAATTTTAAAACATAAAAAGCCTATAGAAGGAAAGTAAATGTTACAGCTTGGATGGTGGGTCCTTAAGTCACAAAAATTATTAATCACAAAAAACAATATTACCAGGCATGGTGGCACATTCCTTAAATCCAGCACTCCAGATGCTGAGGTAGGAGGATCACTGTGAGTTTGAGGCCAGCTTGAGACTATTTCCAGGTTTGCCTAGGCTAGAGCAAGACCCTTCCCTTGAAAAAAAAACCCCACAGTATTGGTAACTGAAAGCTTGACCAAAGCAAGGACTTCTATATAATAGTTTCATTTCTCATGGTAATAATTGAAAGCTGGGTTTGGTGGCACATGTCTATAATTCTAGCACTTGGTAGGCTGAGGCAGGAGGAATGCCACAAGTTCAAGGCCAGCCTGCATTACATAATAAGATCCTGCCTTAAGAAAAAACAAGTGGAGGACTGGAGGGATGGCTTAGTGGTTAAGGCATTTGCCTGCAAAGCCAAAGGACCCAGGTTCGATTCTCAGGACCCACATTAGCCAGATGCACAAGGGGGCACATGCGTTTGGAGTCTGTTTACAGTGGCTGGAGGTCCTGGTGCACCCTTTCTCTCTCTTCCCCTCTTTCTCTGTTAAATAAATAAATAAATAAATAAATAAATAAATAAATAAATGAAAAAACAAGCGGAGGGGCTGGAGAGATGGTTTAGCGGTTGAGGTGCTTGCCTGAAAAGCCAAAGGATCCAGGTTTGATTCCCCAGTACCCACATAAAGCCAGATGCACAAGGTAGTACGTGTATCTGGAGTTCATTTGCAGTGGCTAGAGGGAAAAAAGTGGAATCAAGTTAATATTTGAGCAAAAGTCTACAAGAAGACATTTGCAACATATCTAACAGGTAGAGGGTTACTGTCCGGCATAAATAATTTCTGTAAATCAGTATGAAAAAGACAAACAACTCAATAGAAAAAAAATGGGCACAAAACATTAGCAATTCACAACATAGGAAACAAGAAAGAATAGTGTCACTACTGAGCAAAGAAATACAATTAAACAACAAAGATATTCCACTTTCCGCCCATTAGAATGGAGCATGTCGGGGGTGGGTGGGATGGGGAGCTGACACTATTTAATGTTGGTGAGGGTGTTGGGAAAAGTGAAGTCTCAGATACTGCAATCTGGCAGTGTCTATAAAAGCTAGAAACACGCATCCATCTTACCAGCACCACTTCTAAGAATGAACCCGAGAGAAACAACTGCACAACGGTTAAAGAAACACCACAGATGTGAAACTTGGGGAAAAATGTGTCTATCAATAGAGTAATTAAATAAATCAGTGTTACCAATTGTAAAGTAGAACACTATAAGTAAATGATGTGGACTTAAGTTACCTAGACGAGCACTGTATAAATCTACAAAAGTATAATTTTGAATTTTAAAAGTGTCATGGAAACTGAAGAGATGGCTCGGCAGTTAAAGGCACTTGCGTGCAAAGCCTTCTGGCCCAGGTTCAATTCACCAGTAGCAATGTAAAACCAGATGCACAAAATGGCATGTATCTGGAGTTCCTTTGCAGAGGTAGGAGGCCCTGGCGTGCCCTTAGTGGCTCTCTCTCTGCCTTTCCTACCCCTTCTCTTTCAAATAAATAAAAGTGCATTTTATGGGTTGAACTGTGTCCCAATCCCTACACCCCTATAAAAATGGTGAAGTCCTAACCCCAGAACCTATGAATGTGACCTTACTTGGAAATAGTGTCCTTGCAGATGAAAGGAGTCATTAGCACAGAATCTGCTCACTACGATTGTGTCCTATTAAGAAGAGGGATATTTGGATGCTATGTTGGTTTGAATGTGAAATGTCCCCCATAGGCTCATGTGTTTGAACACTTGGTCCCCAGGTGGTAGTGCTGTTTGAGAAGGTTGTAGAACCCTTCAGGAAGTGTAGCCTTGCTGGAGGAAGTGGATGGCTGGGGCCAGGCTTTAAGGTTCTATAACCAAGCCTTACTTCCTGCCTGTCCTCTGCTTCCTCACTGTGGATGCAATGTGACCAGCCAGCCTCCTACTTCTGCTGCCACGCCTTCCTTGCTATGATGGACTGACCCCTGGGACTGTAAAGAGAAATAAACCCTTCCTTTCTTAAGCTGCTTCTTCTCAGGTGTTTTATACAGCAATGAGAAAGTAACTAATATACACAGGTACCAATAAGGAGGAGGTGGCCACATTAGGCCACAGGCAGAGATGGATAGAAGCGATATGGCTGCAAGTCAAGAGCCACTGGTGTTGATGTACATTGGATATTAGGAGAGGCCAAGAAGTGAGAATTCTACCCATAATCCCAGAGGAAGTCTGGCCCTGCTTGCCATTGGCCTTCATCAGCAACTTCTACCCTGGAGACCTGAGAGAACTCATTTCTGTTCTTTGAAGCCATCTAGTTGGGGACACTTTGACATGGAAGCCCTTGGAAAGGAATATAAAAGAGGATAGTACATATAATATGGCATTGTGTGTGTAAAATTTAAAAACATGCAGAAATACTGTGTATTGTTTCTGGATCTCAAAAGACTGAAACTACTTCTAATTACTACTTCCACATAAATGAATCTAGGGAAGGTTATTTCAATGTGAAATCTTCAACATTTCTTTAAAAAATATTTTATTTTTATTTATTTGACATAGAGAAAGAGAGAGAGAGAGAGAGAGAGAGAGAAAGAGACAGTGGGTGCGCCAGGGCCTCCAACTGCTACAAACTGCAGATGTGTGTGCCACCTTGTGCATCTAGTTTATGTGAGTCCTGGGGAATCAAACCTGGGTCCTTTGGCTTTGCAGGCAAGCATCTTAACTGTTAAGCCATCCCTCCAGCCCTTCAACATTTCTTTTATTAAAAATGTCTAAGGGGGGAGCTGGAGAGATGGCTTAGTGGTTAAGACACATGCCTTTGATGTCTAAGGACCCAGGTTTGATTCTCCAGGTCCCACGTAAGCCAGATGCATATGGTGTCGCATGCATCTGGAGTTCGTTTGCAGTGGCTAGAGGCCCTGGCATGTCCCTTCTTTCTTTAATCTCTCTCTCTCTCCCTCTCTCTGTCTCAAATAAATGAATAAATAAATAAATAAATAAATAAATAAATAAAAATAAATCTTCAAAAAAATGTCTAAGGGGCTGGAGAGATTTCTCAGTGGTTAAAGTGCTTGCCTGCAAAGCCTAAGGAACTGGGTTCAATTCATCAGAACTCACATAAAGCCAGAT
Organism: Orientallactaga sibirica; assembly: GCA_036365145.1. Lineage (NCBI taxonomy): Eukaryota > Metazoa > Chordata > Mammalia > Rodentia > Dipodidae > Orientallactaga > Orientallactaga sibirica. Next base: position 10,601,460 of record JAEOAD010000034.1, on the reverse strand, counting down.
GCACAAGGTGGCACATACATCTGGAGTTTGTCTGCAGTGGCTAGAGGCCCATTGCATGTCCATTCTCCCTCTCTCTATCTACTTCCTTCTACCTCTTTCTCAAATGAAAACACAAATACAATAATAAAAAAAAGTCTAAGCAAAAAATAACAAACCAGCGATGCTTCCTGGTGGTGTAGTGGTTAGGATTTGGCACTCTCACCATCAAAGGGAGAGACCCATTCTTGGTCAGGAAAGCCTCTCTTGTTCCTCTGAGGCTGGGGAGATGGCTCAGCAGTTAAAGACACTTGCTTGCAAAGCCTGCCAGCTCCAGGCCCAGCCAAAATGGTGCACATGTCTAGTGTTCATTTATAGCAGCAAGAGACCATGGAACATGTATGTGCATGCACACACACAGAGTAAATAAATAAATTAATTGAATTTTAAAAAATAACAAGCCAGCAACCTTTGTTAAATCCAGCAGGTCTTTGTTACACTGTATTCTCTGACTGGTTGACTACATATGTGACCAAGTGTGGATCTGGGCACGTTTGTGAATGTCAAGCTCCCTCAGTGGGTGTTGGAATATAGATTTTCAGGGTTCTTTCGTGCTCCCGCTGTCTTGTAGCATCTGTGCTGTATAAATGTGCAGTGTTCCCTGGCAAGGCGGGAACAGCTTCACTGTCTGCAGCCCGTGGCTGTGGGTGATAAGTACAACTTGGGGTCGTGCCATGCCTTCTTCCTGCCTCTCCCTGGCAGCTCCCGAGTCCTCTGTGGTACACAGATATTTCTTCATCTGCACCCGGCAGGGTGGCAAAAGGAACAGGACTGCCTTTCCATAGCTCCTCAGTCAGCTCAGAGTGATTCAGTCCCCAGAAGCCGAGACTACAGAAGGTGGAGAGGCTGAGTCAATGTCTCCCTAAGAAAAGAGAACCCACTCAGGGGCACAGGGGGGGGGTGTGGGGGTTGCTGGGCAGGGTTCATCCCCATTGTGTGCGAATGGCTCTGTCTCTAAGCTAGGGGTGGATGAGAACAACTGGCCAGTGTCACACTTCTGCCTCCTTAGAGGAGGTCACTGACAAGTCACAGCATGCCTCAAGGGGTCTGGAGGAGCAGCCAGCCTCAGCTGTGTGGAGATGAACCCAGCCCTGGCTTTCTCACTTGAATGTGCTAGGACCTCAGTTTCTGGGCGGCGGTAAGCCCTTGGAAGCTCTTGGTTACCCCATTTGGAAAACGGGGATGAGAATCTCACACCTTTTCTGAGGTTTGCTGTTGAACTAAGCCTAAGGTCAGAGACGTGAAAATGCTCACAAGGGTTAGAACTAAGCGCATGAGAAAGATCCATATGGGAGGTTCCCAGCATCTTCATAGTGCCTTCTTCCAACCTTCCTTCCGGTCTGGGAGGGGCAGTTAAGATGTCCACGGCTCCAGTGGGCACTGTGCCAGATATAAACCCTGAGTGTTAAAATAAAATATAATAAGGAATATAAAAATAACACATGGAGCGCTACACCTCTTCTGAGCTGTACTCTACCTGTTCTATATATATTAACTCATTTAATATTCATAGACACCCTATGTCATAGGTACCATTACTCCCACATTTTGTGGAAGAAGAAAACATAACTCTCGGTGTAGTTAAATCATTTGCCCCCAAACACAGCTAAGTGTCAGAGCAAGGGTTTGGATTCAGGTAGTCCATCATTTCCACTTTCCGGTTTTGGAGAAGACAAGTGCCCAAGCTTCTTGTCTTGCCACCCCTTCATCCCAATGGGCCTTGAGAATGAACTGCTGACTGTATAGGAATCCCAGACAGATAGCATACCCACTGGCCCCTGGAAGAGGTGATACTGGCCCCTGAAAGGTGGAGGGGCTGATGGGGTACAAGCAGATAGTCTCTTGGGGTTGAGAAGGGGCCACCTCAGGGCTCAGGGGCTTCAGGGCTGCCCCCTAACCCCTGAGGCCAGGAGGGCAGGTATGCAAGATCCTTTCAAGATTGAGTCCTGGTGGTCATGTCCAGCCTTCTCCTTGGAGCCTGGGACCCCTGTGGCAAAGCCTAGGAGTTGTTTAGTCATGTTTTAACAGAGCCAGTGACATGTGGTCATGGAGATGGCTTCTGGAGGACAAGGGTGGCTTCTGAGACCCACACTCACACACACTCACCATCTGGGATTCATTCTCATGCAGTACCCAGACAATACACCATCCCCACTCCATGCTCACACCAAGCCTTGGGCCCACTCTGGTCTCCATACAGAGCTGCCCAGTCTGGGTTCACTAGGGGTCTCAGTTGTGGGACTTTGAACAAGATAATCTGCCTCTCTCACCCCAGCCCCACTCTCCTTCCTCACTTGCCATCACAGTCCAACAGAGACCCCTCGGCTGTGTGATGGGTTCTAAGGACTTACTTAGGGAACCAGAAGGACCTGTGAGGAAGGCACCCCAAAATATGGCTTCTCAGAGGCCCAGAACATTTGGCCTAAAACAAAGCTGTCAACCTAGGCCAGAGCTGCTGCTTTGAGTTCAAGGGAGTCTAGCTTTGCCCATCCCAACTGAGCCCACAGAGCATGGCTCGCCGCACAGGCCTTCTTTTCCTCCTAAGACACAAGGAGGCTTGTGAAGCAATTTGAATTTGGAATTCTACATTGCTTTCATCCCATCCCACCCCAAATCTCTCCCAAACCCAAACCAACAGATTTATTTTTAACAACTCATCTTTATTGCATTTTTTCTAAAGCATTTGATTTAGTTTTTCTCAGAACATTTCTTTTGTTATGCAGTAAGATTTCATTCTTTTTGTTTTATTTAGCCAAATAATGTAATTACAATAAATACAAAACAGCATAAGCTTTCTGGGTGCGGAATTTCCTGATTCTCGTAACTTGCAGCTCACTCAGTAAGAGGAGAGGTTAGGCAGGATGGGGGAAGATTGAGCCACAGCATTTCTGGGCAGGACCAGTGTGTTTTGACCTGCGATTAGAGAGCAGCTATGGTCCAGTGAGTTAGTTACATTAACTTCTGCTGGACCCAGGTCACAAGGCTTCTGGGAGGACCAGAAATGACTTAGGTCTCTGGTCCAGCCCGCACATGAGGTCCCTCAATGAATGATAGCCCTAGGCTCTTGCTCTGCACATTGTCTGGTTATTGTTTGTTTTTTTAGGGCTGGGGAATCAATGCCAGGGTTTCATCCATGCCAGGCGGTGCTCTGCCACTGAGCTACACTCTCAGTCCTTTACACATATTGTCATAGCTCTGTCACCCTGGCCTGCAAGGGTGACTCCCTGTGATATCATGGCTTCTTGAGAGCAGGAAAAGGCTTTCCCTCCTCTCTGTCCTCAGGTCTCAGTGCCCAGGTTGATGTAACACACACACACACACACACACACACACACACACACACACACACACGTGTGTGTAGGTACAGGGATGGAGAGGCTCTGAACAGTACCAAGCAGCCTTCTGAAGACAAGAAATGACCATACTGTAAGCACTCTGCTGTGCAGGTCTATCTGGTGAATTCTGCCACCCAGGCTAGAGGAAGGCAGCATTGGGCTCATGTCCATAGCTATGCTCCTGTCTTGAACTGGTGAAAAGGAGGGTTCAGCCCTCTGTGTGGGCACTCTTATGTTGGTCCCTGAGGTTTGTGCCCTTCTCATGGCCTTTTGGGAAGACACTCTCTGGGCTCTTCCCTCCTTATAAAAGTAGACTGCTTTTGATAAGCACATGCAAAGATTAATCAGTTAGGGCAAATGAAGAACACAGTGAGATCGTTGACACCCACCAGAATGGCTATCATAAATAGACACGATAGCAAGAAATGGGACCTGGAGAGGCAGGAAGCTCAGCAGTGCCAAGATGACTGTGAACTGGGATAGTTACTTGAGAAAACAATTGAGCAGCTTCTCAAAAAGTACAACATAAAACTGTTGTCTGACCCAGCAGGTCCACCACTAGGTATCTCCATCCCAAAGAGTAGATCTCATAACCACACACAGATTCCTATGTGAATGGTCAGCACAGCATTGTTTATAACTCCCAAACCTGGAAATGTTCATCACTGGGAACGGATGGACAGAATACGGTGGTATATTCTTGCAGTGGACTATGACTCAGCCCTGAAAGGCCCCAACCTGGACTCGCATTGCTTGATGGATGAATCTTAGTGATACCATGCTAAGAAAAGATACCTGATGTTATGGGGTTCCATTTGTAAGAAGTTTCAAGAAAAGACAGAAATGGGTTTTCAGAAAAGACATGGGGCTGAAGAAGGATTAGGAATGTGTAAATAGTAAATAAGTCTGAGAAATCTTAAATGTTTTGTGTTTTAAAAATATTTTCTTATTTATTTGTTAGAGAGAGACAGAGAGAGAGAGAGAGGGCATGCCAGGGCCTCTTAGCCACTATAAATGAACTCCAGGTGCATGTGCCACCTTGTGCATCTGGCTTATGTGGGTTCTGAGAAGTTGAGCCTGAATCCTTAGGCTTTGCAGGCAAGTGTCTTAACCGCTAAACCATCTCTCCAGCTCCGAGGAATCTTAAAGGGATGAAAATGTTCTAAAAATGATTATTGGTGATCATTTCACTGCTCAGGAAAGTTACTAAAAGTCATTAGATTCTATACTTGAAATGTGTGAATTTTATGATGTACAAAACATACCTCAGTGGGGGCTGTTTGGAAAGTTAAGATGCATATTGATAATAAAAAGCATCACACTGCTATATATGCCCCGTCTCACATGTCACCATATGCCAGGTGCCGCACTGAGAAGGCAGTTGTATTAATAGGCACTTACATCAAGTAGTTAAATTTGATCTTATTTTATGGGTGAGATACACAGCGAGGTTAAGAGAATCACCTGAGGCTGCAGAGTGATAACAGGGGATCTGACTTATTGGGTCCAGCTGGGTTCTAGTAGTGCCACTAACCACTGGGCAGAGTGACATTGATAGGCCATTTGACGAGTATCAGCCTCCACTTTTGCCTGTCTAAAATGGGAATGATGTAGTTCAGGGGGCAGTGATGCAGAGACTCCAGGTGTACAGGGCCTTTCACATGTACTTAGATGCCAGTCCTTTGCTAGTCCTGCTGCCCTCAAGACATCACATCCATACTGTAGTCTGTGGGGCGTGATAGTGACCAGAGGCAGAGGGCAGGATCTCCCATCCCAGTTTCTGGGACTCAGTGACATTGGAAACAGCATTTCCTGAGCCCAGGGCCCCATAGTATCAGATCTCAAATCCAGTTCCTTCAACCATGTCTCACTTCACACCCAGGGGAACCTCTAGAAGACAGGCATTGATTGCATGAAACATTTTTTTCCCCTGGGGAGATGCAAACACGGAAGCACACATCTACTCACTTTTTTTTTTGTTGTCGTTTTTGGTTTTGTTTTTTTGAGGTAGGGTCTCACTGTAGCCCAGGCTGATCTGGAATTCACTACTTAGTCTCAGATTGGCCTCGAGTTTACAGCAATCCTCTACCTCTGCCTCCTGAGTACTGGGATTAAAGGTGTGTGCCACCACACTTGGCTTAAACACACATCTGTTCACCCTAAATAGGGCACACGAGATGGACCAAAGTGTGATTGAGCCAAAACCATCTTGGGTGAACCAGTGAATTTAATGGGGTTACTTACAGAACAGGGTGAGGGGTTACCTACAATAGCTATAACATAAAGAAGTTTCATCCCAGCATGGATGGAGACCTCCCCATGGCTGCTATGGTGGTGATCCCTGTGTTAGGAATTCCCCTATGGATGTTCCTCCTTCAGCCCAGAGTGAGGGCTTACTTACAGAGCATGGAGACCCAAAAGTCATGCCACTGAGAAGTCTCATCCTAGCATGGATGGAGACCTCCCCATGGCTGCTTCGAGGAGCTTGTTGTCCCTTGATCTGTTACCCTCTATTTACTCATCTCCCCCTGAGTCCCTGAGCCCTCATGCATCATTTCATACAGCTGACACAGGAGGCATCTGAGACCTCAGGTAGGGGTCTGATGGCCTTCCCCACCCTTCCTTCTATGGGTGAGTGTCAATAGGCCCAATCTCAAGTCTCTCATGAGTTGTTCCAGCTGCTTTTCCCACATACCAGGGGTCCTCTTGTCTCTGTGGCTCCAGTGCCCAAGGTAGGGCCTTGGTTGCAAGGGGCTTCCTCCAGGATTTTTTAACTATGGAAGGTATGGCTATAGCTCTGGGCTGCAGCACCTGCTGTGAGCTCCTTATCATTTCCCTTCAGCCTCTCCCAAGGTCACCTGCTGAAAGTTCTCTTCCAGTGGGTATTTCTTGTATCTTTCTACCTATTGGAGAGGGTGGCTCTTGAGGCAAGCTCAGTCGATCTTGTGAGCAGTCACAAGTATTGGAGGGTCATTGTCCTCACAGCCATCCTCAAATGGAGAGAAGGATGGGTGAATCAACACCCAAGCTTCCTTGGTTCTCAGCCCAATGTCTCTGAGGCATATTCCATGTAGTCTACGTCCACTCCAAGTGAGATTAATCATCTGTTGCCCATAGTAGCCACGCCTGAATGAATGCTCTTATCAGCTTTGTGCCTCTCCCTCTTTTACCCTCTGCTCTCTCACTGTTTCCTTTATCATCTCCCAAATGAATCAATCACTCCGCATAACAAAGTTATTTTGTCCGAGTAGTTATGAATCAATCTGTTGTTCTAACAGAAAGAGATATACTGTTTAATCTTGGGATATATAATCTCCCTCCACCTTCATAGTTGATAAGGAAACCAGCCTGACTCAAAATTGCAAAGTACCTTTCAAGTAATTATTACAGGGCAACTTGAAACTGCCAATGTTTTCAACAAGTGCCTGAATGAGAACCAGTATGCACTGATACTGGTAAGTGGGTCACCAGAGAATGCTGGGGAGAAGGCAGATTCCACACTCAGAAAAGCCTGGCTGGGACCCCAACCCTTCACGTGGCCCTGGAACCTTGGGTACAGATATCACCTCTCTCTGAACCTCAATATCCCTCTCTGATCAGACAGGATGTAAGCCATTCCAGCTGTACCAGGCTGTCAGGATGAGCAGGGCAGAGATGGATGTAAAAGTGCCTTGAAAGCTGGGAGCTGCATTCCTACACTGTTTCGATGACCTGTGCTTGACAAGCCAAGAAGGCAAGAGTGATAGTGATGGTCGTTATCTGCTCTTGGTGACCCATGAAAAGTCACTTTGCCTCCCTGAAGCTCAGTTTCTCTGCCTAACCCTACTTAGAAGATAAACCCTTGTAAGATGAAACCCTTATTCTTTTTATTATTACCCTACTTAGAAGATAAACCATTTACACTCTTTAGTTTTTAAAAATTTTATTATTTATTTGTGCTTGCATGTGTATATGTATGTGTGTGTGTGGGGAGACCATATATGTGGAAATCCAAGGGCAATTTTCCAGTAGGTCTCTCCTGCCCACCTCATGTTGAGGCAGAGGATTTTCCTGTCCCTGCCTCCTATCTTGATGTTAGCATTTGTGGGCTGTGATTATACAAACCTATAACCCCACCACTGCTTCTGGATTTTTACATGGGATCTAGGGATCAAACTCAGGTATTCTAGTTTGAGTGACAAGAGCTTTAATCCACTGAGCCATCTCCCCAGCCCAGACCCCTTTATGAAATATAACTTTGTTTCATTTTGCTTTCCTTCTTTTTTCAAGGTATGGTCTTTCTCTAGTCCAGGCTGACCTGGAATTCACTATGTAGCCTCAGGCTGGCCTCTGCTTCTCAAGTGCTGGGATTAAAAGCATGTACCACCACACCCATAACATTTTTTAAAAGAATAGTTGAAGGAGAAATCAGACATTGTTTTATACATTTGAAAATTTCTCTAGGGTTTGTCTTTGTAAAAGAAAACTAGATTCCCCTACTTGCTTTGTTATTTAACTTTTAAAAATATTATTTATTTGCAAGCAGAGAGGAGAGAAAGAGAGAGAGAGAGAGAGAGAGAGAGAGAGAGAGGGCCTCTAAAGCAAGCCAGGGCCTCTAACTCCTGCAAACAAACTCCAGATGCATGCATCATTTTGTGCATCTGGCTTTACATGGGTACTGGGGAATCAAACCTGGGCCATCAAATACCTTTAACCACTGACTCATCTCTCCGTCCCTTAAGTGAATCTTTTGCATGCTTTTGCAACATCATGTAGTCAGAAAATACTGGTTGGCTGGATCATTATATCCCAAATATTGTTTTATATTCCAAATATGGATACATCTCAAAGTACAATATAAAAACAAAGCATAGGGCTAGAGAGATGATGCAGCAGTTAAAGGAGCTTGCTTGCAAAGCCTGATGGCCTGGGTTCAATTCCCCAGTACCCATGCAAGCCAGATGCACAAAATGACACAAGCATCTGGAGTTGTTTGCAGTGGCAAGAGGTCCTGGCATATCCATACTCTCTTTCTCTCTCTCTCTCTGCTTGCAAATACATAAAAAAATTTTTTTAAATAACCAACATCTGTGGTGATTAATATTGATGTTCACTTTGACAGGATCTAGAATCACCTAGAAGACAAATGTCTGGGCATGTCTGTAAAGAAGTTTCTAGATTAGGTTAGTCAGGTGAGAGGACCCACCCTGAATATGGGTGGCACCATCCCATGGGTTGGGGTCTTGGAGCAAGCGGGCTAGAGAGATGGCTTAGTGATTAAGGCGCTTGCCTGCAAAGCCTAAGGATCCATGTTCTACTCTCCAGATCCCACATAAGCCAGATGCACAAAAGGTGAGGCAAGCGCAAGGTCACACATGCCCACTAGGTGGCGCAAGCGTCTGGAGTTCGATTTCAGTGGCTGAGGCCCTGGCATGCCAATTATCTCTCTATATCGCTCTTTAAAAAAAAAGGAGAAAGCGAGCTGGGCATCAGTATCATCACTCTGCTTCCTGACTGCAGATGTCATGTGACCAGCTGCCTCACACTCCTGCTGCCAGGCCTTCTCTGCCATGATGGACCTATCCTCTTGAAATGTACACCGAAATCAACTATTCCCTCCTTAAGTTGCTTTTGTCAGGTATTTTGTCACAGCAAGACAGTAACTACTACAGCAACTCATCACTCTCTAAACACAAGAAAGGATCACACTCAGTTTTCCCCTGAAAGTTCCCATTTTATTAGAGACAACAAACACAGACTGTTGTGTCTTTAAAGAGACAGACATACTTCTTTCATTTTTGTGTACACATCTGCCAAACACCCCATCTGATTAACCCACATTTGTCTGATAGTGGCTTTCAAGTACAAGAGAAAGCAGAAAGCTCAGCACTCTGCTCAAATTATCACACAAAACAAACACTTTCCCTGGAGACAGTCACTGTGTTGGCATTTACAGCAGAAGGGCTCAGTGTGCATGTCCCATTGTGTCACACAATGTGGTAAGAAGATGTGTGTACTCCAGAGTTGAAGTTTAATAATACTAGTAATGTGTACCAGTTCCTCAGGGACATGGCTCTATTTTCATTTTTAATTATTCATTTACATGTGTGTATGGTGTATATATGTGTATGTGTGGTTTGGGTGTGTGGTGTCTGGTGAGTGTTGTATGTATGTGAATATGGTATGTGTGGGGTGTGTGTGTGCACATGCACATGCCAGGGCCTCTTGCATGTACTACTTTTTGTGCCTGGGTTTACATGGTACTGGGGCATCAAATCTGGACCAGCAGGTCTTGCAAGCAAGTGCTACTGTGTCATCTCTCAAGCCCAGGGACATTATTTTAGAGCAATGTTAAAAGCATGTGATAAGGGCTGGGGAAATTACTCAGTGGTTAAAGGCATTCACTCTTCAAGCTTGATGATGCAAGTTTGATCCCAAGCATCCACGGAAAGCTGATGCAAAGTGGCTCCTGCATCTGTAATGCCAATGTGCCTACGGCAATGGGAGGCAGAGCTGGGGGATTCCCAAAGCTCATGGGCCAGCTAGACTGGCCTCTCCAGCAGCAAAACAGTAAAAGAGAGACTTTGTCTCAAAAAAGAAGGTGGAAGGAGAGTCCTTTGATCTCCACACACATGCTGTGGCACGCAAGTACACACACACAAACTCAAAAATAAATAAATTATTAAAAAGAAGTAGGGGCTAGAGTGATTGCTTAGTGGTTAAGGCACTTGCCTGCAAAGCCAAAGGACCAAGTTCAACTCCCCAGAACCCATGTAAAGCCAGAGTCACAGGTGGGGCATGCATCTAGAGTTCATTTGCAGTGGCTGGAGGCCCTCACAAGCCCATTCTCTCTCTCTCTCTCTCAAATGAATAAATAAAATAATTTTAAAAAGAAGTATGTAGTAATGATAACAAAGAAGTTAATGGTAAAATAAATAAGACAATATGTTTTCAATAAATCCAAAGTCAGCCCCTGAGAGTGATCTGTGCAGGAGGCTGGTTTGGATCAGTGGGATGTCAATAGCAGCCATGTTCTACAGGGAGATCATAGACCAGTTTGCAGGCACCCAAAGTTCTTGTGACTATTAGGAAGTTGTCAGAATTCATTTCTAATACTGCCTATTGTTAAACTTCATTTTACTAACATTACTCAACTCCTTTCCCTTATTCTCTTCCTTCCTTCCCTTTCTCCTTTCCTCTCTTCTCTTCCCCTCCTTTTTTCCCCTCCCCCTTCCCTTCTTCTTCTTTTCTTAGACATCTCTAGGAAAGATGTCTGTAAGACATACTATTACAGATGGCTATGTTCAATCAGATTGCTTTTCAACATCCAAGGCAATCTATCTCACAGAGAGTAAAAGAATTTTCTGGTGTCTGGAGAGATGGCTCAGCAGTTAGGTGTGCTTCCTATGTAGGCATGATGGCCTGAGGGGGTATGAGATTGCCAGAGTTTGAATCTTTAGATACCATATAAATAGTTAGGTGTGGAAAAATGCCTATAATCCCAGTCCCACAGGGAGCAGAGACTAGAGAATCACTGGAGCCCCACAAGCTCCAGAATCAGTGAAGAGACCAGGTGGAAGTGCAATGGATCCAGCCACTGTAGATGAGTGCCATTCCCCTTTCCCCGTCAAGGTAGGTGTATGGAACCCCCAGACCCCACACACCATGTTAAACACACACACAAAGAAAAAAAAGAATGTTCTGGAGATTAGAGAAATGAAGAATTCTTTCAGAGACAGAGAGAACGCCTCACACTTACTTTCTACTTTTGGCATCAGATAGGTTCAGGTTGTGGGCTGAGAGCAGAGTTGGCCCAGAGGGTAGATATAAGCTTATAAAGATAACTGGGCTGAAGTCTGAGATAGCAGAAAGTGGCTTCTTATTCAGGCCCAGAGCCCAATGCCCTACAAGGACTATTCCTCCCCTTGGCTTTTCTAGAGACAGGGCTCATCACTGAATCAACATGCAGGGCATTCATTCAATGAACATTATTTTTTTCTTTTTAGAATCTTTTTCAGCCTTAGAGTTGGATGTTGGATATAGATAGTGCTCTGTCTCTATTCTTCCCCTCTGTGAGTTCTTGATCACATGGGGGGGGGGAGCATCATCCATTTTAACTCACTGTGGTAAAGTTTATGACCACAGGTATCCAAGAGACCTGAGCCCCAAGTTAGCTGTTCTGATCCACAGAGAAGCCGACATTAGAGCGGGGTCTTGAAGGATGAGTAGGGTTTTGACACTCCTAAGAGGCAGCACATGGAAATGTAGGAAGATAACTTACTTGGGGATAATGAACGATGACAAGGTTAATGGGAAGAGATGCAGGATGAGGATGAAAAGGCAGAAGGAGGCCAGAGGGTGAAAAGTCTAGAATGCCACTGTTAGCAATTTGGACAGAGTGGCTAGGTCAGGGAGGAAGTAGGGGATGAGCTCAAGCTGAGACTTGGTGAACTCTCGAGGTACTAACTAGAGAGAGTGAGAAGTCCTTTGACCTGACAAGGAGCATCTCATATACTTTCTGCTGGAGTAGAAACCTGTTCCACAGTGTGGGAAATCCTTGGAGCAGATGTGAAGGCCAGGGATGAATCCAGAATAGCCCAGTGCTTCTCTCAGTTGTTCAAAGCCCTGGACATCACTTAATCAGTTAAAAATACTCCAAGAGGAAATTTCACTTCATACAGCTGTTGTGTGGTTTGGATATAAAATGTCCCCAAGGCTCATGTGTTAAAGGCTTGATCCCAGCTTTATTGAGAGATGATTGCAGGATGGGGTGCTAATTCCATCCATGGACTAACCCATTCATGAGTTTGTAGTGAATTAAATATCAGGGGGTGGAGCCTGGTTAGGGGCAGTAGGTCACTGGAGGTGTGCCTTTGAAGGATACACCTTGTCTCTGGCCTCTGTCTGTCTGCTTCTTTCCTCCACGAGGGGAGCAGCTTTGCTGCACCATGCCTTTCTGTCATGACGTTCTGTCCTCACCACACATGGGTCCAGAAACAGTAGAATCAAGTGCCTGTGAACTGAAACCTCTGAAACCCTGAGCCAAGATAAACCTTTCCTCCCTTAGGTTGTTTCCCCAGGCATTTCTTGTCAGAGCAACTAAAAGTGACTAAGAGATCGTTTCTAACTGAACATCATAGATCAGCCTCACTCACCTTACCCACATTCTGAGTACTTATGTTAAGCCCACAGTGGAGCAAAGTCATGTGACACGCAGCTTGTTTATAATAAGGTGTTTACTAGCTCCTGAACTTATTAAATATTGCAATGAAAGTAGACAACGGAATGATGGTATGGGTAAGTGTTTCACACCATCATAAAGTCAAAAGACCCAAAACTGAGCATCATTCATCAAGAGAGCTGTATTTGCCACTTTTCTTGTTGCTATGACAGAAACAACTTAAGGAAGGAAGGGTTTATTTTGGCTTACAGTTTTAAAAATTATTTATTTATCTGCAGGGAGAGAGAAAAAGAAAGAGAGAGAGAACACCAGGGCATCTTGCCACTGCAAACACAGTCCAAATGTATGCTCCACTCTGTGCATCTATCTGGCTTTACTTGGGTATTGAGGAATTGAACCCAGGATGCCAGGATTTGTAAGCAAGTGCCTTTAACCACTGAACCATCTCTCCAGCCTGCTCCAGGTTTAAAAAGGGATACAGTTCATAATGATGGGAAAGGCAGAAGTAAGAGGTAGCTGGCCATATTACATCTGTACTCAGGAGCAGAGAGACATGACTGCTGGTTCTCAACTTGCTTTCCTCCCTTTATTATTATTATTTTTGTTTATTTATTTATTAGAGACACAGAGAGAGAGAGAGAGAGAGAGAGAGAGGAGAATGGGTGCGCCAGGGCCTTTAACCACTGCAAACAAACTCCAGGTGCATGCGCCACCATGTGCATCTGGCTTATGTAGGACCTAAAGAATCGAACCAGGATCCTTAGGCTTCACAGGCAAATGCTTTAACCAATAAGCCATCTCTCCAGCCTGCTTTCCTCCCTTTTATTCAGCCTGGGAGCTCAACCCATGGGATGGTGTTGCCTGCACTCAGGGTGGGTCTTCATGCTCAAACTTCTTGTAAACCTCTCTTTCCATGAAGATTTCCATGAAGAGTCTCAATTCAGTCAAGTTGACCGTGAAGACTCATCACCACATCTGTATTTGTTTAGTGTCTGCTCACTGTATGTGAGACAGAGACTCAGTGTGTCCAAGCCACCAGCCTGAGCCTTAGGCTCTCATTCTAGCTCCATGGCAATTTTCTGCACAACCTTAGGCCAAATCTCTTCTCCTTCCAGGTCTGTTTCACCATTGGTACCACATGTTCTGTCCTGTGACTGACCTGCTATCTGGTCTTGAAGCCCCTCTACCCCTCTCTAGGCTCCAGTTGGCTCATCTGTACAATGGGAGGTAAGAACAACTTTAGCTCCTGAGCCACAGAGCCTGAGCAGTGGTCTCCCAGCCTCCCCGCAAGCTCAGATCCCACGTCCCCAGCACACCCAGCTTCCTCCACGCTGCTCATCAGCATGCGACATACTTTAAATAGCATCTGCATGACTGGCTGGGTTTTTTTTTTTTTCTTCCCGGAGAAGCTTTCTACAAAGTGTGCCAAGTGGCAGCTGTCAGGGCCGAGGTGGCATTTCCCTCAGTGATGCTGACAGCAGCTGTCCCGGCGCAGGCTGAATGGAATGGAAATGACATCATGTTTATTCAGGAAAGATGTTCCCAGACCCAGATCAGTGTCAGCAAGATGCTGCGATGCGCAGAGGGAACACTCGCCCGAGACCAGTCAGCGGGTCCTCTCTCCTGTTGCACACACAGTGCCATGTACCATGCACCTCACACACACCAACACGAGCCACACACCTCACACATATAAACCTATGCATATACACACAGCACACCCCACGATCCTACATACACCCGTAAGTCTATGCAGCACATTGCACAACCTCCTATATTTAACACCCATTAGACCTCCACATACACCCACCCACCCCCCACACACCAACATGAGCCACATACCCCACACATACACACCCATACACATCCATGCAGCACATCCATTGACCTCCACATACACCATATTCCTCATACACACACACACACACACACACACATGCCACACACCTCACACATACCCACAAAACACACACACTTCCCACATGGAACATCCACAGATACACCTTACAACTGATGCACACACACCCCAACATGAACCACACACATCACACACTCCCCATCTATACATGTATGCACACACAAACCACATAGATCACCATACATCACAATGCTGGCACACCACATGCTCACAGATGAACACCCAAAGCCATCTACAGATGTATTTGATCACTTCCATTCTGCATGCAGAATGAGATGAGGCTCAGCATGGGATGGGGAAGAAGCTTTCCAGCCCCCAAACATATCATTCCAGCTCCCTTCTTCCACTCTGGGTCCCTTTCTTCTTTGAAATGCCCATTGTACCATCTGGCCAGTCCCGGCACTGTCTTGAGGACTGAATGGCAGAGGTGTCATTCTGGGCGGGGAAGAGCTTTGGCAGACCTGACTGAATCCAGACTCAAGCAGTTCTAGTTGCAGCATGTCACGAACCTAGGCTGAACCCTCGGTTTGCACATCATTAAAGTGACCCACTGCTGCTGCACAGCCTGCTCCAAACCTTAGAACACTGCTTTCCTCCCTGGCTACTTTGAGGCTTCAGCATCATCATAGAGCCTGGAGTTCCAGAGGCGTGGGGACCTGCACAGGCTGGCATTGACGTGCTGTGGACTGGCACTGGCTTTGCTTGCACAAGGATTTCTCCCGAGCTTCCCCAGCACAGGTCAGCCTGTAAGGAGGGGCCCTGCAGGAGTAAAGGTGGAAGCTGAGAACCACTCACACCTTAGCTTAGGACAGCAGTGTCCCCATCTGCTACTCTGTTTCTCAGAGCAAGTCACAGAGCCAAGCCTTATGAGGGCCTTGTTGATGAAAGCCGTAATTATTCTACACAAAAGCAGAGATGGAGCCCTGAGGAGGTGTCCTGTGTTCCAACCCTGGCTGCTGAGAAACTACAAAGGGAACAAAAGTCTCTGGAAAGCTCCTTCTCCTCCTCTTCCTATCCCTCCTCCTTCTTTTGAAGTACTGGGGATTGAACCCAGGGCCTTGTGCATACTATAGGTAAACGCACTACCACTGAGCAACCTCCCCAGCCCAAGTCTGTGGACTTCTTTTTAAAAAATATTTTATTTTTATTTATTTATTTGAGAGAGAGAAAAAGGCTGTGTGTGTGTGTGTGTGTGTGTGTGTGTGTGTGTGTGAGAGAGAGAGAGAGAGACAGAGAGAGAGGGAATGAATGAATGCACCAGGGCTTCCAGCCACTGTAAATGAACTCCAGATGCATGCACCACCTTGTGCATCTGGCTTACATGGGTACTGGAGAATCGAACGGAGGTCCTTTGGCTTTGCAGGCAAATGCATTGACTGCTAAGCCATCTCTCCAGCCCAGGTCTGTGGACTTCTAAGAGGCATCACTGTGACCAAACAAGGCCCTCTCCAATGAATTTGACCCTCCTCCCTGTGCCTGCCCACTGCCCCAGCTTGGCTTTGCTATAGATTACACAACATACCCCAAGAGTCAACATGATGTTCCTACTGTTAAACCAAAAAATTCACTGCTACCATCGGTGGACACCCAATATGTACCAGGCACTGTTATTATCTGGGTCACTGAAACTCCCCAGTCATCCTCTGAGGTAGAGGAGTCTTATTCCCAAGGATCCCACACACGGTCACATCAATGATGGCAAAACTCCTGCTTCTGGCTCCTGGTCTGAGCAACTCAGACTCTCTGGCTCAACACACATTCCAAGATGGGTTGCCTGGACCTCCCTCTCACCATGTCAGGATGACAGGAAGAACAGGTTGGCACTGGAAGTTGCTGGTATGAACACTGAATATCTTTCCCTGCCTTTTTTTTTTTTTTTTTTTTAATGGATAGGTGAGCATAGCATGAAAACACAGGGCTTAGCATCAGGCAGAACTGGGTCTGAGGTCCAACATTTCTGGAACCACCTGGAACTGTACCTCTCGAAGCCTCAGTCTTCTTATCTAAAAAGTGGAGCTAAATGGAGAACCAGTATACCTTACAGGCTTGTTATGAGGATTCAACAACATATGACACAAAAGCACATTGTGGTGTGGGGTGCATAAATGAAGCAAGGTTGGTGAAATATCTACAGTGGCTGAAACAGCTAAAACTAGGGCAAAGGAGTTCATTATTCTATCCTACTTTTGTATATGTTTAAGACTTTTTATAATTTTTTTTAAAATGTATCCCTCTGCTTGTCATGAATGCTAGCTATTATTATAAGTGGAGCTTGTTTGTGGAAAGGTGGAGTAGGTAGGAGAGAGCAAGGTGGGGGGAGCTTTCCCAGGAGGATTGCATCCTCCCCAACCTGGGGGAGGCCCATGGTCACTCAAATGCTAGGATCACTGTCCTCTTGAGACAGGTGCAGTCCCCTCGAGGATGGGCAACTGCGAAGAGAATTCCAGATGCTCCTCCTTGGTCTGCTCCCTTTCTTAGGCCACCATTGTCCCTATACTTCCTAAAATCCCTTTTATCACCCCCTCAGCAGGCTGGGCCCTCCCATCCCACTATCACAACTCTACAGTGAAGGAGGGATGATATTTTAGTTTCATTCTCTTTATTTTGCTTCTGTCTGCTTTTCCTCTTTCTTTTGAAAAAAAAAAAAGTCAAAAGTATTGAGATACACATTCACATTTTGGTCCTTGGAGTGTTTTTTGGTTGTTGGTTTTGGTTTGGTCATGTATGCCCCTCCTTTTTTTTTTTTTTCAGTGCTGAGGACAGAACCCAAGACCTTGTACTTGTTGGGCAAGGGCTCTTCCACAGAGCTACTTATTATCTGTGTGTATACGGTGCACATGTGGAGGTCAGAGGACAACCTTAAGATTCCTGTGCTCCACTTTCTGTGAGGCAGGGTCTCTTGCTGATGCTGGCAAGCTGCTAAGCTGCATGGCTGCAAGTTTCAGATGCTCCTGGCTCCGCTTCCCATTGTCGGAGGCACACTGGGATGACAGACACATGCACTGTGTGTCCAACTTTATGTGGGAGCTGGGGAAATTAAACCTGGTTTGATTTGCAAGCAGGTTTCGCAAGCAAGTGCCTTTAATTGCTGCCATTTCTTTAGCCTCCCCCGCCATCTTTTATTTTATTATTATTTTTATTTTTTGAGGTAGAGTCCCATTTTAGCCCAGGCCGACCTGAAATTCACTATGTAGTCTTGGTGGCCTTGAGTTCATGCTGATCCTCCTACCTCTGCCTCCCGAGCACTGAGATTAAAGGTGTGTACCACCACACCATGCTCTCCCCTCCATGTTTTTTTGAGACAGGGTCTCATGCGGCCCAGGCTGGCCTTATATAGCCAAAAATGGCCTTGAACTCCTGATCCACCTATGTCTACCTCTAGAGTGCCAGGATTACAGGTGTAAGCCATTATGTCCAGCTGTTGTTTTGTTTTTAATAGTTTTATTTATTTATTTGCAAGCAGAGAGAGATAGAGAGGCAGAGAGAATGGACATGGCAAGGCCTCTAGCCACTGCAAGGTGCAAGATGCACCTTGTGCATCTGGCTTTTACGTGGGTACTGGGGAATCAAACCCAGGTTCTTAGGTTTTGCAGGCAAGTACCTTAACTGTTGAGCCATCCTTTTTTTTTTTTTTTTTTTTTTTTTTTTTTTGAGGTAGAATCTTTCCCAGACTGGTCTCAAACTCCTGATCTACTTCGATGACAGACACCACCATACCTGGCTTATATATCTTTCTTAAAGAGATGTCTAGGGCTGGAGAGATGGCTTAGCAGCTAAGGTGCATGCCTGCTTTTGAAAAAAAAAAAGCTAAGGACCCAAGTTCAATTCTCCAGGTCCCACATTTTGCCAGATGCACATGGTGGCACATGTATCTGAGGACAGTTCCAAGACCTTGCTTGGCTAGAGGCCTCTTCCACCATTTTCACTCTCTCTCCCTCTTTGTCTCTAGTAAATAAATAAAAATAAAATATTAAAAAATATTTTAGGTCTGGAGAGATGGCTTAGCAGTTAAGGTGTTCATCTCCACTTTCTGTGACCCAGGTTCAATGCTCAAGCTGCTAGGGCTGCATGGCTGTAAGTTTCAGATGCACAAGTTGGCATGTGTGTCTGGAGTTTGTTTGCAGTGGCTGGATGCCCTGGCATGCCCATTCTCTCTCTCTCTGTCTCTCTCTCTCTCTCTCTCTGGGAAATTAAACCTTTCTCTTTGATCAAGTAAATAGAAATATTAAAAATATTTTATTTTTACTGCTTTATTTTAAAGGGACACCAGAGAGAGGCAGATAGAAAAGAATTTTTGCACCAGGGCCTCTAGCCACTGCAAAAGAACTCCAAACTCATGTGTCACCTGAAATTCACTATGTATCTGGTTTCCCTTGGGTCCTGCTTGAACCTCCTCCTTCTGCCTTTGTAAGCAAGCATCTTAACTGCTAAAGCCATGTCTCCAGCCCACTTATCCAATTTCTAAAACATAATTTATTTGAGAGAGAATGAGAATGGGGTGCAAAGGCCCCTTGCCACTGCAAAAATTCCATATACATACACCACTTTGTTTATCTTCTTTTACATGGGTAATAGAGTGCCAGGATTACAGGTGTAAACAAGCATCTTTCACCCCTCTAGCCACTGCAAGGTGCAAGATGCACCTTGTGCATCTGGCTTTTACGTGGGTACTGGGGAATCAAACCCAGGTTCTTAGGTTTTGCAGGCAAGTACCTTAACTGTTGAGCCATCCTTTTTTTTTTTTTTTTTTTTTGAGGTAGAATCTTTCCCAGACTGGTCTCAAACTCCTGATCTACTTCGATGACAGACACCACCATACCTGGCTTATATATCTTTCTTAAAGAGATGTCTAGGGCTGGAGAGATGGCTTAGCAGCTAAGGTGCATGCCTGCGAAGGCTAAGGACCCAAGTTCAATTCTCCAGGTCCCACATAAGCCAGATGCACATGGTGGCACATGTATCTGAAGTTCGTTTGCAGGGCTAGAGGCCCTGGCGCGCCCATTTTCACTCTCTCTCCCTCTTTGTCTCTAGTAAATAAATAAAAATAAAATATTAAAAAATATTTTAGGGCTGGAGAGATGGCTTAGCAGTTAAGGTGTTCATCTGCAAAGCCAAGGAACCCAGGTTCAATTCACCAGGGCCCATGTAAGACAGATGCACAAGTTGGCATGTGTGTCTGGAGTTTGTTTGCAGTGGCTGGATGCCCTGGCATGCCCATTCTCTCTCTCTCTCTCTCTCTCTCTCTCTCTCTGTCTCTCTTTCTCTCTCAAGTAAATAGAAATATTAAAAATATTTTATTTTTACTTATTTATTTTAAAGGGACACACAGAGAGAGGCAGATAGAAAAGAATGGGTGCACCAGGGCCTCTAGCCACTGCAAAAGAACTCCAAACTCATGTGTCACCTTGTGCATCTGGTTTCCATGGGTCCTGGGGGATTGAACCTCAGTCCTTAGGCTTTGTAGGCAAGCATCTTAACTGCTAAGCCATGTCTCCAGCCCTCTTATCCAATTTCTAAAACATAATTTATTTGAGAGAGAATGAGAATGGGGTGCAAAGGCCCCTTGCCACTGCAAATGAATTCCATATACATACACCACTTTGTTTATCTTCTTTTACATGGGTAATAGAGAATTGGGCCCATGCTGGAAGGCTTTGCAAACAAGCATCTTTCACCATTGAGTCATCTCCCCAGCCTCTTCTTTTTCTCAATTAAAAAAATATTTTTATTTATTTATTTGAAAGAGAGAAAGAGAACAGAGAGAGAGAGAAAGAGAAAGAAAAAGAATGAGTATGCCAGGGTCTCCAGCCACTGCAAACGAACTCCAGATGCATGCGCCATCTTGTACATTTGGCTTACGTGGGTCCTGAGGAATCTAACCGAGGTCCTTTGGCTTTGCAGTCAAGTGCCTTAACTGCTAAGCTATCTCTCCATTCCTTTCTCCTATTTTTTAACTGGATATTTATTTTCTAATTCCTGAGTTGTAAGCATTTTTAATATCATTTAGATACAAATCATTTATTAGATGCATGATAACAAATACTTTCTCCCATTCATGAGTTCATTTCCTCACAAAATTTTAAAATTTTAAGTTGTATTAGTAATTATGATTTAAACTCTATGTATTATGGGGAATAGCTCGATAATTCCACACATAACCCAGTATGCCATGTGAAGTCCTTCCACTTTCTCATAAACTACATAACTGGTCATTGTGAGCTACAGTTACCTCCCTCTGCTACAGAACACTGGAACCTACGACTTCTCTGTGTTTGGATATCTGTTATCCCTCTGCCTCCCCCACCCTTCCCGGCCCCAGTAAACACTATTCTACATTCATACGGGCTGTTTTATTTGTTGTTGTTGTCTTCCACCTATGAGAGAGACCACACTGTATTTGCCTGTCTTTCTGGCTCCGACTTACTTCAGGTAACAAATATAATGTTCTCTAGTCCTATCCACTTGCTCCATATGATAAGATGTCATTTCTTTGTTATGACTGAATGATCTTCCATGGCGTATGCACATTTTCTTTATCTACCCATTCATTGATGGCATCTAGGTTGATTCCATATCTTAAATGTTATAAATAGAGCAGCAACAAACACAGGCTCTTTGGATCTCTGATATCAGTTCCTTGGATGATATGCAGCCAGTAGCTGGATGGCTAGATCAGCTTCTAACTCTACTCTTAGGTTTTTCAGGAATTTTTGTACCATTCTGCATCATGGCAGTACTAATTTACATTCTCCCCATCAGTGTACAAGGGCTCTCCTTTCCCCACATCCTCATCAGAATTAATTTATTTATTTTTAAGAGAAAGAGAATGGGCAAACCAGCATGTGTTACTTTGTGCAACTGGCTTTACATGGGTATTAGGGAATTGAACTTGGGTCCTTAGGCTTCATGGGCAAGTGCCTTAACTGCTAAGCAATCTCTCCAGCCCAGCATTTGTGTGTGTGTGTGTGTGTGTGTGTGTGTGTGTGTGTGTGTGTGTGGTATGTATTTGTAAGCAGAGGGAGAGAGCTAGACAAAGGAGAGAGATGGACAGAAAGAATGGGCAAGCCAGGGCCTCCAGCCCACTGCAAACAAACTCCAGATGCAAGTACCTGTTTGTGCATCTGGCTTTTACATGGGTGCTGGAGAATCAAACCTGGGTCATTAGACTTTTCAGGCAAGCACCTTAATTGCTGAGCCATCTTTCTAGCCCTGTTATTATTATTATTATTTTAAAGATTTATTTTTATTTACTTATTAGAGACAGAGAGAGGGGGGAAAGAGACACAGAGAGAAAGTGAGAATGGGTGCAAACGAACCCCAGACGCATGCTCCTCCTTGTGCATCTGGCTTATGTGGGACCTGGAGAATCGAACTGGGGTCCTTAGGCTTCACAGGCATGTGCCTTAACCGCTAAGCCATCTCTCCAGCCCTGTTATTATTTTTTAATAATAGCTCTTCTTACTGAGATAGGATGATATTTCATGGTTTTGATTTGAATTTCTCTGATGACTGATGATATTCAATAGTCTTTTATTTATTTATTTTTGGTAACTTTTCTGGACATTGTTTTTTTTTTTTTTAAAAAATTTTATTTATTTGCAAGGAGAGAGAAAGAGAGAGAGAAAATGAACACACCAGGGCCTCCAGCCACTGCAAAGAAATTCCAGATGCATTTGCCACTTTGTGTAGCTTACATGGGTACTGGGAATTGAATCTGGGTCCTCAGACTTCAAAGGCAAATGCCTTAACCACTAAGTCATCTCTCCAGCCTGATATTTTTCTCTTTTTAAATTTCTTTTTATTTATTTGAGAGAGACAGAAATCAGCAGAGAGAGAGAGGGACAGATAGAGAGAGAATGGGCACACCAGAGCCTCCAGCCACTGCAAATAAACTCCAAACGCATGTCCCCCCTTGTGCATCTGATTTATGTGGGTCCTGGGGAATCAAACCTCAGTCCTTTGGCTTTGCAGGCAAGCACCTTAACTGCTAAGCCATCTCTCCAGCCCCTATTTTTCTCTTTTAAAAAATAATTTTTAGAGCCAGGCATGATGGTGCACGCCTTTAATCCCAGCTTTAGGGAGGCAGAGGTAGGAGGATCACTGTGAGTTTGAGGCTACCCTGAGACTAAGTAGTGAATTCCAGGTCTGCCTGGGCTAGAGTGAGACCTTACCCTGCCTTTAATCCCAGCACTCAGGAGGCAGAGGTAGGAGGATCACAGTGAGTTCCCACCCTGAGACTCATAGTGAATTCCTGGTCAGCCTGGACTAGTGAGAAACCCTATCTCGAAAAACCAAAAAAAAAAAAAAAAAAAAAAATTAAAATTTGAGAGAGAAAGACAGAGAGCAGGGAGGAGGTAGAAAGAAAGAGTAAGTGAGTAAGTGAGGGCCTCTTGCCACTGCAAACAAACTCCAGATGCAGGCACCATTTTCTGCATCTTGCTTTGTGGGTACTGGGGAATTGAGCCCCTGAAATGACAGGCTTTATAAGCAAGCACCTTTAACCACTGAGCCATCCCCCCAGTCCCTAAATTTCTTCTTCTGGGAGTGTCTATTCAGATCACTATGTTGCCTTAGGCTGGAGTCTGTGTAGACTCCATCATGACTTCAGCCTTTTTCAATGCTTGAAATTTCCCTGGGAGACACTACTTCCTGACTGTGTGACTACCTTGAGCAAGGAATGTAATCTTTCCAAGTTTCAGTTCTTTTAAACTAAAGGAGGGCAATGCTGCCTGCCTCACTGAGTTATGATGAGAAATGACCTCAGTGAGCAAATGAAAGCTATCTGTTTTGTGTTGGTTTTGTTTTTCAAGGTAAGATTGGTCTCACTTTAGTCTAGGCTGACTTGGAACTCACTCTGTAGTCCCAGGCTGGTCTTGAACTCACAGCAATCCTCCTATCTCCTCCTTCCAAGAGCTGAGTTCAAAGGTGTACTCCACCATACCTGGCAAAAGCCATCTTTTAAATGATATTTTGGCTGGAGAGATGGCTTAGCAGTTAAGACACTTGCCTGGGAAGCCTAAGGACCAAGGTTCAACTCCCCAGAACCCATGTAAGCCAGATGCACATGATGGCACATGCATCTGGAGTTTGTTTGCAGTGGCTAGAGGCCCTTGCAAACCTATTTTCTCTTTCTTTCTCTCCCTCCCTCCCTCTGTCTGTAATAAATAAATAAATAAAAATAAAAAATATTTTAAAAATGATGTTCCCAGCAACCATAACAATTAGGACCTTCTTTAGATTGATTTAAACATTGTTTAGGCATCACCATTTAGTGGAAAGCCACTTACCTAATATCAACTATATGGTATAAAAATTACCTTGTAAAATGGCTAGTAAATATAAAGTTAGAGAATTTACAAAATGTAGCAACACCATTACTGCTGTTGAAACCCAGATACTCAGCACTCTCAGCTCAGATGGACCCTAGGCCCAGCCTTTGTCCCTATAGCTCCTGATACATCACCAAAATAAACGTGGAAATTCTAAAAAGGGAATGAGTCCACAGTAACAAATGTGGGAGATGAAGGTTTCACCCTATTTCTCTCAAAACAAGGATTTTAGCAAATGTGCAAAAGGTGGGAAACAGATGGAAGTGGGCTGGTGGATGGAACAGGCCTAATCTGGAATGCACTGTAGGGTAGATGGAGTGGAGGCCCCCAGGGGACTGCATCTTAGATCCAGTAGCTGGGGTAAGTGTCTGAAGATGAGGGGAGCTGAAGGCAGAATGTTATCTGCAGGCGTATCTGTGATCCAGCTCTGTCCCTTACCTCTGCAGAAATAGGGCTGCAGCATTTGTCCACAGGGCAAAAAGCAGAAATACCTGCCTCTAAAGAGAGCAACTGAGTCTCCTGGGAAGTTGAGGCTCCCAGCATGCATTTTGGTGAGCCATACTGCAGGTCTCTTCCTCCTGACACTGGGAGAGTCTCTTCACAGGGCCCCTCCTCCTTCCCCTGCCACACAACATCTGGGAAGGATGCTGTAGCAGACAGCTTCAGGTTCACTGAGATGAACTTCCAGACCAGGCACAGTTATGGAGGAAGGGATATTATTTATTGAAGCCCATAATGGCAAGAGAAATGGCCTGCTCTCCAAGGGCCAAGCAGAGAGAGAAAACCAACCAGCCACCAGGGCACACAGAGCAAAACTACAGCCAAAAGGTCACATAGCACACTTCCTCCTGCTAGACACATTTGCATATCTTTATGGACCAAACCCACAGACACCTTAAGACCAGCCCCATCATTGCCTCTAGGAAGGTGATTGCAGGTGCAAACTATAAAGAAAACACTGAATATATTGCAAACCACCACAGATGCCCATGTGAAGCAGGAGAGGAAACCCACACAGTGACCTAGCCTTTTTAACCCTAAATTAATTAATTAATTAATTAATTAATTTATTTATTTATTTATTTAAGAGAGATAGAAAGAGGCAGAGAGAGAGGGAGAGGGAGAATAGGTATACCAGGGCCTCCAGCCACTGCAAACAAACTCCAGATGCATGTGTCACCATGTATATCTGGCTTATGTCAGTTCTGGGGAATTGAACCTAGATCCTTTGGCTTTGCAGGCAAGTGTCTTCACTGCTAAGCCATCTCTCCAACCCCAACCTGGCCCTTTTATAAACATGAACAGACCCTTTGGAAGCCCTGAGAACACAAAAAGAACCAATGGCGTGAGAGAGATAAAGGTGGGGCTAAGCAAGAAAATTGACCTGTGAGGTAGTAGAATTCATTCAGAGGGCAGAAGAATGGATTAGAAAATAATATAGCTGTAAAATACAGACAGTTATTCATGAGAAATGAGCAATGAATTAGGCAGAGATAATCTGGGAGGATTAAAACTAGCATCATAAGAAGCATTATCCAGAAACCCTGGTGCCTACGGTAGAAGACACCTTCCAAAATATAGGATAGGATGACAAAGAATTGGAAAATTTACATGAAGGTGAGTTCTCACCTAAGGTGGTGGCATATGTCTTTACTCCCATCACTCCAAAGGCAAAGGTAGGAGGATCTCTGTGAGTTCAAGGCCAGCCTAGAACTACAGTGTGAGTTCCAGATCAGCCTGGTTTAGAATGAGACCCTATCTCAAAAACAAAAACAAGCTTATTTAAGGGGGCTGGAGAGATCACTCAGTGGTTAAAGTGCTTGCTTACAATGCCAGATGGCCCAGGTTGAATGACCCAGTACCCACATCAAGTCATATGAACAAGGTGGTACATGTGTCTGGGGCTGGAGACCCTCCCTGGTGTACACATACTCACTCTTTCTTTCTGTCTCTTTGCCTTTCTTAAATAAATAAATATTTTTTTTTAAAAGGTGCACTATGGGCAGGAGAGATGGCCTAGTAGTTGAGGCACTTGTCTGCAAAGCCAAAGGACCCAGGTTTGACTTTCCAGGATCCACATAAGCCAGACTCAGAAGGTGGCACATGTGGAGTTAGTTTGCCATGGCTAGAGGCCCTGGCATGCCCATTCTTTCTCTATTTGCCACTCTCTCACTCAAATAAATTTTTTAAAAAGGTGTGTTCTCTATGGAAAATCCCAACAAGGAAGAGAGAAGAAAGTGGAAAAGAGGGCTGGGAAGATGGCTTAGAGGTTGAAGGTGCTGGCTTGCAAAACTTGCCAGCCTGGGGTTTAGCTCTCAAACTGTCCACATGAGCGGGACACAAAAGTGTCTAGTGTTCATTTGCAATGGCAAGAAATCCTGTCATGCCATAACACATGCACACACACACACACACACACACACACACACGTGCTCAAATAAATGAATATTTTTTAAAGTGGAGAAGAGAAAAATACCCCCTCTCCCCGCCCCCCAAAAAAATTATCAGCCAACAAATCTCCAGGGCTGAAGGACAGAGTGCACAGACACATTATTAAATATGAAGGTAAAGGAGATGTCCTAAGGCTGTTTTGTTTCTGTTTTCAAAAAGGGTCTCATGTAGCCCAGATTGGCCTCAAACTCCCTTATGTAGCCAAGGATGAATGACCTTGAACTTCTGATCTTCCTGTCTTCACCTCCCAAATGCTAGGATTACAGGTGTGCACCATCATGCTCAGTTTTATGTGCTGGGGATCAAATGCAGGGCCTCACACATGCTAAGCAGGTACTCTGCCAGCTGAGCTACATCCTCAGTCCCCTAAAATTTTTCAAAGAGAAAAATCAATCTACCAACACAGGGATGAAGTCAGACTACCACCATCCTAGTTCTAAAAGAAAATGAGCATTCAGAAGGAAAATGGTTTTCAGCTTGAATTCTATTGCCATCACAACCATTCAAATGTTAGGAGGAACATTTTTAAAGATGCAGCATAATTCACTTTCAATGTGGCCAAGTATGGTTCAGTTCTGAAATGTCCCCCACAGGCTTATGTTTGGAATGGTTGGTAGTGCCATTTTTGGAGGCTGGGGAACACTTAGCAGGTGGTGTCTAGACGACAGAAGTAGCTCACTAGGTGTGGACCTTTGAAGGTTAGACCCAGCCTGCCTTCTGTCTTGCTCTCTGCTTCCTGATCCTTCCTGATATAGACAGCTTTGGCAGCATGTTTCCACCACCGTGAGCTGAACAGCTCTGTCTTGATGAATGGAAACAATGGGCCTCGATCTGTTTCTCACAGGTATTTTGATCTCAACCATGTGGAAGTAACCCAATACATTTCCCCTTTTAGGAAGCTGTGTAAGGCTCACACTAGCAAAATAAGGAAATAAACATTGCAGGATTAAAGAACAACCTGTCTGGGGGCAAGGAAGAGATTAAAGGCTAGAAGGGGAAGTTTCTGAGGCAATGAGGAGTTTGGTTGACTAGTAGAGCAACAGAGCCTTCAAAGTTTTGGAAATGCAATGAAGTCCAAGAAGAGAAAAGAAAGGCTTTTGATAACTCTAGGGGAAGCAAACATGTGTAAGAAGGTATTGTCCAACCACAAAACCAACTCAACTGTGGCAATATTTTGAGTGTTTGATAGTACATTTTTAAAATGGGCCGGGCGTGGTGGCGCATGCCTTTAATCCCAGCACTTGGGAGGCAGAGGTAGGAGGATTACCGTGAGTTCAAGGCCACCCTGAGACTGCATAGTTAATTCCAGGTCAGCCTGGGCCAGAGTGAGAGCCTACCTTGAAAAACCAAAAAATAAAAATTAAAAAAAAAAAAAAGTACCAGGGGCTGGGAAGATTGCAAATTCTGCTAGCCTCAGTTCAATTCCCCAGTACCCAGATAAAGCAAGATGCACAAAGTGGCACATGCATCTGAATTTCATTTGCAGGAGGCCCTGGTGTGTCAATGCTGTTTCTGCTTCTCTCTCACAAATAAATAAATATTTTAAAATTCTTTTAAAAGAAAGAGCTAAATTAAATATGCCATGATTCTAGGAAGAGTCTCCTACCAGTCACCCCAGGATATAGGCATTGGATTGTAAAGAGAAGAAACGGAACTCCAAGAAACTACTCGACTCAGCAATAAATATTTGCACACTCATGACAACATAAATGTCATTAACATTGACTTTTAACTTTTGGAGTGAAACTGTGAAAAAGCATAGAGTATTGGTCTGACAAAGAATAGTACATAAATCTTAGTGCCCTTCACAATGTGACAATAAGTGTAGCTAGCAGAAAAGAGGAGAAAAGGGCAGAGATGCAAGAATTCTCAATTTCAAAGTTGGAGGAGGTCAAAATTTTTTAATGGTTCAAAGAGTTATAAATTATGTACATAACCTTAAAATTTCAAATGTAACAAATAGATTTCATGCAATTAATAAGTTTTAAATATTGGGAGAAAATAAAAGAAAGACAAACTGAATAGAGCTAAATTACCACCATTCAGATCATGGCATTGCTACTGAATAAAAAATGATAAACCAAGAAACAGAAAGAAAAGCAAATTTGCTAGAGATTTTAGGTTATCTACTAGAGATACAAATTGTTTAAAAAATAACTTCTTGGGCTGGAGAGATGGCTTAGCAGTTAAGGCGCCTGCCTGCTAAGCTGAAGAACCCGGTTCCAATCTCCAGGTCCCACATTTAGCCAGATGCAAAGTGTCACAAGGGCGCAATGCTGCACTTGGCCACAAGGTGGCGCACGCATCTGGATTTCGTTCACAGCAGCTGAGAGACTGCTGGCACGCCCATCTCTGTCTCCCTCTCCCTTTCTCTCTGTCTGTCTCTCTCTGTATCTCTCTCCAAAAATAAATAAAATAATAAAAAAATTTTTTTTAATAACTTCTTTATTTTTTTTTCCAATTTTTTGAGGCAAGCCCAACAGACTGGCATTTTTTTTATGTGAAAGAGCAAGGGTGAGCAAGAAAGAGAGATAACTGGCACCCTTGGGCCTCCAGCTTCTGAAATTGAAGTCCAGACATGTGCACCATCTTGTGCATATGTGCGACCTTGCGCATTTGTGTCACCTTATGTGTCTGGCTTACATGGAAAATGAGAGTCGAACATGGGTCCTTAGGCTTCACAGGCAAGAGCCTTAGCTGCTAAAACATCTCTCCAGCCCTATTTTTTTTTTTTTTTAAAATTTACTTTCAGGGTTGGATGGTGTGGTATGGGTGGATAGGAAAGGCTGGAAGACCGTTACCTTTTATCACAACCTCTTCTGTACCTTTTGGTCATACTATGTAGTAAGTGCTAAGATTCACAAGGGATTATTTAGCTGGGGTGGTGGCAGCACTTGGGAGACTGAGGCAAGAGAATTACCATGAGTAATTGAGATAATCTGTAGCCTGAGCTACAGAGAAAGTGACTGTCTCATAAAACACACAAGCAGGGGCTGGGGAGATGGCTCAGCAGTTAAAAACACTTGCTTGTGAAGCCTGCAGGCCAGGGTTTGCTTCCCCAGAATCCACATAAGAGCAGAAGCACAGAGTAGAGCATGCATCTGGAGTTCATTTGCAAAGAACCTGGCATGTTTAAACACACACACACACACACACACACACACAACACACACAATCAAAATGAACCATTCAACAGCAAAAAGATGCCACATATTCCAAAGGAAAACAACATAAGTGGACATCATAATTCTGTCTGCCCTATGGCTTTTATTTATTTATTTTTATTATTTATGAAAGAGAGAGAGAGAATTGGCACACCAGGGCCTCTAGCCAGTGCAATCAAATTCCAGATGCATGCACCATCTTGTGTGCATGTGTCACCTTGTGCATCTGGCTTATGTGAGTTCTAGGGAGCTGAACCTGGGTCCTTAGACTTCATAGGCAAGTGCCTTAACAGCTAAGCCATCTCTCCATCCCTGCCCTCTGGCTTTTAAACAAATTCTCTTTCTATTGAAATCCCATCTTTGCCTGTGATATCAGGCTCTTAAATTCAGGCATCTCATTTCTCAGTTTTATCTCCTGTACAAAAGGGACAGCTTGTGTGCAGATTCAGGGTCTTCCTCCTCCCTCCTTTTATTCCTCCACCCTTGGCAGGTGTTTGGAACCTGAGGTGTAATACTGACTTTAAAAAAAATTCAAGGCTGGAGCTGGAGAGATGGCTCAGCAGTTAAGGTACATGCCTGCAGCAAAACTTAACAACCTGAGTTCAGTTTCCCAGTAGCCACATAAAGCCAGGTACAAAAAGTGATGCATGTATCTGGAATTTGTTTGCAGCAGCTACAGACCCTGGTGCACCCATTCATATTCTCTCTCTCTCTCTCTTTCTCCCTCCTGCCCTCTCTCCTTCCTATCTATGTCTCTCTCTGCTTGCAAATCAATAAATTTAAAAAAATTCAGGGCTAGACGGATGGCTTAGTGGTTAAGGTGCTTGCCTGCATAGCCAAAGGACCCAGGCTCAATTCCACAGGACCCATGTAAGCCAGATGCACAAGGTGGTGCATGCATCTGGAGTGCATTTGCAGTGGCTCGAGGCCCTGGCATGCCCATTCCCTTTCTCTCTCACTCTCTGCCTCTTTCTCTCTGTTATAAATAAATAAATAAATAAATAAATAAATAACAATATTTTTAAAAATTCAACTGGGCCTGGTGTGGCAGCACATGCCTTTAATCCCAGCACTTGGGAGGGTCACTGTGAGTTCAAGGCCAGCCTGCGACTACATAGTGAATTCCAGGTCAGCCTGGGCTAGAGCAAGACCCTACCTCAAAAAAAAAAAAAAAAATCAACTGGAAAAAACAAAAGTCCCCATTCCCTGAGAAATGTATTTGCTACACCGTGGTGAAGGATGTTTTGTCCTTTCCAGTGCAGCCCTGTCTTCCAAAAAACAGTGTGGACCACCTGGTGTGTGTGTGTGTGTGTGTGTGTGTGTGTGTGCGCACGTGCACTTAGATGCCTATGATCATGTGCCTGTGTATGTGTGTATCAGAGCCCAGTGGTCCCTCTCTCATACTTGGGGATGGGTGTCAGCTGGAGGCTGCGATGCTGCAGGCGTTTCACTGAAAACGAAGGGCAAGAGGGTGGCTGCTTAATGACTAGATGTTAAATGTTCCAAACAATTTATACATTTAGAATCCTAAGTTTTCAAAACTCAGCCCGCCGCGCCGCTCTGCAGATCTTGTTTATAACACATTCTGCTAAAATTATCTCAGTGCCTAGCGCACCCCCTATAGCACAGATGCTCCGGAACCTGCAGCTCTGTTTGGATTCCAGATATTCCTGCCCAAGCTATTTGTGTTCGCCGTAAATGAAACGCGAAACCGAGGAACGGCTGCTCGGCGATTTTTTATAAATATATGCCTAATCTTCACAGCGGGCTCCGGGGTTCAAGTTTTATTTATGTATGTTTTTGCCTCCCGGTGCCTCAAGGGGCTTGTTTTCCCTTGTGCCTACAGGGGCTTCTGCCTGTTCAAGGGGGAGGAGCCCGGCTGGAGCCCAGCTTGATTCCCAAGGACTCTGGCTTAGAGTTCTGCAATTTTCCCCCTTATCTCTAGCCTCAACCTTCTTTATCTGAGCAATGGGAACAATTCTGGTCCACACAATATTACATGCATTACATGAAACTGGAGGATCACATAAGACACTGGTTCATTCAAGGGGTGTATACTGAGGTCAGACGATAGGTTTTTGAAGCTGTCTGTATATGACGGCCATTGTAGAGTGCTTTCAATAACCCAGAGCAAGCGCACCAAGCTCTTTGCACACAGGATCCAGGCACTGAGAGATTTTACAATCCCCTAAGTAATTCCAGTGTGAAACCAAGTCTGAGAACCAATGACCTAGATACGTGCTTCTCAGAATTATATGTGTGCAGGCTCCAGGGATTTGTTAAAACAGATCACATGGAGTTGGCGGGAGAGCAGGGTTGCTAAGAGCCACATCTCTAACAAGTGCTAGGCTGCTCTAACAAGTGGACCACACCAGAGACCCAGGGTCCAGACACTCAAGGAGGTGCTAAGGGTATCACATCAGACCAGTCCATGGCAGCTGCTGCCCATGTGGACCTTAAGAGGGACACAGATCATTACATAGTGACAATGACAACTGTTACAAGAGAAGTGCACAGATCTCTGCACACTGGCGGCAAAGAACCAGGTTTTATTTGGGGAGGGGTGAGGTAGGAGGGAATCAGGATAGACTTCCTGGAGCAGGCTAACCATTTAGCCAGAGGAGAGGAGAAGGGCGCTGGGGAGAGGGAGGCAGGCTGAGAGAACAGTAAGGGCCAAGGCCCAGAGGCAAAAGAGTACATGCATGAGGTGACTAGAGAGTCTAGGCGAAGATGAAGCCCAAAGCAGGGCTGAGCCAGGAAGTGGACGGGGAACTGTGATTGGCTTTTCCCTGTAGCATTGCTAGTCATTCCATTCACCCTCTGCTAGCTGTGTCCCTGTCAGCAAAGTACACTTGCACAGTAAGACTGGATTGACCAGTGATCAATGAGAACAGTCAACACCCCTACTATATATAGCACGCAAGGCCAGCTGCTGCCAGGAGACACAGATCTGACCCTGACCCCGACCCCATCCCAGTCCTCCGAAAGTATTTGGTTGAGGAGGTGAAGGGCAGACCCCCACACTTACTGCAGGTTTGTGGGACTGCGTGGAATATGAGAGAGCAGAATGAGGGTGGTAGGAATAAACAGATCTGAGAGAGG
This sequence comes from Orientallactaga sibirica, assembly GCA_036365145.1. Classification (NCBI taxonomy): domain Eukaryota; kingdom Metazoa; phylum Chordata; class Mammalia; order Rodentia; family Dipodidae; genus Orientallactaga; species Orientallactaga sibirica. The sequence continues at coordinate 10,568,965 of JAEOAD010000034.1, read as the reverse complement.
TACGTCCACAGATTAGAGGTCTGAAGGTTTTTGAGAGGAGGAAAGTGGAGTCTGAAGAATGGTATGACTTCAGTTGGCCAGAAAAGATAGAAAAAGACATCCCAGAGGGGAGTGGCATGCTAAGAGAATGGTGATCAGACCAGTATAGCTTTGTGAAGGCACGAGAAAACAAGACCAGCTCTGCTCTCAACACCATCGAGTTCTCAGCACCTGGCACAAAGTTGGCACTCAGTGTTTGTTGAGTGAATGTTGAAGGTAGGGTGGTGTTATGGACTGAATATATGTGAACTCCCCAGTTTGTATGTTATAATTCTAACTCCTCCAGCTATTAAAGGGTTAATGTTCTGATTTCCCCAGGATCCTATTGGAATCCTATTCCAAGGCCAACATATTGTCAGTGTGACAAAGTCCAGTGGTGAAATCCTGGGGACTTCACCCTTGGATGCTACTAACTGGAGCCCCGTAGGAAACTCAGTCAATGTGAGGATGTCAGAGGACCTGGCTGGCTGGCTGATGTCAAGGGCTGGAGTACTCAAGTGACAAGGTATGCCTGAAAGCCCCTAGAAGCCAGCCCCCCAAAATATTATGTAGCCCACACTCTAGACATGTCTTTGTGCTTCTGGTCTGTGTGTCTCTCTGACACCATTTTTTATCTTGGGTCTACATGGCAGGGCCTGACCAGCAAGGCCTCTTCTAAGCCCTAAGGTTCAATCACCCAAAGAGCCTGACCTCTTATTTCTGGTCTAGGTCCAAAACTCCAGAAAAGGCCTCTGATTGGTCCAGCTTGAGCACTTACTCATTCCTGTGGTGCCCCCCCCAACCCCACCCCAGGCCTGCTGACTAGAGTTCTGATTCTCAGCACTCACCCAAGGCCAGACACAACGTGTTGCACATGTCTGTAATCTCAGCACAACTATGGTAATGGGAGGTGGAGCCAGGAGAATCTCAAAGCTGTGGGTGGAGGAGGGGGAGGGCAGCTAGTCTGGCCTCCCCAATGGCAAGCAATAAGTAAAAAAGAATGGCGTGCTTGTTTTAAAGTGGAAGGAGAGGAACAATACACCAGGGTTGTCCTTCAACCTGCACAACACACCATGGGACATTTTTTTTAGGCTGGCTTCTAGGGGTCTTTCAGGCCTGCCTTGTCACTTGAACACTGATGTTTTGTTCAGGCCATAATCCTATGAATGGAATGAGTGAGAGTGTGTGTATTGAGAGTAAGAGATGAAGAAGTTTCCAGAAGTAAAACCGAAGTCCTCGAAATGGGAAGATGCTTAGCAACCAAATAAATGTTTGTTTGATCAACCAAAGAGTGTGGGCTTCATATCCAGGCCATGGGAAGCCAGTGAGGTTCTGGAAGGCCTAGTGTGGTGGGAATTGGGAAATGACTCCTGTGGTGATGTAGAGAATGGATGAGCCCTGGAGAGGTCCAGGCAGAAAGTGATGTGGAGTCACATGAATGGTGGTGAGACAGGTAACAGAGGGAGAGATGAAGAGATGATGGAAATGCATGACAGGACGGAGTCTAGAAAAGATTGCTCTTTATTGGGGAGGCATTAACCTACACTGGAACAGACCTGGCAGCATTTGGTATCTGAAGAGAGGAGAAGATCTGAGATTCACTCTTATGCCAAGTCAGCAGCAGGTGGCCTGACTTTGTTATCTTATCTAGGGGTCCTAAGCCTTCCTGTCATTGTCATTGTCATGACTGCCTTTGCCAAGAAGAGCGTTTCAAAGGTTGGGGAATCTTTCTTGGGGGTTGGCAAGCTGGCCTTATATATTTCTTTTTAAAATATTTTATTTACTTATTTGAGAGAAAGAAGGGAGAAAGAGAGAATGGGAATGCTAGGGCCTTTAGACACTGCAAATGAACCCCAGATGCATGTACCACCTTGTGTATCTGGCTTACATGGGTACTGGAGAATCAAACTGAGGTCCTTAGGGTTTACAGGCAAATGCCTTAACCACTAAGCCATCTCTCTGGGCCATATGCTTTTTAAAAAAATTTTCTGTGTGTGTGAAAGTCAGAGGACAATCTTGGAATGTTGGTTCTATCCTTCCACTCTGTTTGAAATGGGGTCTTTTGTTTTGCCACTGGGAAGGCCAGACTTGCAGGCCCCAAGCTTCAAGATTCTCCTGGCTCCACCTCCCATTGCCGTAGGTGTGTTGGGATTACACACATGTGTGCTATGTTGCTTCTGGATTTACATGGCTTCTGGGAATCTGAACACTATCTGACAAGCTTGTAGCTAGTGCTTTTAGCCACTGAGTCATCTCTCCAGTCTTGTGAATCTGGTTTTATTGGAACACAACCACACCCAGTTCTTTGATGGATCCTTTTATCTTCAAAGCCTAAAATATCTACTCTGTGGCCATCCCACAACCTTGGACCTTCAGGAAGCAACTTCAGGAAGAAAGGGTTTATCTCAGTTCACAGTTCACAGTCCACTCTCATTTCCATTGTCCACAGACCCCGAGCCAGGGATTGGGAATCTCTTCTTTCACAGGGTAGAACACAGACAGGCTTTGCCAGGGCCCACCCATCCGTGCCAGCATCATTACTGGGTTATATCCCAGGAGGCTTGGTGAGTCCTCATGCAGATAGCTTCCTGCATGTGCTACATATCACAGCACCCCTGGCAGCACCAGACCCCACTGCTTGCACACACGTGGAGAATAGATGTCAGAGAATTCACAGAAAGCCACGGCTGATGATTAAGCAACAGAATGGATGGGATAGCAGGCTCTCCGCGAGCAGGTTCTGACAATACAACTGTGAGGGGCTGAGGAGGAAGGGAAGGCAGCGGAGACATCAATGCACACACCCTGGGCTGCTGCTGAGCTGAGCCATGGCAGAAGGAGCAGCAGCATCATTAGGAAGGACTGCAGGGACCCTGCAGGAGGAGGTGGGAGCGTGGCTTTGTAGGTTCGAAGGCTGGGCAAAGTTAATGCTTGTGAAAAATGTTTAGAGTGAACGGAAAAGGCTTCAGGATGTCTGGGGACAATCATAACCCAAAGCCTTCCTGCTTGGCACAAGAAGAGTGCTATGAGAAGACAGGGCATCTGGCATTCTTCCTGCCTGCTCATGAAGGAAAAGGAAGAGCCGGGTTAACAGAGTGACAATTACATACCAGCAGCAAACTAGGCATTAGGCTTTCTCTTTGCCATCTTAAAGCTTGTTATTGAAGTAAAGTAAACATTCAGGAAAGTGTGAAAATCAGAAGATGGCATGTCATTGGCTTCATATAATTTAAACAGGCATACATGTATATACTGTATGCAGGTCTATGCACATGCATGTTTCTACATGCATGTACATATAGGTGTGTGATATATGCATGTGCAAGCACACATGTAATACATATATATCTACCCGAATATACATTGCATGCATCTGTGTACACACATGTGCGTACAGTGTACAATACACTATGTATTAGTTACTTATCTACCTGGCCAGAAGCAACTTCAGGAAGAAAGGATTTATTTCAGCTCACAGTTCAAGCTCATAGTCCATCATGGCCAGGAAGGCATGGTAGTAGGAGCACAAAGCAGCTGGGCACATGGTATCTGGAGTGGGAAGTGGAGAGCGATGAATGCTGGTACTCAAACCACATTCTCCTTTTCGCTCATCCCAGGAGCACAGCCCATGGGATGGCCACACACATGAGCATGGATCCTCTCACCTCAGTTCACCTAATCTAGAAAATCTCTCCCAAAATCATGGTTATTCAAAATCCTGTCAAGTTGACAACCATATATTAACCATCACAACATAAGACACATGCAATACATATATAAATCTACATGCATACACACCCAGAGACACACATATCTATATACATGCACATAAGTGTACACACATAGATACACATGCATACATGTTGTTGCAATCAGGTTCACATTGCTGGCAGAAATCACCCAACCAAGAACAGCTTTTGGGGAAAAAAAAAAGGTTTATTTTTTGGCTTACAGACTTGAGGGAAAGCTCCAAGATGGTATGGGGAGATGATGGCATGAGCAGAGGGTGCACATCACCCCTTGGCCAACATAAGGTAAACAATAGCAATAAGAGAGTGTGCCAAACACTGGCAAGGGGAAACTGGTTACAATACCCATAAGCCCGCCCACAACAAAACACCACCTCCAAGAGCTGTCAATTCCCAAATCTCCATCAGCTGGGAACCTAGCATTCAGAACACCTAAGTTTATGGGGGACACCTGAATCAAACCACCATAGGGACTGGGGAGATGGCTTGGCAGTTAAGGCATTTGCCTGTGACGCCTAAGGACTCTGGTTCAATTGCCCAGTACCCACGTAAGCCAAATGTACAAGGGGGCACATGCATCTGGAGTTCCTTTACAGTGGCTGGAGGCCCTGGCACGCCCATTCTCTCTTTCTCTCTATCTGCCTCTTCTTCTCTCTCACAAATAAAGAAATAAACAAACAAATAAATAAACAAATAAAAACATTTTTTAAAAGCCCACCATATTCCACCCCCGGCCTCCATAAACTGACAACCATCCATGATGTAAAATGCAATGCATTCAGTCCCTTTAAAAGTTCCCATAGTTTTTATCAATCCCAATGATGTTCAAACATTCCCTTAGTCCAAGATGTCTTAACAGCCATAATACCAAAAAAGCCCCCCCACACTGGGCATAGCAAAGAAATATTCAACCAATACAAGATTTAAACAAGGCAAACATCAAACTCTGTAGCTCCGAGTCCAACAACTCTAGTCAGTGACAAATCTCCAAGTCCAATAATTCTAACGAGCAACAAGTCTCTCGAGTTCCAATTCCGCCCCTCCAGCTAGGCTACTCACAGTCCTGGAAAACTTCTTCGGGGCTGACAGCTTTCCTTAGTAGCCATCTTGTGGTCCCAGCATCTCCACTGGGTTTCCACTGCAACCTACAGTCCATCCTCATGACTCCTTTGGGTCTCCATGCAGTCATCCAGCAAACCTGCTTCACGCTGCCCATGGCCATCTCCAAAACACAAGAACATATTGCAAATTCAATGACCCTCTCTTTCCTGTTTTTCTTCTACTCCATAATACCAGGTAGGGTGCCAGTTTGTTAATCCAGAGGGAATAAAGCAGACCCTGAAGAACAGGACACTCCTTGAGCACTCAGGCCCCTTCAAAAGAGTCTACTTTCTTCCTGTTACCCCAGTGCAGGTCAGCTGGCCCAATTGCAAAGGTTGTAATCTCTCATATAATTGTAACTAAATGGGCAGAAGTTTCAACCCAAAGATTTCATTTTTTCTGTGCCATATCCCTCTACTCAACACCAGTCTATTCTACACAATGCAACCCTGCACAAGTTCTCAGGACGTGAGCATAACAGTAAGCCTCTCACACAAACTGCTTTTAGTCCAGTCCAGGCAAAACTCTTTCTCACCCTCATAAGCCAAACTTCACAGTCCATAGTTCTTACTGCATTTGGGTCTTGCAACTCTGACCAGAATAGTCCATCAAGCTGTACTTACAGCACTGCAAGGTGTCTTCAACTTGTTTTCAAATCCTTCACCTAGGTTTTCAAATCCTTCCACATTCCTCCTGAAAATCAGCTCCAAAAGGCCAAAGCCACATAGTCAGTCTAGCAGCAATTCCACTCCTCAGTACCACTTTACTGTTGCAGTCAGGTTCACATTGCTGGCAGAAATAACCCAACCAACAGCAGCTTTTGAGAAAAAAAAAAAGTTTTATTTTTGGCTTATAGACTCAGGGGGAAGCTCCAAGATGGCAGGGGAAACCAATGGCATGAGTAGAGGGTGAACATCACCCCCCTGGCCAACATAACATGGACAACAGCAACAGGAGAGTGTGCCAAACACTGGCAAGGGGAAACTGGTTACAATACCCATAAGCCCACCCCCAACAGTACACTGCCTCCAGGAGGCATTAATTCCCAAATCTCCATCAGCTGGGAACCTAAGAACACCCAAGTTTATGGGGGACACCTGAATCAAACCACTATACGTGTGTACATCTACATGCATGTGTACACATAGGCACATATATACATGTACACACATGAATCCAAATACATATACATGTATGCACAGGTACACACATGCACAGGTGTACATGCATGTATAATGCTGCATATACACACATATGCATGACTCTGTCTTGCTAGTGTGGCCTAGGGAAATTCCCTCTGCTGGATCCAGGAAGTAAGTGGCCCCATTCATAAAGCCAGCAGTGCAAAGGGCTATAATGATCCTCAGACCCTGGTCAGCAGCACCAAGGCCACAGAACCCTGAATTCTGCTCATAACCCAAGGGAACTTAGTGGGGATTTCTCACTGCAGAGCCAGATGAAAACACACACAGCCATTGTGGCTCATGACCCACAAAAGCTGTGGGGTCCTTCATGGGAGTTGCTTTAGTTCATTTTTGGTTTTGGTCCATTGTTAGGCAGTCATAGATAAACCACTGCAACCTGGGTCTATGTGAGTATGTATGTAGGGGTCAAGGGTATGCGTGTCAGTGGGTGTGCATGGCATGTGTTTGGATGTCATGTATGCTCAGGCATGAGATATGTATGTTTGTGTCTCTGTGTGTATAGGAAAGCACATGTTGGTGTGGCCGAGCGGTAACCATGTACCCCAGTGTTGTGTCTATGCTTGAGCAAGCATGCACACACATGCGTGTGCCCCTTCCCTTCCTCATTTATTACTTCCTCCCTGGGTTTGATGTTGTGGGTGAATAAAATTTAAAGAGCTCTAATTTTTTTTAAAGAGCCCTAAAGGGAGTGGAGCTTTGGTGCGGAGTCATTATTACCATGAACACCTGTGAACTGTTGATTTTAATTGGGCCACAGCTGTCAGGTTGTGGAGAGGGAGGGACTGGTCCCTGGATTGGTCTGTCCCCGCCCCTACCTCCCATCAGACTTTTGGGTAGGTACAAAGCAGGGGTAGGAGGACAGAGTGGCCCCTGGAACCTGGCCTAGCCTATGCCCTTGGTCTCCCAGCAGGCAGAAGGAAGGAGCTCTATGCCCTTGGTAGAGGAGTTGGCCTGCATCCAACCTTGGGCTTCAGCTTCCTGCCTTCCTCCCCTGCCTTGGGGTGGATGGGGGTTGGCCACCTGAGACCTGGGTCTTTTCACTTGTGCAGAAACTCACACACGTGCACGCACATGCACCCCCCCCACACACACACACAGCTACTGCTGCCTGCCAACTCACACTGAGTAAGAACAATATTAAATGGTGATAGTGTCTTCAGTGGGACACATGCTCTTCTAAGTACTCAATCAACACATAGAATTCCATGGACTCCTCACAACAACCTGCCAGGTGAGCATACATTAGCTCCATCCTAGGGTGAGGAAACTGAGGCACAGAGGAGTTAAAGACTTTCCCAAGGGCTCACAGAACCAAACAGTCACAGGTGCTCACACGAGTGACACATGCCAATGCCTGCTCCCACCCACATGCAAACACACACCTGGCTCATTCTGTGTCAAAGGTGCATCCCACAGTCCTCCTTGAATGTCCTCACAGCTGTAGGTCCACACCCCTCAGAAGGCTGCAGCCCCCATCCTATTCCCAGCCTGTTCCCTTGGGACATAGCTGTGTGTGTGTTCCTTGTGGCCCCACAGTATGAGTCATACAGAAGACCATGGCAGGCCACATAGGTCTTGACCATTCTAATAACTGCTGATATGCAGGGGCCAGAGAGACCTGGGAGATGGCTAAACCCTGTCCACACAAGCCAGTTTGTTGTCTTATGTCCACATCCACAAGATATCCAGGCTGCAGGACATAATAATGTGTGCCCCTGACCTGCCCACACTTTCTCTCTCATTGGACAAATCACACAGAAGGCAAGTGGGCATGATGTCATCATCGGCCTGATCCTGCATTATCTGGTGCATGACTGACTAGTGCTGCATGTGGGCTCCGAGGCTTCCCCCTTCCTGAGGTCCCCCTTAACCTTCATATCAAAACATGAGGAGTGTCCCCATTCCACTGACAGCAAAGCTAGCTCCCCTCCTGCCTCTGCCCCTTACCCCTTGAGGTCCTGCACTGTCACTTACCTTTGCTCTATTTGGTGAAGGCCACACGACTCCTTATCATTATGCCTGCTCTCTCCCAGGCTTTCCCTCCTTCCATCCCTCCTTCCCACTGGTTTCTGGGCACAGCATAGCCCCTGGCATTGATTGTCATCCCCTTCCTTCATTCCACAAAGATCAAATCACTTAGGGCTGTTGAGTGGACAGGGCTTTAGTAACTGGAGAAACGACAGGAAGCACGTGGTGTGGGTATCAGAGATGTGCTTTCTGGACAGACATCAGACCCCTTTTCATGAGTACCTCCCCCCGTGAGCTGTAGCAGAAGTCCCAAGGGCCACTCTGGACTCTCTCTATGGACCAAGACACTTGACTCTTCATATCTGAACTTCTCCAGGCCCCACCCAGAGGTCTTGCCTGACTAAGCAGGCCCCTGAAGGTGTTTTCCTCTATGCAGAAGCACTGACTGCCTGCAAGGGCTCCACTTCTATCTCAGGTGAGCTGGTCCCAGCCACAACCACCTTTCATCTGAGCCATCTTCTCTTATTACATCAGCACATACTGCTGGCCACAATGTAGTTAAGATAGGCTGCTCCAAGTCACCTGAGGCCATCCCATGATTTAGAAGAAAAACTAGGGTGTGACAACTCCGTGCTTATTCATAGGAAGGTCAAGCAAGTCTGGTTCCAGAAGGAAAGTCCACTCTGTAAATTGCATTGGAGCCACCTCTCCTCTCTATTGCTGATCAACCCAATTTATTCACTTAACAGATAGATGCTCACGCCTCTGAAGTATGGAACCTGCCAGAAGCAAAGGACCAGTGGGTAAGTGTGGGGCAGCCAACTGTGATGGAGCACAGAGCAGATGAAGGAGCCAAGAGGGCTTCCTGGAAGAGGAGTCCGGACAGCAAGGATTGATGTCATAACTGTTGGCACATGTCAGTGAAGCACAGTTTTGTTTTTTTGCCACAGATGTCTCAGTCAGTGTTGAATTCTGCATCTCCCCCAGATCTGGCTTCCCACTTCTGTGCAATGACGTCAAGCCTAAGGTTACCTTCCCCATGAAGGTTTAGAGAGTGACTCCTGCTGTCTTCTCTCCCTTGGCATGGCCCTCAGGGGAGCCAAGGAACCTTCCTGGTTGACAAACGTGGAAAAAAGGAGCAGTGGTTTGTGCTTCTCTTGTATCCTTGGGAGCAACCTATCCCCCATGGAACAGGAATTTTCTTCTCTTCCTTTGAGCCAGTAGAATTACCTGGGCAGGAATTAGAGAGATGTCTCAGTGGTTAAAGGAACTTACTTGCAAAGCCTGCTATCCCTGGTTCAATTACCCAGTACCCACCTCAAACCAGATGCACAAAGTGGTGAATATGACTGGAGTTCCTTTTTGAAACAAGAAACCCTTGAATGTCTCTTCTCTCTATCTCTTCTCACAAATATATAAATTTTAAAAAGATTTCAGGTTGGAGAGATGGCTCATAGGTTAAAGGCACTTGCTTGCAAAGCCTGACAGCCCAAATTCAATTCCCCAGTACCCATGTAAAACCAGATGCACAAAATGACATGTGTCTGGAGTTTGCAGCCCCAGGAGGTCCTGATGCACCCATTCTCTCTCTTTCTCCCTCTCTCCTTCTCCCTCTCAAAAATAAGAAAATAAATAAACATATTTAAAACTAAGTAATATTTTAATAAAATCAATACCTGGGCAGTACCCCCCCCCCAGTTTGACACTTTCCAAGGGTTATGTGTGCCTTATCCTGGGGTTCAGCCTACAGGTCCATTTGACTCTCACCCAAAGCTGTGCCCCACCCTACACTGCATCAGGAACCAAGGTGACAGTCTGTCTTCACCAGCCTTCCTCTTTCTATTTTTTTGACAAGGTCTAATGTAGTCTAGACTGGCCTCAAACTTACCAGGTGGCCAAGAATGACCTTGAACTTCTGACCCTTCTTCCCCTACCTCTCCAGTGCTGGAATTACAGGTGAGCACTGTCATGTCTGATTTATGTTCTGCTAGGAATGAAACCTAGGACTTTGTCAGGCTAGGCAGTCACTCTACCCACTGTGTCATATCTTTTGCCCTCTTTGTGGCTTTTGAAATAAAGTTTCACTATGTAGCCCAGCCTGGCCTTAAACTCCTGATCCTGTGCCTCGGCTGAGAATACAGTGGGTGCCACCTTGCCAGGCTTAGTTCTTCTTTTTCTTTTATTTGTCTGTGATATATTTTTTCAAAATTTTATTTATACATTTATTTATTTAAGAAAGATGCCGGGTGTGGTGGTGCATGCCTTTAATCCCAGCACTCAGGAAGCAGAGGTAGGAGGATCACCATGAGTTCCAGACCACCCTGAGACTACCTTGTCTGTGCTCCCACCCCAGGTGACGGGGCTCAGGAGAGTCTGCCCCTCACTACTACTTGAAGAAACAGCCAAACTCTATTTACAGGGGAACACTCCTCCGGGCTTCTCTTTTTCTCCCTCAATTTCTCTCTGGACAAGGAGTCTATTTTTATTTTATTTCATGGAATTTGTCTTTTGAAATAATTAAGCACCTTCTTGCAGTAGTTTTTCTTCACCCTGGAACATTAAAATCACATAACACATTGTAATATTTTTAACACCTGCTTCAAATTATGCAGTTGCTGTATTGTGATAAATATGTAGATGAGGGAAGTTGGAGTAATGTGTCCCTAGACCTGGGCTGGACTGGGCTGAAGTAGGAGGGGCTCAGTCAAATGCTCCAAGTGGCCAAAAGCAAGAGCTATGCTAGGTGTTCCTTCCCTTCAAATCCAAAATGCAGAAGCCAGCTCCTTCAGCCAGGCTACATGCCCCCTCCTCTGGGGGATACTTTCCGTGTTTCCCCAAATTTTCTCAAGCTTAGATCTCGATGTGAAAATAGGCTGAAAGTGGTCCAGGGACTTAAGACACGGGTTCTCAGCCTGCTGGGCAACTCAAATGCTTCCAGGACAATATGGCTGTTTGCTGACTCTGAGACAACTCTCGCACACCTGTCTTCCCTTCACCTTTTGTTCATTCCTCCTCCTCATGCTCAGCTGATGACCTCACTTTCTTATTTCACTGGGAACATGAGTGTGCAACAGCCCACTCTCTGGATGAGAAGCCCCCATGCGGTGTGGCACCTGCATCTGCCTATCTCCACGGTGTGAATGTCACCAACACAACCTTCTTCAGGCTCTTAATAGTTTAATAACACAAGCCCCGAAAGTTTCACAGCTGATGTTCTGAAGCAGATGCCTCTCCCACTCAGAAACCTGCCTACTTGGGCAGGTACATCTGCTCTCCACCTGCCCTTCTTCTTTGTGGGTCTGGTGCCTGCTCAGAAAGACCAGAACTTCTGTCGTCCCCTCTTGATTACCTCGAAATCATCCCTGAGCCACTCCTTCTCCCTTCACTCCATCCTTCCCATCAGCAAACACCCTGCCCTGTCCCCTTGGGGAAAACCTTCCCATGACACCCCCCCACACACACCTGTGCATTTCATCTCCTTTCCAGCGTGAGTTCTCAGAAGAGCTGGGTGGTGGTGCCTCCCTCTTTCTCCTCTCCCGCTCATCTCTCAGCCTATCTGAGTTTGGTCCTCACCACTCTAGGGGACATCCTGGTCAAGTTCACCACAAGTGTCTGAGAACAATGGCCTCTACCCTCAGGAAGAGGTTGGAAAGTGTGACCAGCCTATCTGCCACACCCAGCCACTCACATGGTCCCTGCCTGCATCATATGCTGTCACTTTCTGCCCTTTGCTGACTTCCTGGCTAGCCTCTCATCTCCTCCATGGAGGACAGCTCTGGTGAAAGACAGGTTTCATATTTGAGATGCTGATACATTCCCAGTATACTAATAATAGTGCACACAGTAAGCTGTTTTTAATTTATTTGAGAAAGAGAGGGAGAGAAAGAGAGAGAGAGGAGAGACACTCCTGGGCCTCTTATAGCTGCAAGCCAACTCCAGACCCACGCCCTGCTTTGTGCATCTGGCTTTAGTGGGTAATGGAGAATCAAACCCATGTCTGCAGGCTTTTCAAACAAGTGCCTTTAACTGCTGAGGCATCTTCCCAGCCCCTGTGATTATTTTAAAAAACTTTTTATTGACAATTTTATACATGTGCTACAGTGAATATTTGTAGCTAAGTGGATCAATGAATGAATAAATGAGTAAAATGCAAAGCTAGGTCTGGAGAGATGACTTAGAGGTTAAGGTACTTGCATGTAAAGCCAAAGGACCTAGGTTTGATTCCTTAGGACCCATGTAAGACAGATGCCCAAGGTGGCACATGTGTCTGGAGCTCGTTTGCAGCAGCTGAAGGCTCTTGCATGCCATTCTCTCTCCCTCTCCCCCCTCTCTTGCTCTCTCTCATAAATAAATAAATAAATAAATAAATAAATAAATAAATAAATAAATAATTTTTAATTGCAACCAGCTCTGTTGGCCTGCATAGCCTGTGCTTCTGCAACTGGTTCTATGTGCCAGAAGTCATGGGGAGCCGTCCTAAAGATTCAATGGTCAACTTCTTAGCTTTTTGTTGCAGGTGGTTACCTCTAATGAGAGGTCATTTCTCCCTTGCTTAACATTTTTTTCATGGCACTTCATAGAAAAATATTAGAGAAAATCAAAGGTCTTCAGCCTGGGGTGTCCAGCCTTGATCTTCCATCATTTCACCCTTCTTTATTCTTATCCCTCTGCTCTGACCAGGGGAACCCCAGTAACCAGTTGGGCTCTTGTAACTCCCCAACAGGCCAAGCACTATCTTGTATGTCAGTCTGTTGGGGCCACCATCACTAAGATGGCTGAAGCAACAGATTTCTTTCCTCTCTATTCTGGAGGCTAGGAATTCAAGATTGACTTGTCAGCAGGGCTGGAACCCTTGAGGGTAGAGAGGGAAGATCTATATGTCCTAGCCCTCTTCTTGCATTCCCAGATGGCTTCATACTGTCTTCCTATCACACGTGTTTATGTCTGGTCAGATTGGTGATCTGACCTCACCAAAATGAACCCATTTTAATTTAATTACCTTAAAAAGGCACTATCTCCAATATAGCCATCTTCTAAGGTACTGGGGACTGGGACTTCAAAATATGGACTTCAGAAGAATGCAGTTTGGTTCAGTCCACAACAGTTGGCATAACTAGCTCCACTTCATATGACCACTCCCTTCCCTAACAACCCTCCCCCCCAAAGGAACGAATTAGCCACTCTTTCCTGGGCTCTCATGGTCCCTTGTCTGGCCCGTCTGCCCCACAGGTCAAGCTGGTTGGGATAAATGTTTTATGTCTCCACCTCCCTTCATTAGACTGCAAGGTCTTTGAGTGTAGCCCATAGCCCCATGTGGAGCCTAGGTGTCTCTGAGGCCAGCACCAGGCATGGCTTATGTCTAAAGAGAAGTAAAAGGACCCAGAGGCAGGAAAGAAACAGGCTGTTGAGTGATTTCTTCCTGTTACTAAATCCCCCAGGCTTTTCACTATTTCCTGAAACAACACCCCATGGTAGGTGAGATGACAAACTGTGGAGAACTGTGACATCTTTCCTGCCTCCATGGACAAGGTGACAGTTCCTTCTGGCTTCTTCTAGGGTACTTCACTGTGTTTTGAGAAACCAAGACTTACATAGAGTCCTTGGATTTAATTCTGGTTTTTGTTTGTTTCTGTTTGCTATGCTGGGGATCAAATCCAGGGCCTTGTGCATGCATAGACAAGTACTGTATCACTGAGCCACACCCTACAGCCCCTTGTGTTTGATTCTGTCTGCTTTTTCTAGCTGGTTTTCTAAGCCTGGCTTGCAGCTAACTTCATCATAAGGAGCATTCATTTGGCCAATGGGAGCCAGAACCCCTACCCTGTTCTGGGAATCAGATGAAACAGGGCTTGGAAAATCCTCACTCCGTAGCTGGGGAAATGGCTCAATGGCAGAGTGCTTGCCTAACAGACACAAGGCCTTGGGTTCCATCCCACTTTATTCTAGTAAAGGGATTTTATGATATCATGCTATTGAATTCTAAATGGTGACCTAGCAATTATTTCTCCAGGCTACAGTATATATTGCTGTTAAATAATAGAAATTTCCTGGTTTGGATTAATGGAGGGTATTTATGAATTAGTGATAAGTCTGAATTATGGAACATTGCAAAAATTTTATTGCTTTCAAATTAATATGAATTAACAACTAGCCCCAGAGTGTCAAGATGGGGTCCTTTAGGAGGCAGATTTAATGAACAGATAAGACTCACTGGTAATTAAGCACCCACGGTAAACAAGGGGCTCAGACCAAATAGCTGTAAAAGTATCAGAAAAACATTTCCTTAAAAAAAAAATTCAGAGGCTGGAGAGATGGATTAGTGGTGAAAAGGTGTTTGCTGCAAAACCTAAGGACCCAGGTTCAATTCCCCAGTACTCATGTAAGCCAGATGCATAAGGTGGTGCATGTACCTGGAATTCATTCACAGTGGCTGAAGGCCCTGGCATATCCAACTCTCTCTTCAAGATACTGTGAATAAGACTTATGTAAACCTACTTTTTTGAATAATGGCACATCCAGAAGCTGTAGACTGTTACTAGAAAATTTTCAGTGCCTGGGGTGGGATACCTTCCAGTGAGTTGTTGGCCAAGGAGGACCCAGTAGCCTCCAAAACATTAAAGGCTTTTGCCAAAGCCCTTGGTTTCCCTTGAGAAACAGATAGTAAGACCCTATTGCTGAAGACATCTCTTGTCTGAGAGGCAAGGTCACTGAGAAAGCAAGCTGGTGCAGAGCAGAAACCCTTCTCCCTGTAGACCAGCCAACTGAAAGCTGGAAAAAGCTGCACTGCACACAGCGTAAGGGAGACAGAAGTCATCAGCAGTGAAAACAGTGGACGCTGAATATTCAAGTTTGGCCAGACAGGCCCAATGACTGAACGGGTGTGATAGTGGCATGTCTACTCTTGGGGTAACCAACTGCTGACTGAATTGGACTGAAGACCCTCTCTATGGGAGGGAATACATACCTGGTACTGAAAAACCTAAGCAAAAGTCTATGGCAGGAGAGGTCATGAGCCTTAGGGGTATAAAGCCTGCTCTTGTCTGACTAAATGTATATTTTATTCCCACCAAGCTGCCCTGAAAGCACTACACTTAATGTTCATATTCACATATTAATGCTACTCTCACTTCTGGTTAGAGAAGCTTCTCTTTTCAGATGGTGATGACCACTGGGATGACCCAAAAGGCAACATAGTGCTGAGAAGAAGGGATGGAGGAGTGCCCAGCACTGAAACACCTCTGTCACACCCTCCAAGGCTCAGGGACCATTGCGGAAGAGGGGGCAGATAGAATGGAAGAGCCAAAGGAATGGTATGACTTCTTACAATGCAACTGCCCAGACAGAAATTGGCCTCAATATCCATGACCTTGCAGTGCCTAGCAATACCTTCGCAAGACCCTCAAAAATAGAACAAAAAGATGATGACATCAAATTAAAAGAGAGACTAATGGAGAGAGGGAGGGATATGATGGAGATTGGAGTTCTAAAGTGGAATGGGGGGAGGGAAGGGAAATATCATGTGTTTTTTGTATGTAAGTATAGAAGTTGTCAATAAAAATAATAATAATAATTAAATTTTAAAAAGAAAAAAATCCTGAGGCCTGAGGAGTGACCCTGGCAGCAGCTTTAGCCATATAGAAAAAAAAAGTAAATAAATAAAAACATTTTTTGAAAATTCAACATCCAGTACCCTGCCTAAGTCAGATGAGACAAC
Organism: Orientallactaga sibirica; assembly: GCA_036365145.1. Classification (NCBI taxonomy): domain Eukaryota; kingdom Metazoa; phylum Chordata; class Mammalia; order Rodentia; family Dipodidae; genus Orientallactaga; species Orientallactaga sibirica. Next base: position 10,553,210 of record JAEOAD010000034.1, on the reverse strand, counting down.
CAGAGAAAGCAGGTTTCTGAATCACTGAAGCATGGGTTATAGCTAAAATGACGGGTGGGGGAACTCTGCTTAGAGCAGCAGGTGCCAGCAGTCAGCAACCTTGTGAATGGCTGGGGACTCTCCAAGCCTGCTCATAGCTCAGGGGCTGGCATCATGTCCACCAGCTGCATGCATACGCATGACCACCCACATATACAACCATTTCTCATTCCCACATCTTCTTCTTCTTCTTCTTCTTCTTCTTCTTCTTCTTCTTCTTCTTCTTCTTCTTCTTCTTCTTCTTTTTTTTTTTTTTTGAGGTAGGGTTTCACTCTAGTCCAGGCTGACCTGGAACTCATTGTGTAGTTGCTGGGTGGCCTTGAACTCATGGTAGTCCTCCTACCTCTGCCTCCCAAGTGCTGGGATTAAAAGCGTGCGCCACCATGCCCGGCTCTCATTCCCACATATTCTTACACACACAATTATAGTGCATTTTCATAAAAGTCACAATCTTGGGCTGGAGAGATGGCTCAGCAGTTAAGTGTGCTTCCTGCATAAGCATGAGGACCTGAGGGGGCCTAAGATCACCGTGCTGGAATCTCCATATCCCACATAAACAGCTCAGTGTGGCCATGTGAGCCTGTAACTCCAGACCCACAAAGGGGAGCAGTGAATCACTCTTGAAAAACAGCAAGCTCTGGAGTCAATAAGAGAGTCGGACTCAATAAGAATGGATAGAAGACAGCTGGACGTGGTGGCGCATGCCTTTAATCCCAGCACTCGGGAGGCAGAGGTAGGAGGATCGCCGTGAGTTCAAGGCCACCCTGAGACTACATAGTGAATTCCAGGTCAGCCTGGGCCAGAGTGAGACCCTACCTCAAAAAAAACAAAAACCAAAAACAAACAAACAAACAAAAAAGAATGGATAGAAGAGTGATGGAGTGGAACACCTGATGTGCTGCTCTGCTCACCGCAGGTGAGCACCCCCACTGCAGGTGAGCAGTGAGCACATGAGCAAATACATGTGCACAACACACACACACAATAAAAAGTCAAAAATCTTATGATACACCTATCCCATATTCATAGAAGGATAAAGAGGAGAAGGAGAAGGAGGGAGAGGAGGAGGAAGAACCAAACTAGAAACAACAAGGACCGGCAGTGGAGGCGAGTGATATACTAAGTAAAGAAAGAATAAGGAGTAAGCTGGTGACAAAGGCAGCACAAATCTCTCTCTCTCTCTCTCTCTCTCTCTCTCTCTCTCTCTCTCTCTCACACACACACACACACCCCAAGGGCAACTTTAGAGAATGAACAGTCCACTTGAGGATCCCAACTCATCAAGAGATAAATTGTCCCAGAGGGCTGACCTTGTGCTCTGCAGGGCACACTCCACACATGTCTCCCAAACAGACAAGAGTGCCCCGGATGAGCTCCACGTACACTCTACTTCCACAGAGGAGATAGCAGCATTGGCTATGCACTCCCACTAATAGAAAGGGGACAGAGCATCCCTAGGGAAGCATAGCAGAAACAGATTAAGGAAACTGAGGCTATCACTGGCTGGTAGGTGATGGGCCCTGGTCACCTGCACTCATGTCAAGGCCTCTAAGCATTTCCTCCTCTACTCTATGCAACCATCTCATGAGAAAGTGGATGTTATCAGATGATCAACAGAGGCTAGAGAGGTTCAGTGACTTGTTAAAGTGCCATGGCCTGTGGAGAATGAGTCAGGATCCCAACTAGGCCCACCTGTGCCTCAACTACCTGCCCCTTTAACTGAACTCTGTGCAATTCAAAAGAGGTGAAGGGGGCTTTGATGTGGCTCAGTGTCTGTCTAACATTCATGAACCCCTGAGTTCAGTGCACGGCATCACACAAACTGGGTGTGGTGGTACGTACCTGTAATCCCTCACTCAAGAGGTAAAGGCAGGAGGATTGAAAGTTCAAGGTCATCCTTGGCTACACAGTGAGTTTGAGGCTAATCTTGGATACATGAGACCATCTCAAATAAGAAGAAGGAGGAGGAAGAGGAAGAGGAGGAGAAAGAGGAAGATGTATACTTGAACCAAACAACAAGGACAGGGAGTGGAGGCGAGTGATATACTAAGTAGAGAAAGAATGAGGAGTACAGTACAGCATCCTGTAGGAAGCCAGTCTTTCTAAGAGAATTCCAACATTGAAGAGACCGCAGCTGACTTCACAGGCAGGGACACAAAAAGTTGATGTCTCTCTGAAGAGACTCACCAGAGACTCTACCATTTTATGAAGCATTTATTGAGATGTGGCTACACATATCAGGAGCAACTCTCTTTTGGTTCTCCCAGTGAACCCATGGAGGAGGAGCAATTGTTCATCTCACCTTGTAGCTAAGAAAACTTGGCTCAGAGAAGTTGCTGAGGCCATAGATCTAGTGAGGAGTTACAGCAGAGATTAGAATGCACCTATCCCTGATTCGAGATGCCACACTCTTTTCCTATGACATGTGTGCCTAACTCTTCCTACCGGAAGGAGTGCTGGAAATCACTGTGGCTTTGACTACATCCCTACCCAGAGTGATTTGGGAGTGTTGTAACTTCTTCCATCCCTTTCTTCTTACACAAGACCAGAAAGGAAAAACAATTTAAAATTAGGAAAAGAAGAGGCAATGATTTTTGTAGGTGTCACTGAAAATATTTAGATTTCTGGACAATATCTTGTGAGTGTGGAAAGATGGGAAAAATAAATTAGCAATGAATGGTCAGTAAACGTTGGTGTTTTACTCTTGACTTTTTTTATTTTTATTTTATTTTTATTTATTTATTTTTTTTGGTTTTTCAAGGTAGGGTCTTACTGTAGCCCAGGCTGACCTGGAATTCACTATGTAGATTCAGGCTGGTCTCGAACTCGTGATCTTCCTACATCAATCTCTAAAGTGCTGGGATTAAAGGCATGCACCACCACACCAACTTTGATTTTTAAATTATATATCTGTGCATCAAGCAAAGCTCTTGGCTCCAACACAAAGGGCCCTTGATGGAAATGCAAGAAGAAAAAGAGAAGATTGTCGATCCACCATTGGGACCACGATCTCCATCCTACAACTGTGCTTTAAGCCTGGTGATAAATATTTAAGAGAAAAAATGTTCGAGTGTAGTGATCCCTCAATACCTCGTCCCTGAAACCTCTCTGAAAGTCACCAAGTTATGAGCTGGGGGACAGAGGGAGGATGGAAGAGAGTGGACTCTATCAGTACCGTGGACAGCAGCCAAACAGCCACAGTGGGGAGCTGTCCTGGGTGCTAGGACTAACAGTGGCAAGACTTGGACCAAAATTGTCTGCTAGGTGCCAGGCACCATTCCTACGTTGCAGGTAACCATCTCATTTAAAATGCGCAATGGAAAGCTGGGCGTGGTGGTGCATGGCCTTAATCCCAGGAGGATCGCCGTGAGTTCAAGGCCACCCTGAGAATACATAGTTAATTCCAGGTCAGCCTGGACCAGGGTGAGACCTTACCTCGAAAAAATAAAATAAAATAAAATAAAATAAAATAAATAAAATAAAATAAATAAAATAAAATAAAATAAAATAAAATAAAATAAAATAAAATGTGCAATGGGTCTGCGCTGTAGGCATCACCCTGCCATTTCCAGGGGCAAAGACTAAAGATCTACAGCAGAGAGCATCTTGCCCAAGTACACCCCAAGACTGAGATGGAATATGAATTAGAATAATCAGTCCGGTGCCATGCTTCCTCCACATATCTCAAAGGAAATTCCATTCCCCCCTCTCTCCAGGACTGTCATCAAACACAGGTGATTCCAGACCAAGTCTAGTGAAGGGCTGGCTTGGGAGCCTCCATTAGCACTGAGAGTGGATTCCAGAGCTGGAGTGTCTGGTTTAGTCCTCTCCGCATACTTGTTTTCCAGTAAAGAGCAATACAGCATTTGGGGAGGTATGTTATGCAGGCCAACCAAAGATGGACAGAGAGAGGCCATCCAGCAGCACTGGCCCCATCCGAGCACCTCAAGCCAGCTTAGGTCTGGGGACATCAGTAATCCCAGTCCCTCCCTAGTGGTGTGTCCAATACATATTTCCACTGTATCAGTTATTTTCTCATTTCTGGGACAAAATATCCAACCAGAAGCAGCTTAAGGGAAGAAGGGTTTGTTTTCAACTTACATTTTGGAGAGGAAGTCCATCATGGCAGGACCAGGAAGCCAATGTCACATTAGCAGGGAGTAAGTGGGTAGAGGGATGAATCCTAAATGCCCAGCCACCCTTCTCTCTTTTCAAAGCCCAGGAACCCAGCCTGTGGTGGAATAGTGCCATCCACAGTTAGGGTGGGTTGTCCCACCTAATTGATCTAATCCAGAAAATCCCTCAGAGACACACAAAAGACTTGTTTCCTTGGTGATCCTAAATCCTGTTAAGATGACAACCAGAGATTAACCATCACGCACATATGCATCAGAGAGCACATGGTATGTGTGATGGTTAATCTCTATGTGCTCTCTGAGCCCCAGGGCCCAGCTCACCCCCTGCTATGGCCAAGGTGAGGCTAAGGAAGTGAGATGGGGATTAGCTTAGAATGTCCTTGAAATCTGTGCTTAGGAATCTAGATTTCTACAGAAAATATAGAGACAAACTTTAAAATTATTTGTTTGAGAGACAGAGAGAGAATGGGCATGCCAGGGCCTCTAGCCACTGCAAATGAACTCCAGACACATGTGCCGCTATGTGCGTCTGCCTTACATGGGTACTGGGGAATCTAACCTGGGTCCTTAGGCTTCACAGTCAAGTCCCTTAACTGTTGAGCCATGTCTCCAGCCCAAGACACACTTTAAAAAAAATCACCATTGTTGATTTTTTTTTTTATGAAAGGTTTCTAGTTCAGGCTACCCTTGAACATTCTACGTAGTCAAAGATGGCTTTGAACTTCTGATCCTCCTTCCTCCACCACCTGAAGGCTGAGATTACAGGTGTGCACCACAATGGTCCGTTTTTGCAGTGTTGGGGATGGAAGCAGAGCTTCCTGAATTCTAGGCGAGGGCTCTACTAGCTGAGCTTTGTCCCCAGCCCCACCTCCATTTTCAGCCTTGATTAAGACCCAGACATAACATTTGACCTTTTCCAGATGCTTTCTCAGTTAATCTTCATCACAACCTTGTCATGAACTGCTCTGAAATGGTTAAAATCATTCCATTCAGATATGTGCAATGAAACTGATGCCTAGAGAGGGACAAGGACTTATCCAAAGCCACAGAGCAGAGGCAAAAGCAGGGTGTGAATCATGTTGGTGCCATTCCTAGATTTGCCTTTGTTCCTTGTGGCCAGGATTCTGCTAACCCTCTGAGTGACAAGGACCCATGAATCAGATAGAGAGAGGCCTGAGCTGTGGGATGACAGGGGCCTCTGAGGTATACTTGGTGTCCTTAGGAGTGGAGTCACCCCCCTCCCCGCCCCCAGTAGCCACAAATATACCTCACAGAGTGGGTTCAAAGGAATGCCATTTTTGGGAGTTTTAGAAAGATGTATTAGGAGGTGTCCACATGAATATGGGATGGGGGTAGCTCTGAACTCTCAGGAGTAGGGCTGGAGCTGGAAGCAGCACAAAGCAGGGGAAAGAAGTACCTTAGAGGTCGCTCCAAACTCCAAAGTGCTGCTCCCGTCCAAGGGACTCTAGTTCAAAGATTCTGAGTCTCTTTCTTGGGCCCCCTGGTCTGGTGTTCTCTCTTCTGAACTGTCCTGTCTCTTCTGGACTGTTGCAGCCACTCCTAGAAGAATTCTTCATGGCTAACTCTGGACAGAGCATGTCACAGCTTTGAGGGCTCAGGAGAGGGCTAAAAGGGTTAAACTACTTGACACTAAGGCGTGAGGACCTGAGCGGGAACCCATGTAAACAGCTGGGCATGACTACACACATATGTCGCCTCCAGTCCTGTGGAAAATAAACCAGAGGAAGAAAGCCTGTCTCAAGAAAATGTGTTTATGAAAGGTGAGAGGAAGGACACCTGACATTCTCCTCTGACTTCCATAGCTGCAAGCACATCAGCACATAGACATGTGTACAACACACATGCACACCACGTCACACACATCATACATTCTAACATGCCCCAGAAAAAGATAGCCCAGTGGATAAAGTGCTTGTTATACGATTGTGTGGCCCAGAGTTCTGATCTCCAACACCTAGGTAAATGCTAAGCTGGCGTGGTGAGTCACCTGTAACCCCAGTGCTTGGGAGGCGAGGCAGGGAACCGCAAAACAAGCTGACTAGCTAGACTACCCGAAATCGGCAAACTGTGGAGTAGATAAGGCAGCAAGCAACTGGGGGAGGACACATGATGTCATGATGTTTTTCACACACACTCACATACATGCATGCATGCTCACATACACATGTATTCACACATATGCAAATATGCATGCACATATACACATCACACACACACAACAATAAATAAACAAGTAAAAAATAAAAAGCTTCCAGTGCCAGGCTCCATTTCCCCACCTATACATGGAATTAATAAGAGGCACACAGCAGTGACATGGGCCTGGCTCCACAGGGCCAGTCGTGGCAGGTGTCTTGGCTGAGCCTGGGTCTGGATCTGAAGCATCCATCCTCTGTATCTATGCCCCAGGGTCTGGAGGCCAAGAAATGAGAACTGAATTTAGGGGCTGCTGTGGTCCTGGAGCTTCTGAGTGCATCTGGCTTTTTAAGAAAGCCCCATCTTGCTGGGTACAGAATGTCCCTAAGCAAGGATTATGGTCACTCAGCAATTGATGTAGTTTAAATATATGCCCCCCATAGAGTCATGTGTTTATTAAAGCTTGTGGCTTGGATCTCCAGCTGTCTGGCTGGAGGAGGCATCACTAGGGGAAGATCCTGGGGTTCAGCCTTAAGGTGTGTTTGGGGACTGTACAGACAGATTCAGGTTTGCTAAGATAAACTTCCAGACCAGGCACAGTTATGGAAGAAGGGATTTTCATTGAAACTTACAGATTCAGGGGAAGTTCCATAATGCCAGAAGAGGGTGACCTGCTCATGCAGTGACTAGGCAGAGAGAGAGAGAGACAGAGAGAGAGAGAAAGAAGTCAAAAGCCAGGAACTCCAGCTAGGCATACTTTGCATATCTTTAGATTGAAATCTCAAACCCACCACCATACCTTAAGATCCACCCAGTGACACTGCCTCCAGCCACGTGGCTGCAGATGCAAATTACAAACTAATAAAACACTGAATATATTGGAGGGTGGGCATCTATTCAAATTACCACAGGGACCAATGTGATTTCCAGCCCAAAGGTATGGAGAGAAGTCAGAGTTCTGGCAGGGTCCCTGCCACTTGCTGCCCATTTGTGCTTATTGCTTTTGGTTTTCATGGACTTTCTTTCTTTCTTTCTTTCTTTCTTTCTTTCTTTCTTTCTTTCTTTCTTCTTTCTTTCTTTTTCTTTCTTTCTTTCATTTTTTTTTTGTTGTTTTGGTTTTTTCATTTTTTGGTTTTTCAAGGTAGGGTCTCACTCTAGCCCAGGCTGACCTGGAATTAACTATGTAGTCTCAGGGTGGCTTTGAACTCATGGCGATCCTCCTACCTCTGCCTCCCGAATGCTGGGATTAATGTTTGGTTGTTACTTTGTTTGGATGTATGGAAGCAGCTTCTTCCACCACTGATGGAACTTTCCCCTGGTTCTATAAGCTTGAAATAAACTCTTTCCTCCTATAAACTCTGTCTGGTTTGGATGTTCATCCCAGCAAGTGGAGCTGTCTAAAACAGCAATCCTTGTGCTCTTCTCCAATCATGATAAACCAATTGCAAGTCCCAAAGATGGCACTTCCTCTTGCTCATGAGCCTTTGTGCTGCTGCCCTCTGCCTACAGCCTTCAGCCACCTGAGCCAGTTAGCAAGGGACTGCTCAACTGTTGTGTAGGAGCTCAGCCAAGATAAGGTCACCTCTGCTGGCCAGTAGGTAGCAGTGCACCATGCCTCATGTGCACTGGGAAGCAGATGTCTTGGGAGGACGGATTGAAGTTGATAGGAGGGGGTGTCATTGTCTCCATCACCCACACCTGTGACTGGGGAGACAGTAGGAGGCTGGGCTAGGGCTGGGGGGAGTGCCAAGGTGGCAGCCACCTGGAAGTTTCCTGAACTCAGTCTCTCCTGGGAGGGGCCCAGGTGCAGTGCTTTGTGATGCTGGCCCCCAGGGTGGCTCTGCTTACCTGCTGGGTGGGAGTGAGAGGCAGCAACCTTTCCCTGGAGGAGCTGAGCCACCAGCTGGCAGGGCTCAGACAGCACTGCCCAACCCCCAAGCTCTTACCTGCCAACTTGGGGATGCAGGGGAGGCAATGAGGAGGAAAGTCTGTGCTGGATCTTGTGTAGGACTTAGCTTCATGCACATTTGTGTCAGGGAGCCCAGTGTGTCAAGCTGAACATATCTGACACATGTGTGCCTGTGAGTGTGCTGGCACCCAACTATGTATCTCTGTATACAAGTATATCATCAGGGCATGTGTGTGTGTGTGTGTGTGTGTGTGTGTGTGTGTGTGTGTACATGCACATGTGCCTAAATGTGTACATTAATGTGTCTGTACATAAACTGTATATAAATTCATGTGCACACAATATCTACAATTGCATGTTAGCAAATAGTCTCATAATTCCTTGGGATTTCACCTTACTGAGGTGCAAACCCCAGCTCGGCCACTTCCTAGCTCTGCAACCTGGGCAAGCCACTTCATTTCTCTGAGCCTTATTTTCCTCAGATATAAAATGGATGGAAATCACAATGCCCACTCTGCTCATTTTGGCAAAGAGATTGAATAAAGCAACATGTGGAAATTACTGAATACAGTGCCTGGCTCATAGGACATGCTTCACAAATGTTGGCTGTGAATATGTGTGTGTGTGTGTGTGTGTGTTATGGTTTGTAGCTGTCTCTGTGTGTATGTGTGCACCTAACATGGGCTAGAGCGAGACCCTACCTTTGAAAAACCAAAAAATAAAAATAAAATAAAAATTTTGAGTTTTTGGGACACAGACACACACATCCTGTATCTTCCATGCCCGGGGGGACACATGTGATATGTACATAGGACATATGATTTGTACATGTGAACATATGTACACATAGTAGCATGCATGATTAGCCATGGCCTATCTGCATATCCATGACCCAGCTCAGGGGCCAACACAAGGTGGACAGCACTGACTACTTGACCGAGGGGGCAGAAGTCTGTGTGAGCCAAAAGAACTCATAGGAACCTCTGTTACTAGAGAGGAACAGGTCCTGACCCCTTCCCAGACCCCAGAGGACACACAAAGGGCTGCTGTGACTGCATCACTGTGTAGCACAGTGCACAGCTAGCTATGACCCAGGGCCCTCCTCCCCACTGCTCATGAGGCATGGCGGACAGCCCTCGACTGGATGTCCTCCACATGCCGGCCTGACCTCACCCAAGCCCTGTGCTATAGCTAGAGGAGACTCAGGAGCAATAGGTTCCAAATGGGCCATTCTAGTGGGGTGTGTCATAGCCCAGGGATTGGTGGAGATGATTGGGAACTGGAGAAAATCCAGTCTGTGGGTCTGTAAAGACAGAGGAAGGGGAGAGGCTGGCCCAGCCCAGAGTCTGGACCAGCCTTGCTACTCAAATGTCACACTGGAGCTGGGAAGATCATGGGTAATGTGCTTGTTCTGTGCTTGTTCTGCAAGGGTGAGACCTGAGTTCAGTCCTCAGTAACAACATAAATATCAGGCATGGTGGTACACACCTGGAATAATCAGCACTGGGGAAGTGACACAGGAGGATCCCTGGAGCCTACTGACCAGCTAGTAGAGACCAAGGTCAATGACAGACACTGCCTCAAAGGAAGTGGACCATGTTCCTGAGAATGACACCCAAGGTAAAGTCCCTCTGGCCTCCACATGCATGTACACCCCCACTCACAAAGCCCCCCACACACATGCAAAACAAAAGTTAAGACCAGGGAGATGGCTACTGAAATAGATGTGCTTAGGAGATCGGCAGGTGATTTTACATCAGTGTGTATTTGTGCGGCAGCGTCCACAGCAGCATTATTCACAGTAGCCGCAAGGTAGAAACATCCCAGTTATCCGTGGATGGATGGATGAATATGCAGAGTGTGCTCTGTGCTGGGTGGGGGGGAGGAATGTTTTTACCCTTACGTAGGAGTGGAATCATGTTACTTGCTACAACAGGGGTGAAACCTTGAAAGCATTATGTTAAGTGAAAGGAGCCAAGCAAGCCAGAGTCAACACCACGCAGCTCCATCCAACCAGGAACCTACAAGAGTCACATTCATAGAGAAGAGAAATGGAATGGAGGCCACCCAGGGCTCAGGGGAAGTGGAGAGCTAATGTTTAATGGGGCGGGGGCAAACTTTCAGGAAGGGATAAGGAAAAGTCCTAGAAATAGACAGAGGCAGTGGTTGCACACCATGTAAACATACTTCACACTACTGGGTTGTGTGTTGAAGAGGATTAGATGTGACATTTATGTTAGGTTATGTTGCTACAATAAAAAGTTGAGGTTTGTCTTTGTATTGTTTAAGGCAGATTTGTTTGGATAATTTACATACAGTCAAATCCACCATCAAGTACAGAGTTTTATGAATTTAGGAAACCGTGGAAATTCCCTGGCAATGGTGAGTTTAAAAGATAACATGCAAAGACCTGAGCGTGCAGCAGAGTGGGCAGAGCAAGGCTGGGAGTGAAGCGAGGGGGACCCAGCTGCCTTGCCTTGGGCTTGAGGCCCCTTAGGGAAGTGGGTGGGATGGGGAAGGAGGTGGAAGGCCCAATGGAGACCTCCCAGCTCTGCGGCTGGGGGCCTGCCTGCACCGGTCTAGTCGGATCTGATTCAGCTGTCACTCAAGCTGGCCAGAGCTCAAAGAGGCCCCTAAAGAACCAGTGATTTGTGCAAGCCTGGTCGGCCCGTTGTCCCGCTGGGATTTGGTCTTTGCCAAGAATAACAAAGAGCTCTGGGAAGGGCTGGCTCTGTGCTCGATGTGGGGGAGGGGACGGAAGGAGAGCGGGGGAGGGGAGTTGCACAGGCCCAGGCTAGGTGGCCCTGGACATTGCTTTGGGCCTTCTTATGCAGCAGGCTCCAGTCTAGGTGCGAGGTGGGGCTTCTGTGCACAGCACTCTGCCAGGAGCCTGGCGCCTCAGAGTGCGTCTCTGCAGGCCTCCTTAGTGCACCGTGTTAGAATGCTCTGCCCCCACGGAAGCCCACCAGGAGGAGCACTTCAAGCCAAGCTCCTGGTCACCCAGCAGTAAGAGTTGCCCGCCAGCCCCCAGCTTCATGACTGCCCTCGGGTTTCCCTCAGCCCCGCCCTCTCCTTCCTCACCAAGCCAGGAAGGAGTTTTCACCCCTTGCTTCTGAGCCACTGCGTGTGACATTCGGAGGTGTGTGCACACTTGCACGCTGCTTCTCTTCCATGGACCCACATGTGTGTGTGTGTGTGTGTGTGTGTGTGTGTGTGTGTGTGTACACAGGTATGTCTGTGCTTTCTGTGGACACCCTTATGTGTGAACATGTGACCATTTGTAAAAATGGGTACCAGGGCATGTGCCCATGTGTGTGGATCTGTGCATTAAAAAAATTTATTTATTTATTTATTTATTAGCAACAGACAGAGAGAGAAAGAGGCAGAGAGAGACAGAGAGAGAGAGAGAGAGATGGGCGGCCTTCAGCCACTGCAATGCATGGGCCACCTTGTGCATCTGGCTTATGTGGATCCTGGGGAATCAAGCCTCGAATGGGGATCCTTAGGCTTCACAGGCAAGCGTTTAACCACTAAGCTCTCTCTCCAGCCCCTGTGCACTTTTTGAAAAAAATATATTTTAATTTATTTTCAATGTGGGGGGGGGGAGGAAGGGAAGGAGAATGGGTGCCCCAGGGCCTCTAGCCACTGCAAATAAACTCCAGATGCATGTACCAATCTTGTGCATCTGGCTTTACCTGGGTACTGGGGAATCGAACCTGGGTCCTTTGGCTTTGCTGGCAAGCACCTTAACTACTAAACCATCTTTCCAGCTCACTGTGCACTTTTCAATGCATTTCTATATGTTCCTAGGCTGTGTTTGATGTGTTTGCATGTGTGTATTGTAGGTGGTAACAGTGCATGTAAGAGTAAGCTGACATACCCAGGATGGAGGAAGGGTGGACAGCTGTACCTCTGGTTCCCAAGCAGCCCAGCACCATGGAGTAGCTCTCCCTGGCTTCCCCTTTGGGCCCCTGAAGAAGCAGGTGCTTCTCCAAAGGGAATTGCTCCCAGGAGCTCAGTTTGTTTTGTTCCAAAAACCATCAGTGTGAGTGTGTGTGTGTGTGTGTGTGTGTGTGTGTGTGTGTGTAGATGGGGAGCTCCCAGCCTCCATCTTTGCCTTCTGGGACATTCTCCCTCCCCATGCCAGGAGGGTGGGAAATGAGCTCAGTTGGCTGTAATAAGTACCTCAAATTACTTGCAGTATTAGATAAAGTTCAGAAAGCAAGACTCTTACTGCTCCATGAAGTGTTTATAAAAGAAAGAATGGAGCCGGGAATGGTGGTGCACGCCTTTAATCCCAGCACTTGGGAGGCAGAGGTAGGAGGATAGTCATGAGTTCGAGGCCACCCTGAGACTGTATAGTGAATTCAAGGTCAGCCTGGACCAGGGTGAGACCCTACCTCCCTTGAAAAACCAAAAAAGAAAGAAAGAAAGAAAAGAAAGAGAGAGAGAGAAGGAGAGAAAGAAAGAAAGAAAGAAAGAAAGAAAGAAAGAAAGAAAGAAAGAAAGGGAGGGAGGGAAGGAGGGAGGAAGGAAGCAGGGCATGGTGGCCCAGACCTTTAATCCCAGCACTTGGGAGTCAGGGATAGGAGGATCACTGTGAGTTTGAGGCCAGCCTGGGCTAGAGTGAGACCCTACCTTGAAAAACTAACATAAAAGAAAGGAGGAAGGGAAAGAAAGAAGGGAAAGAAGGAAGGAAGGGAAGGAGGGAGGGAGACTGGAGTCTAGAACATGTCAAGGAAAGAAGAAAATGGTCAATGGATCAACTATAAAAAAAATAAGAATCCATGCAATGAAAGTAATAAAAAATCAGACAAATTTATAAAATGAATAAGTTAACTGGAAATAATGATATATAAATTATGATGTAGATCAAGAGAATTTTCTACAACAAAGAATTCCCACAAACACAAATAAGAAAATAACAGCAGCCCAATAGTAACATAGACTAGATATATGGCCAACTGTTTCAAATAGCAATATTTCAAATGGCCAATAAACAGATAAACTTTAAGCTCTCTAGCAACATTAAAAATTAAAAGGTAGGCTGGGGAGATGGTCTTTGGTTAAAAGAACTTGATTGCAAAACCTGATGGACCAGGTTCAGTTCCCCAGTACTCAACTAAAGGCAGATGCACAAAGTGGCACAAGCATCTGGAGTTTGTTGGCAGCAGCAAGAGGCCCTATCATGCCTTTTTCTCACTCACTACCCCCTCTCCTGTCTTGTAAATAAATAAAAATATTTTTAAAGAGTGACAATCCACTTCTTGTCAATCAGATTTGCTAAACAAGAAACATATAATATCTAGTGATGGAGAGGAGTTTGTTCACATGCTGTTCACTGGAATATAAATTGATATCACCCAGAGGGGACAATTTAGCAATATCTGTCAAAATATAAAGCACAAACATTCTATATTCCAGCAATTCCACTTGTGAAGAAAAAAAACCTCTATCTTACAAAATTGCTAGCACCTGTGTGCAGAAATCTGTCTGTAAAGTTACCTCCTAAGCATGATCTGTAATACAAGAGAACTTAGACACAAGTTGGGGGCTGAGGAAATGACTCCGTGGCAAAAGCCTGTTGGCCTGGGTTCAATTCCCAAGCCACCCACGTAAATCAGATGCTAAAAGAAGCACAGGTGTCTGATGTTTGTTTGCAGCTGCAAGAGGCCCTGGTATGCTCCCCCTCCCCCGCTGAGACACACTGTTGCTGGAACACACGACCAAAAAGCAGCTGATAGGAGGGAAGTTTCTCTTTTAGCTTACAGTCTCAAAGGGAAGTTTCATGATGGCAGGGGAAAGCATGGTATGAGCAGAGGCTGGACATCCCCTCTGCCACAGCAGGTGGACAACAGCAGCAGGAGCATAAGCTGAGCTCTGGCAATGGGGAACAGGCTAAAATACTCCAAAAGCCTGCCCCCAGCAACACACCTCCTCCAGCAAGGCTCTACCTCCCAAATTACCACCAACTGGGGACCAAGCATTCAAAACACATTGGTTTATGAGGGACATTTGATTCAAACCAACATATAAACACACACACACACACTCACGCAAGAAACAATTTTTTAAAAATTAGAAACAAGTTAAATGTAATTCAGAAGAAACATAGTTGAGTAAATGTGGTACATGCAAACTCTGCTAGTGCTATTAGTACTAATCACCCTATTAAAAAGAATAAATAGTTCATGTTATAGACATAGAATCCATCATATGTTTTCTAATACAAAAGGCAAAATTTGGTCTGGGAGGGATGTAGCTCAGTAGTAGAGCACTTGCCTAGCAACACCTTGAGTTTGATCTCCAGCACTGAAAAATAAATAAATAAAATTTATTTTATTTAAAAACTAAATAAATAAAAATTTAAAATTAAAATAAATAAATAGCCAGACAGGATGGCATATGCCTGTAACCCTGAAATTTGGGAGGCAGAGACAGGAAGTTGACCAAAATTGGAGGCCATCTTGGTCTACACAGTGAATTTCAGGCTAGGCAGGGTTCCACAGTCAAAATAATATATAGAAAAGTTGAAAAAAATGTACAGATAGTCCCACTTATATTTCTGGAAAAACTGTATAAATGAACTTAATATTTTAAAAATATTTTATTATTTATTTATTTATTTATTTGAGAGAAAGAGAGATACAGAAATGGGCAGGTAGAGAGAGGGAGAATGGGCATGCCAGGGCCTCCAGCCACTGCAAACAAATTCCAGATGTGTGTGCCCCCCTTGTGCATCTGGCTCATGTGGGTCCTGGAGAATTGAGCCTCGAACCGGGGTCCTTAGGCTTCACAGACAAGTGTTTATCTGCTAAGCCATCTCTCCAGCCCCTTAATATTTTTAAAATTATTAATGTGAATTTCTTTTTTGTTTTCTTCTCTTTTTTTCCATTTATTTCTTTGAGAGAGAGAGACAGAGAGGCAGATAGAGAGAGAATGGGCATGCCCTGGCCTCCAGCCACTATAAACAAACTCCAGACACATGCTCCACCTTGTGCAGCTGGCTTACATGGGTAATGGGGAATTGAACTTGGGTCCCCAGGCTTCGCAGGCAAGTGCCTTTCCTGCTAAGCCATCTCTCCAGCCTCAAATTTCTTTTTTTCTTAATTTTTGAAGGCATGATCCTTGCAATAGTGGGTCAGGTAACACTTGTCTGCCTCAAGAGAGGGCATTATCAAAGAAATAAAGAGAAAGGCAAATCCAGGATCTAGCATTCAAAATTAGGATTCAAAACCTGAAGTGGAGTCTATGCCCATAATCTCAGCACTCAGGAGACTGAGGTGGTAGGATTGCTAGTCTGGGCTACACAGTGAGTACCAGGCCAGCCTGGGCTACAGAAGTGAGATTTTGTCTCAAAAAAGGAAAAGGAAAAGAAAGGTTTTGATTCTCATTGCTCTTATTTATTAATTGAATTGAGGGATGTCAGAGCTGGGAGGAAGGATGTGGTATTGGGAACAGCCTGCCCCAAAGACAGAGATGGGAGAGACTGGTGTTGAGATGGTGTGGGAGGGGCATCACTAAGAGTGGCATCACCACAGCAGAGCTGTGGTCTCCACTCCCCACGCTTGCATCAGAAAGAGATCACACAAGGATGCCAGCCATATCTGGGAGGGGGCGTAGGTTCCTGCTGTTTATTATTTTCTCATGGCTGTGACAAGACCTGAGAGAAACACCTTAAAGAAGGAGAAATTGGTTTTGGCTCATGGTTTCAGAGGGTTCCAGTCCATCATGGTGAGGAAAACAGGATGAGCAGCTTGGTTCATGGTGGCAGGAGCTTGTTCAGGAGGCTGTTCACATCATAGCAGTCCAGGAGGCAGAGAGCAGGATGGGAACCAGTGCTTGGTATCATCTTCAAAAGCCTGTCTCCAGAACCTACCAAAATAATGCCAACAACTGGAGACCACGCTCAAAATATAAACCTATGATGGATATTTCAGAGTTAAGCCATACATCACCTTTTTTAGTAGTCCCTGGTGGCTCTTCAGTCTCTATGGGACTTGCTATGGACTTAATTATTCCCTTATAATTCATTTATAATAATTTATAAATAATTTCTTTGGTGACTCCCAGCATTTGAGCAGCTGAGGCAGGCTCACTGGTTGGATATTCAAAGTGAAATCTCCCACCCTCTGCATTTTTCCGACGGTCTCCTGCAAGTCAGGGCTGACCCTCTGGCCAATGAAACATGGGGAGTACGTGGCTCCCAGACTAAGCCCTGGGGCAGTCTAGCTTGGGCTTCATTCTCTTTGGGTGCTTGCTCACTCTTGGATCCTGGCAGCCATGCTGTGAGGAAGCTCATGTTGTTCTGTGTAGAAACAAACCAGCCCCAGCCAGACCTTCAAGTCTCAGGAGGACCCTAGATTCTCCATTCAAAGGAAGCCATGAGATTGGAAGTGATTGTTGCTGCTTTGAGCCATTGTGCTCAGAGTTGGTTCATTATGCCTGCCTTTGTAGACCACTAACGTGTGGGCTGCCTCCTTGGGTGGCAGTGGTCTCCAGAGCATCGAGAATAACAGCAACTCACAGGTCCTATCTGCTTCTGTTCTTCTTCAAGGAAAAGGAATATATGCATATGTATTCTCCCGTTGAAGAGTGAGCAAACCCAGAGGGGCTGGACTGGAGCTCTGTGAAGAGCTCAAGCACAGCATTTGCAAAGCCCCAGAGCTGCAAAAATTGCACCCCAACTTTACAGATACCACAGAGACCCCCTCCTGCTGCCCAGGCCTTAGTATAGTGCTTTTGGTCCTATTCTCCCACTCCTGTGCTCATGGTGGGTGCTCAACCTCCTCTTTCCGTGACGGGGGGAGGGGAGTGCATGGAGAGGAACGCAGCAGGAGCACATGGTCGCTCACAGTGTCCCCAGCTCAGTCACATGCACCCACTCAGGGTTACCTGCCTATGGCCAGCCACATGCAGCCACCTGTGTCCTTCCTTTCAGCCCTGCCATGTGATATGACACCTCTCTGAAAGCCCTAACTGTAGACCTCTCTGCCCACTATGCCTTCACAGGCTAGCCTGGGCCTGCTGTCCTGCCCAGGGCCTGGCCTATTTAACAGGGAGTTTGGCGCCATGTCAGTGGCTGAGGAGGTCAGCCATGCTGCAAGCTGGGTCGGAAGCAAAGCAAAGGAGAATAAAAGGGTTTGTTCCTGGTGGGCAGGTCACTAACTCCTCTGTGAGCCCTTCCCCTCAGACAAAGAAATCAAACAACAGCTATTTTTAGACTCCTGTCAAGTTCTCCCAGACTCTGGGGTAGTAAGTCCCGCTGGAGAGACACGTGAGTCTTGAGGGCTAGCTCTCTAGACAGCTGGCCTGTCCACGCTGTGGGGAGCAGGGAGCCCTGAGACAAAGGGAAAACCAAGACAATGAGAACAATGCAGTGACCCCAGATGACGACTTCCAGGGGAGCTTCCTGCTGTGGCAACGAGGACCCCCACCAGCAGAGGGCAGGGCCTCAGATCACCTCGATCTTATTTAACCCACCAGGCACATCACTGGCCCCACTCCAAAAGAGGTGGCATCCAAAGCTCTTTCTACTCCACAGTCTCATAAGACAGATGTCTCTGGAGTCATTCAGATCTAAGTCTGATCTAGGCTCTGCCCCTCACACCCATGAGCCTCAGTTTGCTCCCCATGCAAAATGCAAATGAGAATTCTTACCTCCCACTGTGGTATGGAGTCCCTGGAGTTAAAACCCTGGCACACAATAAGTCCCGCAGCCAGGGGACAAGCCTTGGACTGTGTGAACTCAACCAAGCAAGGTCTCCATCTTGTTCAACACTGGGTGGGGCACACAATAGATGCTCAATAAACATTTGTTCAAGTAGTGAATGAAGCATCCACATTAGCCTCCATTCCAAAAGCCTTGCTCCAACTTGAGTCACCTTCTTCCCAATCTCTGCTCCTCAGGGCTCCTTTCCTGTTGAGGTCAAGCAGGTCTACCCGAGAGCGAAAGGCCATCTACCCAGGCTGGGAACCATGAACTGCAATGGCAGTTCACAGCCACGAGGGGGCGCAGTCTCTTAAGGTTTCTGCACCAGCTCAGCTCCTTCCTGCCACTCAGGGGTCACTGGAACATTGGAGAAGTTACTGAGCACTAGGTAGGTAACTTGTCCGCACCTCTGAGCAGAGATCCTTGGCTCTGCTCTCCTAAAACTCTACAGAAAATATTACATCCAGGTCTGTTATTTGGCAATGCTCAGCATAAAGCACTTTTAGGTCTGCAAACCCTCTTACCTCCCCCATAGTCTTAACCCACTCCCCAGTGTCTTGGCCTCACCCACCATGAGAGATCCATACTTACACACCCAAACTACAATATTTCCGGCTGTCACACTTCTCTTCTCCCAGCCTAAGAAGCCCAGGCCATCAGAACTAGGAGGGCCCACCAGCTGACCTGTTCCCCATCCATTTGACAGATGAGAAAACTGAGGCCCACAGAAGAGAATCATTTTCTTAAGGATCTACAGGAGAAGGAAGTGGAGCCAAAGTTAAAACCTAAGTCCTTTTAAAACACATATTATTTAATTAATTTATTTATTATGGACAGAGAGAGAGAAAATGAGAATGGATGTGCCAGGGCCTCCAGCTACTGACAATGAACTCTAGATGTGTGTGCCAATTTGTGCATCTGGATTTATATGTGTACTGGGGAATTGAACCAAGGTCATTAGGCTTTGCAAGCATGTGCCTTTAACTACTGAGCCAGCTCTCCAGCCTTAGGTCCTCTTTTTCACCGTGGGTCCCGAGCTGGTTCCTAGTGGAGAGAAGGAAGACCTTTATTCCTGGCCCTTTTTTAAAGTTACAAAGCGTCAAGGAGATCACTGCTGTAGTAGAAACTCTCCCCCAGAGAACCCCTAAGGTCCTGGGCAGCCCGATGGCTGGAGAAGCCCAAGTTCAAGGGTCTCTGACCATAGACACCATGGTCCAGGGTCAGGAGGCGATTGAGGGAATGTAAAACCAGCCATGTCAAGGAAGTCCCTTGGAAGAGAGACAAACCCACATGCTATAAATGTAGACTGTCATAGAATGCCACAGAATATCATGGCAAGAATGCCATGGAGTGCCCCTGAATGTCAAGGAATGTTGTAAAATGTGCTGGAATGTCAAAGAATGTCACAGGGTATCGTGGTTCTTGTGTCAGAAGATGCCATAAGAGGCTGTAGATGGTTGTCAATGTCATCAGATGTCAAGGACCACCTTCTAATGTCATCAGGGAATGCTATAGGTGACTGTAAATGTCACAGAACAACTTAGAATGTCATGCTGGCCTGTAGTAGGCTGTTCCAGAATGACAGCATCACAGAATGTTCTGGAAGCCTCAAGCTGGCTGGGAAAAACTTTGAAGGTCACATGGGTTCACCTGCTCATTTTACAGACAGGGAAACTGAGACCCTTCCCCTCCAGGGAAGGCCCCTGTTTAGTGGTCCTCACTCAGTTACAGGCAGAGGCAGATCCACTCTCTGGGTCTCTGGACTCCCAGGCTGAGCAGCTGCCCTGGGCTCTGGGCTCTCAGGGACTAATTAACCCTGTGATGGAAACAGTGGTGCCCAGAGGGTATTGAGCAAACCTCCCAGTTCTGGCTGGCACTGGCCCTCTGTCAGGATGGGAATTAAGTCCACATGTGAGGCTTTCTGGTCTGGAGAGGGAAATAATGAGTTATTTGCACGGAAATCAACAACATACCAGCTTCGCAGCCCAGAGAAGGTGGCTATATTGGAGGCACTTGAGTCTCTGGGCCAGAGAAGGGGGGCTCAATAGTGCCCAGTTTTGTCAAGCACTTTTGGCAAAGGCCCAGGGGCTTAGGAGGGTGGGCATGGGTGTGAGGGGTGGGGGAACAGAAGAGGGACCCTGGAAAGGGAACATCTGATGTCACATTGGGTCTTTGTGCCAGATGCCAGGCTAGCCAAGCTGATTGCATGAGTGGAGTGAGAGCCTGAGAATTCTGTGGGCTTTCCTGGCAGGCTTTTATTTCTGGAGGGGGCGCGTGTCATAAAGCCTTGAGGTGATGAAGTCTTTCAAGATGGCAAGATGAAAGGAGCCTTAGGAAGTGACCTTGCCTGGCCTTTGCATCTGACAGGAGACTCTATACTCCCAGCTTTACTCCACTTGCCTTCTAGCTTCACACCCCCTTCTTCCTCTCCTCTGTCTCTACCGCTTCCCCCCCACCCCCCTTCCAACACAGATTCCCCACTCCAACTCCACCCCTTCCAGCCCCATGGGTGGATCCTTTGGTTCTGTGGTGTCCTCTCCTCCAATTACATACAAGCCCTGTGACCTGTGACCTAGACAAACTCAGGGAACCTGAGTCTCTCTGCCCTACATACATGGGGATGGCGGAAGAGACCTCATTACTGCTGGGGCAGAACTTCTTCCTGGGGCTGCTGGCCTTTCCTGGAACAGAGCCCAAAACCAGCCCAGGGTGCTTCCTGCCCCAAAGGAACAGTTGGCAGTGGCATGGAGCAAGCACGTGAGGGAAGGTCCCTCTGGCAGGCCCTAGGGCTGGTTGTGCCTGACCAGAGTCACCATCCCAGTGAAGCTGGAGACTGCCCTGGGGAGCTGGGCTGGCAGTTGCTCAGGGCATCAGGCATCAGGCCTCTTAGCAAAGCCTTCCCTTCGCTCTGGGAGTTGGCCCCTGCAGCTGTGAAAATAATAAGGTCCCAGCAGAGCCTGGTGACAAAACTCAGTTCAGGAAGAGCCCAGTGTGGAAGGGGGTGAGGGTCCCAGGTAGGAGCAAGCTGGGGTACTTGGTGGGTGGGGGTTCTGTGACTGTAAAGGGCCACTCAGGGGAGAGAACCATGAGACTTAGTCCCTTGTTCCTGTATACCTCAATGAAGCTCTTCCAGCAGGACACATGGTATATACTGCTGTTTGTGGACATGTATACCCAGGTGTACATGCTTTATACTGTAGGCATGTTTGCAGAATTGCTACAAGACCTGAGCATGAATGTGGTAGTGATATGCAAATCACATGTGAGGCTTCTGTTACTAACACAAGGATAATAAAAGTAAGTACTGGTGCTGATATACCAGCCTCCTGGTGTACATTTGACGCCAGTGTCTACTCATGTGCCAATGTCATGTATGTTACTTCTTGTTTTTTGCAGTGCTGAGGATTGAAACTTAGGCTGTCATGCATACAAGGTGTGCACTCTATCAACTGAGCTACACCCTCAGCCCCTCAAGTATGTTTTTACCCCACCCTGCCTGCTAGCTACTATTTGCCAGACTGGTTCCCAGACCTTGAGTGGTGATGAATTAAGAGTGACATAGACAGGATCAGAAAGAGGGAAGGAAGGGGAGAGGGCTGGAAGAGAGACTGAGGCAATCCACAGGACAAAAAAAAAAAAAAAAAAAAAAAAAAAAAAAAAAAAACTGGGAAGAAAGAAGGCAGAGAAAAACCCAGTGATGGAAGGGTAACAGTGACAGTGACAGGTGGTGGGACAGGGCAGATGTCAGGCACTGGGGAGCAAGAAGGAACTGTAGAGATGTGCAATGGTAAGTTCTATAAATGTTCTTGAAACTTTTTCCTTTTTAATATTTTGTTTGTGTATTAATTAGAGAGAGAGAGTAAGATAGAGAAAATGGATGCCAGGCCCTCCAGCCACTGCAAGTGAACTCCAGACACATGTGCCACCTTTTGCAACTGGTTTATGTGGGTCCTAGGGAATCGAACCTGGGCTTCTATAGGCAAGTGCTTTAATTGATAAGCCATCTCTCTAGCCCTGTTCTTGAAACTTTTATGGCTGGAGTTCACTTAAAGTTACCAATTGATGACTGTCTTTTTTTGTTGTTGTTCAAAGTAAGGTTTCACTGTAGCCCAGGGTGACCTGCAATTCACTCTATAGTCTCAGGCTGACCTTAAACTCACAGTGATCCTCTTACCTCAGCCTCCCAAGTGCCAGGTCTAAAGGTGTGTGCCACCATGCCTAGCTTGATGGCTGTCTTTTACATCTTTGAAGGTGGTTCTCTGCTGAATCTGGATCATCTGGGGCCACAGTCTGTCCATTCAGCTGTGTCCAGGGGAGATGGATTTGGTCTGAGTGGGGGAGCATTTTAATGAACAGGGGGATCATTGTGAGGCAGGCAAATACTCCTGGTAGATTTTGATGTTGGGATAGAGGCATCTAGACTAAAGCAGAGAGAGAAAAGAGGGAAGAGTGAGAGAGGAAGTGGGAGAGGAAAAAAAGAGGAAGCCAAGTGAGGTGTGGTGGTGCAAATCTTTTATCCCAGCACTTGAGAGGCTGAGTTCAAGACCAGCCTGTGGCTATATATAGAGTGGGTACCAGGTCAGCCTGGGCTAGAGTGAGACCCTACCTCAGGGGAGAGGAAAGGAAGATAGAGAGGGGGAAAGGGAGAGAGGAGTGCACCCAACTGGAAGAAAACAAGAGGGTCTGAGAAAGAGAGAGAGAAGGAGGAGGGAGGGAGAAAGAGAAGAGAAAAAGAGGGAGTGAGAGAGAAAAAGAAGGAGATAGGGAGGAAAAGAGGGGGGATAAGGAAGAGGGCACACACCAGAGAGCAGGAAAGCCAAAGAGAGTGAGAGAGGGCTAGAGGGAAGGTTTATGGGAAGGAACAGGAAGCTGCTCTGTGAGCGAGGGGTCTAAGTGATTGCTGAGGTAGGCCTGTGGGGAAGTGGCATTCCCTCTTCTCAGCCCAGAAATGGTTCCAAACTCCCAGCCCTAGTCTAGGCTTGGTTAGGTGGGAGTGGGGAAAAACCTCTGAGATTCTTAATACCCTCAAAGGGAAATTTCCAATGAATTTTCACTCCAGGCACCAACCACACATTGTCTAGTGGAGCAGCATCTGTGCTGGCGTTTAGAGCCCGGAAGGCCAGGCAAAGGGTGAGTGAATGAAGCACAGGGTGTGAGAGGGAGAATCCTGACAAGAGGCAAGAGACAGGAACCAAGTGGGTATAGAGCACTACCAGCCAATAAGAATGTTGTTTATTTATTTATTTAAAAACCCATATTTTATTTATAAGAGAGAGAGAGAATATGGGCATGTAGGATATCTTACCATTATAAATAAACTCCAGATGCAAGTGCCACTTTGTGCATCTGGGCTTATGTGGATAATGGGGAACTGAATCCCTGCCAGCAGGTTTTGCAAGCAAGTGCCTTTAACTCCTGAACCATCTCCCCCAGCCCTTCAATAAGAAAATGAGAATTTTTTATAGTCAAGTTTCTTTTATTTATTTATATTAGAGAGAGAAAGAAGCAGAGAGAGAGAGAGAATGGGTGCACCAGGGCCTTCAGTTTATGCAAACGAACTCCAGATGCATGTACCACCTTGTGCATCTTGCTTATGTGGGCCCTGGGGAATCGAACCTGAGTTCTTTGGCTTTGTAGGCAAGTACCTTAAGTGCTAAGCCATCTCTCCAGTCCCATGAGAATGTTTTGTATGCAGAGTAAAGAGAGAAGATTTTTATTTCTAGAGCACAAATGGACTTGATTATTTTTTTTAGTTGTGTGTATATGTGTATGTAATGTGAGGAGTGTGTGGGGGTGTATGCACATGTATATGTCCTTGTGGTACCCCATGAGCTCGCCTATGGTGAGGGCACTCTCTGTAGCAGTCAGAACAGAACAGAATTTGGATGTCCCACTCCATCACTCTTCTGCCCCTTCATATTTGAACTGAAGTCTCTTACTGATATCAGAGCTTGCTCTGCTCCCCTTTCTAGGACCAAGGTTACAGACATACGAGGTTACACCCAGCTGCTTTGATGGAATCTGGGCCCCCTCAGACCCTTGAGCTTATATAGGAAATGTACTTAACTGCTGAGCTATCTTTCCAGCCCTGAACTTGATCTTGAATGGTCATACCATAATGTGCAGCCAGCACTTTTTGATTCTCTAGCTCAGATTTTCAAATTTGTATTATAAACATCTTGTTCTTATAAAGCCTAGCATTTTCCTCTCCCCCTCTGCCCCTGAATTGGGAACACAGGGTCTCACTTGCAGGACAGCCTGCCTAGCACTTAGAATGCGAGCTGCAGACTCAGCCCACCTACCAGCTGACCTTCTATCACCAAGTGGTTCCCTTTCCCCACACTCCATGCTCTCCCCATAATCCAACACACTCTGTGCCACCTGGAAACCCTTCCCATGTGACTGGATTCCTGACACTTTATTCCCTGAAGTCCATATTTCTGAGGCACCAAGGTGTTTTGATCATGCACCTACTCCAAATATAATCGATGTGTTTTTCTTAGTATGCATTTGAGGTATTTACATACTGAGAAAAGAAAGGCATCAGAAACAATGCTATTTATGTCAGACCTATCTGCTTGGTCTGCCCCTCATTTCAGCTGCAGCGGGGCAGACATGGGGGTGGTTTTCTAAGGCAGCTGGGAAGTCCAGAAAGATCACAGCAGTCACGTAGCTTCCACCCCTGGAACATGGGGGAGGCAGTGTACATGTGTCTCTTTCCATCTGCTGTCCTTTAGAGACACTATCCAGTTCCTCACAGTTCTGTGCAGCCTCTTAGAGAGTCCCTTGCAAGATTCACCATCATTTGCCAAGTCTAAGAACACACCTCCCCCTGCCTTCTTTCTTCCCTCTTCTCATTTCTCTCCTGGTGCTCCAGTTTCCTGGTAGGGCTAGATGAGCTTTCCCCTAATCTTCCTCTCGGGTTCAGTTTGGGGGGGGGGGCCCAAACTAGTGTGGTATTTCGCAAAGTCACAACCTGTTCACTAGAATTCTCTAGAAGAGAGCCATTGGCAGAATGGCAGCTAGGGGCCCACACCTGCTGGTCCCTACAGTCACGATGGCCTCCCATTCTTGGAAAGCAGGGCATCTCTAGCCCTTCTGAACAGGAAAAGAGAACCTACCACTTGTCTAATAACATCGCAAGATGCTTGCTTTACCTGCTCTGGGTGATGCTATGTAAAGTGACCAGGTAGAGGCCAGGAGGGAGAGGGAGAAGTCCTTAGAAAGTGGTCTGTTATTCAAGCTGTGAGTGGCTGGAGTAGAGCTGCCTGGAGGCACGAGGCCCCATGAGGTGGATGTTGTTTAAGTGATTGTTATATTTAAGTTTGGTATTTCATTTGGGGGGGGGTTGTGTGTGATGTGTGTACATGTGTGTGTGAGTGTGCAGGTAGGTGGAGGTGAGAGGACAACTAGCATGTGTTAGTCCTCCCCTTCAATCTTTTTTTTTAAAGTTTTTTTTTAAAAAATGTATTTATTTATTTGAGAGAGAGAAGGAGGCAGAAAGAGGAGAGAGAGAGAGAGAGAGAGAGAGAGAGAATGGGCATGCCAGGCCTCTAGCCACTGTAAACGAACACTAGATGCATGCACCCCCTTGTGCATCTGGCTTACGTGGGTCCTGGAGAGTCAAACTGGGATCCTTTGGCTTTGCAGGCAAACGCCTTAACTGCTAAGCCATCTCTCCAGCCCCCTCCCCTTCAGTCTTGTTTGAGGCAGGGTCTCTCATTGTTCACCGAGGTCCTCGGGCTAGAAGGCAATTCTCCTGTCTCCACCCCATCCTCACTGTAGGTATGCTAGAATTACAGACACTAGTAACATAGCATCCAACTTTATGTGGGTTCTGGAGATCCAAATTCAGGTACTCATGCTTGCACAGCAAGCACTTTATGCACCGAGTCTCTCTCACCCTGGTGCTCAATTTTTGAGCTCGGTGATTTATTAAAAGTTGTTTTGGCAGAGAGGAGCTGTCATCTGGAAGCCTGGAAGAGCACATTTGATCAAAAGCACTTCAGAAATTTAATGAAAAAATATACCCAAAACATGAAAAAATAAATCGCAGTAAAATACAGGCAAATGGTCAATGCAAAGGGGAGGTTATTAATTCTTTCTAGTAAGTCAAAAACATAAGTATAAAGGAAAATGATAAAAAGATATCATCATTCATCCACCAAGCTAGAATAGACTAAAATGTTAGCACCTGGTCTGGAGAGATGGCCCAGAGGTTAAGGCACTTGCCTGCAAAGCCTAACAACCCAGGTTTGATTCCCCAGGACCCACGTAAAAAGCCAGATGCACAAAGTGGTGCATACATCTGGAGTTCATGTGCAGTGGCTGGAGGCCCTGGTGTGCCCATTCTTTCTGTCTGTCAGATAATGACTGTCCCTTTATAATAGAGATGGCCATACTCTCCTTGATAGAATGGACCAGAAGTGATTCCAGTCTATTTGTGATGACCAGGATCTAGCAGGAAAGAGATAGCAGCCTCAGGTTGGGTAGCTGAGGAGAAAGACCCCACTGGCCTTTGAAGAGAGATGACCTGTAAATTCTTGGGATTCCCTCAGCGACAGCAGCATCTTTGTCATTAGTGATGGGCCTCTTGGAAAACAGCAAAGATGACTCATGACTCATGACTTCTAGATCATTTATGCTAATTAATGACTTGGGGTGGAGGGTAGCCAGGCCAGAAAGTCCAACCATGTAATTAGAGAGTTGGGACTTTGAACCACATGATATGTGCCTACCTCCGGGGACAGATGTGGGGTTAAAGATTGAGTTTAACCCCATGGACAGTGATTCAACTAATTACACCTATGTAATGAAGCCCCAATAAAAATGGCACGCTGTGACTCAAATGAGCTTCCCCAGTGGGCAATACTGCCCATGTCATTACATGCGGGTCTGATGTGAGGACCACAGGTCTCTAAGGTCAATGGAAGTTAAGTGCTTGGGACCCTCCCATACCTGGCCTTACCCATCTCTCGTTTGGATGGCTCTTACTAGTCCACACATAATGCTATGTTGAGGTCTATGAGCTGTTCTACAAGTATTGAATCAGAGGCAGAAGTGGAAATCCCCAGATTTACAGCCAGCTGGTCAAAACTGAAGGTGATCTGGGGAATTCCAGACTTACAGCTGGTGCGTTCTGGAGGGCTACGATCATAACCTTGGGTCAGAAGTCAGCAGGCAGGGCTAGGAGAGAGTACCAAGGGAGAACCCAGAGACAGCAACCATAGGAAGCTAATGTCCTCCTTTTGCCTTCTAGGCAGAAGGAAGCAAGTATAAACAGAGAAAAGAATGCATCAGGGTAGGAGAGATGGTTTAGCAGTTAAGGCACTTGCCTGCAAAGCCAAAGGACCCAGGTTCAATTCCCAAGTACCCTCATAAAGCTAGATGCACTAGGTGGCTAGAGGCCCTGGTGCACCCATTTTCTCCCTCCCCCTTTCTCTCTCAAATAAATAAAATAAAATAAAATAATGCTTCAGGGCTAGAGATATGCCTTAGCAGGTAAGGCCTTTCGAAACCTAAGAACCTATGTTCTACTTGTGCAAGAGCACAAGGTCACACATGCACATAAGATGGTACACTTGTCTGGAGTTCAATTGCAATGGCTCGAGGCCTTGGCATGCCAATTCTCTCTTGCGCTCCTTAAAAATTACAAAAAAAAAAATGCTTCAGACAGGAAATGGAGCCTTCCATAAAGGACCACAAGCCACTTCCAGCCAGGGAAGTCAGAGAATAGGACACTCCGATTCTTTCTCCCATCTGGTCTCTTAGGCATGGGCTGAGCTGAACTGGAAGCCAGATGACGAGTAACTCCATCAAAGCCAAGTGGAGAGTGGATCCAGAGGGGCTGAGACTCAGCTTATTTGCCCAGAACAAAACTGCCAGCTCGCTAGTATATTTACCCTCTCCTTTCTTGCAAAAGGAAATCAAATTAAGATCTAAAGGCCCTTTGATCATAGAGGCTGGAGACAACGCCCAGGAGAGGCAAAAGAGCGAGTGGCTGAGAATCTTCCCGAGAGTCCCTCCTCCACTTCTGTCCCGCTTGAGTAGCTGTTTTCCATTTTTTCCTGCTGCAGTTTAGCTTATCCTTTAGCTGGTGCCATTGGCATGGAGGTGAGGCCCCAGGTGCTCTACCCCAGTGCCACAGGGAGGGAAGATAGGTAAAACGCTCCTCAGAGGCAGTGGCCAAGAAGTGCCGAAGTTTACATTCCTTAACTCTGTAATTCAATTTCTTAGAGCTCAAGAAAACCGGCAGAAATATTAATACAGATATCTCAAAAATACATGTTCTTGCTATGATTTTCATAAAAATGCTAGCAACAACTAAAATAATTGCAATGATTATTATCCTAGCATTTGGGAGGCTGAAGTAGGAGGATGGTCATGAGTTTGAGGCCAGCCTATGCTACAGAGTAAATTCCAAGTCAGCATGGGTTACAGAGAGACCCTACTCTGAAAAATTAATTAATTAATTAAAAACTATTCATAAGGCTATATGATACAACCAGTATGCATACTATATTTTATAAAATATTTTATTCATTTATTTGAGAGAGCGAGGATGAGAATGAACATGCCAGAGACTCCAGCCACTGCAAATGAACTCTAGACACTTGTGTCACCTTTTCTATGCATCTGGGTCCTTTTGCTTTGCAGGTAAGCACCTTAACCGCTAAGCCATCTCTCTAGCCCTATTTTTCTTTTTTTATGAGGCAGGGCCTTCTTAATTGCATCTTCTTGCTCGTTGCACACACACAATGCTGTGCAGAGTTCTATATGAGTTGTTTTAGAATTCTTGAATCAGAGGGGGAATAGAAATGTCTGTGTGCTGGTTTGATTCAGGTGTCACCCATAAACTTAGGTGTTCTGAATGCCAGGTTCCCAGCTGATAGGGATTTGGGAATTAATGCCTCCTGGAAGCAATATATTGTTGGGGGTGGGCTTGTGGGTATTATAGGCAATTTCCTCTTGCCACTGTTTGGCACACTCTCCTGTTCCTGTTGTTGATGTTGGCCAGGAGGTGATGTCCCCTCTCTGCTCATGCCATCATTTCCCCCTGCCATCGTGGAGCTTCCCCTCGAGTCTGTAAACCAAAATAAACCCTTTTTCCCACAAGCTGCTCTTGGTTGGGTGATTTCTGCCAACAATGTGAACCTGACTGCAACAGTCTGGAACTCACTGTATCAATTACTGGCCTTGAGTTTGCCGTGATCCTCCCACCTCTGCCTTCTGAGTGCTGGGATTACAGGCAGGAGCCACAATATCAGGTTTGAGCTTTATATAGAAAATCTAACATGAGAAAATGCAAATAATACAGTGTTAAATCAAACATCTCAGGCTATAGAGATGGCTCCATGGATAAAGTGCTTGCTGCTTAAAGCCCAACCACCCGAATTCAGATCCACAGACCCCCCAAGCCAGAATATGTGTGGCAGACTTCTATAATCCCAGTGGGCCTATGGCATGAAGGGAGGCAGAGATTGGAAAATTTCCTGGAAGCTTGTAGACAAGCTACCGGTTAGCTGGGCAAGTGGCAAGTGCAGCAATGACTAACAATGAGAGGGAAGGAGAGAGAGAGAGAGAAAAAAAAAAAAAAAAAAGAGGAGGGAGAAAGAGATCCTGCCTCAAATGAGGTAAAAGGTGAATACCCACACCTGAAAGTTATCCTCTAACCTCCACATGTGTGCTGTGGCATGTGTACACTCACTCACATCAAGGGACTCACACCCAACAAATAAAAATCGAAATGTAAATACTATAGGAACAGAAAGCTAAGACCCTTTTCTTCACTACTTATAAGGGTCACAACCAATAATAACCCTACAACAAATGACAAACTAACAAAATGAAAACAGTACAGTTTTTTTTTTTTTTAAAAAAAAAAGTTTCCTGTGATTCAGGTGCCCTCAGAATGAAGACCCAGGGAAAACTCTGGGCAGCCTCATAGAAATGCAGTTGGGCAACAGGTCATGATCTAATCTCACAGGACACCACTGGGAAAGCCGGCAAGGCCTGCCTGCTTAGATTCTTCTTGGCCTCTCTCTAGCATTCCTTCTTCCCAGGAATGGGGCAGGACCCCTCTGGAATGAGCATCCTCGAGGAAGAAAGTACACTGTGGCTAGGTTTTATGGCTTGATATTTGAGAACAAGGGTTCTAGTTTCCATGACCGGCCTTGGGAAAGAGGAACTCTGGTTTCTATGACTTGTTTAGGGTAAACAAAGGGCGCAAGAGACAGGAGGACAGAAGAAGGTCAGAGGGACTTTGCTTGGGAGGCCTTTCAATGTCCTTTCATTCAAAGTGCTCACATGCCAAAGGACCATACTTTGGGGAGTCATTTTCTGAGCCCCAATAGTATCATCTCAATTATGTCACTAGTCAAGAAAATAAAGAAAAACATGCCAGTGTAGTGACAGTGATTGTGCTTGGATTCTGGGCAATACCTTTCTCCTTGATTTTTACTTTTGTTTGCCTCCCATAACAATATGCTATTTTAATTTTTTTATTGCTTTATTCATTCATTTATTTATTTATTCGATACAAAGGGACAGACAGAGAGAGAGGAAGAGAGAGAATGGGCATGCCAGGGCCTTTAGCCACTGTAAATAAACTCCAGATGCATGTGCCATGATGTGTGTCTGGCTAACATGGGACCTGGAGAATTGAACCTGGGTCCTTAGGTTTCTCAGGAAAGCATCTTAACCACTAAGCTATCTCTCCAACCCCAATATGCTATTTTAAAAAATATTTAGTTAGTTAGTTGCAAAGAGAGGGGGAGAGAAAGAATGAGAGAGAGGAAATGGGAACACCAGGGCCTCTTGTCACTGCAAACAAACTTCAGATGCATGTGCCACATTGTATCTGGCTTTACATGAGGATTGGGGAATCAAACCTGGGCCAACGGGCTTTGCTAGCAAGTGCCTTGAACCACTGATCCATATCTCAAGGTAGTGTCTCACACTATCCCTGGCTGACCTATGATAATTCACTATTTAGTCTCAGGGTGACCTTGAGCTCAAGGTGATCCTCCTACTTCTGGGATTAAAGGTGTGTGCCACCATGCCTGGATTTTTTCCAATGTTATTTTTAAAAATATTTTATTTTTATTTTATTTATTTGACACAGAAAGAGGAGAGAGAGAGAGAGAGAATGGGCTCACCAGTGCCTCCAGCCACTGCAAACGAACTCCAGACACATGTGCCCCCTTGTGCATCTGGCTAACGTGGGTCCTGGGGAATTGAACCAGGGTCCTTTGGCTTTGCAGGCAAATGCATTAACTGCTAAGCCCTTCCTCCAGCCCTCAATATGTTATTTTTAAAATAAGGGGCTGCTGAAAGCACTACACTTAATGTTCATATGCACATATTAATGCTACTCTCACTTCTGGTTAGAGAAGCTTCTCTTTTCAGATGACCACTGGGATGACCCAAAAAGCAACATAGTGCTGAGAAGGGATGGAGGAGTGTCCAGCACTGAAGCATCTCTATCACACCCTCCAAGGCTCAGGGACCATTGCAGAAGAGGGGGCGGAAAGAATGTAAGAGCCAAAGGAAGGGTACGACTCCTTACAATGCAACTGTCCAGACAGAAATTGGCCTCGATATCCATGACCTCACAGTGCCTAGCAATACCTTCACAAGACCCTCATAATAAAAGAAAAAAATGATGACATCAAATTAAAAGAGAGACTAATGGAGAGAGGGAGGAGATATGATGGAGAGTGGAGTTCTGAAGGGGAATGGGGGAGGAGAGGGAAATATGATTTATTTTCTGTAAGTATAGAAGTTGTCAATAAAAATTTTTTTAAAAAAATAAGGGGCTGGAAGGCTGGGGAGATGGATTAGAGGTTAAAGGCACTTGCTTGTAAAATAAGGGGCTGGAGAGAGAGCTCAGTCAGTGAAGTGCTTGCTTCTCAAGCATGAAGACCTGAGTTTGATCTCCAGAACACACATAAAAGTTGGGCACAGTGGTGAACACTTGTAAGCCCCATGCTGGGGAGGCAGAGACAGGAGGATCCCTGGGACTTGCTGGTCAGCCAGTCTAGCCTAAATGGTGAGTTCCAAGACAGTGAGACACCTTGTCTCAAAAAAAGGTGGATGGGGGCTGGAGAGATGGCTTAGGGGTTAAGGTGCCTGCCTTCTAAGCCTAAGAACACTGGTTCCAGTCTCCAGCGGTTCCAATCTCCAGGTCCCATGTTTAGCCAGATGCAAAGTGATGCAAGGGCGCAATGCCACACTTGACCACAAGGGGGCACACACATCTGGATTTTGTTCGCAGCAGCTGAGACACTGCTGGCGCGCCTATCTCTGTCTTCCTCTCTCTCTCTATCTGTCTCTCTCTCTGTCTCTCTCTGTGTCTCTCTCCAAAAAAATAATAAAAAATAAAAAAGTTTTTTAAAAAAAGGTGGATGGGGCACACCTTTAATCCCAGCACTTGGGAGGCAGAGGTAGGTGGGTTACCGTGAGTTCAAGGCTACCCTGAAACTACATGGTGAATTCCATGTCAGCCTGGGCTAGAGTGAAACCCTACCTCAAAAAATGAACAAACACACACAAAAAGGTAGATGGTGGCTGGAGAAATAGCTCAGTGTGTAAAGTGCTCACTATTCAAGCTGGAATACCTGAATTTGACCCCCAGACCCTATATGAAGTGAAGCCAGAAGCCTAAGTGGGCTTCCACTATCTCTGCATGCTGATGCTGATGGTGAGAAGGTGGCAGAGATGAGAATTTCCTAGAAGCTCAAGGTAAGCCTAATGAAGAATAGCAGAATGAGAATACAGAGAAACTCTGCCTCAAATGAAGTAGACAGGTGAGGACCAACCTGAAAGTTGTCCTCTTACCTTGTGCTATAGCATATGTGTGCCCCCCACATGATCATGCTTAGACACACAGATAAATAATAATAACAATAATAATAAAGGTGGATGGGATTCCTAAAGAACACCAGAGGTTGTCCTTTGGTCTCCATACACACACGCACACACCCTCACTTCCACAAATACACACATGCATAAAAATGTAAGAAAAAAGGGTGTCGTTACAAAATATCCATGAAGGGGCTGGAGAAATTTCTTAGTGGTTAAGACACTTGCCTGCGGAGCCTAAGGACCCAGGTTCAATTCCCCAGGACCCACGTAAACCAGATGCACATGCTGGTGCAAGTGCCTGTAGTTCATTTGCAGTGGCTAGAGGCCCTGGTGTGCCTATTCTATCTCTTTCTCTGTCTCTTGATCTCTATCTCTAATAAATAAATAAATTTTAAAACTGAAAAAGAAAATAACCATGAAGGGGGCTGGAGAGATGGCTTCGCTGTTAAGAAAATAACCATGAAGAAATGCATGTCCATTAACCAACTAGTGTCTGGCCTGTGGAATTTAAATGATGCCCATGTGTTCTGGTCTGTTTGGGCTGCTAGAACTGATGACTGCATGGCTCAAAAAAAGGACAGGTCCTGCCATTCTGGAGGCTGAGAGGTCCATGACACGGAGTCCACACTCAGTAAGGGTCAAAGGCCCAGTTCCTGGTTCAGAGACAGCATCTTCTTGCTGTTTCCTGCCAGGGTGAAAGGTGGCCACTTGTCACTCACGAAAAGTGTCACTTCCTGCCACCATCACATCTGGGGTTAGGGTTTCTGCACATGAGTAGGGATGAAGCACAAACATTTGGTCTATGGCACATGCACTCTCTTCTTTATTATCTCTCTAGTGCCTGAGTTTGGTTCTGATTTGCTATCTCTGAAGCTTGCCCAGTTGATGTGCTGTCCTGAACCTACCTGTGTACTTTCAGTTCACAGCCTTGAATTTTCCTCCCAGCTTTCTTCACAAATTGCAAGATGTTCTAACACTCATTCTCAGCCTCTCTGATACTCTTCCTGAGCTCTGGTCTTATGAGAGCTGA
This sequence comes from Orientallactaga sibirica, assembly GCA_036365145.1. Lineage (NCBI taxonomy): Eukaryota > Metazoa > Chordata > Mammalia > Rodentia > Dipodidae > Orientallactaga > Orientallactaga sibirica. The sequence goes on along the minus strand of JAEOAD010000034.1, from coordinate 10,519,365 downwards.
CCTCATAGCAAATCCTAAAACATCCCTTTCAGAAGTAGTGACTTCCCAAACTGATCTTTCCTCATCCCTTACAAGAGCCTGGGTTCTGCATCTCTGACAATCATGTAGCCTTTAGTCCATGTGAACGATGGTTGACAGATGGAAAGTGGTTGGATCCAGGAACGTTGGGGAAATGCAGATCGATTTTCAGCACCAAGGAGAGCTCTGAGGGAGCTGTACTACAGCATGGACTGATGAGACCCCATTATTCTGTTACCTCACGAGTGTCCCCAAAGGTCATATCCACTGAAAGAATTACATATCCCTAGGGTTTGAAAACTTCATCTTTGATGCTATGTTTAATTGAATGGTAGTGGCTTTCTAGAGTGTTCTATTAGAAAGAACTATGAAGCCTCATAAAGATTCATTAGGAATTGCTCCAAGGTTGATTAGTGATGTCTGCCACAGGTGAAAATAAGTAAGCTGTGGGATGTTTGCAATGCATCTACAAGGTCTTTTCTAGATTTTATTTATTTATTTTTATTTATTTATTTATTTATTTTTGGTTTTTCGAGGTAGGGTCTCACCACTCTGGCCCAGGCTGACCTGGAATTAACTTTGTAGTCTCAGGGTGGCCTTGAACTCACAGCGATCCTCCTACCTCTGCCTCCCAAGTGCTGGGATTAAAGGCGTGCGCCACCACGCCCAGCTTCTTTTCTAGATTTTAATGTTCCTGTATTCTTAATCACATAAAACAACTTAGTCTTTCAGAAATGCTAATGACTTATAATCCAGGTGTCATCTGGGATGTATGTTGCTGGAACTCCAAGGAATTTATGCTTCATTTATTTCTAAATATTTTATTTATTTTCAAGGAGAGAGAGAAACAGAGAGAGAATGAGTATGCCGTGGCCGCCAAACGCTATAAACAAACTCCAGACGCACATGCCACTTTGTGCATCTGGCCTTATGTGTGTACTGGGGAATTAAACCCGGGTTGTTAGACTTTGCAGGCAAGTTCCTTAACTGATGATACATCCACCTCTCCAGCCCTATGCTTCGTTTATTAATACTCTTCTCCATTACCTTCCATAAAGAAAGAAAACAGTGGCTACTAAGCCAAGAGCCCTTTCGGTCAAAATACACATTTTAGTTTACATGAATGTGATCATATCATATTTATAGATTTGCAATTTCATTTTTCATATCCAATATAAAATTTTGTGTTTTTCCTCTATGGACAGCTCTATGTCAGTCTAAATTGATGTGTAGAAGTTCATGATATGATTGTATTAGGATTTTTTTTCTAGGTAGGGTCTCACTCCAGCCCAGGCTGACCTGGAACTCACTCTGTATCTCCAGGCTGGCCTTGGACTCATGGCAATCCTCCTACCTCAGCCTCCAAATGCTGGGATTAAAGGTGTGCACCGCTGTACTCAGCGTGAATTAAGATTTATTTAGCACTTCCTTTAGTGATGAAAATTTAAGTGCATACACTTTCTGAATGTATGTTTCTTTTTTTTGTGTTTTGATTTTTTTGTTTTTCAAGGTAGGGTCTCACTCTAGCACAAGCTGACCTGGAATTCACTCTGTAGTCTCAGGGTGGTCTTGAACTCAAGGCAATCCTCCTTACTCTGCTTCCTGAGTGCTGGGATTAAAGGCCACCACATGTGCCACCACACCCGGCTGAATGTATGTTTCTATGGCACACATCATTGGAATAGAAATTGCTCAAAGACTATGAGCATCTAAATAGACAAAGCCCATGTGCTATGCAAAAATATTTCAAAACTTCACAGACCTGCCAGTCACATATGAAAGAAACTGTTTTTCATATTCTCTCTATTCTTGCATTTCATTATTTTTTAGTTTCAATAGTGACAGGAAATAATATTAAGTACTATTTTATTTTATTTTGTTTTATTTTATTTTATTTGGTTTTTCAATGACCTGCAACCCAAGCATGTAGAGTCTTACCATCTAGTTCTGGTGGGCAAGCAAACAGGTCGGCTGCTTAACAAAGGCTCTTCCACACTGATCACATTCATAGGGTGTTCCACCACTATGACTTCTTTGATGCTCAATCAGGTAGGTGCTGTGGCTGAAGGCCTTTCCACACTCAGTGCACTTGTAGGGCTTCCCTCCAGTGATAGGAACCTGGCATACAGTAAGGGATGGTTGTCCAGTGAAATGCTTCCCACAAACCACACACTCATAAGGTTTCTCTCCAGGGTGGCTTCTCCAGTGCTGAGTAAGAGAGGAATTCCCACACTCTTTGCACTGAAAGGTTTCTCTCCACTATGAGTTCTTTGATGGACTATAAGGTTCATGATCTGACTGAAGGCTTTCCCACACTCACCACACTTGTAGGGTTTCTCCCTGGCATGAATTCTTTGAGGTAGGGTGAGGGAAGGGCTTGCCACAGACACTGCACTTACAGGGTTTCTCCCCACTATTGAGTCCTCCGATGCTTCAGGAGGGATGCGCTCTGGCTGAGGCTTTTCTGCATTTGTCACATTCATAGAATATCTTTCCTGCAAATATTCTTTGAGTTTTCATTAACTTAGAATTTTGTTCATCATCTTTAATTATGGGACCTTCTTGCTGCAGGAACACTGTAGCATATCAAACATTGAACCCTCACTCAAATATTTTTTTAGCTTCATAAGTAAGCCCCTTTAACCATTGAGCCATCTCTCCAGCCCCCCTTTTGGCTTTATTTTGGGTAACTGCCACTTGGCCTAGACATCATTCCTGTTGCTCTTCTAACCAAACAGCAGGCTCCCAGGTATCCTGTAAAACTGAATGCCAGACATCTTCCCTTTCTATTATGACACCATAGGGCAAATCTTTGGTAATGTTGGGCTCGGTTTCATCTTGTCTCCCAGCCTCATCAGTTTGGTATAATGAGTAAATTCAATGACAACTGGGAAATGCTGTCCATAGTACTCAATCCACGCTCTCTGCTCTTGGTTTAGGCAGGATACTAAGGGGACTAAGTGCAACAATTATATCCAGGAAAACTTAGTCCTCATAATATATCACTTCCTCAAAGGTCAGGACGCATGCCAGAGCCAAAGGGCCATCAGTACTGGGACCCTTTCCCCAAGGAGACACAACATAAGACTTCCTTTGTGCGCTGGCATGGCTCTTCTTGTTCCAGCTGAGAGATCACATTGGGTTTGGAAATGTGATGCCCCAGGGCATCCAGATTCCTGTAGTTCTCCAGCACCTCCTTCCCATACAAGTCCCTCTGAGCAGAATCTAGTTGCATCCACTGCTCCCAAGTGAAGACCACAAACACATCCCGGGATATCACTGACTCCTGAAACTACAAATTCCTCTTCAGCAGGTTTATGCCAGAAGCCCCTCGCAGGGCAGATAAACCATGCCGCACTGAGCACCTGGGGGCAGGGGACCAGCGGTCATTGCCTTTTCTTTCTTGTGGTCCTTCCCAGGAAAGGTGCAGACTATAGGAGATGGGGCCATACTGCCAAGGGAGCCAGAGCAGCTGGCAGGCACACACAGCAGCACCCCTCACATCAGATTATATGTCCTCTAGCTCTTCTTATTTTACTTGATTTATTTGAGACAGAATGAAGCAGAGAGAGAGAGAGAGAGAGAGAGAGAGAAGGTGTGGACACACCAAGGCCTCCTGCTACTGTAAACGAACTCCAGATGCATGCATTACTGCGTGCATCTGGCTTTATGTGGGTACTGGGGAATTGAACCTCGGTATAAGGCTTTGCAAACAAGTGCCTCTAACTGCAGAGCCATCTCTCCACCCCCCCATATTTCTTCTTAAATGAGCTTTTGTGAGACTGATACGCTACCTACTGCACTAACGAGGCACCTTTAGATGAGCTTTTGATAATTGGTGTCTTTCAAAAAATTGCCCATTGCCTCTGAGTGGTTGGAACTATGGATGTGGCATTACCAAATTTTATTATTCTTTTAATGCATGTAGTATTTGAATTCACATTCCACTTTCTGTTTCAGATGTAACTTGCCCTTCTTCTTTTATTCTTGGCTAGTTTGGGCAGAGACTGATGCATGATCTGTTCATGCTAATCATTTCTCTCTCTCTCTCTCTCTCTCTCTCATCTCTCTTTCTTGTTTGATTTTGTTTTTTTTAGAGTCAGGGTCTCATGCTAGCCCAGGCTGACCCGTAACTCAGTCTGTAGCCCAGGCTGGTCTCAAACTCATGGTGATTCTCTTACTTCTGCCTTCCAAGTGCTGGAATTAAAGGTGTACACCCCCATGCTCAGTAATATTGTCTATTTTGAAGAATACTTCACATGTCCTCTAAAAGAATATATATTCTTTTGGCACTTAGAATTTCCTTTAATAATCAATTGTGAGGGGTTTCCCCATTTTCTGAGCACCCCACTTCTTTCCCTTTTTATTTTAAATATTTTAATTTATTTGCAAAAGATCTGGCAGGCACACACAGCAGCACCCCACACATCAGATTACATGTCCTGTATTTCTTCTTGTTTTACTTTATTTATTTGAGACAGAGAGAGAACATGCCAAAGCATCCAACCACTGCAAATGAGCTCCAGACACATGTGCCACCTTGTGCATCTGGCTTACGTGGGTCTTGGGGAAGCAAACCTGCATCCTTTGGCTTTGCAGGCAAGTACCTTAACTGCTAAGCCATCTCTCCAGGCCCCCCGCCGCCAGCTTCCATTTCTTTAGCTCTAAGTTCTTCCCCTGAGCTTTGAGCTCTCCCTATAATAAAAATCTGTCTCACCCTTACAAACATCAATGATGAGAAGTCTGTTGATAATTTTGTCTACAATCTTTTTGATACAGGGTCTTATTATGTAGCCCAGACAGTCCTCAAACTGGCTATATAGCACAGACTGGCTTAGAACACATGATTCTCCTGCCTCTACTTCCCAAGTGCTGCCATTATAGGCATATACCACTATGGCTAAGTCACCTTTCTCATTTGTGTGTATGTGTTTATTTTTGTCATGAGAGTTAAAAATGTTGAAATCTCCAAGTATAATTATGGACTTGTCTACTTAATCCTTTAAGTTCTACCAAAACTTGCTTCATCTATTTCTGAACCTTGCACTATGTATTATGTCTACTTATGAAGGAACTCCCTTACCTTTGAGAGGGAATCAGGTAGTCAGGTAGCTCTTTTAGACAGTTAAGGTGACCCCTAAAAGTAAAAAAAGCAGGACATATGCACTTGCCAGAATTCTTATCTCCTACCTAGATATGTTTTTCCACAAACAATCTGGGCCCCTCGTGGAAGGGAGGTCCTTCCTAAGAACTTTCAGGTGCTGTTGAGTTTCCCCTTGGCCCAGGCCCAGCCAGGCAGAACAGAGGAGAGAGTCCTCTAGCCTTTACTCTCCACATGGGCTCTTTACCCTCTCCAGCTCCCCACATAGCAGGAGCTCTTTGAACTTTCTTTTCTTTCTTTTTTTTCTCCATGGTTTTCCCAGGCCCTCCACGTGGGGTTTCTAACCATGCAGGTGCCTTTCCTTGACTCTGTACTTCTCTCAATAAATATAATAATTTAATAATTATCCTTCTCGGTCTTTTTTACTCAATTCTTTGTTTAAAAGTAGACATGGGGCTGGAGAAATGGCTTAGCAGTTAAGTGCTTGCCTGTGAAGCCTAAGGACCCTGGTTCGAGGCTTGATTCCCCAGGACCCACGTAAGCCAGATGTACAAAATGGCACATGCATCTGGAGTTTGTTTGCAGTGGCTGGAGGCCCTGGCGTGCCCATTCTCTATCTATCTGCCTCTTTCTCTCTCTGTCTGTCGCTCTCAAATAAATAAATAAACAAAATTTTTTTTAAAAAAAAAAAGTAGACATGGACCTGGGCTTTAGGGTTCAAGGACTTTCCTGAACCCTGAGCACCCTATTACACCTTTATGCAATGTTCTTTATTTATAGTAACATCTCTTATCCTAAAGTCTATTTGATAGTAATGCAATAACTAGTTTTCTTTTGACTAGGGTTTGAATGGCATATCTTTTCTACTCTTTTACCCTGACTATGCCTTTATAGTTAAAGTGGATTTCTTGCAGACAGAAAGTGGTTGATCTTGTGATTTTTAAAAAAATCATCTGGGCTGGAGAGATGGCTCAGTAGTCAATGTGCTAGCCTGCAGAGCCTAGCAACCTGGGTTTGATTCCCCAGTATCCACATACCAGATGCATGAAGTGATGTATGTGTCTGGAGTTTGTTTGTAGTGGCTGGAGGTCGTGGTGCACACATTCTCTCTCTCTCTATCTCCCTCTGCTTCAAAATAAATAAAAACATATTTTAAAAATATCATCTGTTTTGTTAGCTGGGGTTTTTTTGTAATTTGCTCTGTCTGTTCTTTCTTTTCTCTCTCATCTTTTTTTTTTTTTTTTTTTTTTTTTTTTTTTTTTTTGGTTTTTTGAGGTAGGGTCTCACTCCAGCTCAGGCTGACCTGGAATTCACTATATAGTCTCAGGGTGGTTTCAAACTCATGGTGATCCTCCTACCTCTGCCTCCTGAGTTCTGGAATTAAAGGCATGCGCCACCACACCCAGCATCTCTAAGATAATGATTTTCTATATTTTTATTTATTTATTTATTTATTTATTCATTCATTTATTTATTTATTTATAAGGAGAGAGAGAGAGAGGAGGGAGAGGGAGGGAGAGAGAGAATGGGTATGCCATGGCCTCCAGCCACTACAAACAAACTCCTGATGCATGTATCACTTTGTGCATCTGGCTTTATGTGGCTACTGGGTAATCAAACCAGGGTTGTTAGGCTTTGCAAGGCAAGTGCAATACCCATTGAACAATCTCTCTAACCAACCCTAGATTGTACTTTTCATGATTCCATTTTGTCTTCACTATTGACATACATACATATATATATCTTTAGAAAGGGCTAAAGAGGTGGCTCAGCAGTTATGGGCACTTACTTGCAAAGCCTGACAGCCTGGGTTCAATTTCCCAGTATCCTCATAAAGCCAGATGCACAAAGTGGTACATGTATCTGGAGATTGTCTGCAGTGTCAGGAGGCTATGGTATACCCATAATCTATCTATCTCTCTTCAAAGAATTAAATAAATACTTAAATTTTTTTTAAAAAAATCTTTAACTCTTTGGGTATTTGCTCTAGGATTTAGACTATGCATATTTAATTTATACTAGTTCACCAACAAATAATATTATTGTTATGATTTAGATATGACAAATGCCGCCCCCCCCCAAAGGCTCATGTGTTGGGATACTTGATCCTCAGCTGATGGAGCTATTTTGGAAAGTTATGGAAACTTTAGAAAGTAGGATATAGCTGAAGGAAATAGGACACTGTGGTGGGACATTAGGGTGTTTGTCCCTGGCTCCTTTCTGCCCCTCTGCCTCTTACCCGCCAGGAGGTGAACAACACTTCTCTCCCACACACCTCTGCTTTCACTATGTTCCCTCCAAGCTCATGGGCCAAGTAAGCACAGACTAAACTCTGTGAAACCATGAACCAATGTCAATAATTCCTCCCTTGAAGTTATTGTCTCAGGAATTTTACTTACAGCTATAAGAAAAGTAACTAGTCAGGCATAGTACCACACACCTTTAATCCCAGCACTTGGAAGGCAGAGATCAGAGGATTGCTGTGAATTCAAGGCCAGCCTGGGACTATAGAATAGGCTAAAGTGTGACCCTACTTTGAGAAAGAAAGAAAGAAAGAAAGAAAGAAAGAAAGAAAGAAAGAAAGAAAGAAAGAAAGAAAAAGAGAAAGAAAGAAAGAAATGAAAGAAGAAGAATGAAGGAAGGAAGAAAAGTAAGTAACCAACAAAATATATTGCTGCATGTGTAATATATGGCTCATATAACAATGTACTTCTAGTTCCTATCTCCCACCTTCTGTATTATTTTGTAATATAATTGGCCTTCACACATATTTTAAACCCACAACACACTGAATTTTATATTTACTTTAATTTAGGCAATTTCCATTGTTCATTTCATACTGTTAACCCAAGCTGTTGTCTGCAATTTCTCCTACCAAAAAACCTCTAACATGTCTTTAATGTGACTATACTGGTAATAAAGTTCCTCCATTTTTGCTTATCTCAAACTACTTTAATGTCTCTTGAACATTTGAAAAGGTATTTTCGCTAGACATATAACATTAGGTTGAGAAGTATTTTTCTTCCAATACTTTAATATTACTCTAGTGGCATCTGTCTTGTGTTGTTTCTGCTGAGAAAGCTACTGTAATCCTCATTTTTGTACCTCTGTATGTGAGGTGACTTTTATCCCTGGCTGTCTATAAGATTCAAGCTTTTCCCTTTATAGTTAATTTTTAAGTTTTGGGGGTTAGAAGGATGGTTTAGTGGTTAAGGCATTTTGCTAACAAAGCCAAAGGACCCAGGTTTGATTTCCCAGGACTCACGTTAGCTAGATGCACAAGGGGATGCACGTGTCTGGAGTTTGTTTGCAGTGGCTGGAAGCCTTGGAGCACCCATTCTCTCTCTCTCTCTCTCTCTCTCTCTCTCTCCCTTTCCCCTTTCTCTGTCAAATAAATAAATAAAAATAAAAATATTTAAATTTTTAAAAAATTTTTTTGCATGTGTAGTATGCCAAGGCCCCTTGTTGCTCTTTACAAATGAACACCAGCCACTTGTGTCACTTTTTGTATAAGTTTATGAGGATACCTTGGGAACTGAATGGTGCCTACAACCTTTGCAAGCAAGTGCCTTTAACTACTGAGCATCATCACAGTCCCTTTTTGTCTTTAATTTTAATCAGTTGAGTGTGATGCTGTGAGGTAGGGAAGAGAGGGGAAGGCTTAAAGGGAAGATATTGTAGATAGGTAAGTAGAGGGTAAATACTAGGGGTAGAATGGTATAAGTAGGATCAGGGGAAAGGATGGAGTAAAGGAGAGGTGGGAGGAGGGTTAATCAAAATTTAAGATGTTATGACTAAGCCATATGGAAACCTACTTCTTTGCTAGCCAATAATATATATGTTTTTAAAAAAGAGAGAGAGGGGCTGGAGAGATGGCTTAGTGGTTAAGGCACATGCCTGCGAAGCCTAAGGACCCCAGTTCGATTCTCTAGGTCCCATGTAAGCCAGATGCACAAGGGGGTGCATGCATCTGGAGTTCGTTTGCAGTGGCTAGAGGCCCTGGTGCACCCATTCTCTCTCTCTCTCCCTCTTTCTATCTGTAATAAATAAATAAAAAATAAAATCTTAAAAGAGAGAGTGTGTTTGCATAGAAATGTCATATGGAGGTGGATGAGGGGTACAGTCTCAGAAGCCATAGACTATTATTAGAAAAATTGCAGTGGGGCTAGAGGGATGGCTTAGCAGTTAAGACATTTGCCTTGAAGCCAAAGGACCCAGGTTCAATTCCCCAGGATCCACGTAAGCCAGAAGTACAAGGGGCACGTGTGTCTGGAGTTCGTTTGCAGTGGCTAGAGGGCCTGACATACCCATTCTCTTTCTATCTGTCTCTCTTCTCTCTATCTCTCTTTGCTTGCAAATAAATAAATAAATTTTTTTTAAAAAAAGAAAATTTTCAGTGGTATGGGTAGGAAACATTCCAGTGATTTGTTGGCCATGGAGGCTCCTGATGCCCTCAAAACACTACAGACCATTGCTAAGGCTCTTGGTTGCCCACTGAAACTAGATGGTAAGACCCTATTGCTGAAGACTGCTCATGTTTGAACTGCAAGTCACTGAGAAATCAAACTGGAAACCTCCTCCCTGTTGACAAGATGTCAGAATGCTGGAAGAGCTATGCAGCCTGCAACCTTTTGGGAGAAAGAAGTCACCAACTGTGCTAATCACCATTGGACCCTGCAAGCCTTATGACTGGCCAGCCAGGCCAAAAGTGCCAACTTGTGCAATAGTGGCATATCTGTTATGGAGGAAACCAACTGCTTTCTGATTGAACTTGAGGACTGCTCCACAAGTGGGAATACATGCCTGGTACTGAAAACCAGTCAAAAGCTTATGGCTGAGGAGGTCATAAATCCTAGGAGAGTAACAAGTGCTATTGTCTGGCTAAATACATATATTATGCCCACCAAACTGCTCTCTAAGCTCTTATGCTTATGCCCATATATTCATGTAACTCTCACTTTTGATTAGAGAAGCTTCTACTTTCAAATGGTAGTGACCACTGGGGTGAATCAAAGCTCACCTTAGTGCTGAGAAGAAGTAACATCACTGAGACATCTCTGTCACACCCACCAAGGCTGAGAATCCGTTGTGGAAGAGGTGACAGAAAGAATATAAGAATATAAGAGCCAAAGGAAAGGTAGGAGGGCTTACAATGCAACCTTTCAGACACAAAATGGCCCTGATATTCCTGATCCCACAGTGCCTGACACTGTCTACCCAAGACCTTCATGATAGGAGGAAAAAAGTGACATCAAAATAGAAGAAAGACTAATTAGAAAGATGGGATTCAATGGAGGATGGATTTGGGAGAGGGAATGGGGATGGTGGGAGGAAATTGTCATAGTTTATTGTCTATTACTTATGGAAGTTGTCAATAAAAAGTTTTTTTTATAACTAAATTAAAAAAATTAAAAGATATTATTTTATTTTATTTATTTTTTGTTTTTTTTTTTCAAGGTAGGGTCTCACTCTGGTCCAGGCTGACCTGGAATTCACTATGTAGTTTCAGGGTGGCCTTGAACGCACTGCGACCCTCCTACCTCTGCCTCCTGAGTCTGGGATTAAAGGTGTGCACCACCACGCCCGGCTAAGATATTATTTTTGTTTATTAGAGTCGGGGCGGGGGGGAGAGAGAGAGAATGGGCATGCCAGGGTCTCCAGCCACTGCAAACAAATTCCAGATGCATGTGCTACCATGTGCATCTGGCTTACATGGGACCTGGGGAATCGAACCTGGGTCTTTAGGCTTCACAGGCATGCACCTTAACCACTAAGCCATTTCTCCAGCCCCTAAATTTTTATTTTTTATTGACAACTTCTATACTTATAGACAATAAACAATGATATTTCCCTCCTTTCCCCCATCCCCTTCACTACTCTGCTCTCCATCATATCCCTTCCCTCTCTCCATTAGTCTCTCTTTTAATTTTTTAATTTTTAATTCATATTTTTCTCCTATTATGAGGGTCTTGTGAAGGTATTGCTAGGCACTGCAAGGTCATGGATATCGAGGCCAATTTCTGTCTGGACGGTTGCATTGTAAGGAGTGGTACCCTTCCTTTGGCTCTTACATTCTTTCCGCCACCCCTTCCACGATGGACCCTGAGCCTTGGAGGGTGTGATAGAGATGTTTCAGTGCTGGACACTCCTCCATCCCTTCTTCAATGCACTATGTTGCCTCCAATAAAAAGTTTTTAAAAGGTTATCCTCTTTATGTCTTCTGAACTTTAAAAAATGTTAATTAATTAATTTGCAGAGAGAGAAAGAGAGAGATAGAATAGGCACACCAGGGCCCTTGCCACTGCAAATAATCTCCAGACACATGTGCATCTGGTTTTACATGAGTTCTGGGGAACTGAACCCAGGTCAGCAGGCTCTGCAAGCAAGTTTCTTTAGCTATTGAACAATCTTCCCAGCCATGAACTTCTTGAATATGTTTTGTTTTATTTGTTGTTGTTGTCTTTGTCTTTCGTTAATTTGGGGGGTGAATTTTCAGTTATCACCTCTTTAAATATATCTTCTCATTTCTTCTTTCTTTTGCATTTCTGGGATTCTACCTACATGCATATTAGACCATATGATATGTGCCATAGTTGTAGGTCTTAAATTAATCCTTTTTATTGTTTCTTGGATCATACAATAATCTTGTAGGGGTTTAATTTCATTTACACCTATGTGATCTTTGTGTAGTGGTTTAGTTGTATATTTTTTCTTGTAATATGTTATATGCCCCACAACACATTTGTGTCTTTTTTTTTTTTTTTTTTTTTTTTTTTTGAGGTAAGGACTCACTCGACCCCAGGCAACCTAGAACTCACTCTGTAGCTCCAGGTTGGTCTCAAACTCTCAGCAATCCTCCTACCTCTGCCTCCCAAGTGCTGGGATTAAAGGCGTGCGCCACCCACAGGACTAGGGTTACAGGCACGTGTGGCCACTTAAAGCCTTTTTCTTTTTCTTTTGTTTCCTTTTTCTTTCGTTTTTCTTTCGTTTTCTTTCTTTTTTGTTTTTCTTTTCTTTTCTTTTTGGTTTTTTGAGGTAGGGTTTCACTCTAGCTCAGGTGACCTGGAATTCACTATGTATTCTCAGGGTGGCCTCAAACTCATGGTAATCCTCCTACCTCTGCCTCCCAAGTGCTGGGATTAAAGGCATGCCACCCACAGGACTAGGCTTACATCATTATTGTTAAAAAATTAAAAAAATTTTCTTTTATCTTTTTATTTGTTTCCTTTTTCTTCCATTTTCTTTCTTTTTGTTTTTCTTTTCTTTTCTTTTCTTCTTTTTGAGAAAGGGTTTCTGACAATAAATTTTGAACTTTTATTTATTTGAATTCTCATTTTGGCCTCAAACTCATGGTTATCCTCCTTTTTTTTGCTGGGATTAAAGGCATGTGCCACTGCACCCAGCTTGTATCATTATTGTTAAAAAATTAAAAAAATACTCAACTATCATTTTTATTCTTTCCTACAGTTCCATGCATACATCTTGGCCCTTTTTCCTAATCTAAGAAAGTGTTCTTCTTTAATCTGAAAAGCTTCTGACAATAAATTTTCAACTTTTATTTATTTGAATTGTTATTTTTACCTTAACTTTTAAAGAGGATTTTTTGTTGAGTGCAGCATTTTAACTTGCCAAATTAAAAAAATATATATTTAAGTTTTAATGGTTTTTTTGTGTGTTTGTTTGTTTGTTTTTCAAGGTAGGGTTTTGCTTTAGCCCAGGCTGACCTGGAATTCACTATGTAATCTCAGAGAAGCCTCAAACTCACGGTAATCCTCCTACCTCTGCCTCCCAAGTACTGGGATTAAAAGTGTGAGCCACCACACCCAGTTTAAAAAAAAAATCATTTTAAAGATTTCATTCCATTATCCTTTGGGTTCTGGGGTTCCTGTTAAAAAGTCATCTGGAGCCGGGCGTGGTGGCGCACGCCTTTAATCCCAGCACTCGGGAGGTAGAGGTAGGAGGATCGCTGAGAGTTCGAGGCCACCCTGAGACTACATAGTGAATTCCAGCCTGGACTAGAGTGAGACCCTACCTCGAAAAACCAAAAAAAAAAAAAAAAAAAAAAAAAAAAAGTCATCTGGCCAGGCGTGGTGGCACATGCCTTTAATCCCAGCACTTGGGAGGCAGAGGTAGGAGGATCACCATGAGTTCGAGGCCACCCTGAGACTACAGAGTGAATTCCAGGTCAGCCTGGACCAGAGTGAGACCCTACCTCGAAAAACCAAAAAAAAAAAAAAAAAAAAAAAGTCATCTGTAAGTCTTAGTGTTAGTCTATGAAGATGTGATAATATGTCTATGTTGTTTCTTCCCTTTTTAAAGATAATTTCTAGTTTTTGTTTTCAAGAGTTTGTTCATAATGACTTTAAATGGGATTTTTCTTTTGTCTGTCTTTGTGAGGTTTGTTAAATTTCCTGTATCTTTGAGTTAGTCCCTTTATTACTTTCCTCATTACTGTGACAAAAGCAACTTAAGAAAGCAAGGTTTATTTGGGGTGGAGTGTCACAGTTTGAGGTAATACAGTTCATTGTGGAAGGGAAGGTATGGTGATAGGAGTGGGAGGCCGCTGATCATCCATGCTCAGGAAGCAGAGAGCTACACATGCTAGTACTTGGCTTGCTTTCTCCTTTTCTTTATTTATTTTGGGGGGGGGTTGTAAATGTGTGAGTGCAGGTGTGCATATAACACAGTGCATATGGAGGCCAGAGGACAATTTCAGGTGTCAGCCCTTGCCTTCTACCTCCTTTGAGGCAGAGTCTCACATGGTTCATTGCTGTGTATGCCAGGCCGGCAGACCTCGGGGCTTTGGGTGGATTCTCCCCCATCTGTCTCCCTTCTTTCCCATAGGCATGACTGGGATTACAAATACCTGACAAAGCATTTGACTTTGTCCATGTGTCTGGGGTTCTGGACTCAGGTACTCAGGCTTGCATGCAGAGTGCTTTATCCACTGAGCAATCTTCCCAGGCCCACTTCTTCCCTTTTATTTAGTTCTAGCACCCTGATCTGTGGAATAGCACCATCCACATTTAAGGAGGTCTTCCTACTTCTATTAGTGCAATTCAGAAACTCTCTGACAGACACACCCAGATGTTTGTCTTATAAATGACTTTAGATCATGTCAAGCTGAAAATTGGTATTAACCATCACATTCCCTTTCCATGAGTTTGAAAAATTCTCAGTCATTATCTCTTCAGGTACACTCTTTTCTCTCTTTTCTGTTTTTGTAGCTACAATGATACCATCATACCTATAGGAATATTTTCTTTTTTTGTTGTTATTATTTGCTTGTTTTTTGTTTCTCAAGGTAGGATCTTGCTCTAGCCCAGGTTGACCTGGGATTCACTATGAAGTCTCAGGCTGGCCTCAGACTCACAGCTGATCCTCCTACCTTTGCCTCCCAAGTGCTAGGATTAAAGGCATACACCACCATGACCAGCTCTGAATATTTTCTTCTGACCTTCCCCATTTCACTATCTATCTTTCCAGTGTTTATAGCCTTCTAATAAGCCCATATAATGGGAGGAAGCTATTGGTTATTTTGTTTTGCTTTTTGTTTTTGAAGCACTGAGAACTAAATCCAGGAACTCACACATTAGGCAAGTGCTCTGTCACTGAGTTACCTCCCTACCCACTAAGGATTTTTAAAAATTTATTTATTTAGGGTTGGAGAGATGGCTTAGTGGTTAAGGCGCTTGCCTGCAAAGGCTAAAGACCCAGGTTCAATTCTCCAGATCCCACATAAGCCAGATGCACAAGGTGGCACATGCATCTGGAGTTTGTTTGCACTAGCTAGAGGCCCTGGTGCACCCATTCCACCCCACCTCTCTCTCTCTCTGCTTCTTTCCCACCCTGTCTCTCAATTAAATAAATCATTTATTTATTTATGAGAAATGAGAAGAAGAGGCAGAGAGAGAGAGAGAAAGAATGGGTGCACCAGGGCCTCTAGACACTGCAAAGGAACTCCAGATGTATGTGCCACCTTGTGCATCTGGTTTTACTTGGGTACTGGGGAATGGAACCTGGGTCCTTTGGCTTTGCAGGCAAGTGCCTTAACCACTAATCCATCTCTTCAGCCACTCCTCAACACTAAATTTTAAGTTTTCTTTTTCATTGCCCATCTCCAATCCTGAATATATCCTTTGGGATATTAGTTCCTGTGTTGTCATTGCTGCTGCTGTTCTTATATTTTGCATTAAAATTAGAATTAGCAGTGTTGGGGAGATGGCTCAGTGGTTAAAGGCACTTGCTTACAAAGCCTGCTCAGATTCAATTCCCCAGTGCCCACATAAAGGTGTATGGGCAGTGTTTGCAGCAGCAAGAGACCCTAGTGTCCGTGCGCACATGCGCACACACACACACACACAGAGATGTGCAGATAAATAATTTTTAATTAATTTTTAAAATTACAACTAGCTACAATGCATTGCTGTTTTTAATCATTATTTTCTGTATCCCATGTCTCTTTTGGTATGATATTTGTGTACTTTTCTCAACTAATATCATGTACCACATAACAAAGTTTTGGTGAAGAATGGAGCACATATGTGATGGTAGTCCCACAAGATTATCATAGAGCTGAAGATATTCCTATTACCTACTGTCTTTACTGCACAGTCTCCATTTGGAAATAAACACCACTGAGCTACAGTTGCCTATGTATTCAATACAGTAACATGCTACATGGTTTTATAGCCCAGAATGGGATAGGCTATCCCATAGAGCATATGTGTGTAGGAAGAGGCAAGATTGTCCAGTTCAGTGCAAGTGTGAAAATACACTTTGATACTTACACAACAAAAAATATCACCCATAATAGGTCTCAGAAAGTATCCCCAACTAAGAATACATAGTCTCCCCTCCACTCCACTTACTAAGATTTTTCTCTCTCTGAATTTTGTCCTCTGTGTCCAGGAATGATCTCCCCACTCACTTACTTGTTTTTTGTTTTTCTTTTTTTTTTTGTTTTTTTTTTCTTTTCTTTCTTTTCTTTTCTTTTTTCTTTCTTTCTTTTCTTTTTTTTTTTTTTTTTGTAGCACTTGATTGATCCTCTTAACCTAAAGACTCACATGTCTTCAGTTCTGAGAACATTCTCCTGTTGACTAGTTCTCTATTTTCTCCTTAGGGAACTTCTACTAAGTGCTAGATAATTGTTGAAACTTCTCTGTTTAGTCTGCAATCCATTTTAAAAAATTTTTTGGTTTTGTTTATTTATTTATTTATTTATTTATTTATTTATTTATTTAAGAGCAACAGACAGAGAGAGAAAGAGGCAGAGAGAGGGAGGATGGGCATATTCAGGGCCTCCAGCCACTGCAAACAAACTCCAGATGCATGCACCACCTTGTGCATCTGGCTTACGTGAGTCCTGGGGAATTGAGCCTTGAACTGGGGTCCTTAGGCTTCACAGGCAAGCGCTTAACCACTAAGCCATCTCTCCAGCCCCTGTAATCCATTTTTTATTTCTTTTCCTTTTCAGTAATTTTGCATGACAATCTGAGAAAATCCCTCAGTTTATTTTTAATGCATTAAATCATCCTTTCAGAAATAGCTTTGAAATATTTCAATATATAAAACTATGAAGAATGAATAACTAAGTTAAAACAATAGCACACATTGCCCAAGTTTGTTACTGTTTCCATATTGCTTCCTTTCTTCATTTTTCCTACATCTTATTTTATTTATTTATTTATTTATTATTTTTTGAGACAGGATGGCATGTAGTCTAGGCTGGCCTTGAACTCTTTTTTTTTTTTTTTTTTTTTTTTTTTTTTTTTTTTGGTTTTTCAAGGTAGGGTCTCACTTTAGCCCAGGCTGACCTGGAATTCACTATGTAGTGTCAGGCTGGCCTCGAACTCACAGTGATCCTCCTAAATCTGTCTCCCAAGTGCTGGGATTAAAAGTGTGCACTACCACACCTGGACTACAACTCTTGATGCTCCTGCCTCCATCTCCCAAGTGCTGGGATTACAGGAATGAGCTTTCCTATTGTTGTTTTTAATAGAAAATATTTCCAACAAAACCAAAACTCTGTGTTCTCTCCATTTCCTCATTTCATTCTCACTTTCTTTCTGCAGGGGAAACAACTATGTTGAATTTGAGATTTATGGTATTTTTTTAATTAAATATTTTGATTCCCAAGTTTCCACGTAAAGCCAGGAGCATCAAGAGTTGTAGTCCAGGTGTGGTAGTGCACGCTTTTAATCCCAGCACTTGGGAGACGTAAAGCCAATTGCACAAAGTGACACATGCATCTGGCCCTGGTGCACCCCATTTTCTCTGTCTCTGTTCTCTCTATCTCTCTCTTCTTGCAAATAAATACATAAAAATATTTAAGAATATTTATTTATTTGTGTGAGCATGAGAGAGTGAGTATGGGCACACCAGGGCCTCCTGCCACTGCAAGTGAACCCCAGATGCATCTGGCTTACAATGGGTACTGGAGAATTGAACCTGGGCTGTCAGGCTTTGCAAGCAAGCACCTTTGACCACTGAGCCATCTCTCTGGCTCAGAGATTTATGGTTTTTGAATGACCTTTTCAGCCAGGTGTGGTGGTATACACCTAAAATCTCAGTATTTGGGAGGCTGAGGCAGGAGGATTGCAAGTTCAAAGCCAGCCTGGGCTTCATAATAAGACCTTTACTGACAAAAAAAAATCCAAACTTTTTAAAAATATCTTTTTTTGTTGTTTTTTAAAAAGATTTTATTTTTTATTTATTTGAGACAAAGAGAAAGAGAGAGAGACAGAGAAAGAGAGTGAGAATGGGCACACCAGGGCCTCTAGCCACTGCAAACAAACTCCAAATGCATGTGCCACCATGTGCAGCTGGCTTATGTGGGACCTAGAGAATTGAACCTGGGTCCTTAGGCTTTACAGGCATGCACCTTAACTGCTAAGCCATCTCTCCAGCCCCAAAGAAAACTTTTTATTAAAATATCATTTGTGAGGCTGGGAATATGGCTCAGACTTTAAAGGTGCTTTCTTGCAAAGTTTGCTGGCCTAGGTTCAAAGCCCCAGTACTCATGTAAAGCCAGATGCACAAAGTGGAACATGCATCTGGAATGTGTTTGCAGTGGCAAGAGGTCCTGGCATGTCCATTCACTCACTGTCTCTGCTTGCAAATAAATAAAACTAATTTTTATTTTTATTTTTTATTTATTTTTATTTATTTATTTATTTATTTTTTTTGCAAGGTAGGGTCTCACTCTGGTCCAGGCTGACCTGGAATTAACTATGTAGTCTCAGGGTGGCCTCGAACTCTCGGCGATCCTCCTACCTCTGCCTCCCAAGTGCTGGGATTAAAGGTGTGTGCCACCACGCCCGGCAAAACTATATTTTTAAAAAGATATCATTTGTGCCAGGTGTGGTGGCATGCCTTTAAGCCCAGCACTTAGGAGGCTGAGGTAGAAGGATCGCTGTGAGCTTGAGGCCAGCCTGGGACTATAGAGTGAGTTCCAGGTCATCCTGGGCTAGAATGAGACCCTACCTCGAAAAACCAAAAAGAATTATCATTTGTATGCAATAGAATTCACTTAATCTAAGTGTCCCATGTGAAGAAGCATGTAACAGTTGCATAACCACTGTCAGAATCAAAATCTAAAGCAATTCCCAGTTTTTTTCTGCCCCTTGGCAATGAAGGAACAGGGCCTTTTCCTTCCCTGGCCTTGAACAATCAATTTCTTGTTGCTAATGCTTTGCCTTTTCTACAGTTTTCTATAAATGAAAACATATAGTACATATTTGATTTTATTTGTGTAGTATATTTTTTGAGGTTCAGACATCTTTTGTTGCTGTTTTTAAATGTTTTTGTTTATTTATTTGAGTGAGACAGAGAGAGAGAGAGAGAGAGAGAGAGAGAGAGAGAGAGAGTGTGTGTGTGTGTGTGTGTGTGTGTGTGTGTGTGTGTGTGTGTGAATATGGGCCAGGGCCTCTTGCCACGGCACTGCAAATGAATTCCAGATACATGCACCCACCACCTTGTGCATCTGGCTTTATGTGGGTACTAGGGAATCAAACTTGGGCCATCAGGCTTAGCAAGCAAGTGCCTTTAACCACTGAGCAATCTCTCTAGAACTTTTGCTATTTTTGTTGCTTTTAGCCCAGGCTCACCTGGAACTCGTTCTGTAACCCAGGCTGTGGCCTCAAACTCACTTCAGCCTTCTGAGCACTGGGACTAAAGGGGTATGCCACCACGCCCAACCTCAGGCATGTTTTGTGTATTGTTTCATTGCTTTTTGATGCTGTGTGGTATTCCCAGCTGTGACCATACTGAGAAAATAATTCACATTTCCACCAATGAGTTGATGACTAGATTGCTTCCAGTTTGAGCTATTCTGAATAATGCAACTATGAATATTTGTGTACCAGTCTTTGTATGCATGCGTGGCGCACATGTGTGTGTGTGTGTGTGCGTGCGTGCATGCGTGCGTGCGTGTGTGTGTGTGTATTTGAAGCAGTGTTTCACTCTAGGCCAAGCTGTGACCTGGAATTCACTCTATAGCCCAGACTGGCCTCAAACTCATGGTGATCCTCCTACCTCCTACCTCAGCCTCCTGAGTGTTGGGATTAAAGGTTGTGCCACCATGCCTAGTTCTAGGACAAATGTTTTAATTTTTCTTGGGTAAACACCTGGAAGAAGAGTTGCGGTATTACAAGGTCAGTATATATTTAACTTTATAAGATACTCTTATACTTTCCAAAGTGACTATACTATTTTGCCCTCCACCTGCAATCTGTGCACATTCCAGCTCCTCCATATCCATGTCAGTATTTGACATTGTCGATCATTTGAACTGTAGTGTGCAGTGGTATGTCATTATTATAATTGTAATTATGCAAGGACCAGTGGAGCTGTGTCTTTCTATGTGACTCTTACCCTTGAAATATCTCCTTTTGTGAAAGTTCTCCAATCTTTGCTCATTTTTTGTTGTTGTTGCTTTAAAAAAAAAGATTTATTGACTTTTATTTATTTATTAAAGACGGGGGGGGGAGAGACACAGGGAGAAAGTGAGAATGGTTGCCCAGGGCCTCTAGCCACTGCAAATGAACTCCAGACGCATGTGCCACCATGTGCATCTGGCTTACATGGGACCTGGAGAATCAAACCTGGGTCCTTAAGCTTTGCAGGCAAGTGCCTTAACCACAAAGCCATCTCTCCAGCACCACTTTTTTTTTTTTTTTTTGAAGCAGGGTCCCACTCTAGCTCAAGCTGACCTGGAACTCACATTGTAGCCCAGGCTGGCCTTGAACTCACAGTCTCCTCAGCTTCCTGAGTGTTGGAGTTAAAATAGCATTGTTTCCATGTTTTTAACTTTATATATTTTACAAATCTATTATTCTGCAATTGATTTTTCCCCATTGCAGTTACATTTTAAAAACTTATCCCTGTGGATACTTTATTTCTAGATAATGCATTTTACCTGTTGTATAGGGCTCTATAATGAGATCAAGCCATGATTGATTTGTCCATTCTTCTGGATTATAGGATAGCTTCTGATTTTCTGCTGGTACAAACAGTTCTGCCGTGAACTCTCACATGCACTTCCTGATGCTCACCCACGGTTCTCTAATTGGGCACACCTAAAAGAGGCACACTGGTTACATACCATTAACTTCTTTCAATTTTTTCTTTAGCCCTATTTATTTCACTAATTCACCAACCCTTTGAGTTTCAAGCTTGAACAGTTATTTAAATGTCCAAGGTCTCTTAGAATTCATTTCAGAATAGCCCATTTTCAGTTTATGGGCATGATGTCTTCTCCAGTCTCCCTAGGATAATACTGATGCTACATTAGAGTCCCCTGTCTGTGTCTGCTCTCCTACGTGTATCCCCTCGGGTTCAGGTGTTCTGTTTGTTCAGTCTGATCCTCTCTTTCACAGCGTCCATCTTCCTCGCGTGTTTGAGATTCTCGTTTCTTTTCACCTTTCCCTGGAGAATCCGCATCTGCCTGTTTCTGAAAGTTGCTTGTGACCATGAGGGCTTGTCTCTGATAGTCACTGTGAAGGAGTACCACTTTGCTGCGAGCTGAAGGGGGTCTCTGCCCTTCCCTACTATGCCACTAGATCTCCCAGGGCCCTGAGTGTACCTCAGACCCAGTATCCCCCTCACTGTTGTGGCTGCATGGAAACACCTCTGATGGTGCAAGTTCAGCTTCTCCAAGCTCATTCTCACGATGGCCCATGATCCCCTGCTGGTCTGGGTGTCCCTCGGTCCTGTCCACTCTGAGCTTAGATACTCCTAGCACTAGCCACACCATGCATAAGATTCTTTTCTCCTATATTTGGGGCTGAGGACTCTTCTGTCAAGCCAAGCCTATCTCCTTTCTATCTTGTAGGAATCCCACAAAGTTTCTGGTCCACTGAGAAGTCTCTTGTTTTCTACAACTGTTATCAATAGCATGCATTTTTATGAGTACACGTTTATCTGTTATAACCAAAGATTGAGACACTGTGTACCCAGTCTTACTTTTGTCCAATCTTCTCTTCTTCCTCTTCCTCCAGATGGCATCTATGATGCCCAGAGTGAGTGGCTTTGAACTCCTGAGCTCAAGCAATCCTCCTGACTCACTCTCCCAAGTACCTGAGACTACAGGTGGGAGCCACCATGTCTGGATGTACTTACCTTCTTTAGATTCTGTCATCTCTCTCTCTTCCTTGGATTTCTGACCTTGGTTCTCCATGTCTGTTTCTGGCTGTGTTTGTGCTTGCCTGGGTATCTGCTCCTGAGTATGGCTCTAATTCTTTCTGTCCTTCCTTGTTTTCTGAGGCCCTTTACCTCCTCATCCCCCTGATATAGTGGCTGCTCCCCACCAGTGCCAGGCTCTGGCCCCCATGGGTGGCTGGTTCTGGAGCAGTTTGTGGGTGGGGGGAGCCCCAGATTGCTGCAACGTGGAACAAGGATTTCCAACACATGCTCCTGCTGGCAGCCTGCCACCACAGCTCACTGCCTGCCAACATCACACTTCAACTTAAAGAGGGAAAACTGCCAGACCAATGTTTTAGCTACAGCCCCGTGTCAGGGCTGTATGGGGAATCTCACAGCAGCCCCTGCCAGGAGCTAGAACTGTGAGGGGACTAGAGATGGGGCTCAGGCTGCTGGAGGGGCACACTGGGGATCTAGGCCAACACCCTCCCTGGCCTCTCTGGTTGTGGACACCAATATCATTACTTGGGATCCACTCTGGGCTCTAGCTTGAGCCAAGGGTCTCAGAGCCTCCTGGGATGAAGTACCTTCCTTTCTAACCCATTCGCAAGCAGGCAATTCACCAGTAGTCCTGCTCCCGCCCTCCTTGTCTCTCCCTGTCTCTTATCCTGCATGGTGTGGCTGCCTCTTCTACAGGTAGCCAGTCCTGTGCTGTGAGTGAAAAGACTAATCTTGGAGGGGGGGGTGCTCTGGAATTGAGAAAGCCAGTGGAATTACTTCTTGTTTTACTGATCAGAAGATAGGAAATGTCAGAAAAATGGTATCAAAGCCCTCATCCTTACCAGTGAAGAACCTGCTGTGCAGCTGAGGCTGGTTTTGAACTCCTGATCCTTTTGCCTCCATTCCCCAAGTGTTGGGTTACAGATGTATACCACCGTATCCACCAAAGGTTCCATTCTTTCCTAGGATGCAGCCCTGGAGCAGTGTGGTTCCCATCCTTACTAGAATAGACACACTCATCTCATCTATCTAAGCTTCCATTTTAGAATGTGGAAGGGTCCCTGTTTACGTGAGGGTGGTCGTTCATCTCTTATGCATGCAGACTACCCTTCCGCAAAGCAACCCAGTTCTTCCATGTTGATCACACCCATCCTGTCCTGGGGTTGGGGTGGGGGATACTCCCAACTCAACCTCTGCACACATTCTTCTGGTCAGTGAGCTCTGCTCCTGTCACCCTAGAAGGACCTTCTTACCACCTCCCACCAGGGCTCAATCTAGTTGTCCCTTCTTCTGGAAGCTTTCCCATTGGTCCAGAAGCATGTTCATCTCAGCAGTATAAAACACCCAGCATGGATGGGCTGCAGAGATGGCTCAGTGCTTAAAGGCACTGGTTTGCAAAGCCTGGCAGCCTGGGTTCAATTCCCCAGCACCCACCTAAAGCCAGATGCGCTAAGTGGTGCATGCATCTGGAGTTTGTTTGTAAGGGCAGGAGGCCCTGGCATGCCCATATTCACTCTCTCTCTTTCTCTCACTCTTTCTGCCTCTTCCCCCACCCTCTCTAGTAAATAAAAATTTAGAAAGCACCCAACATTGTGCAGACACCGTCATTCCTCCCTGTATGCATGTGGCCAGTCTTCCAGCATACATGCTCATACCAGACCGAGGGTAATATCTCATTTGAGAATTATAAAGCCACTCACAGCTGCCAGTGTCAAAACAGGCATGTGTATAGAAGTATAGAAGTACCTATCCTAGCAAGTCTAGAAACATCCATCCTGGAACACTCAGGCTCCCAGTCCATCTACTTAGAAAGGGACCCACCAGTGAGGGAACAGCTGCCAGTGGGACTGTCACGAAGCTCTCAGCACTGCCAAAGTGATGTGCCCATCTGCCACCAGAGGCCAGGAGGCCCCCTAGGGACACCTGGTTGACCCAGAAGGAGCAGGTTTCACTGAGGGTAGGCAGCAGGAGAGGTGGCCCCAGGAGGAGCCGCCTGATCAAACTGCCAGCCCTGCGGAAGTGCCGGCTGCCAATACAAACAGATAAGCACTAATAATCACTTTCTTACAAGCCCCACTTGCTTGTTCCATTTTCCTGAGGACGCCACCTGCACAGCTGCTCCTAATCAAGGACCATTTAATTCCTTCCCAGATCATTGTCTGCACTAATTGTCTTAAACAAACCGAAGTTCATTTCACCTTATTCCCCGAGGGCCTGGAGGGCTTCTAATTACCTGTAGGTGGTTCTCCATGCAGCCCAGCTTCATTAAAGATCACAATATGTTCCTCTAATAGGTTTCCCATTAAAATCCAATGGGTTCCCATCAAAATGAGTTATGTCCCCGAAAAAAAATCCGCTAAAATATATTTTAATTAAAGTGAATTAAATATTGCATATGCCTGCCTCTGCCAACAGGTTGCACTGGAGGCTGATGCTAGAAGAAAGGGAAAGGAGGGAGGAAGAAGAGAGGAGGGAGTGGGGTGAAGGCCTTTGGAATAAGGATCAAGAGGTTCTGCTTCTCCTGGCAGGGGAACTTTGGATAAGCTACCTTATCGTGTTAAGTTTCAGTTTTCCATCTCCAAAATGATGATTATAGTCCCTAGTTTGCAAGGTAGTTTTTAAATAATTTTTTAATTTAATTTTTATTTATTTATTTGAGAGAGAGAGAAGGACAGAGAGAGTGAAAGGGCACACCAGGGCCTCCAGCTGCTGCAAACGAATTCCAGACACATGCACCACCTTGTGCATCTGGCTTACATGGGTCCTGGGGAATTGAACCTGGGTCCTTTGGCTTTTCAGGCAAGTGCCTTAACCACTAAGCCATCTTTCCAGCCTTGCAAGTTAGTTTTTAAACTAAGATTAGAGAATAGAGAGAAGATGATAGGAGATAGATAGATGATTGATAGATAGATAGATAGATAGATAGATGAAGATAAGTGGGTAGATAGATTTTTCAGGGGCTGAGAAAATGACTCAGTGGATAAGAAGACTTGTCCTGCAAGCATGAGGGCCTGAGAGGAACTGAGTTCCATCCCCAGCACCTTTATAAAAAGCTGAGCATGGCCATGCATATCTGTAGTCTTAGCCCTGTGTGGGGGACAGAGATCAGAGAGCACTGTGGCTCCACTTGTCAGCCAGTCTGACCAAAAAAAAAAAAAAAAAAAAAAAGAACACCCAGCAGCTCCAGTTTGAGTGAGAGACTATGCCAAGGAAATATGCAGAAGAATGACAGAGGAGGACACCCAACATTCTCACATTCTCCTCTGTCCTCCAGACAGGGCGCTTGCATCTGTGCACACATATGCATAAGCTATACACGCACGTGCGTGTGCGTGTGCGCGCGTACACATGCCACATAAAAATAACCTGTAGAGTTTCACACCAAAATGTGATGTTACAAATAAATCTGGTATTCGTCAGATACACTCTGTAGTAATAAACAACCCTGGCCCAGCTCAATAGCTTACAATAGCAAACTTTTATTTCTCACAAGGACTTGCAGGTTAATTTTGCCCCAGGTTTCTTTTTGTTCTAGAACCCAGGTAGCAGTCAATAGCTTCTCTCAGGGACATGCCATTCTCAAGACAGAGAGCAAAAGGGCAAGAGAACAAGTTGAGCCATGCTACTGCATCCAAAGTTTGTGCCAGCCATGCGGAGGTCACGTCACTCACCTTCCAACCCACACTGCTATGCTCAGCCATGGTGCAGAAAACTATGATCTTGCATCCAGAGGCAGGGCAAGGGTGGGGCTGGGTAGTCTCCTACAGGGAAGGAAATGAATAATTGTCAACAATAAAACCCTGATCCACAGCCTTATCAATGGGCAAGATAGCAGTGTTTTTCAAGCTTGCCTGATGGGAAGGACAGAGGTGAAGGATTAAAATATAAACAAGGCCAAGCTCCTAAATTGGGTCTCCAAGAAGGGTCCTGCTAGTCTAACTTTATAAAGGTGTCCTCTTCCCACCTCATTCTTTCTCTCTTTCTTTCTTTTAAAAATATTTTTTATTTATTTAAACACAGAAAGAGAGAAAGAATATGGATGCACCAGGGCCTCCTGCCACTGCAAACAAACTCCATACACATGTGCCACTTTGGTCATCTGGCTTTATGTGGGTACTGGGGAATTCAACCTAGGCCATTAGGTTTTGTAGCTACTAAGCCATCTCTCCAGCACCTATTTATGTTTTTTAAAAGATTGTATTTGTTTATGTGTGAGTGTGTGAGAGAGAGCAAGAATGAGCACACTAGGGCTTCTTGCCACTACAAACAAATTCCAGACACATGCGCCACTTTGTTCATCTGGATTAGTGCAGGTACTGGGAACTTGTGACTGGGCCATTTCCCCAGCCCTCTTCCTTTCCTTTATCTCTTTCTTCTTTCTTTTTGTATATGTATGCAACATGTGTGTGCATATGACCATGCACACATATGCAGAGGCCTGGTTTTAATTCCCCAGTATCCATGTAAAGCCAAAAGTACAAAGTAGCATATGTGTCTGGAGTTTGTTTATAGAAGCAGGACACCCCAGCATGCCCTTTCTCCCTCCCTCCCTCTCTCTCTCTCTCTCTCTCTCTCAAAAATAAATAAATAATAGCCGGGCATGGTGGCGTATGCCTTTAATCGCAGTACTCGGGAGGCAGAGGTAGGAGGATCGCTGTCAATTTGAGGCCACCCTGAGACTCATTGTGAATTTCAGGTGAGCCTGAGCTAGAGTAAGACCCTACCTTGGAAACAATAAATAAATTAATAAATATTAAAATAATGTATGGAAATGAAAAAATAATATACATAATATGAATATATGATATGCACATTAAAAGATTGAGGGAAGAACTGTCGACAGAAACAAAGGAAGCTAGCTGACAACTCTGAACTTCTTAGTAACTCTCCTTGGCTTTGTGTACATGTTGGAATCATTGGCAGAACTGAAAAATTCCCCAGGGGTTGGGCCCCTCCCTCATGCTTCTCATTTCATTCAAGTGGGGGATGGGCCAGGTTGAGTTTTCTAGGTCCTTCTAGTGTGCAGTCAGGTCTAACAATCCCTGGCACCTGCTATGCAAGATGTGGTCCACAGAGCAGTAGCTTTAGCATGACTCGAAAGCTTGACAGAAGAAATGTGCAAATGGGCCCCACCCTGGACCTGAGGAATCAGAATTTTCAGTCTCATAAGAACCCTGGGTGATGTTTGCACACATGAAGACTGAGAAGGGGCCTGGGGAGATGGCTCACCAGGTAAGAATGTTTGCTGCACAAGCATGAACCCGAGTTCATTTCCTAGCACCTATGTAAAAAGCCAGGTGTGGCCATATGTGCCTGTAACCCCGGTCCTGTTGGGGGCAGGAATGGGAGAACCACTGACACTCACTGGTCAGCCATTCTGACCCGTAAAACAGCAGTTCCAGGTTCAGTGAGAGAATCCATCTCAAGGAAACAATATGTAAGAGCAATAGAGGGGGATGTCTGGCATTTTCCTTTGACTTCTGCATGCATACAGAGCACACCCATCTACACACACACACACACACACACACACACACACACACACACACACACACCACAGCTCCTCCTCCTCCTCACAAAGCTTGGCCTGGCCCTGGAGAGCTTACCTCCCACTCCTCTTCCAACCACTATGTTGCTCAGCTTCTCATCAGCAGCGCTCCATTTTCAATCTTGCAAAGCTCTTTCTTCTCTTAGTTCCCACTAGGAATTTAATGTACCCTTTAAGGTTCATAGGTTGGAAACTCCAGGCTCAAATTCATGTGGATAGCATCTCAGGTGGGGACTTTGAGGCATCATTAGGATTAGATGAAGTTATAAAAGGTGGAACACCAATGACTGCTTCATAAGAAAAGGAGAGAGCTCTCTTGGCTAGAGAATCTGCTTTTTTACAGATGGCAGTAAATAGTGGGGAGATCCAAGACTCCTCACTATGACTGCCTAGCACAAGGCAAGTCATCTCTCTCACATCTGCCAGGGCCCAGGAAACATGACACAGGAAGTGGCGGATTAAATATGGCTGCTGCTCTCACCGATTGCCTGAGAACTTTTACCAGGGAGCTGGTGGTAGACACTGAGGAGACTCAAAACTCATCAGAGCAGACATTCAGAGGCTGCTGAGAGCTTAGCACCGACAGGAACTTATAACATGCCCTCCAAAGCTCAGGGAACACTGCAGAAGAGGGGGTGGAAAGATTGTAAGAGCCACAGGATGGAAAGGAGTATCCTGAGGCATTGCCCCCACCCCACAGAGACTGACTGGTGCATTCATGACTCCACAGTAAATACCAATAACCCCACTGAGGAGGGTTGTCAGTAGAATGGAGGCAGGAAAGAGAGAATATAAGAGTATAACCTGATGGGAATATGACCAATATGCAATATGTTAAAAAAAATGAATAAAAGAAAGAAAGAAAAGGAGACAGCTGACATGCTTGCTCTGTCTTGTCATGTGACACTTTCCTCACTAGATGCTGCCCAGATGCCAGCAGCATTGTGTCATTGGGCTTCCCAGTTTCCAGAACCATAAGCTAAATAAACCCAATCTCATGTATTAAGTTTTAGCTACAGAAAACAGCTAAGGGGTAAGACATGACCCTAGCTGGGGCCTGGTCTCCTAGCAGAAGGCACAGCCACAAGCCCTTGTGCGCTTTGGACCCTACCCAACTCAGAGATTCTTGAGCCAAGCTACACTTTTAGAATGGTCTCATGCTCCGGACATGGTCGTGCATGCCTTTAATCCCAATACCGGGAGGCAGAGGTAGGAAAATTGCCACAAGTTCAAGGCCACCCTGAGACTACATAGTGAATTCCAGGTCAGCCTGAGCAGAGTGAAACCCTACTTCGGAAAATCAAAAAAAAGAAAGAAAGAAAGAAAGAAAGAAAGAAAGAAAGAAAGAAAGAAAGAAAGAAAGAAAGAAAGAAAGAAAGAAGAAAGAAGGAAAGAAAGGAAAGAAAGGAAAGAAAAGAAAGAAAAGAAAAAAAAAGAAAAGAAAGAAAAGGAAAAGAAAAGAAAAGAAAAGAAAAAAGAAAAGAAAGGTCTCATGTCTCACTAATGTTCAAAGGTGAATTGTGGCATCGTGTCCTTGCCTGTCCCACTGGGCCTTCACTATGCTCTGGGATTCAGAGACCTCAGGCTTCTCTTTTAATGTGTAGATGTTGCTTTTGGGTTATTTTATCAATCATTTTAGTAGTTATTATAGTTAAAAAAACAAATACCTAAATTAAAACCAATACTTAGGGGCTGGGGTTGGGGGGGACTCATTCAGCAAAGTGCTCATCATGAAGCATGGGGACGTGAGTTCAGATCCCAGCATCCACATAAACTCCAAGTAAAGTAGTACATTCCTGTCATACCAGCTCTGGGAGGGTGGAGGCAGGAGGACCCTGGGGTCTGCTGGCCAGTAGTCTAACTGAATTGGTGAGCTCTGGGTTTGGCCAGAGACCGTGTTTCAAAAATAAGGTGGAGGGCTGGAGAGATGGCTTAACGGCTATGGCACTTGCCTGTGAAGCCTAAGGACCTAGGTTTGATTCCCCAGGACCCACATAAGCCAGATGCCCAAGGTGGCACATGCATCTGGGGTTTGTTTACAGTGGCTGGAGGCCCTGAAATGCCTATTCCTTCTTTCTCTATCTGCCTCTTTCTCTCCCTCAAATGAATAAGGAAAAATATTTTTAAAATAAGATGGAGAGTGCTGAGGATAACACTTGATGTCAGCCTCTGGCCTCAATACACACATGAACCCATGTGCGTGTGCACACACACATATAAACATGCATATACAATTCATACCACACATACCAAGCAAAAACTAAAATAAAGTAGATAGTAATTGTAACTTACTGTTTTTTTTTTTTGAAGCAGAGTCTCACTCTAGTCCAGGCTGACCTGGGACTCACTCTGTAGCCCAGGCTGGCCCTGAACTCATGGTGATCCTCCTACCTCAGCCTCCCAAGTGCTGGGATTAAAGGCGTGAGCCACCACGCCCAGCTCTTATTGGCTGTTTTTATTGCCATCCCACCACTGACAAAAGTGCAGCAGATTAGACACACACAGATGGAGGGAATGGGTGCTACAAACTAGATCCTCATTGTGTTAGAATTCTACTGTCCCTGTTAGGACATCCGCAGACCTCAGATCCACCCAGGGAGAGGGGGTGGTTGCCCTTTGGTTTTTGTGACACACACATTGCTGGCCTATTGCTCACACAGAGTTCCTGTGTTCTGAAAGTGAAGAGGCTGGCTTGAGAGACTTGGGCCTGCAGAATGTTGACAAGACTATTATCTTTGTGGGCACTGTGATGGCATGAGGTTTGTGTGGGTTTCTGGGCAGACAAAAGCTGCCTTTGAACCCACTCTCTTCTGACTGCCAAGTTTCAGGAGTTCGTTCATTCATTCATTCATTCATTCATATGCTGGGAACCCTGTCCTGGATACAAGGAGGTTCAGGCAGACAAGAGTCAAGACCCCTATCCTCATGAGGATTATGTGTGAGAGTAAAAACAGACAAAAATCAAGGCAACAAACAAGAGTAATTACAAATATGATCAGGTCTCAAAGGAAGTAGTCATAGGACGTTATGATCAGAGTAAAGGAGACCCATGTTAGAGCAGAGAGGATGAAAGACACCTTTCCTAGTTAGAAATGGAGGAGGGGAGAGAGCCAGTCACCAGGAAATAGAAGGAAGCACTGTGCTGGCTGTGCTGGCAGAGGGCAATGGAAGGCAGCCAGTGCGCCTGGCAATCAGGCATTACAGGTGAGTCCAGAAAGGAGTAGGTCAGGCCAGGGAGAACCTTATAGGCCACTGCAAGGATGTCAATTTAATTCTTTTGTTGTTGTTTTTTTGTTGTTGTTTTCTTTTGAGGCAGGGTCTCACTATAGCTGGGGCTGACCTGGAACTCACTCTGCATTCTCATACTGGCCCCAAACTCCTGGCGATCCTCCTATCTCTGCCTCCCAAGTGCTGAGATCAAAGGTGTACACCACCACACCGGGCTAGATTTAATTCTTAATGACTTGATCACTAATGGCTTCCAAAAATTCTGTGCTGTAGCCATGAGCAGGCCCGTGTTGGGTAGAGACACTTCAACATTTGCTGAAGGACTAGGTGAGGGAGGCTCCTCTGGAGGAGTGGAGGCAGAGGGTAAGAAGGCAGAGAAGGTTCTATAGCAGATACCAGGAGAAGAGGTGAGGTGTGGGCTGGGGTAGCTCTCACACCATGGGTGCCACAAAGTGATGACCATGGCAGAACCATGGGGACCCACTAATATAGAGGTGTCAGGGGACATAGGGAAGTGATGGGGTCCTGGGTGGGATTCATCTCAGATCTCTGGCAGGACTGCCCTGGCAAATCCAAAACCCTGAGCCAAGAAATTCAGATGAGGGCTTATATTGCCCCACTTACACTGGGTAATTATACTTTAACTTCCTAAGTGCTAAGTATTTTTACATGCAGCTTCCCCTTTAGCTCCAGCACAGCAGTTCATGGTCGCTGCTGGAACTTTTTCTTTTCTTTTCTTTTTTTGTTTTTTTATAGGTAGGGTCTCATTCTAGTTCAGACTGTCCTGGATCTCATTCTGTAGTCTCAGGATGGCTTCAAACTCCCGGCAATCCTCCTACCTCTGCCTCCCTCCCTAGTGCTGGGATTAAAGGCATGCACCCCCATGCTTGGCTAGAACTTTCTTAATCCTACTGATGACAAAATAGAGGCAGGGGCTGAACATGGTGGCACATGCCTTTAATCCCAGCACTTAAGAAGCAGAGGTAGGAGGATCACCGTGAGTTCGAGGCCAATCTGAGGCTACATAGTGAATTCCAGGTCAGCCTGGACTACAGTGAGCCCCTACCTTGAAAAAAAAAATAGAGGCAGGGGATCACACCCCCATCCCTACTAAAATCAGAGCTGGCACTCAATCTTGTACAGTTTGAGCCCAGAGTCTACATTCTCAACATGCATATCCCAGGCAATGCCTCTTTGAAATCCACCTTCAACCCAGGTATCTTGAAAGTAAGCTGCCTCTGACATTCCTGGTCCTGTGTCCCTGTCATTGATGAAGTTACACCAGAAAGACCCTTGAGGGCCAGGCTGTGTGGCTGATTTGGGGAGCTGATCCCAGGAGGTGTTGGCAGGAAGTATAGATAGGGGGACAGCCCTGGTTTGCCAAACAGCAAATAGATGGGCCCAGGAGCAGCTGGGGCTCAGGTATACCAAGGAGCTCTGGGAGGCCTGGCAAGGCTGGGCCACTCTAGGAACAAGGAAGCTGGTAGGGGGTGCTCTAGAGCAATGGCTCCCCATGCTTGCCTCGGCTGGAGCTGTGTACAGCCCTGTAGCCAATGACAGCCTCAGGCAGAGAGAGGCCAGCAGTGCTCAGGGAACATCCAGGCTCAGTCCCACCTGGCAAGAAGCAACTTAAGGGAGGGGGGATTTATTTTGGCCCGTGTTTTGAAAGGACAAAGTCAAGTCCATTGTGGCAAGAAAAACATGGCAATGGGAACAACTCAAAGCTTTGGCAGCAGGAGCTTGTTCACATCTTGGCAGACCAGGAAACAGAGATGGTACAGGTCAGGGCCAGACTATAAACATCAAGGTCCA
Source organism: Orientallactaga sibirica (assembly GCA_036365145.1). Taxonomy (NCBI): domain Eukaryota; kingdom Metazoa; phylum Chordata; class Mammalia; order Rodentia; family Dipodidae; genus Orientallactaga; species Orientallactaga sibirica. The sequence goes on along the minus strand of JAEOAD010000034.1, from coordinate 10,487,017 downwards.
CCTCCCAACCCCATGATACACTTCCTCCAGCTAGGCCCCAGCTCCCAGAGGTTCCACAACCTCCCCCAAAGGCATTAGTTATCCACCCACATGAGCCTATGGGGCACATTTCACATCTAAACCATCACTTTCTGCCTCTGACATCCTTAGGCTCATGGCCATCTCACATTGCAAAATTCATTCAGTCCAACTTCAGGGTCCCCCATGGTCTTAACAGTTTCAGCATTATTCAAAAGTCCAAAGTCTCTTCTGAAACCCAAGGGAATTTCTTAACTATGAGCCCTTTTAAAATAAAAATAGTTGCCTTTAATCCCAGCACTTGGGAGGCAGAGGTAGGAGGATCACCATGAGTTTGAGGCCATCCTGAGACTACATAGTAAATTCCAGGTCAGCCTAGGCTAGAGTGAGACCCTATCTCAAAAAAAAAAATATATGTTTCTAATATATAGTGGGCACAGAGTAAACATTCCCATTCCTACAAGGAAGAATGAGAGGATAGCCAGGAAAGACTGGGCCAAAAACAATACCAAAACCTAGCAAGGCAAACACCAAAGCCTGCAGTTCCATGCCCAGCATATGGGGCTTGTGATGGCATCAGCTGGGCTCTAATGAATTTGAGTAGTCCTGCCCTTCCAGTGCTGTTACCTGTGGTCATTGTGGCTTCTCTCTTTGGCTTCCATTGAGTGCTTGCAGTTTTTGTCAGCAAACATAGGTCACACCTTCACAGTTTCATGCACTGATCAGGAGCTCCACACAGGAAATCTAACCCTGCTACACACTGTCTGGACTTTGACTTTATGGAACTTTGGTGCAAGCTTCCATGTCCACCTTACTCTTGCATCCTGTATGTCTGCAAAACCAGGACCACATGGACGAAGGCATGTTCTACTGCCAGCTTGAGATGAAACCTGGCCCTCGCAGACCACAGCTGAAGTTGCCTGTGGGTGCCATCAGGGCTGAACCTGAGAAAACACTTCCCTAAGCATCTGCTTTTAGCAGGGGACTCCAGAGTCTGCAAGATTCTTTTCAGAGACTCTCTTTTCAAATGAATTTGCATTGTTATACCCTGGAGATTTTTTTAAGTGTTATTATTGTGTGTGTGTGTGTGTGTGTGTGTGTGTGTGTGTGTGTGTGTAATGTGCTGTGCGTGTATGTGTTATATGTACCTGTACATCCCCTTGCAGTGACCCCTGTGGCTGGGAGGCACTCGCCTGCAGTGGCCGGAGCAGCACGCTGGGTGTCCTGCTCCATGGCTCTTCTGCCCGTTCTAGTTTGAGCCAGGGTCTCTTACTGATACTGGCGCTTGCTGCTTTTCACTAGCCTGGGAAGTCCCTGGTCTCTGCTTCCCTCTGTGGGACTGGGGTTACAGGCATGAGTGGCATTGCCCAGCTGTTTACATGGGTTCTGATGATTTGAATTTGGGTGCTTTTAGGCGCTAATGCTTGTGTGGTAAGTACACTTAACTGTTGAGCCATCTCTCCAGCCCCAAATTTTATTATTTAATATTAAAAAGTTTTATTTATTTATTTGCAAGCAGAAAGAGAGAGAAGAAGGGGGATAGGCACTTCAGGGCTCTTGCCACTACAAATGAACTCCAGATGCATGTGCCACTTTGTGCATTTGGCTTACATGGGAACTGGGGAATCAAACACAGGCCATTAGGCTTTGCAAGCAAGCACCTTTAGCTGCTGAGTCATCTCTCCAGCCCAACTTATTTTTTTTATAATTTACTTGTGAGTGTGTGTATGTGAGAGAGAGAGAGTGAGGATGTGCATGTGCCATGGCATGCATGTGGCCTTTGCCGGTCTATCTCATTTTGGGCAGGGTTTCTTGCTCTTAGTTCTCATTCTGCTATTCTTTGATATGCTTACAATGATCTCCTGAGAAATTCTCTTGTCTCCATCTCCCATCTCACCATTAATGCCAGTGTGCTGGGATTGCAGAAGCCCACCATGGCTTCCAGGTTTGTTTTTTATTATTTTTACTTTTAGGAGAGAGCAAGAGGCATGCCAGGACCCCTAGCCACTGCAATCGAACTCCAGACACGTGCACTACTTTGTGCACATGTGTGACCTTGTGTGCATGTGTCACCTTGTGTGTCTGGCTTACGTGAGTTCTGGGGAGTTGAATCTGGATCCCTAGACTTCACAGGTAAGTACCTTAACCACTAAGCCATCTCTCCAGCCCCCTATTTATTTTATTTTATTTTTTGACTTCCAGATTTTTACATGGGGTCTGGGGATAGAACTCAGGTACTCCAGCTTGAGCTGTGAGTGTTTTATCCACTAAACCACCTTTCAGCCTCTACCTTGGATTTTTTTTTTAATTTTACACACACACACACACACACACACACACACACACACATTTGCAAGCAGAGAGAGAGAGAGAGCAAATGAGAATGGGTGTGACAGGGCCTCTACTACAAACAAACTCTAGATATATGCACCACTCTGTGCATCTGGCTTTACCTGGGTACTGGGGAACTGAATCCAAGTTGTTAGGCTTTGTAGGCAAGTATCTTACTGCTGAGCCATCTCTCCAGCCCTGTCCTAGAGCTTTTGATGGGTTCTTGCCTTCAATGTACTTTTCTTATTGTCTCAGTGAAAATTTATAGGTTTCTCTTTAACAATTACAGCTGCTTTGATCCTGTCCACAACTTTAATCATATTCATGTTACTTTTCTCTCTAAACTCAAAAAAAATAAAAAATAAAATAAATAAATAAACTCTTCCATGTCCCTCCCACAAACCAATTCCAAAGGCCTATGAACTACATGGTTAGGTTTATCACATTTTTCATCTATTTTGCTCCATTGAGTGCTCTTTGTCACTGTAAATCTAAGAGCAGTGAGCAGTAACCATACCACAGCCTGACTGCTATGCCATCTTGTCTGTGCCTTGCTCTTTTTGTCTCTCTCTCCCTCCTGGTCTGCTTCCTATCCTGCATGGCTGTGTGTTCTTGAGCTTCTCTCCCCGTCCCACACCTCAGAAGCCCATTTCAGCCTCTTTGTGACTGAGACTTCTCTCTGTTCTATTAGCATGTGGCCAAATACTCCCACCCAGCCTGTGTCTCATTTCAAATACCTAACCAGGCAGGTAGTCCAGCATCTCTGACTCTCAATGCTAAAGGCACAGGAGCGAGAAGCTGACTGGCCCAGCTTGAATCAGGGTCCACTCCTGATCCAATCAGCTGTCAGCTGTCATCAGGGGAGTAGAGGGAGGAGATAAATATGTCCCCTGAGGATGCACATTGGGGAGAGGTAGATCTCAGAAAAGGGATACCAGGGCCTGGGGAAATGGCTTAGTGGTTAAGGTGTTTGCCTGCAAAACCAAAGGACCCCGGTTCGATTCCCCAGGACCGACGTAAGCCAGATGCACAAGCAAAACCAAAGGACCCCGGTTTGATTCGCAAGATGCACAATGGGGTGCACACATCTGGAGTTTGTTTGCAGTGGCTGGAGGCCCTGGAATGCCCATTCTCACTCTCTCTCTCTCCCTTTCTCTGTCTCTAATAAATAAATAAAATCTTTTTTAAAAAAAGAAAAAGAAAAGGGATACAAAAGGCAAGTTAGAGCACAAGATGACTACCTCATCAGAGATGAGTTTTAACCTGAAATCAAGCTGCAGAGTCCCACTGCCCTTTGGACACAATCATCTGAGCTGTTCCTCCCTCCCTTCACTGCAGAGCATGTGACATTCCTCCTCCTAGCCTTACCTCCTCATCCTTGAAATGATAACAACAGCTCCTCCCTGCAGGCAAAGCCCATGTGAGACCATGTGGCCTTCACCTCATTCAGAAACCATGACGTTTCTGAGCCGGAGGCCCTAGTCAGAGAAACTCTGATGCAGCTTAGTTCCCCAAGGCCCTCAATCTCCTAGTCTTTACCCCAGGCAGGGGAGGACTGATGGATTTTTCAGAACTAAGATCACTGTCAAAAGTAAAATATAAAACAGATACAAAAATACTCTGGCTCATAGATAGACTGTTGTGGGGGGCAGAGACTAGAGGAAACTCCAAGCCCATCTACTCAGCTTCTCTCTTCCCATCCAGGGTCCTGAGATATTGCCAATATGGCTTAGCAGTTAAGGCACTTGCCTGCAAAGCCAAAGGACCCAGGTTCAACTCCCCAGGACCCACATAAGCCAGATGCACAAGGGGGCGCACACATATGGAGTTCATTTGCAGTGGCTGGAGGCACCTGGCATGCCCATTCTCTCTCCCTCTCTCTCTCTCTCTCTCTACCTGCCTATTTCTGTATCTCTCTCTCTCTCAAATAAATAAATAATTTTTTTAATAAAAAAGGATTCTTGGGCTGGAGAAATGGCTCAGCAGTTAAGAACACTTCTGATACAAGTATGAGGGCCTAAAAGACCCCTTTAGTTCAATCCCCAGGACCCACATAAACAGTTGGGTGTCTGTAGCTCTGCTCCTATTAGGGAGCAGAGACTGGAGAATTGCCTAAGCTGTGAAGAAAAACAGCAAACTCTGGGTTCAGTAAGAGACTTTAGGTGAGGTAAGAACAGGTGGAACCAGACACCCAATATTCTCCTCTAGCAGGGAAACGCACCCTACCACAGGTGAGTGCATAGAGTGTTACATGGGCACCTACACGTGACATGCATAAACCACATACTACACACATAATATATTATGCATACACACACAAATAAATAAATATATAAAAATAAAAAGGGAAGCCAGGCGTGGTGGCACATACTTTTAATCCCATCACTCGGGAGGCAGAGGCAGGAGGATTGCCATGAGTCAGCCTATACTAGAGTGAGACCCTACCTCGAAAAAACAAAAACAAAAAGGGGGGTGGGTGGGGATTCTGCCAGACTTAGTTACAAAATCACTGCCTAGAAAAACAGAACAGCATTTATTGTTCCTCCTGTGTTTTAGTAAGTTGCCCATGCATTTATTCCTTCACTGGCCACCCCTTTTTGTCTACTTAAATGAAGTGATTGCCTGAGGCAGTGCAGCGAGTGGTAGAACCAGGATTAGAAGCTAAATATCTGCCTTGATAATTTGAGTTTGACCCAGAATTGTGTCCTCATCCTAACCTTCCCCCCTAGTTGAGTACTAGCCTCAGGGCAGTGCCCCAGGCTGGAGGTTTGGGAAAGAGTTACCTTTATGGAGCCATGTAGTAATTTTACAGAGAGCCCCAACTTTGAGGTCTGACTTGATGTATGGCATTGGACAAGTCTTTTAGCTTCTCCAAATCTAATTTCCTCATCTGCAGAATAAGATTTTTGGATTGTCACAGCTGTGATAGTCTAAGACCTATATTTAGCACAACCCAGCTGGTCTGATTGACACCTGCTGGGCAAGTCCTCCCCATGTTGAAGATACAAACAGAATTGAAGGGCTTGGGCTTCCCAAGGAGGAAATAGAAGCTGAGGCTTCTTCACCCCCACCCACATATGCCATCGACTTCTGACTCAATTGAAACCCAGGCATATGGGGCCCTCACTCATGACTCAGCCTTGCCCTATCTGATTGTCAGGGTTGATTCCTAGAAGTTGAAAGTCACTTCTCTTCTGTAGCCATTGCCACAACCTCCTACTATGAAGAAAGTTCTAATTCTGTCCTTCAACCACAGCATCAGGAGGAAGGAGGTGACTGCACATGGGGTTTTTAGGGGAAAGTCTGGGCTCAAAGTCTGAGAGCCAGCAAGGCCCCAAAGGGTGAGGGGCTGAGGACCATCCCAGTCATAGGGAGAGATGAGATGTGTGAAGTGGGCAGTGGGCACAAGCTCTCAGCTCCACCAGCTTACCTTTGGAACCTGGGCATGTTCTGTAAACATTTTTTTGCCACAGTTGAGTGTCATATAGTCAAGAGAGCCCTCTTTCTAAATCCACATTCCAGAAATAAGCACTGTGAGTGGCTTAGCATTCTTTCAGACTCTAGATACAAGCTGTAGGAAACAGCTTTAGGTTTGTTGAAATGAACTTTTAGACCAGGCACAGTTATGGAGGAAGGGATTTATTGAAGCTTACAGATCCAGGGGGAGTTTTATTTTATTTTTTTAAATTAAAAAAATATATTTTATTTATTTATTTGAGAGAGAGAGGCAAAGAGAGAAAGAGAGACAATGGGCAGACCAGGGCCTTTAGCCACTGCAAACGAACTCCAGATGCATGAGCCCTCTTGTGCATCTGGCTTATGTGGGTCCTGGGGAATCGAACCGGGGTCCTTAGGCTTATCAGGCAAACACCTTATCCACTATGCCATTTCACCAGCCCAGGAGAAGTTTTATAATGGCAGAAGAAGCTGGCCTGCTTTCACAGGACCAAACACATAGAGAAAAGCCACAAGCCAAAAGCCACACAGCACACTTCAGGAACTCCAGGAGAAACTCAGGTACTTCGTATATCTTTAGATTGGAATCTCAAATCCACTATCACACCTTAGATCTGAATCCTAGAATCCACCTTCTCCAGCCAGGTGGCTGCAGATCCAAACTACAAACTAATAAAACACTGAATATATTGGGGGCCATCTATTCGAACTACCACACAAGCTCAGAAAGAAACAGACAAAAGTAGAGTAGATTGATTGGACTAGAGCAAGCTGGACTCTCTGAACATGACCACTGGGCAGGAAGCTGCTGTGGGACACAAATATTTTGTGTAATTAATACATGTTATTAATGATAATAATAGTAGCAATGAGTATAGTCTCTGCTTGGAAGAATCTGGCTCAGAAGTAATATTTTGCTTTCAGTTCTTTGTGGGTTCTTTTTGCATGTGTGTGTGTGTGTGTGTGTGTGTGTGTGTGTGTTTATATGTGTGTGGACAAACGTGTGTACAGGGAGTAGGGATCAGAGGTCGAGGTTGGATGTCTAAGTCACCCCACACCCTATTTTTTTTTTTGAGCTAGAGTCTCTAGCTTGTTCTAGAACTCACTGATTCAGCCAGACTAGCTAGCCAGTGACCCCCAGAGATTCCTTGTCTCCATCTCCCCAGCACTGGCCTTTCAGGCATGTGCCACCTTGCCTATCATTTGACATGGATGCTGAGGATCTGAAGGCAGGTTCTTATGCTTGCCCAGCAAGTGCTTTATCAACTCAGCCATCTCTCTAGCCCCTCCTTGGTTTGTTTTTAAAGCTGATCTCAGCAAATAACAATAGGGAGACAGAAAAACAAAAGACTGTGTATTAATAAGTAGGTGCCCACTATGGGCAGCTGAGGTTACAATCTCAGTAGAGAACAGACAGAAAAACAACCAGTCTTCTTGATGTCGAGGAAGCTGGGGTATCCTTCCATTTATACACGCACTTGCTGCTCTCATGGGTATTAACTACCTTGCATTTTTAGCCTCTCAACCAGTTCAGCAATATGGGGAAGAGAAAGCACTACATAGGAAACGCTAGGTGTTTGCATGGAGTGCCATCAACCTGGACTGGTAAAACCAGTGACCAGGGGATCTGGTGCAGCACCACAATGTCTGCTGTAATAGGTCTCAGAGAGCAAGATACTTGTGCTCAAAAAGTCAAAATCATTAAAGAATAAAAATAAACCAAGTGTGGTGATACACATCTTTAATCCCAGCACTTGAGAGATGGACACAGGAGGATTGTTGAAAGTTTGAAGCCAGTCTTGATTACATAGTGAGCTCCAAGCCAGCTATCCCTACAAAGTGAGAACCTTGCTGCATTAGTCAACTTCTCATTCCTGGGACAAAATACCTGACAAAAATCAGCTTAAGGGAAGAAGGGTTTATTTCAGCTTACAATTGCCCAGGTTCCAGTGTGTCATGGCAGGGAAGACCTGGTGGTAGGAGCATGAGAGAGCTGCTCACATGCAGCACAGTGAGGAAGCAGAGAGTGATGAATGCCTGTGTGCAGCCAGCTGTGTCCTTTTGTGCAATGGAGAACCCCAGCCCATGAAGTGGTACTGTCCAAGGTTAGGGTGCATCTTCTCACCCTGATTAGCCCAATCCAGCTAATCCTTCACAGATGATTCTAGGTCCTATCAAGTTGACACTCCATGTAAACCATCATCCTGTCTTGAAATCATGAAAAATAAAAGTAAGCTTAGTGCAGTGTTACGTGCCTCAGGTGGTAGAGACAGAAGGATCTTGAGTTTTAGACCAACCTGAAAAAGGTATGGTGGTATACACCTTTAATCCCAACACTCAGGAGGCTGAGGTAGGAGGATGACCCTGAGTTTGAGGCCAGACTAGACTATAAGAGTGAATTCCAGATCAACCTGGGCTAGAATGAGTTCTTGCTTCAAAAAAAAAAATGCAGGTGGAGGGGTGCTAGAGAGATGGCTCAGTGGTTAACAGTTCTGTTTGAGTCTGAGTCCCCAGTACACAAGTAAAACCAGATGCACAAAGTGGCATATGCATCTGGAGTTTGCCATGGCAAAAATGCCTTGGCATACCCATAACACTCTCATTCTTTTTATCTTGCCACCCCTCTCTCTCACACACAAACACAAATAAATAAATGTTTAAAAAATTTTAAAGAGTTGGGGGGGGGGCTGGAGAGATGGCTTAGCAGTTAAGGCATTTGCCTGCAAAAACAAAGGACCTTGGTTCAATTCCCCAGGACCCAGTTAAACCAGATGCACAAGGTGGCATATGCATCTGCAGTGGCTGGAGGCCCTGGCACACCTATTATCTCTCTCTCTCTATCTACCTATCTGCCTCTTTCTCTCTCTCTGTCACTCTCTCAAATAAATAATTTTTTTGAGAGAGAGACATAGAGAGGGGGAGAGGAAAGAGGAAGACAGATAGAGAAGGGCACACCAGCAGCCTCTCAGCTGCTGTGAACGAAATCCAGATGCATGTGCTCCCTTGTGGTCAAGTGTGGCATTGTGCCCTTGTGTCACTTTGCATCTGGCTAAACGTGGGACCTGGAGATTGGAACCGCTGGAGATTGGAACCAGCATTCTTAGGCTTAGGAGGCAGGCGCCTTAACCACTAAGCCATCTCTCCAGCCCATAAATTTTTTTTAATAGAAGAGGGGTTTGGGATGTATCTCGGTGGTAGTATTTGCCTAGCATATGCAAGTCCATAAATTCAGATCCCACCACTGAAAAATAAATAAATAATTAAACCCTAATTTATTATGATTTTACCATGCCTCCAGCACTTTCCATGCTGTGGACTTATTTCATTTTCAAGTCAGCCCTGTTGGGTGACTGCTGCTACAGATCCCCAATTTATAGATGAGAAAACTGAGATATAAAGACATTCAGGGGCTGGAGAGATGGCTTAGCAGTTAAGGTGCCTGCCACCTAAGCCTAAGAACACTGGTTCCAATCTCCAGGTCCCACGTTTAGCCAGATACAAAGTGACTCAAGGGCACAATGCTGCACTTGACTACAAAGGGGGTGCATGCATCTGGATTTTGTTCGCAGCAGCTGAGAGGCTGCTGGCGTGCCCATCTCTATCTGTCTCCCTCTCCCTCTCTCTCTGTCTCTCTCTGTGTCTCTCTCCAAAAAAAAAAAAAATACAGTGGTTGGAAATTTGGGGCAGAATGATGGCCAAGCTGTTTTCTTGTCCTGCTCTATATGATTTTTTTTTTTTTTTTTTTTTTTTTTTTTTGGCACTCTGAGGCTGACCTGGAATTAACTATGTAGTCTCAGGGTGGCTGTTTCCTACCTCTGCCTGCCCTGGGATTAAAGGCTCTATATGATTTTTAAATGCTGACAGTAAGGCCAGTGTTGACCACCATCCTGCCTTTCTCAATTATTAATTTTTTAGTTTCAATTTGTAGAAACTTTTTTGGTGTGCAGTGTGCTTATGTGTGTATTTATGTTCATATATGTGTGGTCACATGTACATTTTGTGTGTGTGTGTGTGTGTGTGTGTGTGTGCATGCATGTGCACGTGGAGGACAGAGGTCAATGTCAGGTGTCTTCCTCAATCATTCTCCACCTTTAGGTCTGTCACTGAACCTGGAGTTCACTAACTGGGCTAATCCAGCTAGCCAGAAGTCCCTAAGGCTCCTCCTGTCTCCACATCCCCAGTGCTGGGATTACAGGCACACGCCTACTATACCCAGCTTTTATGTGGGGATTGTGGATCCAAACTCAAGTCTTCATGTTTGCACAGCAAGTACTTTACACCCAGCCTAAAACTATTTTTAGAACAGCTTTAGGTTTAGTGTTGCAGTTACCTTCTCATTGCTGAGACAAAATACCCGACCCCAAACAGCTGACGGGAGGAAAGGATTTATTTTGGGTTACAGTCTTAAGGGGAAGCTTCATCATGTCAGGGAAAGCATGGCAGAGCAGAGACTGGGCATCACGTCTTGTCACACCAGCTGGGAGGCAGCAGCAGGACTGAGCTAGCTAGTGAACACCAGCAGGGCTGGACTAATAAACCTCAAGGCCTGCTCCCAGCGACACACCTCCTCCAGCCAGGCTCCACTCTCCAAAAGCTCCAGCAGCTGGGGATCGAGTCTGAGGCTTCATCTCACACACACACATGAGGCCATGCGGGACACTGCACATTCAAACCACTACAAGAAAAGGACCAGAAAATAAAAAGAGTTCTCATATGCCTCCCACACCATTCCCCCTATTAGTAACATACTACATTTGTTTCAATTGACGAACCGATATTGATACCATCTATGGTCCACAGTTTGCCATACTATATGTTCTATGTGTGACAAAAGTACATAATGACTAATGAATACAAATATATGACTAATGCCAAATGACATGTATCCATTACTACAGAACCATGCATAACAGATTCACTGCCTGAAAAATCCCCTGGGCCCCACCTATTCACTACTTGCCCCTCCTGCAACCTCAGCAGACACTGACCATTTTACTGCCTCTACAGGTTTGCTTTTTCCAGAATGTTCATAGAGTTGGAACTATATAGTAGTTAGTCTTTCCAGACTGGCTTGTTTCACTTAGTAATGTTCATTTAAGATTTCTCCACGTCTTTTCATGGCTTGGTTTCTATTACTGTTAGTGATGTTATTATGCCAATGTTCCATCGTAACCCTTCTTAAACACACCACCCAATGGCATTAAGTCTATTCACTTTGTGCAGCCATCGTTATCATCCAGAATCCCATGTTTAGTAAATATTAACTCTCTGTTTCTATTGTTCACTTGTTTTTTGTTTTTTTACCACCGAGTTACATTCCATTGTCTGGTTGGACCACAGTGTGTTTATCAGGCCACCTACTGAAGAATATCTTGGTGGCTTCCAAGTCTTGCCATTTCTGAAGGAAGCTACTTCAAAATAATTTGTGGGTAGGATTTGCATGGATATGAACTTCCAAGTCATTGTCCAAGAAGTGTGATTGCTAGACCTCTGTCTGACTAGTTCACTAACATTATTGAGTGGAGTGGCCAGGGCCAGGCCCAACACTCCATAGGGTTTGCTTTATTTAATTGCTGCAATAACCCTGAGACCTGGTGCTGTGACATAAATTACAGATAGGTAAACTGAGGATGGAGGAAGTGAAAAGGCACAGCTGTGTGACCATGGTCACCTCTCCATGAACTCATCAGGCGTTCAGATTTAAAGAAATGTGCAAGAAGTATGATTTGGAGACACAGGGGTTGTTTCTAGCTTTTTCTTTCATTCAGCTTGGCTTTGATCTTTTTCACCCTTTGACAAAAGCGAGCAAATCTGTTTTCCAATCTGGTTGCTCTCAAAGGAATGGCTTTTTTCTTCCCAGTTACCCTCTATCTAATTAGAATAACCCTCTGACTCTGAAGTCATGACCTACTTTTGGCTAGCTAGTGCGGGAGCCTGCTGCACCCCCTTCCTCACCAGGCGCATGTGAGGACTCACTTAGAAGCAAATGGTTATGAAAAAGCAAACAGGTTCAAGTGCATGGATCCCTTTTTCTTCTAGAACCCTGTAGACTATGGAGTACTGGTGGAAAAACTTGGGATTCTGGAGGGAGCCACTTCAGATAGCAATCTCTGTGGGTGGTTTTCACTATGGTCCAGACAGATGTGAACAATGCAGCTGAAGTTCATGGGGGTCACGTTACCCTGGAACCATGGGACACACCACCAGAGCAAGGGCCTGGGCCCACCCCCACCATCATCTCAGCTCCCAGGCCCTGTCCATGGCCTCCTCAGTGCTCCCACCCCTGCCACGTCCCTCCATCCCCAAGCCCCCTTAAGTACCAATAATGGAAGTGCTTACTAGGCCCCGCAACAATTCACCCTTATCTTTTATTTATAGCTGACAAAGCTCCAAGCAGGAAAAATATAATCACACTTTAAATAATGGAAGTTGTAGGTATTAGAGCTACACGGGCAGTTACCAGAGCTGCTGCGATGTCTCCCTACAGGCCTGATGGGGGCACGCCGACTGCATTTTTAATTTTTAAAACATATTTCTTCCCAAATTATTCTGCGTTACCGAGGAGCCACATTTATGGGGGTGATAAATTACTGTAATAAACTGCCTCTTCCTCAGATATATAGGAGGAAGCCATGCTGCGCACAGCCCAGCTCAGGCAGCCCCCGGAGAGTGGCAAGAAGTCCCACTGCCTCGCTCCTCACTTTAATTATTTGGCCGATGTGCCCTACATTTTTAATACAGTCACAAGTTTTCTTTAAGCAAAGAATTCAAACAGGCCACTAATTTGTACTTGTGGTGGCAGTGTGAGTACTTGTGTGTGCACCCTTGGGTAGAGAGGTGTGCCTGAGTGCAAACACATGTGATGTGCATATGTGCACCTCTGGGAATGAGCACGTGGGTTGATGCCTGCTCACATGTGCAGGTGTGTGTGTGTGAGTATATGAAAGCTGTCATGTGCCCAGATATGTGCATATGTGTGTGAACACATTCCTGGGTGTGACTGGCATGCACACATGTGTGGATACATGTGTGTCAGCTAACTGCAGGTCTCTGCAGGCCTGTGTGTGTAAGCAGCATGCATGGATATATATGTGGAGAGCTGGTGTGGCAGTATGCCTGTTCAGATGTGTTTGTATGTGTTCATGTGTCTTCTTGCCACCCCTTGTGTGTGCCCTGAGGCTTTCCTTGGACATGAAGACACTCTCTTGTGCAATACCCTTCCTTGCAGTGAAACCCAGAGCCTATATACCACAGCCTAGAGGGTGGCTTCCCCTTCCTCTCATTAGCTGTAAGACCGTGCATGGGTCCCTTAGTACCTCAGGTTTCCCATCTGTAGTGAGTTCATATTAAGAGTATTTACCTCATAAGGCGACTGGGAAGAGAAGAGGGTTTGATGCATGCAAAGCACCTCACAGGTAGTGAGTGCAAGTTTTAACTATTGTTCTTCTCCTCCTTCCTCCCTCCCTCCTTCCTTCTTAGATTCCTTCCTTTCTTCTTGACATAGCTGGTACAGGCCACTGGCACCTTCCCTGGAAAGTCACAGGCAAGAGCAAGCCAAGGGTGGAAGCCACACTTCCCTTACCTTAAACTCCCTTGTCCCAGCTCACCCTGGAGGGAGGGAGGGAGGGTGGCAGGTGAAAAACAACATATGCAGCCCCTCTGTCCAGCCCCAGGAGGTCTCTCAAAGACAAGGCTATGCCTGTGTCACTTCTGTTTCACTGGCCACAGCACAGGACCTTGTTGTGTGGGCTCCATGGGCCTTTGTAGTCTGGACAAAGAATGACAGGTGACAGGAGGGAAGGAAAAGGGAAGGAGTAAGGAGGATAAGTGTGACAGAGAAGAGAACACTGCCCTTCACCCGTTGAAGGGTATATATTTGAACAGCTTCCCCAGTGGGAACCTGAGGCCATCCCATTGGAGAACCACATGACAGGCCAGCCCTAACCTTTCTGGGTGGTCCTGCATGAGCTTAGGAGTGCTCCCGTGGTACCATGGAAAGTGAAGCAGGCAAGTGGAGTGGTGGAAACCAAGTAGGCTGATGCCCTCTGTAGAAGACACAGCCCATTGCAGGGTAGGAGACTTCAGGGTAAATCTAGGGCCACAGGCCATGTGTCTCAGCCATTGCTCCTGCTCAGTGTTGAACATATGGACTCATGGATAGATGTAAAGTAGACAGACATGGGGATATGTGTGCCACACATCCCAGATCACAGGCTGTTGGCTACTCCCCTGCCCCACAAACTCCCCATCCCCTCTGACTCTCACCTGCGGCTCCATCTGCCTGAAGTTTCAGATGACTTGGAAAATCCCCTCAGGAATCCATTAGGACTCCTTTCAAATCTCCTCTCATGCACCGGGCCTTTTGAATCCCTTCCTTCCTTCTGTGGACTTCCTGTGGAACCCAAGCATGACACTGAGTAGCAATCATCTGGTGTTATAACAAATGTAGATGCTGACACCTCTGTTCCCACCAGCTCTGGGCTCCCAACAGCTACAACTCTGGGGTCTAACACAGAGGCCGAAATATAGAGGCAGTGCCTCCGTTTCCCTGACTGGATCAAGGCATGATGTCAGTACCTACCTCTCCATGTTGCTTAGAGTGTCTTATGTGTTGATATGTTTATGTTACAGTCTGGGGAACAGAGCTGAGCTTTGGGTAGACCAGAGTCAGCCAGTATTGATATGAATGTAGATCCAATTGTGAGTGGACCCCAAAGCTCTGGCCAAAGAAAGTGCCAGTAGCTCCAGCATGCCTATTACTGACCACTATCACCCCATATTAAGAGGCAGACCAGGGACTGGAGAGATGGCTCAGCAATTAGGGTGTTTGCTTGCTGACCCAGGTCCAATTCCCTAGTATCCACATATAAAGCCAGATGCACAAAATAGTACATGTGTCTGGAGTTTGTTTGCAATGAATGGAAGCCCTGGTGCACCCATTTCTCTCTCTCTCTCTCTCTCTCTCTTTCTCTCCTTGAAAATAAATTAAAAAATTTAAAAGGGGCTGAAGAGAAGGCTTAGTGGTTAAGGCCCTTGCCTGTGAAGACTAAGGACCCAGGTTTGATTCCCCAGTACCAACATAAGCCAGATGTACAAGGTGGCACATGCATCTGGTGTTTGTTTGCAGTGACTAGAGGCCCTGGTGCTCAAATTCTCTCTCTCTCCCCCTAATAAATAGAATAACTTAAAAAAAAAATTTAAGATTTTTTTTTCTTTTTTTTTGGTTTTTCAAGGTAGGGTTTTACTCTGGTCCAGGCTGACCTGGAATTAACTATGTAGTCTCAGGGTGGCCTCGAACTCACGGTGATCCTCCTACCTCTGCCTCCCGAGTGCTGGGATTAAAGGCATGCGCCACCACACCCAGCAAAAGATTTTTTAAGAGGAGGACAGGGAGGCTCAGAAAGGCAGAAGAGGGCAGAGCTAGGACTTCACCCACATCTGTTTGTGCCAGTACCTGGCTGCCACTGGCCCTCTCAATCTCTCTGTGTCTCATCTCTTTCTCTTTCTCACTATATCTCCATCTGTCTTTCTGTCTACCCCTCTCCTCCTCCTCAATGCTGTCCCCTCCCACATGTATGAGGACTGAGGTCACTGAGGATGGAGGGAAACACAGACACTGAGGTTTGAGCAGCCTGCTCAGATCCTACCCCGCCTCTCTCCTTATCCGACCATCTTGGCCCTATGGTCTCTGCAGCCTGGGCCTTGGTTTCACACTGTCTCCTGGGTACTTGGGACACATTTGCCATGGCTCTGGAAGAAACTTGAACTTCAGGGGTAATTAGTTGCACAGGTCCTTGCCAAATAAACACCCACATTTTTCTTTCTTTTTAAGAAGTTCTTTATTAACATATATTAATTACATATAATATCAGGTTTCACCATAACATTTTCATATATGCATATATTTTGACTTACTCACCATGTCCCATTATCCTCTATTGTCTCTCTCCTACTCCTGCAATATCCTCTTTCTGTTGCCAACTAATCCCTTTTCAATTTTCCTATCTTTGCATTTCTTTCTTTTTTTAAAAAATATTTTATCTATTTATTTGAGGGGGGAGAGAAAGAAGGAGATAGATAGATAGAGAGAGAGAGAGAAATTACGCTACAGCATCCAGCCACTGCAAACAAACTCCAGAAACATGTGCCACCTTGTGTATCTGGCTTACATGGGTACTGGGGAATCAAACCTGGTTCATCAGGCTTTGCAGGCAAGCACCTTAACTGCTAAGCCATCTCTCTAGCCCTCTTTCTTTCTTTAATTCTTTCTGTCTCTCTTCTTTCTTTCTTTCTTTCTTTTTTTTTGTTTTTATAAATTCACTTTATTTATTTTTTAACTTTTTTATTGACAACTTCTATACTTACATACAAAAAAACGTATGATATTTCCCTCCCCTCCCCCCTTTCTTTCTTTCTTTCTTTCTCTTTCTTTCTTTCTTTCTTTCTTCTCTCTTTCTTTCTTTTGGTAGAGTCTCACTCTAGCCCAGGCTGACCTATGTAGTCACTATGTAGTCTCAGGATGGCTTTGACCTCATGGTGATCCTCCTACCTCTGCCTCCTGAGTCCTGGGATTAAAGGTGTGTGCCACCATGCCTGGCTCCTTCTTTCTTTTTTAAAAACAACCCAGTTAATTAGGGCTACATACAAGAATGTAGGACTATTTACTGGAGCAAGGGCAGCTTACCAGTGGCTATACCCTTGCAACCAGTAATTCTATAATTCTATAATTCTTCAGGGAGGGGTGGGGTCTTGAGAACCCCTCCTCCATCCATGACAGAATGCCCATCTTGTGTAGGTCTTTGCCGGTAACCACAGCTGCTGAGAGTTCAAGGGTGCAGTGACTATGTCACACCAGGAAGATGGTAACCCACAAAACTCCTCCCATTCCTTTGCCTCTTACATTCTTTCTGCCCTTTCTTCAGTGATATTCTCTGAGCTTTGGAGGAGGGGATATAGATGTCTCATTTAAAAATAAGAATTTGGGCTGGAGAAATGGCTCAGTAGTTAAGGCACTTGCCTGCAAAGCCCAAGGACCCAGGTTCAGTTCCCTAGTACCCACATAAAGCCAGATGCATAAGGCAGCGCATGCGTCTGGAGTTTGTTTGCAGTGGCTGGAGGCCCTGGTGTACCCATTCTCTCTCTTTCTATCTCTCTGCCTCTTTCTCTCACTCTCTTTCAAATAAGTAGATAAAATAGAAATGATAATTCTATAGTCATTTATTCTCAAATTTTTCTTTTAGTTGTGTGTGTGTGTGTGTGTGTGTGTGTATGTGTGTGAGCATGCCCATGCCATGGCACATATGTGGAGGTCAGAAGACAACCCTCAGTGTCAATCGTTGCCTTCCACCTTGTTTGAGGCAGGGTTTCTTATTGTTTGGCACTGAAAATGCCAGGTTGGCTAACCTGAGAGCTTCCAGGATTCTCTGGTCTTCACCTCCCAACTTGCCATAGGAGTGCCGAGAGTATAGGTACTCATTGCAATCTGCTGTATGTGGGTTCTGGGGATCCAAACTGAGGTCATTAGACTTGGCCAGCAAATGCTTTATATATTGAGCCATCTCTTCAGCCTTTATTCTCAGAAATTAGACCAGTTATGAATCTCTGTAGTAACTGCCTCCCACTGCAAAAAAGAAGCTTCTAGGGGGTGAAAATAACATAAGAGCCAGAGAATGGCGAACTCTGTCTTCCAGACATGACATAACTGTTGCATTCTTGTCTTCACAGTGACTGTTATTACCTGCATAATATTGCACCCATCAACATTCCATCATGGATGTTGGAGTGGGGCAATTTTTTTAAAGCATCAGAGTAAAAGAGAGAGCAATTGGAAAGAAGGGGTTCAGTGGAAGGAAGACAGAGAGGGAGGACAAGAAAAGCTAACAGGAAAAAACTATGATCAAAATACAGTATATACATGTATGAAAATTGTCAATAAAAGTTGTTTTTTTTTTTTTTTTCAGTTTTTCGAGGTAGGGTCTCACTCTAGCCTAGGTTGACCTGGAATTCACTATACAGTCTCAGGGTGGCCTTGAACTCATGGTGATCCTCCTGCCCCTGCCTCCCGAGTGTTGGGTTAAAGGTGTGCACCACCACACCTGGTTCTTCAATAAAAGTTTTTTTTAATAAAGAATTAAAAAAGAATCTTCTCTGACAAAAGCTAGCAGAAACAATAATCTATGGACAGAAATATAAATATTTAGATGGTAAATGACAGGTATATTATGGCCATTTAGTAAAACCACAGAAGTAGCTTCCCCACTTGGGCCTTTGACCTCCCTGGCCATAGGCTTTTGACCAGGTTTAGAGTACCAGCTATCTGTGAATTCCTTCCTGTGGAGCAAGCCTCAAATCCAATCAGGAAGTGGTTGGTTACCCCAGTAACAGTCATACCACTACTGCACCAGTGGCCACATCTTGTCTGGCAGGTTTGGTAGTGTAGCATGTGGGATCTATAGCTGAGTAGGACTGTAGATGACTTTTCTCCTCCAACAGCCTTATCTTGCACTATAAAAGCTAGAAAGCAGGAAGGAAGCTTCCAGTTCAGTTCCAGTCTGATTTCTCTATGTCCCGCAATTTGCCTTCAGTGATAGGGTCTTACCATCTACTTATGGTGGACAACCAACAGTAGTGACAATAACCTGTATTAAACATCCACTTTCTATCTATATGTAGAAGGATGAAAATAGATCCTTATCTCTCTCCATGCATAAGAATAAAGTCCAAATAGATCAAAGACCTTACTATCAGACCTAAAACTATGAAACTGCTAGAGGAAAAAGTAGGGGAAACACTTCAACTTATAGATATAGGCAAGGATTTTGTGACTAGAGCCCCAGTCTCTCAGGAAGTAAGGCCACTAATCAACCATTGGGACCTCATGAAATTAAAAAGCTTTTGTACACTGTGAATAGAACAAAGAGGCAGCCTATAGAATGGGAGAAAATCTTTGTCAACTATACATCCAATAGAGGATTAATATCCAGGATATACAAAGAATTAAAAATGGAATAATAAGAAATCAAACAACCCAATCAAAAAACTTGGCTATAGCTGGGCGTGGTGACACATGCCTTTAATCCCAGCACTCGGGAGGCAGAGGTAGGAAGATAGCCTTGAGTTCAAGACCTCCCTGAGACTACATAGTGAATTCCAGGTCAGCCTGGTCTAGAGTGAGACTCTACCTCGCAAAACCAAAAAACCAATAAACAAAAAATCCACTTTCATAGGCACATTTGTATTTGTGATTTTTTTCTTTTTATTAGATTATGTTCATTGTAACCTTCACTATGATTTTTTATACTATACATGTATATGGTATGCTTTGATCATATTCCTTCCTCTATTATACTGTCCTGAGTCCCTTCCCCTCTCCTGCTGGCTCCCTTCCTCTTCCTAAATGAAGCCATTTGGCCTCCCTTCTACTTTCATGTACTAGATTTTTAAAATCTAGACTGCATATCTGAGAGAAAACATCTGATACTTGTCCTTCTGAGCATGGCTTGTTTTGCTTAATATGATGATTTCCAGTTCCTTTCATTTCCCTGCAAATTACATAATTTTATTCTTCTCCACAACGGAGTAAAACTCCACTGTATGTATATATGTAAACATAGGCATGTGAATATCTTATGATATGATCTATTTCAGATCTATATGATATGATGACTTTGGGAATATACCTGAGAGTGGTATATCTGGATCATATGGTAGTTCTATTTTTAGTGTTTTAAATTTTTTATTTTATTTTACATTATTTTATTTTATTTATTTGCAAGCAGAGAAAAGAGAGACAGACAGAGAGAATGGTTGTGCCAGGGCCTCCAGCCATTGCAAACCAACTCCAGATGCATGTGCTTCTTTGTGGATCTGGCTTTACATAGATACTGGGGAATCAAACCCAGGTTATTTGGCTTTGCAGACAAGCACCTTAACTGCTGAGCCATCTCTCCAGCCCTATCTTTAGTTTTTTTTAAAAATATTTTATTATTTATTTACTTGAGAGAGAGAAAGACATGGGGTGGGGAGAGAAAATGGGCATGCCAGGGCCTCCACCCACCTCAAAAGAACTCCAGACGCATGTGCCACCTTGTGCATCTGGCTTATGTGGGTAATGGAGAATCGAACCAAGGTCCTTTGGCTTTGTAGGCAAATGCCTTAACCATAAGCCATCTCTCCAGCCCCTATTTTTAGTTTTTTTAAAAGAATATTTTTATTCATCTGTGAGCAGAGTATGGGCATGTCATGGCCTCTTGCCACTGCAAACAAACTTCAGACACATGTGCCACTTGGTGCATCTGGCTTTACATGGGTACTGAGGAATCAAACCTGGCTGGTAAGCTTTGCAAGCAAACACCTTTAACTGCTGAGTCCTCTCCCCAGCCAACCAGCATTTATTTTCTTGATGACAGCTATTTTGGCCAGAGTGAGATGGAATCCCAGTGTAGTTTTAATTTGCAGTGTGATTCTTTTTCCTTAAAGAAGGACCCCCTGGGGTGGGATGGGGTGTTATTCAGTGGTTGAGAATAAGCTTAGTATGTGTAAGACCCTGGGTTCAGCCCCCAGAACCAAAAACAAAACAAACATAAGCTTAAGGTCCCCAAACCTGCCCAAAGACTTGCTCAGCCCCCGGCAACTGGGACATCATGGCAGACTAGGACAAGATGACAGAATATCCACCCTAGGCTCCGCCTAGTGTCAGGCCCATTAGCACTAGAGACTCATAACAGATCACACTGTGAATGTCAGGGCTGGACTTGATCCCAGGTGTTCCACTGCAAGGCCAGACCTGATTCTGCCAGAAACAGTTGTAGAGATGGCTGCCCTAAAAGCCGGACCTGCTCCTCGTCCACAAGGGCTTTGGGCTGAAGCTCCCAGAATGACTCAGGGCCTCTTCAGGACCCTAGTGTGGATGGTGAAGTCTGTAGGTGGGGGTGTCCAGAGATGCTGCTAAAATAAGAAGTGGCTTCCTCTGAAAGCCTCTGTGGTCTGTGGAGAGGAAGGAAGCAGAGGGCGGAAATGGGAGGGGGCAGAGCAGGGAAAAGTCAAAACTACTGCCAGTATCTCCTAGATGAAGCTGGGCACCCCCCACCCACTAGACACAACATGGCCCTACCAGGCCGCAGGCCTGGGGTTTGAAGTCCAGAACACCTGGGAGTTTGGACTCAGGGGTCTTGGCTCTTGCACGCACACTGGCTTTTTCATACATAGTGCCCTTTGCTCTTCCATACTTCCTCCATTAAGACCCAGCGTTAATGCCAACGTTGCCTCTTCTAGGAAGCCTTCCTTGGCCATTTGTTCCAGAGCAGGGGAGGAAGGTTAGGCAACCCTAGACCTTCACCATAACCCGCACTGTTCATTGTGACAACTAGCATGTCTTGGATGTCTCCTTTTCCTGGGAGTCAGAGATGCCCTGCATGGATGAACCCATTGACTTTTTACAGAAACACTATGCTGGGGCTCTGCCCATTGATTTATTTCACAGGTGAGTAAACCACAGCTCAGAGACAATGGGGGACTTCCTCAAGGTCCCACAGTGTGTCCAAAAATGATCAAGGAATGATCACACATCTGGCTGCACAGCTGGGTCATTTAGACAGGCATCATCCTCTTCAGTGAGGATATGAATGGTGGCCCTGGAGTTGTTCCTGCACCAAGGAGAGTGCACTGTTGTCACTCATGAAGCTTACCTTGGCTTTGCTCCCTCCGGCACCTCTGGGGGAGTGGGAGTGCTCTAAGGGAGGAGGGAAGCCTAGCAGAAATGAGGAAGCATTTCTGATATTTCTGATAAAATGTGTGAAGACATTGCAGAAGTATGCCCAAGGCTTTTATTGTCTTTGGTTTTCTATTCACTCTCTAAGTTCTCTTTTTTAAGATTTTTATTTACTGTGAGGGAAGAGAGAGAGAGAGACAGAGAAACAGAGAAAATATGGGCTTGCTAGGGGCCCTCTTGCCATTGCAAATGAACTCTAGATGCATGTGCCAGTTTGGGCTAATGGGGAATTGAACCTGGGATGGCAGGGCTTTGCAAGCAAGCACCTTTAACTGCTGAGCCATTTCTTCACCCCCATAAATAGTCTTTTTGTTTTATTTTCTGGTATGCAGATTGAACCTAGGGTCTCACGTATGCTTTGCAAGTGCTCTATCACTGAGCTATGTCCCCAGCTCCAACATTCATTCTTGAGTCTAGTTTGATATTCTATTTCAAAAGGAGGGCACCTTTTGAGCCAGGTATGGTGGTGCACTCCTGTAATCCAAGCACTTGGGATGCTAAGGCAGGAGGAGTGTGAGTTTGAAGGTAGCCTGGGTTACATGAGACCCTGTCATAAGAAGAGGAGGAGGGGGCTGGAGAGATAGCTCAGTGTGGATAAGGTTCTTGCCTGCAAAGCCTAGCAACCTAGATTAAATTCCCCAGTGCCCATATAAAGTCAGATGCACAAAGTGGTGCATCCATCTGGAGTTCGTTTGCAGCAGATAGAGGCCCTGGTGGGCCCATTCTCTCTCTCTTTACCTCTCTCTCTCTGCTTGCAAATAAATAAATAAAATTTAAAAAAAAAAAGGGGGGAGGAAGCCTTTCAAAATTGAAGCACTTGCCAGGCGTGGTGGCACATGCCTTTAATCCCAGCATTTGGGAGGCAGAGGTAGGAGGATCGCCATGATTTCCAGGCCACCCTGAGACATAGTGAATTCCAGATCAGTCTGGGCTAGAGTGAGAACCTACCTCAAAAAATAAAAATAAAATAAAAAGAAGCTCTTTAAGCTCCTTAAGCCCTAGGTCTAACATGGTGACATTCTGTGGCAATCCACTGCACTGTGTCCCATCCCATCTTCTCCATGCTTCACTTTCACAGTGGTGGGTTTCCTGTTTACAGGTCAGCCTTCTTAGCCCCAATTTCTCTCACCCTAGACTGTGAGCTACTTGCAGAGAGCAAACCCAGGAAAGATTTGTTAAATGAGAAAATGAATGAGTAAATTAATGCAGATGGGTCCCTTCAACTCCAGTATTAAAACTCTAGCTCCCAGATGGAGAGATGGCTCAGTGGTTAAGATGCTTGCCTGCAAAGCCTAAAGATCTGGGTTCAATTTCCCAATATCCATGTAAAGCCAGATGCACAAAGTGGCTCATGTGTCTGGAGTTTATTTGCAGTGAATGGAAGCCCTTGTACACCCATTCTGTCTCTCTTCTTTTTCTCTCTCTCTGCTTACAAATAAATAAATTGAAAAAAATAAAAATAAAAAACCCTCTAGCTCCTAGTTAGACATGGTGGCATACACCTTTAATACCAGCACTGGGAGGAGACTGAAGTAGGAGGATTGCTGTGAGTTTGAGGCCTGCCTGGACTACAGAGTAAGTTTCAGATCAGCCTGGGCTAAAGTGAGATCTTGCCTCAAAAACAAAAAATAAAGCAACAAGAAAACAGCTCCTGTTCCCTGTGTGCTCAGCCTGCCTAGGTGCTGAGGATCAGTGGCCATGTGGACAGGGTTTGGCACAGTCCAGTGTCCACTCTTATTGACAGTCTTGGAGGCTGAGCCCAAGGTTGGACTGCCACGGCTGATGAGGGTTTCACACTGTGTGTGCAACATGGAGCATGGCATCACATGGTGGGGACGTATGTGAGGTCACATGGTGAGAGGAGAAGCAAGAGGAGTAGGAGCCCCACCCCCACCCCTGCGGTGCTCTGCAGAGTAGCGAGTGCTCTAGTGCTCAGGCCTGGCCTCCCTCCTGTAGCAGGCTTTCTAGCTACCCCCCCCCAAGGCCTTTGAAGCCCCTGAGGATAACTTGGCAGCTACAGCAAGTCAAAAGCCTCCTCTGGTGGAGGAAGTGAAAGTGCTGGTTAGGGTGAGTCGTGAAGGGCCACCGGATAGGGACTGGTGCCATCAATGGCTGAGTAGAAAGAAACAGAGTAGAGGGACTAGGAAGCCAGAAGTCACCTGCAGCCTTTCCCCACACACTGGGATCTTCAGCTTGGAAGGGAGAATGCACGATGGTTTTGTGTCTCTGAGGGGACATTGCGAGGGTAGAAACTAGACATGGTCTACAGGGGAGATCAGGGGGAGCCGCAAGGGGAGGCCTCGGAGGCCACCTGCTTGCAGGACCCAGCTGGCAGTAATGATAGCTAATGACAGGCAAGGCTGTTTTGGCAATGGTCAGGGATGTGCTCAGGACTAGAACATTCTGTTGTAGAAACTCAGCTTTGCCCCTTACCAGCAGTAGAATCCCAGGCTTATGCTCTACTTCCCCTCCCCAGGCCCTCTTATTTCCTCTTCAGAGCAGTGGGAGCCTGCTCAGTGAAGTGCTGTGGTTTGAATGTGGGTTGTCCTCCTGCCAAAACCTGTATTCAGGCTTAACTCCCTAGTATTAAGGGCGCGGGGCCTTTGAGAGGCGCTTGGGATCCTAAGAGTTCAATGCTTTCCTCCTGAGATGGGTTGGTTACCTCTAGTTGGTTGTTACAGAGCAAGTCTGGCTTCTTGAGCTCATGCTCTTGCTTCCTCTTTCACCACATGGCCTCTCTCTGTCATACACATCCACCACGTGATGCCACGCACCATGTTGTGACACAGCACTGAAACCTTCAGCAGCTGTGGCTGTCCAGTCTTGGACTTTCAGTTTCCAAAACTGTGAATAAACCTCTTTGTTTATCAATTACCCAGCCTCAGATATTTTGTTTTAGCAACACAAAAGGGACTAAGATCAACAACGGAATTAAACACAGGACCATATGCAAATACACAGTGGAGTGCTTGGGCTAAAGGAATCCATAGGGATTGATGATGATTGTATCAGCAAGGTCTCATCAGGAAGAGTTAAAATGTTCGAGGTTTCAAACACGGGGGATTTAATACAGGGACTTGTGACAGACGTACTAAAACTGCTGAGCAGCAGGCTGGGAGATGGCTGTCAGTAAAATGCATGTCTTGCGGGTATGAGGACCTGAGTTCGATCTCCAGAATCTATTAAAAAAATCTGCATATAATGCTATTGTAATCTGGAGAGACAGATACAGGAGAACCCCTGTGACTCACTGGCCAGCCAATCTAGCCTACTTGGTGGATTCAGGGCCAGGGAGAGACCCTGTCTGTGGATGGCAACTGAGGAACAATGCTGAGCTTATTCTCTGGCCTCCACATGCATTCTGACACAGGCCTTGGGCCCATGAGTCACACCCACCTGACTATGAGCCCTTCCTCTGTCATCTCCTAGCTGTGGGGCTTAGCGAAGTATTGTAGTCAGCTCCACGCTACTGGGAGGAACTTCCAAACCAGACACAGTTTATGCAAGGAAGGGATTTATTAAAGCTTACAGATGCAGGGGAAGTTTCATAACGGCAAAAGAGGCTGGCTTCCTTTCACAGATCCAAGCAGATAGACAACCACCACCAGCCAGCCAGCACCACAAACAAGTACAAAACCTCAGCAAACTTCAGGGACTCAGAATTCCAGTGCTCTGCATACCTTTCGGCTGGAAACAGATCCACTCCCAGTGACACCTTTGGGCTGGACCCCAGGATCCACCCACAGTAACACTTCTTCCAGCCAGGTGGCTAGAAATCCAAGTTTTAATAAAACCCCTGAGTCTATTGGGGGACATATATTCAAATTACCACAAGAAGCCATCTGGCTTCCTGTTGTCCCAGTTTCCTCAAGTACAGCAGGAAGAAGGAGGCTCTTCCTGTTTGCTGGACTGTGGTGGGGATACTTGACACCTACAGCAGAAGCGCCTGACCAGAGGGAGGAAAGGGTTGATTTCAGGATTACAGATTTCAGGGGAAGCTTCATCATGGCAGAAGAAGCTGGCTTATTTCATCATACATCCACATCAGAGAGTGAGAACAGACAGCACCAGCAAGCATAAGCTGATTCTGAACTTCCACCTCCAGGTCCGCCCCTGGGGACACACCTCCTCCAGCAGGGCTTCACCTCACAGATGCTCCAAGCTGAGGACTAAGCAGGAAGCTTAATCATAAACACCTGAGGCCATAGGGACATTTTATGCTCAAACTACTGCAAGACCCCACTCAGGGATGCTGTGGAAAGAGGGGATCTCAGCTCACTGAGCTCTTAGAGGAAGTGAGCCATACCCATGGTCTTGGAGTGCTGCCAAGCACTTCTTTTGCTTTTCCAGAAAGTTCTTAGCCCTTATGGTGTGCTTCATGGGCAAGTGTGCAAGGTACTGCCTGTATGCTGGCAAAAGATTGCTCTTTTCCTGCAAATTGCTTTTCCCAGGCTTCTTTGCTGTATAGTGCTTTGCGACGTTGGACCAATGGAAGGAGACTGCAGTGGAGAAGGAGGAGGGAATAAAGACGCCAGATTTCCATCCATCTATCATCTGTCTATCTCTGACTCTCTCTCTTCTTTCCCCATCCTTCTTCCTTCCCTTCCTTCCTCTCTCCTTAGTGAAGGGACAGGGGTGTATTTTCCCAGAGCTGTCTGCTCTCTTATGTGACTACAGCCCCTACAGAATTACCTACTCATCTGTGGTTCCAGGTCCCGAGGTGCTTCTTGCCAATGTTAGTTCAAACTGTCCCAAGGCAGTCCCCACCTCCTCTTGTTCCTCCACCCCTGGAGTAGCAGCAGTTTCAGCAGTGCACCTGCATGAACATGCAAGCATCATGTATGTTCGAGTGTACTACAGTCCCAAGGACATGTGTCCTATGTGAGCATTTGCATGGACATGCATGCATGGTGTAGGCTCGTGTGTACCAAAGAGGTCACACATGTTTACAAGCCATTACAGAGATAATCAGATTCAGCCCCCAGAGCTCACACATACATAAATATACACATGTGTGTACTCTAGTAGTACACATGCCCACTCCACCAGTATGCACACAGAGACATGGACTCATACCCCTATGCACACTCACCAGCATTCACCCATAGTGACATGACTGCTTATGTCTCCACAGATCTCACATACATGCAATCTGTGATGTGTCTCATGTATGCATCCACATGAACAGCAGACACACAACAGTTCACTAAGGAATCCTCACACAAAAGGGCACATGCCACACCCTCCAGGCTTGCCACGGTGTGTGTACAGAGCACAGCCCAGACAACCTTCTGGTGCCACTCCCACATGTGCTGGCCCCTACAACCACCACTCAGTACATGTGGCCCTGTCCGTGTGTAGGTTCAACAGAGAGAGAGGGAGAGAGACAGAGACAGAGAGAGTACTCCCCTTACCTTTTTGTTTTTGAGTCCTAGGCTAATCTCAATCTCACCTTCAAAATTCCCCTGCCTCACCTTCCTGAATGTTGGCAAAGTGGCCTCCTCTATGGTCCCCCATAGTCATGTGCTCTAACTCCTTTGGGAGAGCCTCCTCAAGAAACCTGGAGTCATCTGGCTTCCCTTGGGACTCAAGGAGCACCCTGTCCACCCCACCCCTCATCCCCACTGCTACCCTCTCGACCCAGGGGGTGGGAATAAGCCATAGGAGACAGGGGAGGGCTGCCCAGGGTTCAAAGTCCCAGAGCCAAAGTCCTGTTTGTAGGCGCCTAAAGGAAATTACACAACCTGCCCCCAGCCAGCCAGGGACTGGTTCATTGTCTCCCGCTTCCCCTTGGCTGCAAGCCCAGGCCTCACCAGCCCAGTGACCTGTTTCTCAGGGAGAGAGTGAAGAAAGCAGGTGCTCCTCCCTCCCTTACACTGTGGTGGCCTGTGACACACACAGGCCTCAGAGCCCAGCCTCCCCATCTCAGCCAAGTAAACAAAGGCCAGGATGGACCAAGAGCTTGCCCAGGTTACCCCACGAGCCACGGGTTCAGTGGAATTTGACTTTCTTCCCAAAATCTCCACAGAAAGATCATGCAGAAGCCTGAAAGTTTGAATGTCACTGAGCAGAGCCACTCTGAGTATAGGGTGACGCCAAGTGTGAGGCCCTGAATACACTCATCATGGCTGAGTGGACTCCAAAGACCGTGTTGACATGTCACCTACTCATTGAGCCCTACTTACAAAATTGATGCTGACTTCAGTTTTGTTTTTCTTTTTTTCAGTTTGTATGATCTTCAACAATGCATGAGGTGAGTTGGCAAGGTGTGTGAGGGCCATGTCAGGACTAGGCTGTGCCAGGTCCCCCCAGGGTCTTTCTTTTCTGCTGGCTTCTAGCAGCAACATTAAAGAGGTAGAGTAGAGACAAACAGAACATTCCAGAAATTCCAAGGAATCCTTTAAAGCTATTAATAACCACCCATGCCTGCTGCCTTCCTTCCTCCCTCCCTCAATTCTTCTAGATAGGCTACAAAAGGTCATCATGGTGGCATCTAAGCAGCTGAGGTTCAAGTGGTCAGGTGGCAGGCTGCTGGGTCAGGGATGGCTCTATGCAGGGGGTGCACAGAGGGAAAGGCCATCATGGATAAAGGACATGGGATTCTTTCTGACAGGGAAGAAAGATCAAATATGGAAAAGAGGAAACTCTTGTGAGGCAGAGGTAAGGGGATCGCTGTGAGTTTGAGGCCACCCTGAGACTACATAATTAATTCCAGGTAAGCCTGGACCAGAGTGAGACCCTACCTCAAAAAAATAAGAAAGAAGAGCCGGGCGTAGTGGCGCACGCCTTTAATTCCAGCACTCAGGAGGCAGAGGTAGAAGGATCGCCGAGAGTTCGAGGCCACTCTGAGACTACATAGTGAATTCCAGGTCAGCCTGAGCCAGAGTGAGACCCTACCTTGAAAAAAAAAAGAAGAAGAAGAAAGTAAAAAGAAAGAAAAGAAAGAAAGAAAGAAAGAAAGAAAGAAAGAAAGAAAGAAAGAAAGAAAGAAAGAAAGAGGATCCTTCTGCTGGTCATGGTGGCACATGGCTTTAATCCCAGCATTCAGGAGGCAGAGGCAGGAGGATCGCTGTGAGTTTGAGGCCAGCCTGAGACTACATAGTGAATTCCAGGACATCCTGGGCTAGAGCAAGACCCTACCTCAAAAAACCAAAACACAGGGCTGGAGAGATGGTTTAGTGGTTAAGCGCTTGCCTGTGAAGCCTAAGGACCCCGGTTCAAGGCTCAATTCTCCAGGACCCACGTAAGCCAGATGCACAAGGGGGCGCATGCATTTGGAGTTTGTTTGCAGTGGCTGGAGGCCCTGGCATGCCTATTCTCTCTCTCTCTCTCTCTACCTGCCTATTTCTGTATCTCTCTCTCTCTCTCAAATAAATAAATAAAATATTAAAAAAAAAAAACAGGGCCGGAGAGATGGCTTATCAGTTAAGGTGCTTGCCTGCAAAGCCTAAGGACACAGGTTCAATTTCTCCAGGACCCAGGTAAGCCAGTTGCACAAGGTGGCGCAGGTGTCTGGAGTTCATTTGCAGTGGCTGGAGGCCCTGGCACGCCCATTCTCTCTCTCTCTCTCTCAAAGAAATAAATAAAAAATATTAAAAAAAAAAAACAGAAAAAAGAAAAGGACCCTTCTGGTGTTGAGTTCAACTTGGACTGTCGGTGAGAATACATGGTTTTGTGTGTGTGTGTGTGTGTGTGTGTGCCGCGCGCGCGCACGCGTGAGCACGTGCATATGTGCACACATACATGCGCTCACAGAAGTGTTCCGAAATGATGGGGACATGTCAGAGCCAGCTGCAAAAGCTTTCTTTCAGCCAAATGTAGTATAATTTAAGCATCTAGATAATGATAATAGCAATGTGCTTTACCCCATTAAATAAGAAGATAAATCCTGATAGCTAAGTTGGCAGAAGGTAAAGTGTTCCTCACAGAAAAATATGCAATAAAAAAGAAAAGCTGGCAGTTAAGGTGCTTGCCTGCAAAGCCTAAAGGCCCTTGTTTGACTCTCCAGGTCCCACATAAGCCAGATGCACAAAGTGGCTCAAGCATGCAAGATCACACATGCGCACAAGGTAACCCATGGGTCTGCAGTTCAATTGCAGTGGCTAGAGGTCCTGGTGCACTAATTCTCTCTCCCTCTCTCTCTTCCTTTCTCTCTCTCTCTCATAAAAAAACGAAGGTGGGGGTAGGAAGATGGCTCAGCCTTTAAAGGTGCTTGCTTGCAAAGCCTTCCAGCCTGGGTTCAATTCCCCAGCCACCCACACAAAGCCAGATGCAAAAAGTGATGCAGGTGTCTGGTATTTGTTTGCAGTGGCAAGAGACCCTGGTGCCCAAAAACACACACTCAAGCACACGCAAATAGATAGACAAATAAAAATTAACGAAAAACTGTCTTTTGGTAACTCTGTGTGTGTGTTCATGTTCATATGCATGTGGGCACACATATGTGCAACTACACATGGAGACCAGGGGTTGATGTTGGGTATCTCCTTCAATCGCTCTCCACTCCATGGGGAGATAGGGCCTTCACTTGAATCCAGCACTCACTCACTGACACAGCTAGTCTAACTAGCCCAGCTTGCCTGGGCATCTCTTGTCTCTGACTACAGAGTCCTGGGATTACAGGTAGGTCGCCGGGCCCATCCAGCATTACATGGGTGCTGGAGATCCAAACTCCAGTAGTCCTCACCCTTGCATAGAAAGCACCTCATCCCCAAACCACTCCCCAGCCCTACCTTTTCACAACTATTACAATCATTTCTTTTTTCAGGTTAGAAACATATATGAGTGCTAAAAGCAACAATACTATGGGACATTTTCCCAGGGCTAAAGAATTTCCACTTAGGTATTCACTGTCTACAAAAGCAGTAAACTAAGCTGGGCATGGTGGCGCACGCCTTTAATCCCAGCACTCGGGAGGCAGAGGTAGGAGGATCGCCGTGAGTTCGAGGCCACCCTGAGACTACATAGTGAATTCCAAGTCAGCCTGAACTAGAGTGAGACCCTACCTCTGAAAAAAAAGTAGTAAACTCCTTTGGCAAGGGAAGGAGCTGAGCAAAAGCTCCAAGTCAACACCACCTTATGCCAGTAAACATATTAAGGCCCCCATAGGATCCAATGAGAACACAGCATCACTTGACGACCCTGCCAGAACCAGAATCCTGGCATAATCGTGACAGAACATTCTACAACATGACTGCTATGTCAACATTCTCACTATCACAAAAGGAAATCCAAATATTCCTTCCCAGCCAGGTAACATGGCAAGACTCAGCCTCGAAATAATGAAATGAAAAATTAAGCCCCAAATGTCTGCTGGATCAAAAATGATGACAAGGTTAAATGATAACAAGAGAGGCAGGGATGGTGCTATATGGAAAAATAAGGTCTTTTTCTTTCTAAAGTAAAAAAATAGTAGTTTATATCTAAAACTGAAATAAATATGTAAGCATATTATTGAAAAGCAGGTAAATAAAAACTAATTTCAATTCTTGTTAAAGAGTAGCTGAATCAATCAGATGCCATGATGTATATTTGCAATCTCAACACTGCGGAGGTTGAGGCAGGAGGATTTTGAGTTTGAGGTCAGTCTGGGAATAGCAAGACTTGGCAGAGAAAAACAACAAAATATAAAGCAGTTGTCACTGGAGGCTGGGAATCAAGGGAAAGATAGAGTAAACAGGAGGTAGCTGTTTTTTACTCTGAGTCTTGGAGAACAAAATACATGTGAAACCTTAATGAAGGTAAAAATCAATGTCTAAGGATATAATTAAAAGAAATCCAAGCTGAGCTGAGCTGAGCTGTAAATCTGGACAATTAGTTGACTATGTAACACAGTCTACAAAAGAGCCCTGACATTTTGGTTAAATAAATGCTGCTAAAACAGAAAAATGCCTTTTTCTAGGATGTTTCAAGAATCCATCTAAAATGGAAACTTCCTATTCGATACTACAACAAGAATGGCCTTCTATTTCAGACAAAGGGGCTCAGAAGATGGCCCAGTGGTTAAAGGCGCTTGCCTGCCAGTCAGGGTTCAATTCTCAAGCTACCCTTGTATGCTGGACCCAAAAAGGGATGCAAAGTGATTGGTGTTCATTTGCAGCAGTAAGAGGACCTGGCACACACCTATGTGCACATACACACACAAATGAATAGATATTTTAAATATTTTATTTCTTTATTAGATAGCAAGAAAGACGCAGAGAGAGAATGGGCATGCCAGGGCCTCCAGCCACTACAAACAAACTCCATACATGTATACCACCTTGTGCATCTGGCTTACATGGGTACTGGAGACTCAAATCTGGGTCCTTAGGCTTCCCAAATAAATATTTTTTTAAAGGAAAAGAAATGTACTAGTGGACCCTGTGCCTTCTTCCCTCTAGCTTTGGATAATCTGGGAAATGCTCCTAAGAAGGGAATATATCCACTGTAAGACTTAAATAAGAATAATAAAAGAAGATTGCTTCTTTTTTTGCATGTGTGTATAGTAGGTGTGGTGTGGTGTGTGTGTGTGTAGGGTATATATGTGTGCCCGCACCCCATGTGTGTGGTGAGGCCAGAGGAGAATGTTGGATGTTCCTTTTCACATTGTTTCCTTAAGACAGCATCTCTCATTGAAATGCAGTCAGTCTGGTTGACCAGCAGGCCCCAGCAATTCTCTAATCTTTACTCCCTACAGGACTTATAGCCTGTGTGGTCACATCCAGCTGTTTACATAGGTGCTGGGGAATTGAACTCAGGACTAATCAAGGCCTCTTAGGCCCTTATGCTTATGTGGCAAGTGATCTTACCCACTGAGCCATCTTTCTAGCCCTGAGACTGATGTTTAAGCTTTTGGAAAATTGATCCATTTGTTCACATGGGGCTTTCAGTGGGCTTTTGGAGAACTGCCTTTTGTCAAATGGATCTTTAGAGGCCTGGGCTCTGGCTTGGGACCATGCAAGCCTTTTTCCCCAGAAGCCACCCATCACACCCCACTGCCTCCCAGGAGGAGAGCACCTGTGTTCTTGCAGCTGCCCTTGATGACATGAGTTTACAACCCATTTTACAGATGGTAGAATGAAGGTTTGGAGAAAAGCTTTATGGCTCCCAAAAAAACCTAACTGAAGTGGACTTGGTGCTGGCTTGACAATTCTAGTCCTCAAGTGCTCTTCTTGTTCCCTGGCTCCCAGGAACTTTCACCCATGGCACCAGACCTAATTATAGCCTTGCTGGCCCCTCTGATGGGCAGATAGGTGAGTGTGTCATTGGAGTTTGGATTGTAGAGCTCTGGCCATGTGTCATTATCTCTAATTATGTTCATTCAGGCCCCTGCGTGGGCTGTGGAGCCAGAGTGTCTCCACACTCAGGTGGCTGGGGAGTTTCTCTAGCCAAGAAGCTGGGCTGAGGCTACTGGAGGGTCCTGGTCACCTGTTCTCTACATCTGCATGGAAGAGGTGATCTCCAAGCCCTCGCTGGCTCTGTGAAGAGGTCTCTCAGCTGGGTGCAATCTGCCCAGGGCCTTCTGGGTAGTATTGACCAGCCTCTACCTGCACAGAGCATGGAGTAGAAGGAGAAGGGGAAATGAGACACACAGTCTTCGGTGCTCCTCTGCCCTCCAGAGACAGACAGGCGTGTGCATGCATGCTGGTACATACAGAGAAACAGGTTCTGGAACTTACAGTTGAAGTTCTAAGTAAAGAGCTTCCAGTGTCACGGGCTCTACTGTGCCCTGCAAGAGAGAAGGAATGTGGAGCAGGGAGAGCTCCCCCCAGCAGAGATGGGTGGCATATATTTAGTTAATAAATAGGTATCAGCGGCTTCTGTGTATCAGGCCGTGTTCTAAACACTGAGGTTATTACAATGAAGTCTCTGACCCTGGACATTTCCTTTCCAAAGGGGAGAGGTACATGGACCAAACAAGGGAAAATGTGTGATGTAACCAGGTGGTGGCAAGTGGTGTGAAGAAGGAGGGTGAGGAGCTCCTGAGATGATGATCAGGCTGGAGAACCCCCTCCCCCAGACTCCCCTTCCCTAGCCCAAAGGGTAGGTGGAGAATGACTTCAGGCAAAGAAAAAGGCAGCCCATTACCATAGTAGTCTCTCCTCTAACACTGCTTTTCTTTAAAAGTTAAATATTTAAACATTCAGAAAGTATAGAAAGTTATATGACAGACATTCATGTACTTGTCAGCCATGTTAAAAGATAAATCTTCTGGGCTGGAGAGATGGCTTAGCAGTTAAGGCGTCTGCCTGTAAGGCCAAAGGATCCCTGTTCAATTCTCCAGGACCCATGTAAGCCAGATGCACAAGGGGGCACATGCATCTGGAGTTTGTTTGCAATGGCTGGAGGCCCTGGTGCGCCCATTCTCTCTCTCTCTCTCTCCCTCCCTCTTTTGCTCTCTCAAATAAATAAAATATATTTTTTAATCTTGAAAAAAGTAATAAATCTTCCAGGGTCTGAGGCTGTGCCTCCATTTGTAGAATGCTTTCTTACCCTGCACAAAGCTCCAGGTTCAATCCCCAGTACCACCTGAACTGTGCATTGATGGTACACACATGTAATCCCAGCACTCTGAAAGTGGAGGCAGGAGGACCAGAGATTTGAGATCATCTTCAGCTACATAGTAAATTTGAGGTTGGCCTGGGTTACATGACACCCTGTCTCAAAACAACAACAACAAAACAAAAAAACTTTTTTGTTTTTTGGTTTCTTCTTATGATCCAATCTCTATCTGGTTTTCTTCTCTCCAATAAGCATTTCTTGGCTCTTACAAGTAATTTCTCTTTCCAGTTTCCTATATGCCTGATTTTCCCAAATGCTCCTTTAGTGTATGAGCTTTGGTGACCAAAGAAAGGATTTTCTTGGGGGTGTGGCGGGAGCAGAGGTTAAAAGGCCAACTCAGATTTCCCTTTGTCCCCAAGGTGGACACCAAGGCCCAGATTAGGTGAAGTACTCAGGACACAAACTACATGGAGGGGCTTGAGGGTAGCTTGGCTCCTAATGGTGGGTTCTTTACATATTTCTTTTGTTTGTTTTTGTTTGATAGTCCTGGCAATGGAAGCCAGAACCTCTTGTGGCAACATGCACATGACAAAACTGTTTAATTAATTAATCTGTTTTCAAGTACCTGATCCAATAGTTTTTAATCCACTTGCAATTCTGTGGAGGAGGCACCACATCTGTCTGGATCCAAAACGTCCTCTTCATCCACAAAGGAATCCTGGGCACCTGTTAATAGTCACCCCCTTTGTCCCTCTCCTTTCGCTCAGCCCCCTGGCAGCTACTGTGTGCTTTCTCTCTCCTGGGTTAACTGTTCCTGACATTGTACCTTCATGGAATCACACAGTACAGTATGTTCTGTGATGAGTTTTTCTCAGCTTACTGTGCTCATCAATTCTTCATGCCTTTTTGTGGCTGAATAATATTCCATTGTGTGGATATGCCACATTTTGTTTATCCATTCACTTGTTGGGGAACATTTTAATTTTTTCCACTTTTTTTTTTGCTATTGTGAATAATGCTGCTCTAAACAGCTCTAAAACTTATTAGGATAAGTTTTTTTTTTGGTCCATGTATTTTCAGTTACTGTGGGTGTATGCCTCAGTAGACTTACTGGGTCAGGTACCAATTCAGTATGTAATATTTGAAAAGCTAATCACAGGGGCTAGGGAGATGGCTGGGCCATAAAGTGCTTATCTTGTAAGCATGAAGCCCTGAGTTTGATCTCCAGGATCCACATATAAAATTTGGGGTGTGGTTGTGCTTCCTTGTAATCCCAGTGCTGGGGAGAAGAAGACAAGAGGATTCTTGGAGCTCACTGGCCAGTCTGTTTAGCCTACTTATGAGCTCCAAGCCAATGAAAGAGCCTGTCTCAGAATAAAGGTGGACAGGGGCTGGGGAGATTGCTCAGTGATTAAAAACACTTGCTTGAAAAACTGTCAGCCCAGAGTCAATCTTTAGCATCCACATAAAGCCAGATGCAAGGTGGAACATGCATCTGGATTTTTTTTTTTTTTTGCAATGGTAAGAGACCCTGGCATGAACACACACACACACACACACACACACACACACACACACAAATAAGCAAATAAATATTTTTTTAAAGACTGACAAGTGACTGGGGAAATATTTCAGTGGTTGCACACCTGCTGGCTGGGGTTTGATTCCCCAGTACCCACATAAACCCAAATGCACAGATGCATGTATCTGGAGTTCCTTTGTAGTGACAAGAGGCTCTGGCATGCCCTTATTCTCTCTCTCTCTTCCTCTTTCTCTTCCTAAGTAAATAAATTTTTTAAAAATTTCAAAAAAGGTGTACAGGGCATGGCGAGATGGCTTAGAGGTTAAATCATTTGCCTGCAAAGCCACAGGACCTCGGTTTGATTCCCCAGTACCCACATAAGCCAAATGCACAAGGTGGTGCATGCATCTGGAGTTTGTTTGCAGTGGCTGGAAGCTCTGGTGTGCCATTCTCTCATGCTCCCTCCCTCCCTGTCTCTCCCCCCCTTTCCCTCTCTCAAATGAATAAATAAAACTTTTTTAAAGGTGGACAGCATTCCTGAGTAACAACATCTAAGGTTGTTCTCTCTCACACACACACACAGGGAGAGAGAGAGAGAAAAAAGCCAATCACAGAACACATTATTATTGCACAATTATATATATATATATGATGCTCAGAATAGTTAAACCCAGAGGGACAAAAAGTACACAGTAAAAAAACAACAACAAAAAAAATAAATAAATAAAACAACTAATAAGCCGGGTGTGGTGGCGCACGCCTTTAATCCCAGCACTTGGAGGCAGAGGTAGGAGGATTGCCATGAGTTCGAGGCCACCCTGAGACTACATAGTAATTCCAGGTCAGCCTGGGCCAGAGTGAGAGCCTACCTCAAAACAACAACAACAACAATTAAAATACAATACAATAAAATAAAAGTACACAGTAGCTGCCAGGGGCTGAGCAGGAGGGAGAATCTTGACTAAAAACAGGTTCATCGTGTACCTTGGGCTTTTAGCAGTCTGATAGTCTCCTACACCAACCTGGACTCCCAGCAAGAAGTCTTACCACCCCTCAACAAAAAGATCCCAGGAGAGCTAAGCTAAAGCCAGTTGTTCAAACTCTAGGTAGCAGCTAAGGTGGCCACTTCCACCCTGTGGGCCCTCAGTTTCTTAGACAGGAAAACAAGAATAACCCATTTCTCTAATCAGACAAGGATGAGATTCTGGGTGAATCTATGGTGTGTAATCTATGAATCCCAGGATAGAAGCTTTCATTTTAAATGCCTTCTGGGGCTGGAGAGATGACTTAGTGGTTAAGGGGCTTACCTGTGACACCTAAGGACCCAGGTTCAATTTCCCAGTACTCGTGTAGGCCAGATGCACAAGGTGATGCATGTATCTGGAGTTTGTTTGCAGTGGCTAGAGGCCCTGGCATACCCATTCTCTCTCCCTCTCTCTCTCTCTCTCTCTCTCTCTCTCTCTGCTTCTTCTCTCTGATAAATAAATAAATAAATGGCTTTTCATAGCCAGGCATGATGGTGAGGGCTTGTGAGCCTGGGCGATAAAGAGAGTTTAAAACTAGCCTGGGCAAGTTAGTAAGACCATGTTCAACATGAAAAGTGAAAAGGGGCTGGAGGGATGGCTTAGCAGTTAAGGCATTTGCCTACAAAGCCAAAGGACCCAGGTTTGATTCCCCAGGACCCACGTTAGCCAGATGCACAAGGGGGTGCATGTATCTGGAGTTTGTTTGCAGTGGCTGGAGGCCCTGATGCACCCATTCTCTCTCTCTCTTTCTCTGTCAAATAAATAAATAAAATATTAAAATAAAAAATTTTTAAAATAAAAAGAAGCCTGATAATGTTGCTGAGTGGCAAAGCACTTGCCTAGCATGTGCAAGGCTCTAGGATCAATCCTCAGCACAGAAAAAGTTTAAAAATTAAAAAGTGGGCTAGAGAAATGGCTCAGTAGATAAGGCACCCTTGACTACTGCAAAGGTCAGCCTGGACCAACAACCTGGGTTTGAAACCCCACTACCCAAATGGCTCAGTAGATAAAAAGCCTAACAACCTGATGCATAAAGCTAGATGCACATGCATCTGGAGTGCATTTGCAGTGGCTTGAGGCCCTGGTGCACCCATTCTCTCTGTGTGTCTCTCTCTACCTCTTTCTATCTCTGTCTGTCTCTTCTCTATGTCTCTCTCCACTTGTAAATAAATAAATAAATGAAATATTAGCCGGGCGTGATGGCGCACGCCTTTAATCCCAACACTCAGGAGGCAGAGGTGGGAGGATTGTCGTGAGTTTAAGGCCACTCAGAGACTACATAGTTAATTCCAGGTCAGCCTGGGCCAGAGTGAGACCCTACCTCGAAAAACCAAATAAATAAATAAATAAAAATTTAAAAGTCGAGCCAGACGTGGTGGCACACACCTTTAATCCCAGCGCTTGGGAGGGAGAGGTAGGGGATTGCCATGAGTTCAAGCCAGTAAGCCAGCTGAACAAGGTGGCACATGCATCTGGAGTTTATTTGCAGTGGCTAGAAACACACCATTCTCTCTCTCTCTCTTTCTCTCTCTCTCTCTCTCTCTCTCTCTCTCTCTCTCTCTCTCTCTCTCAAATAAATAAATAAATAAAAAGTTTAAAAAAAATTAAAAAGTCTTCAGGTGGCCAGAGTGGCAGGACACCAGAAGGACCATGTCTCAGATGGCTCTACAGAGGTGCTGGGAAGTTATGTGAAGGCTGAAATTCTGTAAAGGAAGATCCATGCCCTACATGGAAGCTGTTTAAATGAAGCCAGAGGTGAATCCACATGCCAGACCTCCCAAAAGTCAGGTTCTTTGAGCCAGATGTAGTGGTACAAACCTATAATCCCAGCCCTTGGGAGGCAGAGGCAAATTCAAGGCCAGCCTAGTCTACACAGTGAGTTCCAGGCCAGCCTGGGCTAAAAAAAAAACAAAAGTCAGAATTTTCAAATTATTATATTAAGCAAAATAGTCCAGACTAAAAAAGACAAATGCCACATATTTTTTAAAAATATTTTATTTTTATTTATTGATTTGAGAAAAAGAGGCAGATGGAGAGGCAGAGAGAGAGAATGGACACACCAGAGCTTCTAGCCACTGCAAATGAACTCCAGATGCATGCACCACCTTGTGCATCTCTTACATGGGTACTGGGGAATCAAACCTGGGTCCTGAAGCTTCGCAGGCAAGCACCTTAACTGCTAAGCCATCTCTCCAGTCTCACATATTTTTACTCATATGTGGATTCTAGATTTTAACTTTTATATATGTGTTTATGTGTGTGAGCAGGGATGGATATAGATCATGAAACTAGAAAGGTAACCATGAGAGGGGAAAAAGACATCCTAAAGGAAGGGGGAAAGAAACAGACAGGTAATACAATATATGACATAAAAGTGCAATGAGGCCTACTGGGAGGAGGAAGTAGGCCAGTGAAGGGGATGCAGGGAGATGGGAGAAAGGAATGGGAAAGAAGCACAAAGAAAAAAATATATATATATAAATGCCTTTATAAAAATCTTTTTTTTTTTTTTTTTTTTTTTTTTTTTTTTGGTTTTTCGAGGTAGGGTCTCACTCTGGTCCAGGCTGACCTGGAATTAACTATGTAGTCTCAGGATGGTCTCGAACACTCGGCAATCCTCCTATCTCTGCCTTTCGAGTGCTTGGATTAAAGGCATGCGCCACCATGCCCTGCTAAAAATCATTATTTTGTATGCAAATTTGAAAAATCAAATTAACAATAAAAGTCAGGACATTTTTTGTTTTTTTCTTCTTTTTAAAAAATAATTATTGGGGGGCTGGAGAGATGGCTCAGTGATTAAGGCACTTGCCTGCCAAGTGACCTGGGTTCAGTTCCCAGTACCCAGTATTCAGGTAAAGCCAGATGCACAAAGTGGTGCATGCATCAGGAGTTCATTTGCAGCAGCTAGAGGTCCTGATGTGCCCATTGTCTCTTTTTCTCTTTTCTCTTTCTCTTTCTCTCTCTCTCTCTCTGCAAATAAATGAATAAATACTTTTTAAAAGTTTTAAAAATATTTACTTGCACATGTGTACATGAACCTCAGGGTCTCTTGAGATTGCAACCAAATGTCTGTTCAGTTTTATGTGTGAACCCAGGCTGACAGGATTTGCAAGCAAGTGTCTTTAACCACTGAGCCTCCTCCCAAGGCCCGTTGTTTGTTGTTTTCTTTCCTCTATTTCTTTTTTTTTTTCTTTCTTTCCTTCTTTCTTTCTTTCTTTTTTTTTTTTTTTTTTTTTTTTTTCATTTTCCGGTTTTTACAAGGTAGGGTCTCACTCTAGTCCAGGCTGACCTGAAATTCACTATGTAATCGCAGGGTGGCCTTGAACTCATGGCGATCCTCCTACCTTTGCCTCCCGGATGCTGGGATTAAAGGCGTGCACCACCACGCCCGGCTCTTTCCTCTATTTCTTTTTAAAAATGCTACTACTATTTTTAAGTAGCTTTATAAATTTCAAAATACTTAGTTTTGGTTGGCTCCCTGCATCTCTTCCTCTCTCCCATTTCCCTACCTCCTAAGGTGCTGGCTTAAACCCTTCTTCCCCCATACTCTCTCCCCACTTTCAATCACATGTGTTCTTTTACCCTCCCCACCCATCTTCTTTAAGCCCTCTTTCTCCTCCTCTTCTGGGTTCCCTTTCTAGTGTCCTGGCCTCTTTACATACCTCACATAAATACAAACACATAAAATTTAAAATTTTGAAACTAGACTCCACGGATGAGAGAGAACATGAGGTGTTTGTTTTTCTGAGCCTGAGTTACCTCACTTAATATATTTTTCCAGTTCTATCCATTTTCCTGAAAATTTCAGAACTCATTTTCCTTTACAGCTGAATACAGCTCCATTGTGGGGCTGGAGAGATGGCTTAGCAGTTAAGGTGCTTGTTGGCAAAGGACCCAAGTTCGATTCCCCAGAACCCGTGTAAAGCTGGATATACAAAGTAGTGCATATGTCCGGAGTTCCTTTGCAGTGGTTAGAGGCCCTGACACGCCCATTCTCTCTCCCCTGCCTTCTCCCTCTCTCTCTAAAATAAATAAATATTGTTTTTAAACCCCCTTGTGTATATGGACCACATCCTCATCATCTGTTGATGAACATTTAAGCTGATTCCATTTCCTGGCTCTCATGAGTTGAGTAGCAATGCACATGGATGTGCAGGTATCTCTGTGGCAGGATATAAATTTCTATGTGTATATGCTCAGGAATGGTATAGCTGGGTCATATGGTAGTTCTAATTTAGTTTTTATTAATTTTTGTTTATATTTATTTATTTATTTATTTATTTATTTATTTATTTGAGAGCAACAGCCAGAGAGAGAAAGAGAGACAGAGAATGGGCACACCAGGGCCTCCAGCCACTGCAAACGAACTCCAGATACATGTGCCACCTCGTGCATCTGGCTTACTTGGGTACTGGGGAATTGAGCCTTGAACCCGGGTCCTTAGGCTTCACAGGCAAGCACTTAGCCGCTAAGCTATCTCTCCAGCCCCTAATTTAGTTTTTTGAAAATCCTCCTCTCTGATTTCTTTAGTTTCTGTACTAGTTTACATATCTGCTAGCAATGAATGAGGGATTCTTCTTTCCCCACATCCTTACCAGCATTTGTTGTCATTTGTTTTCTTGATCATAACCACTCTTGGCTAGGGGAATGTCAGAATTTTCCTACATTGGATTTGTAGCCCTTGCCAGTTCTGCCAAGTGTGAGCCCAAACTTCATGGAGGTGGAGGTTCAAGACACAGCTTCTCTGGTTTTTTGGCACAAAGTCTTTCTCCAAGGCATGACTCTCATCTCGCCCAGCCCAGGGCCTCCCTCATGGGTTGGGTGGGAGAAGGGTCTGGGGCACAGGGGAACAGGAAACCTTGCTTCCCCCAACCACAGAGCCCCATGTTATGGCAAGAAGTCATGCTATGTGACCTGGGGAAGTTGTAGGCCATGCAGACCAGCAGGGAAGGAAAAGAGGGGCTTTCTCCAGAGGGATGAGATGACCTTGATGCTGATACAGTCCCTGTTTGGGGTGGGGGATGTCAATCCTGGGTGAGCAAGGCTCCCAGGGCCATTATTCCATATTATTTCCCAACAATTCATTTGACTTATAGAGGAAAAGTCAAAAGGAGAAGTATCTTGTCAAGGTCACAGGCAAGTCAAGCTTTGGACCCAGCTCTCCTGACTTGGGCATGGGGCTGGCTCAATCGAAAGCCCTCCTGAGGGAACCTGGGAGTGGTGGCATCTGGATCAGAGAGGACATTCTCAGAAGTCAGCGCCAGTGTGACCCAGTGGGAGGGACATTCATGTCTCATTTTGGTTTATTTTGGAGAAGCCCTCATCTTTTGCAGAACTGTTTCCTATGATCCTTGCTAAAATTTACACCAACTGCTGCCTGAGGCAGAGACTGACTCATCGACCAGAGAGAAGAGGCCAGGTCAAAAATCAGCCCATCCTGTGTGACCCTCAACAGGCCACTGCACATGGGTAGCATAAATCTATGTATGGTTCCCCACCTTGCAACCCTCCTCGGCTATCCTGTGCAGGATTTGTAGGCTTGGGGGATTATGGGGAGTTCAGACTGCTCTGACCCAAACACAGCTGGCCAGGATGCAGGGTGACTGAGGAAAAGGGCCAGACTGCAGAATTTAATGTACGTTCAAGTCTTGATTCTTCTGTTACTTGCTCTGTGACCTTGGCCAGCTCCCCCCTCCTCTCTGTCAGGACAGATACTCATCAGAGAGAAGGGGAGAACTGACAGAAGAGTTCTCAGGGCTGTGTCTGACAGGAAGCACCGCCCACCACAGCATGGGAGCTGGTTTGAGGTTCCTCAGCATTCTAGAGTAGCAGCCCTGTGGCCTGGGTCCTGGCTTGGTCTGGGGAGATGCCATGATGGAGCAGCTATGGTCCATGCCATTTGGAGCTCAGTGCCAACCCAACCAGGAAGTAGCAGCAGCAGCAGCAGTATGTAGCATGGGACTGTAGCAGAGGGACCCCAGAAGAGGGAGGAACAGTGTTGCTTAGCTTCAGGAAAGGCTTCATAGAGACACAGGCTGTTTGTCAAACCATTGACCAATCAGAAAGGACATTGGCTGAAAACCATCTGGAGGACCCTTCAATGTCTGCCTGCTGATTATTAATACTTTGGGAAGGGGCATTTGATTTAAGTCCTGATGGATACATACGAGTTCATCTAATAGGTGGGGAGGAAGGACACTCCAGGGAGAAGGAACAGCATGTGTTAAATATTGAAAACTGGAGAAATCCTGGCA
Source organism: Orientallactaga sibirica (assembly GCA_036365145.1). NCBI lineage: Eukaryota > Metazoa > Chordata > Mammalia > Rodentia > Dipodidae > Orientallactaga > Orientallactaga sibirica. The sequence goes on along the minus strand of JAEOAD010000034.1, from coordinate 10,444,159 downwards.
CACTTGCATATATTGGCCAGGCCTCAGGCCAGCAGAAAAGGGGACAATTATTTTCTTGAATGTCGTAAATGCCCAAGACCAACAGCCCTATAGCAAAAGACAGATTAACAGGAGAAAAGCAGGAAAAAATATTTGATCATAGTTTTACACAATACACAGGAGCCTTGAGACTGAACCCCCAAGACCCACAGTGAACATTTAGGGTCAGTGAACATGGACAGGTGTGCACAAACGTGATGGGACCAAAAGAGAACGAGCTTTGGGAATGGCCTGCGCTCCCCACAAGGTCCAAACCAAGTGAGGTCTGTCCTCTCCGTTTCTTTTTTTAATTTTTATTTATTTATTTGTTCATTTATTTATTAGAGACAGAGAGGGGGAGAGAGAGAGAGAATGGGCATGCCAGGGCCTCTAGCCACTGCAAACGAACTCCAGACGCATGCGCCACCATGTGCATCTGGCTTACGTGGGAACTGGAGAATCGAACAGGGGGTCCTTAAGCTTCTCAGGCATGTGCCTTAACTGCTAAGCCATCTCTCCAGCCTCATCTTGGATTCTTTTTGGCCCCTTAGTTGGAGCGTTTTGTTCCTCCTAGGAGTGGGACAGAACCCTTTCTGCCATGGGTGTCCTAGAGCCTACCACCAAGCATGGTGAGAGAATCTCCCTGTAGCCAGTACCTCCAGGGAAAAGCAGGGAAGATGGAGTGACATTTAGAGATTGAGTTCTAGTCTCTATGAGCCACTTTGGGGTGGAGGAATTCTGGTTTGTCTTTCCTCAGGCAAGGAGGAGAGTGAGAGAAAGGAAGATGGAGAAAGTCCCAGAGGAACTTTGCTTCCCCTTGGGCTATCATTTTTCTGTGCCCCAGTTGGGATAATACATCTGGAGTGTAGTATGTGTTAGGGAGGGGCGGGAGATGAGAACAGGAAGGTCTTGAATGGCACTAAGTTTAGGCAACACATATCTGATGTGGCATTCCATATAAGTGGCCCAGATGAGCAGGTACCATGGTGAAAACTTCCAAAGTCTGGACACCACTCCTGTCCTAGGCCCATGATATCTGCCTGGGGGGCAGAGCTGTGACTATAGTCTGGGCCTAAATTCTACTCTTTTTTTGTTTGTTTGTTTTGTTTTTTTGAGGTAGGGTCTCAGTCTAGCCCAGGCTGACCTGGAATTCACTCTGTATTCTCAGGGTGGCCTCGAACTCATGGATATCCTCTGTTGCAGTCAGGTTCGCATTGCTGGCAGAAATCACCCAACTAAAAGCAGCTTGTGGGAAAAAAAAGAGGTTTATTTTGGCTTACAGGCTCAAGGGGGAAGCTCCATGATGGCAGGAAAAACGATGGCATGAGCAGAGGGTGGACATCACCCTCTGGTCAACATAAAGTGGACAACAGCAACCAGAGAGTGTGCCAAACACTGGCAAGGGGAAGCTGGCTATAATACCTATAAGCCCATCCCCAACAATGCTCTACCCCCAGGAGGCTTTAATTTCCAATTGCCGTCAGCTGGGGAGACTAGCATTCAGAACACTTAAGTTTATAGGGGACACCTGAATCAAACCACCACATCCTCCTACCTCTGCCTCCCGAGTGCTCAGATTAAAGGTGTGTGCCACCACGCCTGGCTAACTCTACTCTTTTGGTAGAGGGCTGGCAAGGGTGATCCAGAAAGATAGGATTAGTCAAGGGACTTTAGAGAGAATGCAAGGAGACTATGGCAGGTACTTGGATACAGAGTGGGACCCATGCAGTGGGAGGTGAAGACCTGAGTGACTGGTTTCCAGTCTATACCCACTCCTCCTCCTCTGAAGTGGCACTAAAGCTTCCTGTCAGGTCAAGAAAAACTCAGGAAACTTTGAGAACAAGGTGCCTGGATCCACACAAACTGCTTGCAGTTTATATGCTATGTGATCATGAGTCAGGCACAAACTCTCTCCGGGCCTCAGGGTCCCCACCTGCAGCAGTGGGAAACCTAATGATTTATCTTTTGGAAGTAAAGAAAGCCCCACACTGACCATCTTCTGCTAGCCACTCTGGCCTGGCACCATACAAGGACTTCCATCTTAAGCAGCGCTGTGTGTGAACTCCAGCTTGGGACACACTGGATGTTTAACTTTGCATAAGTGCTGAGTGCCGGCTCACCTATCCTCACGTGCAGAACGGAGACCTGACTGTAAGGTTGAAGCATGCAGGCTAAAGGAGAAGCAAGATAACAATGGTGTAGTGGAGCATCACGTTTCCTCCCTCCCTTCCTCGCTGCACACATATGAAATTGGAGATCTGTGGTTGCAAGGAGGGACGCTATCATTTATGGTTCTCCAGTGGGGCACAATGATTAAGTCATAAACAACTATAAATCTGGCTGTCCTGGAGAAGCCGGAATGTATGACCTCCAGTGACCATCAGAGATTCAGGGATGGAGATGGAGAGACAGAGATGGGGACACAGCTGTGAAGAGACATGAGTAGGCGTGACCTTTGGCAAGAGAGTATTGTGTACCCAGCCTGCTTTCAGAGGCCTTCTTTGTAGGATATGCCAGCTGGCAGGCTCCTGTGTGTCCTGTGTCCCCAGGGAACTGTGGTAAAGTGTGGCTGGCCTGTATAGCTGCTACACTGGGAACGACCTGTTATAATCACATGGCTCCACTTGTGTTGGATAGCTCCATCCTTTTTCCAGAGATGGGATTTCCTGCTGGAAGACCCCATTATAGCTGAGTTACTAACTCAAGAAACTTTTTCCGTTACTCAATACATTTCTGGCTCCTTCACTGATAAGTACCTGTCCTAGGAACCGGTCCATGGATGTTTGAACCCCCAAACCAACCATCTCTTTCCCACTGTTGGTCTGGCCTAAGCCCTCCAGGCTCCCAGCTCTCGGCATACATGAACTCTCAGCTTTCAGGAATAGAGGGAGGCCTGTGAGCCTGCCGAGCAGCTTTCCTTTCCTGCTTCCTTCCTCGGCCTCTCCAGAGGGGCTACAATGTGGCTGACTGGGGTTGGGGGGAATCTTTCCAGACCCTTCTCTGCAGGGCCCCTCAATACACTGTCACAGGCAAGGCCTGCATTCCTCCACCCTTAATGCCTCCTCTGGGAACACAGAGAAACCTGAGCTAGCTGGCCAGCTATGGCTGCAGACCAGAGGAGGTGGGCCTAAGTTGGGGAGAGGGGCTCCATTCCTGCCTTCCCTGAAAGTAAAAAGCGAAAAAGCCTTCCTCCCCAGCTGCTGGGTCTTCAAGGCCAGGGGAGCCAAGTGTTGGCTTTTGCTAAACCCGCCTAGGAAGAGGTGCTGGGAGAAAGGACTCTTTGGAAAGGTACAGGGATTTGTTTTCCCTTCCTACCAGGCACAAAGGTCATACCACTTGAGTCCCTTCACAGCCCCTTCAGGTATTCAGACAACAGAGCAGAGTGCTAGCAAGACCAAAACCAACCAGAAGTGTGAGGTTTCTAGCCTGGTGTCACACAGCCTGAAAGAGAAAGGGCTGGGATTACAATCAAAGTTGGTCCCACAACACCCCCAAGACCTCTAAGTCCATATGCCCCAGGTACAGCTGGAATTCTTCTCCTTCCCACATACCTCTCCCTGACTAGGATATGAAATTGTTCCCATCAGAATTTAGTCAGTCCATTAATATTAAACCCACACCCCACTATATGCCTGGAATCTGACAATAGGGGTTCATTAGAGGCTGGGAGTGTAGCTCAGTGGTAAAGTGTTTTCCTAGCATATGCTAGTCGGCTTCCAAGGCCTTCCCATGTCCTTAGGGTTTAGAGTAATCTGCATGCTAATAGCTGTACTGTGGAATGTTGTTTTCTGAGTTCCCAACAAAAGAATTGAAATTTAAAGTTCTGAGGCCAGAGCGACCCCTTTACAGAGCCTGAGGAGGGGCACAGATAGGCTCTGATGCCAGGGTGTATAGGCTGGTAAGTTCTGGTTATTAACTGAGAGGGGCCAGGGCTAGAGCTCAGTGATGGGCACTTGCCTACCATGTGCAAGGCTCCAGGTTCAGTTCCCAGGAATTTCCCCAAATTTGGGTTGGGGGGATGGCACAGTGGATAAAGCACTTGTTGCTCAAGCTGGCATACTCCAGACCCCGCATACAAAGCCTGAAGTTCTGGAAGGCTTCTGTTAACCCAGCATGCTGATAGTAAGATGGGAGGTGGAGACAGGAAGATTTCCCAGAAGCTTGTGGCTAGCACAGAAAACAAACAAACAAACAAACAAAAACAGCAGAAAAAAATCCAGAGAGAGAAACTCTACTTCAAAGGGGTGGACAGGTAAGTTGTCCTCCATGCATATGTCATGGTGCCCACACTTGCAGGCACACACACACACATACAAATAAATAAATAAATAAATAAATAAATAAATAAATAAATAAATAAATAAATAAATAATAGTAAGTGGAAAAACCTAAACTTGCTTGATAAATGTCTGGGAATTGTAAGGCAATAGTTGATGGCTTGATCTCAGCCAAGTGGAAGGAGTCACAACATGGCAACCAACAAACACTACAAATAAGGGCTTAAAAAATAATCTCGAGGGCTGGAGAGATGGCTTAGTGGATAAGTGCTTGCCTGTGAAGCCTAAGGACCCAGGTTCAAGGCTCAGTTACCCAGAACTCATGTAAGCCAGATGCACAAGGTGACGCATGCATCTGGAGTTCATTTGCAGTGGCTGGAGGCCCTAGTGAACCTGTTCTCTCTCTCTCTCTCTCTCTCTCTCTGTCTGTCTCTCTGTCTGTTGAATAAATAAATAAAACATAAACAAAAGAATTAAAAAAATAATAATCTCGAATTGGGCCCAGAATAGTGGCACATGTTTTTAATCCCAGTACTTGGGAGGCAGAGGTAGGAAGATCGCCATGAGTTCAAGGCCACCCTGAGACTACCTAGTGAATTCCAGGTCAGCTTGGGCTAGAGTGAGACCCTACCTCGAAAGAAAGAAAAAGAAAAAAAAAAATCTTGAACCAGGAATATGACTCAATGGGTAATGTACTTGCCATTCAAGCATGAAGACATCAGTTCAGATCCCTAGTTCTCATACAAAATGCTAAGCATGATGGCTTATGCCTGTAATCCCACCACTGGGGAGGCAGAAATCAGAAATTCCTGGGGCTAATGGTTTGCTAGACTAGCTACAGTGAGACCTGGCCTCCAAAAAAAAAAAAAAGTTACTGGGGCTGGAGAGATGATTCAATGGTTAAGGCGCTTGCCTTCAAAGCCTAAGGACCTGGGTTTGATTCCCCAGTGCTCATGTAAAGCCAGATGCACAAGGTGGTGCACGTGTCTAGAGTTCATTTGCAGTGGCTAGAGACCCCATTCTCTCTCTTTCTTTGCTTCTCTCTTTCTCACTCATAAATAAATAAGTAAACTTTTTTTTTTAAGTTGCTGTCCTTTTCCCTTGCTAACCAGTCTTCTGCCTTAGGGGGGGTCAGCTACGAGCCTTTGTGATGAATGGGGAAGGAACTGTGACATTCCTTTCCTATAATACTGCCGCTCCCCCCCCCCCACACACACACATGTCCCACATACTAACTCCCAACCTGGTAAGCAAGAAGTTCTGGCCTGCAATTCCTGATGCAGGATCTATAGCCCTCAGGGGCACAGTGACTGGCTCAAGGTCCAGTATGTAGACTCAGAGTACAAATTATAGTATTCAGCCACAGGCCTCAGGCAGAACCTGTGAGGGTCAAACAGTTACCTATCGTGGGGGTCTGCCAAGCACAGAGTCTACAACTTGGAGCCATGCAGCAGTCACACAACCTCTTTCTTTAGGGGCTTTGGACCCACTACCTCTCCCCCAGGGTGTTTATCTACAACTGTACCTTCTCAAGGGAGTCACCCACAAACAGCAAATAGTGTACTAACCAGGTCCCTCAGAATATCACTAGGATAGGAAAGTTCACCTTTGCAGTTTCCACCATGACTTGGGGGGGGGGGTGCTAGTTTGGGGATAGGAGTAGGGAATGACAATGCCCAGACCCTCCCACAAGTCCCTTCTGAATCCAGATCTTCTGATTTTCAGCCTCAGATCTTTTCCTCTCCCATTCCACTCCCAAGACAGCCCTGTATGTTCTGATGGCTGGAAAAACTGCATTGATCCTCAGCAAACTGGGCCCAGGGCTAAAAAAACCACAACCAAATTCTGCCTCTCCCTCCTGAGTATTCGCCTCACATTTGGGACTGATGCGGTCGGTCACTGGTCTTACATCCAAGGGACCTCTTGCCTCCATCTGTTCCAAGTGTACCCAGTCTGGATTTCTGGCCATGAAAGGAGCCCCAGCTGCTCATGGGCCCATCTATTTGCTGTTTGGCGCACCCATTCTCTCTCTATCTGCCCGCCCCCCCACCCCCCGCTGCTTCTTTCTCTCTCACACAAATAAATTAAATTAAGTATTTTGGAAAAAAAGGAATGTTCAAGAAAGGCTAAGTTCTAGGTGTTCATTATGGGCTAGCTGAACCAGCATGGATTGGGATGCATGCAGGGAGGAGCCAGGAGGGAGACCTGGGGAGATTGGGGACATAACCAGGTGCATTTCAGCCTCTTGCTGGGAGCATGGCCTCCAGCAAGTCCCATCTGTGTAAAGCAAGGGCTGAAACTGATGATCTCCATGGGCCTGTTCTGCCTTGATTTAAGAGGTTAACTTGGGACTTGGGTTCTTTCTGCATTCCAGTGGCCTCTAGGGTGTTCAGCAGTGTGAAGCAAGGACCAAGTAGGCAGAGGAGATAATAGTTTATCAGGCCCTATCGCAGGATCAGCCAAGCATTCAGGGCTTACAAAATACTTCCCTCAGGACAGGAAGAGGCAATGATACTAGCACTTAATGTGACATTCCTTAGAGCCTTCCCAGTGCCACCCCCATTTCCCCAGAGCCAGCTTTCTTAAGAGTTTGTTGTTGTTGTTGTTGTTGTTGTTGTTGTTGTTGTTGTTGCTGCTGCTGCTGTTTTTGTAATATAACCTCATACGACCATTCTAGTCCCAAGACAGGATAACTGTTCCCATGTCACAGATGAGAAAAGCTGAGGTCCAGAAAAGAGAGGTGGACTGCTGGAACTTGTACAACAAAGTGGCAGATAAGCTTCCAAGCCTCAAAAGAACTCATGCCTGGGCTCTTTTAACAGCCCTACAGATGGCAGGAGCTGAGAATAAAATTGTATTAGCCCCAAAGCCAAACCTCATAAGAAATCAGGGGTACCTGTAAGGAGATTGTTTCTCTTTTCTTTGCCCCTCCAATATTTTGGTTTCTAAAAATGTTTTTATTTACTTATTTGAGAAGGAGAGAAAGAGAGTGAGTATGGGCACACAAGGGCCTTTTGACACTGCAAGCTAACTCCAGACACATGCTCCACTTTGTGCATCTGGTTTTATGAACATACTAGGGAATTGAACCCCAGCCAGTAGGCACCTTTAACTGATGAACTATCTCTCCAGTTCAACATTTTGTTTTTCTTGTCCCCCAAGTAGACTGTGTATTTTTCAGGGCAAGAGTCTCAGCTGAAATTTCTGTTATTTCTCATAGAAGAGGGAGTTATCAATTAGACAGATTTTTAGAATACCATGCAGTCACAAAAAGCAAGCAGATCTTTAAGGAGTAATAAGAAATGAGGAAAGCACAAGGTGTGAGTGTGGATTATATGCTATGCTGCATACAAAAAAAATCGTTATAAGAAATATACACATGCCGGGCGTGGTGGCGCATGCCTTTAATCCCAGCACTCGGGAGGCAGAGGTAGGAGGATCGCCATGAGTTCGAGGCCACCCTGAGACTACATAGCTAATTCCAGGTCAGCCTGGACCAGAATGAGACCCCACCTCGAAAAAACAAAACAAAACAAAAACAAAAAGAAAAAAAAAGAAATATACACAGCCCCATTCATTCATATACATACGCAAACACATGCACACACGCGCGCTCACACCCACACACTCACCAAACAGGAACCCAGAATGTTCGGGCAACATAGCTTCTCATGAATGAGGATGAAGTGGTCGAGGGACAGGGGTAGAAAGGCACTTTTAACTCTGTTGTACCTTTTAATTTTGGACTGCGGACAAATGTTACCTATTTAAAAAAAAAAAGCCAGGCACAGTGGTTCATACCGTTAATGTCAGTAAGCTGAGTTCAAAGCCAACCTGGGGCTACACAGTGAGTTTCAGGTGAGCTCCTGTCTTGAAAAAATATAAAACAAACAAAAATTATAAAGGTTAAAATAATTCAAAAGTCCAGCTTGGTGGTGCATACCTTTAATTCCCTCACTCAGGAAACTCAGATAGGAAGATTGCTGTGAGTTCAAGGCCAGCCTGGGGCTATAGAGTGAGTTTCAGGTCAGCCTGAGTTAGAGTAAGACCCTGCCTCAGGAAAAAATTTAAAAAAACTCAAAGCTCAAGATAGGCTTGCTACATAAAAAAAAAAAAAAAGGGCCACATGATGGTATGTTTATATGTGGGGGTGTGAGGTTTTATGTCCTACATCCCAGTCATTACCAAAATTTCCCAGGGTGACCTGGGAAACAGGTAGCCCTAGAAGGCCAAGGTTGATTTCACCAACTGGGCACTGGTGAGGGTCACTCAGGGAGTGATGGCAGAGTCAGCACAAAGAGAATCGTGATGGCTTCCCTGACCAGTGGGGTTTGCTGCTCCTGAAACTGTGACTTCACAGGACACACAGATGTCAGGAGGTAGAGTGAGAATCAGCAGCCCAGAGTCACCCTCGCCCCGCTGTGCACTTGATATACTGTCAGCGACAAGTCCACTAATGCAGTGAGTGAGTGGCCTTTGCAAACAACCAGGGATTCCTGACCTCTTGTTAATCTTCCAGACCAAAGCACATTCATAGAGAAAGGGGTAACTGTAAATAATCACACCCAGGTGGCAAAAGCAAATGAGACCCGCTAGGGTCAAGGGGACTCTCACCACCAATGGAGCTGGTCAGCTGGCAAGCCCAGAGTCCCAACTTTTTATTATTATTATTAATTTTAAGGTAGGGTCTCACTCTAATGCAGGCTGACCTGGAACTCAATATGTAGTACCAGGCTATCCTTGAACTCACAGAGCTCCTCCTACCTCTGCCTCTCGAGTGCTGGGATTAAAGACGTGAGCTATCACGCCCAGCATTCCCAACTTTTTGGAGGCTGAGGATTGCTAGAGCCTGGGAGTTTGAAGCCAGCCTGGACTACATTGTGAGACCCACCCCAATCTCAACAACAAATAAATGCGATAGATGATTGATTGATTGATTGATTGATAGATAGATAGATAGATAGATAGATAGATAGATAAATTAAAAATTCCTCGCCTGCAAATGCCAGCAAAGACTTTAGGGAAAGCCTACCAAACCCTACCCAGATTTACACTTCCTTCCTTCTCTAGGTGTCAGGGCATTTGATCTATAGCTCGTGAGTCACCACCCCAACCTGAAGATGCCAACAAAATAAATGTCCTGTACAGAGGTCACAGGCTAGGTGACACCAAGGGTGGCAGGGGGAGAGTCCTCACTGCTTCCCAGGTAAGGTGCACAGTGAACTGCGGTTTCTCTTCCCCTGGTGCCCAGCAATAGCAAGACAACACTTTCATCCTGAAAGTCTCTGGGGTGGGCATAGAGCCTGCCCCCACCCCCAGACCACATTCCCAGCTGTGGCTGGCCGTGGGAGGAGCGGGCAGGCCTGGTGCACAGGGAAGATGGCCATTCTAATTCTTGGAGACATTTTGTAAGTACCTCTTGGAGGTGACTCATTTCGGGACTTCTGAAAAGTTTTTTGATTAAAAAACACAAGAGGTGGTGGGCTGGAGAAATGGCTCAGCAGTTAAAGGTGCTTGCTTACTTGCCAGACCTGACCACAGGATTTGACTCCCCAGCACCCACCTAAGCCAGATGCACAAAGTGGTGCATGTGCCTGGAGTTTGTTTGCAGTGGCAGGAGACCCTGGTATGCCCATACTCACTCTCTTTCTGTCTGCCTCTTTTTCTCTTCTCTCTCTCTCTTTTTGAGGTAGGGTCTCACTCTAGCCCAGGCTGACCTGGAATTCACTATGTAGTCTCAGGGTGGCCTTGAAATCACACGGCGATCCTCCTCCTACTTCTGCTCCCAAGTGCTGAGATTAAAGGTGTGCGCCACCATGCCTGACTTTTCTCTCTCTTAAGTAAACAAAATAAATTGTTTTAAAGTATGAAGGGCTGGGGTTGCCTTGTATCTTCCCTCCACCCCCAAGCTGGTGGGATGGGGGTACTACGGGGAATTGGAGTGTCTCTGTCCAGATTGAGCCTGACTTTCCTCCCAGCATATCAGCAGGGGTCGGGACCATCTACACCGGACCCAAGCTAGTGAGAAGAAAGTGGAGAAGAGAAGGGGGAAGGACAAGAAGACGGTGGGTGTAACTCTACCCACCCCTTCAAGTTCCATATTCTTCTGACTATGGAAGCCTGAGGTGAGCCATCTGCCTTCTCTGTTCCTGAATTATAGGCACTGGGAATGGGAAGGAGGTGAGATGGGCCTCTTTATTCTAATACTCAACCACAAATAACTCACCTACAGCCAGACATACCACTGGTTCTATGAAGTGAGGCATGTTGGTTGGCATCTCTGAATCTCAGTTTCCCATCTTGGACACAAAGACAGTGTAAATATTTGTTCTAGGAGCTCAGAGAAGCTAGAGACCTGCTCTGTAAAAGTGGGAGGTGCTAGTCCCCTCTTCTGTGGTTGGGCCCTGTTCCCTAGGCCCTCCCTCTTCATGGGACCTAGCCAGCATATAGCAGGCCTCTAGCCATATCCCTACTACCTCACATAGACCTCTGTTCAAATGTCCCCTCAACAGAGAGGTCTTCCCCCTTGTTCCTTATGAGAAAACATCCTTGGGCCACCTACCTCTTTCTTGCTTAATTTTCTCCACCCAATGTACTGTCCTTTAATGATGAACATTTCCAGTGTCTTCCTCTTACCCTGCCTCTCTCCCCCTACCCTGAATCCCCAGGAGTCAGAGATCTATCTATCTGTCTCCTTCATAGCTGTATCCAGTGCCTGCACTAGGACCTGGCACCTGACAGATGCTCTTAGATACACAGTAGTTGAATGAATGTGCGGCATGTGGCATGAGTAAGGCTCATATCACTGATACCCTAGTCACCCCACACCACACTATCTTAACACTTCCTTTCTTTCTGTTATTGTTTGTGGTGTTTACTTCATGCTTAACTTTTCAGTCTATGTGACATTTATTGTGATCTGTATCATGCGAGGTCAGGGCATAAACAGGCCTTCAACTAAACAATTTGCAAGATGGCCCATCCTCCCCCCTCCTCCCTGGTTGATGTGTAACAACTGCATTTTTTTTTTACTGTGATGATGAGATATTTTTTTAATTATTATTTTTTTATTGACAACTTCTATACTTACATACAAAAAAACACATGATATTTCCCTCCTCTCCCCATTCCACTTTAGAGCTCCAATCTCCATCATATCCCCTCCCTCTCTCCATTAGTCTCTCTTTTAATTTGATGTCATCATCTTTTTCTTTTATTAAAGGGTCTTGCGAAGGTATTGCTAGGCACTGCAAGGTCATGGATATCGAGGCCAATTTCTGTCTGGGCAGTTGCATTGTAAGAAGTCATACCCTTCCTTTGGCTCTTCCATTCTGTCCGCCCCCTCTTCTGCAATGGTCCCTGAGCCTTGGAGGGTGTGACAGAGGTGTTTCAGTGCTGGGCACTCCTCCAGCCCTTCTTCTCAGCACTATGTTGCCTTTTGGGTCATCCCAATGGTCATTGCCATCTGAAAAGAGTAGCTTCTCTAACCAGAAGTGAGAGTAGTGTTAATATATCCAGCTATAGCACTCCTAGGTATATATCCAGAGGACTCTTCTCACTACTTTAGAGATACTTGCACAGCCATGTTTATTGCTGCTCTATTTACAATAGCTAAGAAATGGAACCAGCCTAGATGTCCCTCTACAAATGAATGGATAATGAAGATGTGGTACATTTACAAAATGGAGTTCTACTCAGCCATAAAGAAAAGTGAAATTATGAAATTTGCAGGGAAATGGATGGATCTGGAAAGGATTATATTAAGTGAGGTAACCCAGCCTCAGAAAGCCAAACGTCACATGTTCTCTCTCATATGTGGATCCTAGCTACAAATGTATAGACTTATGTGTGAAATGGAACCAAAAATAGGTACTAGAAACCACTAAGCTGGTAAAAGGCTATAAGGGAGGCAGGAGAGGGAAGGAGTTAAGTGAATGGTATTGCACATATGTAAGTAGAAGAACTGATTACAGGGAGGGGAATGGCCTAAGCGAGGCCATGGGAAGAGAATGAGTAAAAGAAGGGCAGGGGGAGGGTGAATAAGACTTATATAAACCTACTTTTTTGAATAATGGCACATTTAGAAGCTGTAGACTGTTACTAGAAAATTTTCAGTGCCTGGGATGGGATACCATCCAGTGAGTTGTTGACCAAGGAGGTCCCGGTAGCCTCCAAAACATTAAAGGCTATTTCCAAAGCCCTTGGAAACAGATGATAAGACCCTATTGCTGAAGACATCTCTTGCCTGAGAGGCAAGGTCACTGAGAAAGCAAGCTGGTGCTGAGCAGAAAACCTCCCTGTAGACCAGCCAACTGAAAGCTGGAAAAAAGCTGCAGGGCATGCAGCCTTATGGGAGACAGAAGTCATCAGCAATGAAAACAGTGAACACTGAACATCCAAGTTTGGCCAGACAGGCCCAATGACTGAATGGTGCGGTGCAATAGTGGCATGTCTGCTCTTGGGGTAACCAACTGCTCCATAATTGGACTGAAGGCCCTCTCTATGGGAGGGAATACATACCTGGTACTGAAAATCCTAAACAAAATTCTATGGCAGGGGAGGTCATGAGCCTTAGGGATATAAAGCCTGTGCTTGTCTGGCTAAATGTATATATTATTCCCACCAACCTACCCTGAAAGCACTACGCCTAATGTTCATATTCACATATTAACACCTGCATTTTTATCAATAAGGGCAGTGGCCAACCTGCTGTTTTGGGCCACAGACTGCCATTCCCTTCTTACACTAGCATCCCAGACCAGGGTAGCCCAATGACCAGGCACTAGAATCAGACATCTGTAATCAGCTTCCAGCCTAACCACTCACCACCTGGGGGACTTTGGATGCCAGTGTTATTTTCAAGCCTCATTGATACCATCTGTAAAATGGGCATGGCCATGGCATAATGCCTCCTTCATAGACTGAACCCCCATCAGGCAGACAGAGCAGACAGCAGGAGTCTTGTACACACACACACACACACACACACACACACACACACGAGGTTATAACTGGTTGCTATGGACTTAGCTGAGACACTAGCCTCCAGCACACAGCCACTGTGCCCAGCCCAGCACGGTAGCCACTCCTTCTTGGGGTCAGAAGCAGTAAGGGTGAAAACAGTATAGTCTGGGCCAGAAGCATCCCCTTTAGGGAACAGGTAGGTGTCTCTTTAGAAAGTAAAGCCTCTCAGAGAAGGTAGGACTTCCTAGAGGGGGTGTGAAGCATCCACTTTTACTGGAGGCTTTTATTCCTTCCAGAAACCTCTGTACACTGTCCCTTGCTGGCTCTGGGTCCATAGGAAACGAGGAATGCCACAAAGAGGTAACACTGGTGCTTTGAGGGCAGGGGCATCGGGATACCCTTGGAGCCTACTTCTGTGTGTGCATTCAGCTGGCGCACAGTAAGCGCCTGTTGGGTCGGTTTCGGTCGGCTAGGGCTGCGATGCGAGCAGTGTCAGCTCATGGCCACCCCAAGGACTCGTGGAAGGGGGTCCACGGGTGGGTTGGCTGACTGCACACCTGCATCCCTAGTGTCTCGAGCCCACGAACAGCCGGGTTTGGCAGCCCAGGTTTGGAGCCTGGGCCTCAGTTTCCCCACCTTTGAAATGAGGAGGGGCCGTGGGAGGGGTCGCGGCGCGGGAGCGCGCAGCCCGGCGCGTCCCCCCCACCCCCAGCCTGCGTGGCGGCCGCGCGCGCACGAGCGCAGGGGGCGGGGAGGGGCGGGAGGCGCGCGCAGGCGGCGGCGGAACCCGGCGGACGAGCGTGCGGCCGCGGCGCTGCCAACTCGTGTGGGACCCGCGCGCCGCCCGCCCGCCCGCTCGCCCGCTCGCCCGCCGGCCCGCCGGCCCGCAGCCGCAGCCGAGGGAGCCCCGCCACGCGCCGGTGAGTGGCTCGAGCGGGGTGTGGGCCGGTGGAGGGGCGAGGGCCGGGCCGGGGGCGCGTGCGCGCACTCGCGCGTGCCCGGGGGCGCCCGCGGCGGGCCGAGGTGTCCACGGCGGTGCGACCCGGCGGCGCGTGTGCGCGGGAGTGCGTGCGTGTGCTCAGCTGAGGGCCCGGTTGGGAGTTTGGGGTGGAGGAATGCCGAGGAGACCGCTCCCGGTTATCTGTTTCTCCAGTGTTGACCGCGGGGACCCAGGAATTTGTAAAGCGCAGAACCAAGTGTGGGTCAGCCAGTGAGTATGTGTGCCCACGTGTCTGCGATTGTGTGCCCACGTGCGAGCCCGTGAAGGCAAAAGTGTGCAAATCCATACGAGTGTGAGTTGTTGTGGAAGCCGAGCCCACACACTCCCAGGCCAGTGTGTGGGATGTGCTCACCGATTCTGCCGTAGGCGTGGGGGGGGGGGGAGCCCTTAGTGGGTGCTGGGCTTGATTTGGTGAACCAGGGATGGGTGGGCAGACCTCGGAGCCTGGCAGGGCCTGGCACTGATGGAAGCCTTGGAGCGGGCCTTGGCAGGACCATGCACTGCTGCACAAGCTAGGCTAGGGGCTGTGGCGCCCACCTCATCTCTAGAGAACTTTTCCTTCCGTTTTTCTGAATACCCCTGAGTTCCCTGGCTTTGTTGGTGGCTCTCTCCAACTAGGCCAGATTTTGACCCGGTCCCCAGGCTTGGAGGTCAGGTCCTAAGGAAACTTAGGGACCCCAGACACTTGCCCTCTCTGACTGTCCTGGTAAATGGATACTGTTGGTCTGATTTGTTTGTGCTGAGCAGGGCTCCAAGTGCGAGCCCCCTAGACAATAACAATTGGGTCACAACACGTCTTCTCAAGGCTGTCCTTGCAGTTTTGACTGACAGTTTGTGTGTGTGTTTTGTGTGTGTTGAAAATCTTTGTAGTTGAAAGTCTTAGTGCTTAAGGCAAACTTCAGAATAGTCGAGCGCTCCCTGCTTTTGCAAATTTCAGCTTGCCTTTCTGAGGGGAAAATGTCGTCTTAGGAGTCTGGTGTGTGTAAAGGGGCACGTTTAAAACGTGTCGCTAATGGGAGAAGAATTTCATTGAAAGGGAGGTGGAGCGGCTGGAAAGGGCAGGCTCCCAACACAGGGAGCTTGTGAGTGAACTTTGGACATAGGGCTTTCAGCAAACAAAACCTGGAAGGAAACAAAAAAGACCCACATTCTTTTTTTCCTTTTTGTCCTGAAAAATGAAAAAAAAAAAAAAAACCAGAATCCCCACCTTCAGGGTTTGCTAGAACTACTCCCCTCCCCCAACAGGGCCAGGCCTTCCCTGCATCCCCCCACCCCCAAATAAAATATGCCTGTGGGGAGCTGTGGAGTGAGTCACTCCCTGGCAGAGGGCCCCACGGCAAACATTTGGGAAGGTTCTTGCCTAACTTCCCAGAAGAAAAGGCCTGGGATTTAAAATAAAATGGTCCCTGTGGTTTGTCAGCCTCTGCTTCTCGTCTGCTTCAGAAATGACTAAAAATGTCATTTTGCTATCTTCACAAAGTCAAGTCTCCGACGAAAGCAGCGGCCAGGTTGGTCTAGATTTAGAGCTGTTCAGGTTTCCAGAAATAGAGATCCTGGCCTGTCCAGGTGGTGTTGAGCAAGGAGGGAGGAGGGACAGGGGACAAGAAGGAATCACTTACTGAGTGCTTGCTATGTGCCTCGAAGGGTTCTAGGCGTCCATAACTCTCAGGGTACTCTGCTGCCACAGAAAGTGGCTTTTGGTTTTGTGCACAAGGAAACAAGTGCAGAGAGGTCAAGCATTTGTCCTAGGACAGCACAGAGGATGAATCCTGAGTCACCTGCCTGACTTCTCAGCCCTTCCTCTTACCACAGAGCCCAAGACTTGACGTTTGTTTGACTTTATAAGGTGCACAGCCTAGCCACTGAGGTCTTCAATACAGATATTCTCAATTAGGGTTCTCTGTGAGTTAGGAGTTATTATCTCCGTTTTACAGATAAAACCGAGGGCAAAAGAACTGGCTTGCATAATTCTGTCGAAGTAGCCCTATGGTTCAATCTTCCTTGAGCTGGCCATAGTGCCTTATTTCCTACCGTCTACTTACCAACACTTTGAGATGGGAACTATCATGGTGCCCATTTTATAGATGAAGAAACTGGGGCACATAGAGGCTATCTAGTGTGCCAAAGTTCATGTGCCAATGATATGGTCACCCTGGGATTTGAACTCAGGCCTTTCTGGGCAGAGCTCATAGTCTTCCACCTGAACTTGAAAACTTGACATGTTGAGTAACTCAGGCAGGGTCCTAACCTGGTAAATGGCAAAGTCAGAATTCAAACCCATGTCTGTGGTTCCAGGGCTGAAGTTCTTAAACCTTGAGGGTCACATCAGGCTGCCTCTGGCATATTGCAAAACTGAGAGGGTTCCGCAGAGCTTGCTGGGCTCTAGTCTTCAGCCACTGGCCTTCCTTGTCTGCACTTGAACCTCTGTCCAAAAGACCAGTGCCCAGGGCCAGAGCCACCAGTGGAAAGGTGCTGCAGTCCCTGGTTTGTCTAAGTGCCAGGGACCAGTTTCTTAAGGGAAATGTCAAAACAGTTGTCAAAAGGAGAGTAATATTTCCTTCCTCTTCTCAGGTTGGACCAAGGAGGGAGGGGAAGGGGCAGGGTAGAAATCCTGGTGACTCATCCAAGATTAGATACAGGTTGGAATCCAGGCGTGGTGGCTCATGCCTCTAGTCCCCAGCACTTGGGAGGCTGAGGCAGGACAATTGCCTTGAGTGCTAGGCCAGGCTGGACTTATGGCAAGTATGGAGCTAACCAAGCTTACATAGCAAGACCCTGTCTTCAAAAGAATCAAAACAAAACAAAAATCCTCAAAATAACTACACTCCATAGATGCAGGTTGGCACCTCCAGACTCATTGTGGGTACAAAGCGGGACTTTGCCCCGGGAAGAGTCCAGCATTCTGACCCTGAGGGATGGAGAGTAACCTACATCGGCCCTCACTCTCCATTCTGCTTACCTGACATAATCATTTCTATAAAGGTTTCTTTTCACTTGGATTCAGTCCCAGGCATGCCCCTTTTCCTTGTTCACTTCCATTTCTGGCATGGCTCTATCCTGGTGCTTGAGAGCAGACCCGTGTGAGGACCTGTGTGCTTTGGGCTGTGTGCTGCCCCTCACATGTTCCTTACTGTTAAAAGAAAAGGTATTCTACCCCTCCTCAAGGACGCCTGCAAATTGATGAACATTTGCAAATTGCTTTGAGATGCGTTAATTTAAGGTGTGAAATAATAGATCTTGTGTGAAGGCTCAGCCACATTTCTGGCATTGGTGGATTTCTCTCCCGTCTGGCCTGTGATTTGGGGAGGTAAAAATAGGCCTTGTTTCTACATTTTTATTCTTTTAAAAAAATTTCTGCTGATGTCATCATAAGAAGCAAAGTGCGTGTGCCATGGAAGTTTACTAGACCTGGAACTTGGGGCTCTGGGAAGCAGGATGCTCCTGAAACGGGGGTCATCTGGGGTGGCCTGGGTGTCTGTAAAGGGTTTCAAAGTGAGTGAGCAGCGAATAGATGGTCAGATTGTTCAGGGCCTCTGTGGGTTTTTGGCATTTGACCAACTTCTCATTCCTGACTCCCAGGTAATAACAAGGTAACATTTTTTGGAAAATGTTAATTAAAAAAGAAAAAAAAAAACAAAAACCCAAGCCACCAATTTCCTCCATTCCTGTCTGAATTGGGCAATGCACACAGTTCCATCCTCGGGCCAAACCTGAATGAAACTATGACCTTCTCAAACCCAATGTCCAGACAGAAGCAACATTGGGATTCGTCAGTTAGTGGCACAATTTCCTGTGACGTTATTAATAGGAACTTGAACTTGGGAGTATGATATGGCATTTTGACATCTGTCCCTCCAACAGAGTTGCTTACATGAAAACAGACCCACATCGACAGGCTGCACTATTATCTCTAATTCTGGATTTTTCCACAGGTGACTTCCCATGTGATCTGGCAGCAGAGGTGCTAGTCTTCTAGGCAGGCATCTTGGCCTGCACTGGGCAGGATCAAACACTCCCTGAGCCCTTGGCCACTGTTCCTGGAGCTGGGCACTGTGAGAGGGCCATTGGATTGCAGGTGGGGCCACCAGGGTCTGAAATACATTCATTTCCAAATGCCTTGATCCACACATGGGGCGGTTCTTTTTCTCTCAGACATCTGCGTGATGGTGACCTCATAGAAAAGAAAAAGGGGGCTTTGTGTAGGAATTCCATAGAGTGTGAAGGAATGCTGACTGGAGGAAGGGGGTGGGAAATTGCTATGGAGAGCCTGCAGCGCCTACATTTTCCCCAAATTGTTTAACCCTCGCACTTCAAAATCAGGAATGGTCTGTTTAAGGGAGCTCTTCCCTTGTCCCTGGGTGTCTTAGAAACTACTGGGGTTTCTTCCTTCCTCACACACACCATGTTGTTGCAAGTGGATGACAGTTGGAATTGTCCATGCCCTCTTGTTTCTGTACATGCCCTTTGTTCCTTGTCCTCAAAACCTTTAAGCTGGGATTTCTGGGAAGAGACCTGTAGGAGGACAGTTACTTTACCTGCTCTGGTCAGTCTATAGCTAGAAATTCACTGGCTCAGAATTCCAAGAAGAGCATCTCAATAGAGCATGGGGTGGAGACTGGGGGCTACTTGTGGTGGGCTTTGGATTTGGAAGCCATCTACCTCAATTACCAATTCTACAGAAGGGAAACTGAGGTCCCAAGAGAGGGAAGCACTCACTCACAATCACATTAAGAGTTTGAGCTTCAGAGGCTGGGGAGATGGCTCAGTGGGTTAAAAGTGCTTGCTTGCAAAGCCTGCTGGCTGGCTTTGATTCCCCAGTACCCATGTAAAACCAGATGTTCAAAGTGGTGCTTGTATCTGGGGTTCACTTGCAATGGCAAGAGGCTGTGGTGCACCCATACTTTCTCTCTCCTTGCAAATCAATAAAAATAGTTGGGCTGGAGAGATGGCTTAGCGATTAAAGCGCCTGCCTCCTAAGCCTAAGAACGCTGGTTCCAATCTCCAGCGGTTCCAATCTCCAGGTCCCACGTTTAGCCAGATGCAAAGTGACACAAGGGCGCAATGTTGCACTTGACTACAAGGGGGCGCACACATCTGGATTTCGTTCACAGCAGCTGAGAGGCTGCTGACGAGCCCATCTCTATCTGTCTTCCTCTTTCCTCTCCCTCTCTCTGTGTCTCTCTCTCAAAAAAAAAAAAAAAAAAAAAAAGTTATTTTGAAAAAAAAAAAACTATTTTGAGCTTTGGGACTAGGGAGATGGCTCCATGGTTAAAGTGTGTGCCCTCAAGCATGATGACCTGAGTTTGGGTCCTCAGTACCCATGTACAAGTGTCAGGTGTGGTGGTGGATGCCTGTAATCTCTGTGTGGAGAGGGGGAGACAGGGAATCCCTGGAGCTCACTTGCTAGCTAGTGCAGCAGAACTGGTGAGCTATAGATTTGATGAGAGACCCCGACTCAATGAATAAGATGGAAAGTGACTAAGGAAGACACCTAGTGTCATCCTCTAACCTCCGCATGCATGCATATACATGTACACATGCACTTTCACACACGTGTGCCTACACATATGAATGTGTAGACATGCATGCATACTACACACACACACACACACACACACACACACACACACAGGCCAGGTATAGTGGTGCACACCTTTAATCCCAGCACTTGGGAGGTAGAGGTGGGAGGATCGTCATGAGTTTGAGGCCAGCCTGAGACTACATAGTTAATTCCAGGTTATCCTGGTCCAGAGTGAGACCCTAACTCGAAAAAAACAAAAAAGAAGAAGAAAAAAAAACCCCAGAGCGTGAGCTTAGGCACCAAGTAGAGTGTGCTAGAGTCCCACTTAAACCCACCCCTCTGGTGAGCAAATCATTCACTGTCCTCAGCCTCGGTTTCCTTAATCTGGGAAGCAAGGACTAAATTATAACTCCATGAAACAAAACAAAGTGTACAGCATCTCATGCACGTGTCATGCTTGTTCCCCAGTGACCTAGACAGTATTTAATTCCTAAGGACCTGACCAGAGACACACATGCCAGGTCTTGGTTAGAAGGATCTTTGGGAGATGCTAGGTATGGTCTCCAGGTGCCTCCACGGTAGGTCCTTTTCTGTGATCATGAACCCTAAAATGAAGGAGAAGGACACAGTAGCAGGTTGGAAAGAGGTACCATGTAAGTGCCATGCTGGCCCTGTGGCATCTCAGAGAACTCTGTATTTGCTTTCTTACACATCCCCCCACCCCACCCCAGGGTGAGGCAAGTGAGCCCTCTCAGTTTTTTGGTGTGGAGTTGGAAAGTGTCTCGATGCCCGAGAGCTATGTGAACCACAGTATGTTATGAAGTGAGGCAGATGTTTTGTTAATTATTTACACAGTGTGGCCCAGCAGGCCTGTGCTGACAGGAGCGGCTGTCACAGACCCCAGGAGGACCGGAGTCCTCATGAAGGCTGCAAGGCCACGTGTGTTGTGGGCAACTTCCTGAGCCATTTGAGACTTCCTCATATTGGTTCTCCCTGGGGTGCAAGAGACACTCTTGCTTGGCTACCCCTCCTCAGACAACTTCTGAAGGAATTTGCCCAGCTTTTCACATATGAGGCCCACTAGGCTTGTGAGGAGGAGAGGGCTGAGGGCTGTGAAGAATCTCTCCTGACAGAGATCTCTTGTTCAAGCTTCAGGGGAAGTGGGCCAGTGATACCAAGCAGTGTCCCTCAAGTGTTACATCCTGTTGGAGTAATTTGCCTCAGAAATCCATTGTTAGAATTCAAATTCTGAAAAGACAGGGGTCTGGGATCAGAATTGTCTATGAAAGGCCACTAAGGATGAGGGGAGGGGTAAATTTACCCTGCCTTCCTGTCACCTGTTTACACACAGGGAGGCTTTGCCCAGGAGTCCTTTTTTCAGAAGAGGTGCTTACAAGGAACATCCAGATTAGAGAAAAGCATAGAGACAGAAAGGGAATAGTCAGGCTAGAGAATCTGGTAGAGGCAGAAAGTAGCTTGTTGAGCCAGGCATGGTGGTGCATGCCTTTAATCCTAGCACTAGTACTCGGGAGGCAGAGGTAGGTAGAGCACCATGAGTTCGAGGCCACCCTGGGACTACATAGTTAATTCCAGGTCAGCCTGGGCCAGAGTGAGACCCTACCTCAAAAAAAAAAAAAAAAAAAAAAAAAAGAGAAAAAAGAAAGTAGCTCCTTGTCACAGGGCAAGAGAGTGCTTAATAAATACAGAGTTCCCTTTTGGGGTGATAAAAATGTTATTTCGGAACTAGGTAGAGGTAATGACTGTACCAAATTATGAATCTACCAAATGCCATCTTAAAATTGTTCATTTTGGACAATTGTTCAGTAATAGAACAATTGCCTAGCATGTGTGAGGCCCAAACTGAATGTCCAGCAACACACACACAACATAAATTTTATGTTATTTTGAAAAAAAATAGGGAAATTCTGATGCTTAAAATAAAAGAGGGGCTAGGGAGATGACTCAGGGATTAAAGGCACTTGCTTGCAAAGCTTGACAGCCCAGGGTTTGATGCTCTAGTACCAAAGCCAGATGCACAAAGTGGTGCATATGTCTGGAGTTTGTTTGCAATAGCATGAGGCCTAGCATTACCCCTCTTCTACCTCTCATATAAATAAAAATATTTTAAAGAAACAGCCTGGAGAGATGGCTCAGTGGTTAAAGGCACTTGCTTATAAAGCCTGACTGCCTCTGTTTGATTTCCTAGTACCCATGTAAAGCTAAATGCACAATGTGTCTAGAGTTCATTTGCATTGAGGCCCTGATGCACCCATATGCATGCTTTCAAATAAATAAATATTTTTTTTAAATAAAAAAAATAAAAACTCCAAAGCTTCCCATTTATAGGGCACAAGTGCAGAGAGACAGAGCATGGCCAGCCTAGATCCCACAGCTGTGGCTGCTCTGTGGCTTTAATCCTTTGGCTTTCCTGGCTTTCAGGCCATGTATCATGATGCTGGGCCTGGGCTGGGGCTGAAACAGTGTCCACTGTAGAATAGGCTAAGTGAACTCTGTTCTCTGAACCAGAGAGGCCAGGTCAGCCAGCATGTGGCATATCTGTGGCACTCATTCAGGAAGCGCACCCCAGAGTTCCGGGTCAGGCAGGTGCAGAGGTTCCTTCAGGGCCCCACCCCTTGGCTCCTTTACCACCCAGCAGGGACAGCACTGCATTGCAGGTAGCCTGGGGAAAGACATGAGGTTCTGCAGAGGCCTCCCAGGGCTGGGGCAAGAGCAGATGGAACCCAGGGGTTGTAAAGTAGGTTCTAGGGCAGTGAAAAAGCTAGGAACCTCCTCCTGCCTCTGCTGTCCATCCTTTCAGAGGCTGTTCTGTGCCAGGTGCTTGCTGTGTGTCCTATCCTTAATCTGCCTTTTAAAAATTTATTTATTTATTTATTTATTTGAGAGAGAGAAAGACACAGAGAGAGAGAGAAAGAGAGAAAGAGAATGGGCGTGCTAGGGCCTCCAGCCACTGCAAACAAATTCCAGATGCATGCACCACCTTGTGCATCTGGCTTATGCCGGTCCTGGAGAATCGAACCAGGATCCTTTGGCTTTGCAGGCAAGCGCCTTAACCACTAAGCCATCTCTCCAGCCCTCCCCCCTTTTTTTTTTAACATTATGAACTTATTTCATCCTTCCAACAATTCTGTGATGTGAATATGAATATGCCCATGTTATAGATGAAGAAACAGTCAGGATAGCTGGTCCATATTATTGGTAACATGAATGCTATGATTCTGGGGACTGACACTGCCCTCTGGAAGTGCCACCGTGTGGACTGGGAAAGGGTGGCCAGGCCCCAGACTCTCAAGCTGATGGAAGAAACGGCATGCACTGTGGTCCTGTGCTGAGGGCACAGAATGTCATTTGTCTGTTCCCTGACTCCACATGGGAATGTAGGCTGCATATGGCACTACTTGGTCTGTGGCCATAATTGTGTCTTCAGTACCCAGCACTGAGCCTGGCACACAGTCGGGCACAATTGAAACTTTCTGAGCACCAACATGATGATATGAAGCTCAAAAGTTTCAAATGCTTTGGAGAATTTCAGATTTTCTGGTTAGAGCTGCTTAGTTGTAAAATCTACACGAATAGTCCCAAACAGGAGACACACCTGGTCCAAGCTTTCCAGATAAGGCATTCTCAACCTATAGAGAGAACTCTCAAAAGTCTATACAGGGAGCCGGGCATGGTGGCGCACGCCTTTAATCCCAGCACTCGGGAGGCAGAGGTAGGAGGATCGCCGAGAGTTCGAGGCCACCCTGAGACTACATAGTTAATTCCAGGTCAGCCTGGACCAGAGTGAGACCCTACCTCGAAAAACCAAAAAAAAAAAAAAAGTCTATACAGGAAGACTTTGGTGGCCGGGATGGGTAGGATCATGTCTCAAGGCTACCTTTTTAATTTTTTTTCTTTGGGAGGTGTTGGGGGTTGAACCCGCGGCCACCTACATATTTGATGTCTAAGCTACATGACCAGCCGTGCAGCTATGTGTTCTGTCAAGCAGGCAGTTCAGAGAGGTTACTTGGGAAAGCAGAAGGAGCTAAATCCTCTCAAACACAGACATCAGTGTTCAGCAAATGAGCATGACCCCCAATTCCACCCCAACCCAGAAAGCAGTGAAGCCAGCGTTACAAGAGGAAGTGATTTCTCTGCTGGAATGGCCTCAGTGGGTACCTCCATGGCAACAGATAGGGTGTGGAAGCAGGGAGCCCACCCCAAGGATGTGGTGGGACAGATGGGTCCCCTGAACTCAGTTACCCGGGACCTCCAAGTGTGCAAAATGCATGCTTGCTGTACATGTGTGACTCAGTGTACACATCCTTTGTTCATGTTCTTCAGGAATTTCAGCGGCCTTTTGTGTTTATTTTATAATTTAAAAAATTTTTTATTTATTTATTTGCAAGAAGAGACAGAGAGAGAGAGAGAGAGAATGGGCATGCCAAGGCCTGTAGCCACTGCAAATGAACTCCAGATGCATGCTCCCCTTGTGCATCTGGCTTACGTGGGTCCCGAGGAGTCGAACCGGAATCCTTTGGCTTTGCAGGCAAATGCCCTAACCGCTAAGCCATCTCTTTTCAGCCCTTTGTGTTTATTTTAAATGCCAGCTTCTTCAGTTAGCCCATGAGAAAAATGAGGATTGGATGTTTGTGCAGAGGCTGGGGACAGGGGTGTTGACAACTGCTTTTGGAGCTGGTCTGGTGGTATTAACATGTACTTGGGAAACCTGTGATTTTCTGCAGTGATGGGCAGTGAGAGCTCTGTCACCCTGGGCTTGGCACTGAAGTCACTGTCAAGAAAAAGGCTCATGCAGGTTCATGGTACTATTCTGCCTGGGCAGGTCCTGACCACTAGGGGAAATACTAGGACTCAGACTACTAGAGACCAGATGAGGGCTCCGCCCCCCTTCCCAAGAAACGTGTAAAGGAAACACTTGTGCTCCAAGCTGATGCGTGTCCTTGCACATCTGTTTCTGGTATCCTCTCAGACACCAATCATCTGTAGGTTAGGCACAAGATGACACCACTTTCCCAGTCCCCCAAAGGGCAGTGGTCTGCCAAAGTGTTTTAGCGCTGTCTGGGGACAGGCGAGACAGTTTCGAAGATGCCGTTTGGCCGCTTTTGTGTGAGAAGTTCTGGCTGGATGCTCAAATTGCTTATGGGGCAGAGTCTTTGAAATTACACATTGCTGAAAATTCCAGCACATATGGTCACTGTGATGTGCTAATGTTAGCAATCGAGATATTTAATTACATGGGGAAAAAAAAAAACCCTTTCCTACTCACTGTGGGTCACTGGAGAGCCTATATTTCTCAGGATGAGGGTTGTGCACAGTGTAATTCGGACCTGCAAATGGGGGTGGGGGGAGGGCGGGCATTGTCCCACATTAATTTATTACCTATTTTGATCTGGTTGCAATTTTCTCAAGGCAGGTCCTTTAACTACCATTCATCCAGCCACATTTGCCAAGCCCCACTTATACCTGGCCTGGTTCTGGGTCCTGGGGATAGAATTAAAACCCTCAGATCCTTGCTGTGTGCTAGCCCCCTCAGGTGATGCTGTGTGCTGCGGGTGAATTTGTTCATGTCCTGATTCGTACTCTGGGAAACATGCAGTTCCTACTATGTACAGATCCATGGAGATGCAGGCATGAAAATGACCCCACATGCATGTATCGGTCTGATGTTTTTTGAGGGGCCTGGCCTTCTATTTACCATGATAAACCTAGTCAGTCACTGTTCACAGGCCACGTGATAACTTCCCTGGAATGATCCAGAAACAATCCAGATGCCCCAGGAACCGATGTGAGAACAAGGCACCCCTTCACACATCACGTCTCAGTTCAGCATCTTGCCACCACCCAGCATTTTGAGACAGAATGTGAGATCTCGTGGTTGGCTAAATACATAAATATTTTATGTCTCGATATTCTGAAAACGCAGCCCAAATGCACAGAACTGCTACACATCAGTGCTATAGATCATATGTTATAATAATCTGATGACATGTTGTTTAAATATTTATGGACCAATGCGACGTAACAATGAGGGAAGAGGGGCGTCTGGGAGCAGAGTGGCAGCAGATGCTAGAAAGGAGGGAGCAGATTCTCACGATCCTCAGCCGCATCACCCCATCAAGTGGCTCTGGGGCTTCAGGGCAATAGCAGTGGCTGACATTTCCTGAGCAGTTGCTGTGTACCAAACCCGTCACTGATTTCATTTTATTTAATCATCACAGACCCCCCTCCCCACCTTTGTAATGCTAAGTTCAGATGTCAAGTCCACAGCTTGAGTAGCCCAGGAGCCAGCTCAGGTTGAACCCTGTCATCTAAGGTTTGTACTGTGCCATTCTTTGTTGTTGTTGTTGTTGTTGTTTTTGCATATGTATGTGTGCATGATATGTGCACATGTGCATATGCACGTGGGCACATGTGTGCGTGTGAGTATGGAAGCCAGAGGTTGACATGGAGTGTCTTTCTCAATCACTCTCCACCTTATTTCCTGAGGCAGGCTCTCTCTCTGTTGAACCCAGAGCTCACTGATTCAGCTAGTCTAGCTAGCCAGTTTGCCCTGGGGATCTCTTGTCACTCCCTCCCCAGAATGGAAAGCACTTTATATCTGCTGAGTCATCCCTAGCCCCTGTGCCATTCTCTATGTGGGTGATGGGTCACACCAGAAAGACCCCATCTCCCCTGCCCTGGGGTACACCTTGCTGCATACTTGTTGGACTTTCTGAATCACAGGAGGGCATGGTAGTGTCTATAAAGTGACAGGCAGGAATCGAAACCACAAGGAATCAGCATCCAACCTCAGAGGGGACACCATGCAATGACCTGTGGGGACAGGGGTGAGGCAGTGAGTCATCACCTAGACCTGGGTGCCCAGTGCATTGTAGGTCCTCAGAACATGCTGCTTCTCACTCTTTCACCTTTCTCTTTGTTTTTTTTTTTTTTTAAATGTTTTATTATTTATTTATTTGAGAGAGAGAGGAAGAGGCAGATAGAGAGAACGGGCATGCCAGGGCCTCCAGCCACCGCAAACAAACTCCAGATGCATGCACCACCTTGTGCATCTGGGGGATCAAACCTGGGTCCTTAGGCTTCACAGGCAAGTGCCTTAACTGCTAAGCTATCTCTCCAGTCCTCTCTTTGTTTTTGATTCTGCAGTCATTAAGGATTTACTTCAGACTGTCCCCTGCGTATTCTTGAGTTTACCTGCTCACTACATCCACATGAGTAAAGTCGCCAGGTCTCCTCTTTACACAGGACAGATCCTACGCACCTCCCAGAGCCAATTCCAGTGTCCCTGCCTTCAGCCAGCACAACTATCCCTGACTGTTACCTATTGACCATGCTGATAAGCAACCTGTCCTGAGATGGATCTGTCAGTCCTTTCCATGTTCTTGAATCGTATGGCACCCAGGAAGCTCCCCAGAGCACAAACTTCAGAAAGTTGTACCCCCAGTACAGGGCACTTTGTCACAATAAACAGCCAACCGAGGAAGTTCAACAAGTAAGACTTAGGGCTGGAGAGATGGTTCAGTGGTTAAAGGCACTTGCTTACAAAGGCTGACAGTCTAAATTTAGTTCCCTAGTACCCATGTAAAGACAGATGCACAGAGAAGCACATGCATCTGGAGTTTGTTTGCAGTGGCAAGAGGCCCTGACGTGCCCATACTCTACTCTGCCCATCTTTTCTCTGCTCTGCTCTTCTCCTCTTCTCTCTCCTCCTCTCTCTGTGCTTATAAATGAATAAAAATATTTTTAAAGTATTTTTTAATTTTTTAATTATTTATTTTAGTGAGAGATAGCAAGAGAGAGAAAGAGAGAGAGAGCATGCCATTCTAGCCACTGCAAACAAACTCCAGATGCTTGCGCCACCTTGTGCATCTGGCATTATATATGTACTGGGGAATGGAACCTGTGTTCTTAGGCTTTGCAGGCAAGTGCTTTAACCACTAAGCTATCTCTCCAGCCAATGGAAAAAAAATATATATATGATGTTTTGGTTTGTTGAGGTAGGGTCTCACTCTAGCCCAGGTTGTCCTGGAATTCACTATGTAGTTTCAGGGGGGCTTGAACTCACTGTGATCCTCCTACCTCTGCCTCCCAAGTGCTGGGATTAAAGGTGTGTGCCTGGCTTGAATAAAAATATTTTAAAAATTAAAAAGAATCCTGTGGTGGAACTGTTTCTGAGCAGGCTCTTGGATGGTGACAGTCTCAGACCCAGTTAGGTTTTCCACTTCTACAGAGACAGCGGTATCCACAGGGTCCTACAAAGTCAAAAGGGGCAGGTCAGAAGGTCATGTAAATGGAGGGCAGGACTGGCTATGTAAGCATGGAGGGGCCCAGTATAAAATTAAAACACAGGTCCTCTTGTTCAAAAAGCAGAAAGGGAATGAGGATATAGTTGGTAGAGTGCTTGCCTGCCATGCAGGAAGCCTTTGTGGGGTAGAGGCAGGAGTTCAAGATCATTCTTGGCTATATTGTGAGTTTGAAGTCAGCCTGGCCTACATGAGGCCCTGTTTCAAAATTAAAAAAAGTAAAAAATATCAAGAAGTAGGGTGTGGTGGTGCATGTCTTTAATCCCAGCATTTGGGAGGCCAAGGTAGGAGGATAGTTGTGAGTTCAAGGCTAGCCTTGAGACTACATAGTGAATTCCAGGTCAGCCTGGGCTAGAATGAGACCCTACCTCAAAAAAAAACAAAACAAACAAAACCAGCAAGGAACAGGAAACTGACTTTTCCTTTCTTTTGCATTCACTCTCCCTGGCTGTCATGTTTAGTGAATGTATGCTTCTTGGACATAGGGACTCTCAGGGCAAATGTAAACCCTCAAAGATCCCTGGGTCCTACCCTGTCTGTCACTCAATGTGGGGTGCTCATGACCTCAGCCCTCTCACACCTGTACCTGGGCCTCTGGCGTGGATGGCTGCTGCTGGGAGCAGAGCTGAGTACCTGTCTTGTTCCTGGGGTGGCAGAACCAGTGTGCACAGAGGAGCCAACAGATATAGCTCAAAGGATACATATCAAAGGATGTTGATAGTGAACCCAAGGAATGTGTCATGCTTGGCTCCCTTCTGCCAGTAGGGCCCAGTGAGGGCCCCTGTCGTCCACCTTCATGTGTCCAGCAAAGCAACATCCCATTGTCATTTCTCAGGTCTTATCCAGATAAATAGTTCTGCTGCCTAGCACTGTGTGCAGACCACTGGCCTGTCACTTAGCCTACAAGTCTCTTTCCTTACTTTGGATCTTTTTTTTTTTTTTTTTTGGTTTTTCTCACAAAATTAACACTCACCAACTCTCAGGCCTCCTAGCCTGCCTCACATCATGTGTTTACTTTGTTTATTATTATTACTTATTATCTGTTGATGTCAACAAATTTGTCCTGTCAGACTTCCTGTCTTTGAATGAAAAGGGTCAAACATCAAATGACCAGGTGGCTGACCTACTTGTTTGAGAAGAGTCCCAGGCAGGTGGTATCCCAGATACCCAGAAGAGCAAGTGGGTGGCACTGATGTTCCTGCCAACATGGGCACATTGTTCCCACTCCCCAAATCAGGGGAGTAGGGGTCCAGGCAGCCAGGGAAGTGGATGTTTGGCTGCTGAAAAAGCACATGAGAGGGTCTGGGGATGGAACCAAAGTTTCCTTAGTACAGGCTATGAGACTGAGGTGCCTGAGACGAAGCTACACACTTTGTGTATTTTGTTTTTATTCATTACTCCTCATGACCACTCTGTGCCAGCTCCATCTTTCAGATGAGGCCCACCAAGAAGAATGCCCTAGCCCAAAGCCATAAGCTTGCCAATGGCAGGTGCTTTCTGTATACCTACATGATACAAGCCTGGCCTGATGGTTCCAGTCCCTGCCCACCGGGCCTCCCACCTTTACAGTCTGCTTGTGTGCAGGGGAGGGTGGGGTGCAGGCCAAACCTCAGTGCTTCTGCCTGTCAGCTCCTGCCTCTGAGCAGTGGCCTTATTCCTGTCAGAGAACAGATCCCTGCAAGACCCAGCCAGCTTGGAGGCAGTTCCCTGCCCAGAGAGGAAGAGAAAGAAAAGGCAAACAGTGGGGTCAGACAAGGCTGGCACAAGTTACACCTCCACCCTGTGCCCACTGTGGCTCCTAGGCTGGTCACCTCCTCTCAGGAGCCTCTGTTTGCTTATTTGTAGAGCCAGGGCTCATATCCATCTCCAGGAGAATTTTCGTGATCCAGTATGTTAAGTGGACATGACATGCCAGGCACAGAGCAGTCCTGTTACTTACAATACTGACAGTCAGTGACGCTATGTGGGTAAGGACTAGAGCTAGGTAGCATGTGTGAGGCTTGGATTGCAGCACCTTGCAGCACTAGGATATGTGAAAGGTCACTTAGCCCTAGACTACCTTCCTTTTGGGACTCACCCTGTCTTATTTCATTAAGCCATTTCCTTATCTGAATGAGACATACACTGTTCATGGTTTAAGGACACCATCATGAGCCACAGGCCCCCAAGGAGCTGGCATTTTGGCTCCTGTACAGGGAATGAGTTAGGTTTCTGCCCGAGGGTGCTGAGGAGGTGTTGAAGGGGAAAATGGTTCTGTTTAAGATGGGTGTGGGCAGGGTTGTGGTGTTGCATGAGGGCCACTGCTGCAGGTTAGAATGGCATGCCCTCAGTGTCACATGCTTCCAAGACTCCTGGTTGCTCATCTAACATCCACTGACCCTGGGCTGAGCTAGCCACATGCAATTACACCAAGTCTGGTGGTGATCTTGTAAAGCAGATCCTATTAGTTCCATTTTGCACACAAGAGGGAGACTGGCCGGGCGTGGTGGCTCACACCTTTAATCCCAGTACTCGGGAGGCAGAGGCAGAGGTAGGAGGATCGCCGTAAGTTCGAGGCTACATAGTGAATTCCAGGTCAGCCTGAGCTAGAGTGAGACCCTACCTCGGAAAAAACCAAAAATTTAAAAAAAAAAAAAAAAAAAAGGAGGGAAACTGAACAAGACCGAGTTGTTTATTCAGTTGCACACAGTAGGTCTGCAACAGAGTCAGGATTTGAACACAGGCCTTGCAACCCAGAGCTCACTCTCTCAACCCCACTCTCTGGTGCTGGTAGATTGGCCTCATTACTGCAGGCATCAGGAAGCCTCAGGCTCGTTGTAGGCCAGGGGAGAGCTCATGAGTAACCACTGTGTGTCCAGGATGCAGAGTGACACAAGAAAGTGTGACCAAGACTAGGGGCAGACTTTGGTGCTCACAGTGGCTGGGAAAATGCAATGCCTGCCTGAGCCGGATCACACTGACTCCTTGCTCGGGTTGTTGCAGGGTCAAGTTAGTCTCATGCTAGGATGAGAAGGCTGAGGCCCAGAGAAGTTTCACACATTGCTGAGGTCACCTAACCTCAGATGGCCTGACTCTTAAGTCCACTTGTAATCTGTCAGCCAGTGTCCCAGTACCAACTTCTACTGCTACACTCAATTTCTGTCTGGGTAACTGAGGCCTGACAAATGCCTCAGCAGCTTGATCCCCCAGCTGAGCCAGTGTGTCTGAGGAGCGATTCCTTTGTATAGTTGTGGAAAAGGACACCCATGCCGCTGTGAAAACGCCATCGAAACGCCACTGATTGTCAAGGCAGAAAAGAAATGATAGCAGTCTGTGTGTGTCTGTGATGGGGAGGGTCTGAACAGGCCTCTCCTGGGACTGTCGCCAGGGCAATGGGGTTTTATAGCATCCGGAACAGACTGGCCTTTTAAAACGTCTCCAGAGCTGTCCCATCCCACCACTGGCAAACGATTTTAAACAGCCCAGGAAGCCTTGTTCCTTAGTCACAAAATGGGGAGCTGGCATTTAGGCCCATTTATTTAAAGCAGGAGTCAGGAGACTAAAGACTACAGCTCCAAGCACCACTGCTGCTGCTCTGGTGGCGGGGGAGCCCAGTCTTCAGGGTTTTCTTCCCATTTACAGGTTTTTTTGTTGTTGTATATTTGTAAAATGAGGCTTCTGCTGGCAAAAGCAGGTTTTAGCGCGTGCAGTGTCTCTTTCAAGACCTAATAAGGCCCCAAAGGAGGGTGAGTTCCAGCAATGCTTTTCCTCCCCCTCCTCTGCCCCAGCCTCCCCCCATTCTGTCTTGCTTCATACACTTTGGGCACAGGGTACCATTCGTCTTGCTTCCCATTAGTGGAATTACCACTATCACTTCTGCAGGACAAGATGGGCCCATTGGAACTGCTTTGGGGACAGAGGCAGGATTGGCCGCCAAGCAGTTTTGCTTAGAGGGGGAAGGAAAGAGAAAAAGAGCAAACCTGTGAAAGAAAACTACAAATGGTTGACTCCTTGGATGTTAAGGGTTCCAGGTCACAGAGAAAGGGGGGGGGCATCAGGTTACCCTGTCTATACACACCCCTTGGGATCCACGATCTGACAAGGCATGTGATGGCTAGGGTACTTCACAGATGTGTGCAGGGCTTGCTCCATCATGCACTGTGACGCTGGTGTGTACAGAGAGGAAAGGAAGGCACCCAGCATTTATGCATGTGCCCTGAGGAGTAAGAATCGTTCAGTTCATTTTCAGATGAATAACTGAGACTCAGAGAGTCCAAAAACTTGTTTTGGGTCACTTAGCTCCAAGGTGGAGACTCTGGGGTATGAACCATACTCCATCCATTTATGGATCCCCTTCCTGGATGCTCCAGGAAGCAGTGGAGAAGTGCAAGGGAGCCAATATCCAGGGGTTATGGCTGTTCTGTCAGAATGCTAACTCAGGGCCATGCTAACCGTCTGTCTGCAAACCCAAGGGAATTTCAGAATTCAGGACCCTAAGCATGAGGAAAGAGTAAAGCACTCCTACTTTTTTCTACTGCGTGCCCATTGGCTGCAGTATATAACAGCTTTGGTGGATTGATCGTGGCTGCCGGAGATGCCCAGCTGAGGTGACTTTGGAGACTGGGATTGATTAGCAGTGTCTGTTGTGAGCACGAGAAGGAAAGGGACAGACCTAAGTGAATGCAGTTGTTATGCTGTAAGCTCAGGGCACTCTATTGTGCTTGGTCATGGTGTACCTCACACACTGTCAACTCCAGGAGAAGATGGAAGAAGTCTGTAGCTACCAGAAGGAAGCATGATGAAGGCTCCACAGTCTCTGAGAGCTGTCAGTTGGGATTCTTCTATAGTAGCTGTTTTTAAAAACATCTTTGAACTTCTAGGGGTAATATTTAGGTATTCATATTTAAACCCAGCCTCTCACCACTATGCTACTGATTTGCCATATGCCTTTGAGTAGGTAACTTCACCTCTCTGAGCCTTTGTTTCCTCATCTTTGAAGTGGAGGTTATTCTTCACCCATAGTGAGGGTAGTGAAGGAGATGAAGAAAATGGGGCTCAAAACCCATCGGTGGCAGGTTGGCATTTAGATAGGTCAGCTTCCTTCTCCCATGCATCTGCCCAGACCTGTCCTCTGAGATGCTGTGCCTGGCTCCTACACTGGTCTTCTTGTTTCTAAGGTACAATGTCTCTGACTGGTTAGCCTTTTCTGACTCTAGAATACAACTTAGGCTATCCAGTTCTGAGCTTATGGCCTCCTGCACTCTTGCTGCCTCACTCACACAGTCCCCATCCCCTAAGGTCTAAGGATTAGTTCATTTCCTAGACCAGGAGCCCCTTAAGGGTAGGTATAGATAAGCCCACTTGCTATGTGGTCCTGACCCTGGCCTGGCATAGTCTTTGGTGCCAGTCCCTGGGGAGAAAGGAGGGGAGGGAATTCTGCTTATTCTCCTGGCCTGGTTCCCACAGGGTAGCTAAGCTGTGGTGGCTTAGACCAGAAATCTAAAGACCAAGCCTCTTGGGAACAGACAGGAGCCTGGCCCTGTGGCAGAAATGCTGCAAGTCGGATGCCTCTGAGTTATGCGTTGCTTTGGGGTTTTTGTTGTTGTTGTTGTTGTTGTGTGTATGCACACATAAGGTGTGTATGGTGCCTGCATGTGCGTCTATGTGTGTGTGTGCACAAAGATATATCACCTTACTTCCTCAAGGTGGAGTCTCATGAAGCCTGGAACTGCCTTTTTTTTTTTTTCTCAGTTGGACTGGCTGACCAGTGGGCCCAGCAATTATCCTATCTCCATTTTCCATCAACACTGAGGTTACAGGTGTGTGTGGCCAGTAAAGGAGGGAGAGTGTGCTCTTGTCTTATAATTCTCTTTGTTCTGGTCCCTGGATTTGGGGTGGAATGGGTTGGATGCCCATGGGAGCCACAGGGAGAGGAAAAATAAGAAAAATAATGGCTTGATAACAAATTTCTTTGGTAAGTCAATGGGCTGAGAGGCCCCGGCAACATTGAGCAGCCCCATGTTTGTGTGTCTGGAGTATGTCCAGAAGGCACCACCTCCTCCATACATGTCAGTTTTCTCCACTTACTAGCATGTTATTAATATATAAATATTAGCTACCTGTAAACCTCTCCTCTCGCTGCTATTAGTACTTTTTCATCAGAGATTTACATGTACTATTTATCACTCTTCAATTTTAAACAGCTCTGTTTTTATTTACTTAGTTTTCTTTCTTTTGAGATAGGGTCTTGCTGTGTAACCCAAGCTGGTCTGGCATTCACTGTGTACTCCAGGATGGCCTCAAACTTGCAGTATTCCTCCTGTCTTATTCTCCTGACTACTGGGATTACAGGCATACACCACCACATTCAGTTTAGCTCCATTTTTTTTTCTTTTCTTTTTGGTTTTTTGAGGTAGGGTCTCACTCTAGCCCAGACTGACCTGGACTTTACCATGTAGTCTCAGGCTGGCCTCAAATTCATGGTGATTCTCCTACCTCTGCATCCCGAGTGCTGGAATTAAAGGTGTGTACCAGCGTGCCTGGCTCCATTTTTAAATGAACCCATAACCAAGAAAGGTAATGAAGCAAGTGCCCCAGGGTCACACAGCAATGATCAGAGCCCACATCTGTCCCTCTGGAAGCCCTGAGCTGCTCCCTTCTAGGATTAGCAGGCATCAGCCAGTGAAACAACAGCTGTAGGAAACTGTAAGAGGCTTTGTGGGATGATGTTATAGGTAGCAGGGCTTACCTGGGATTGGCTAGGTATCAGAGGCCTTAGGGGCTGAGTTCAGGAGCCACTTTATCTGGAAGCCTTAATAGTTAGTGAGGAAGGGGCAAGTGGCCAGATAGGAGCTTTCAGAAATACCTCCGGGCTGGAAGGTAGTGAGAAGGTCCTGATGTGGATGCAGCTCATGCCCAAAGTCTCCTCATATTGGAGGCCATATCCACCCTCTGGGAGCTGCTGGCCCCTCCTCTGGGTGTTGGGTGGGAGGCCCCTCACCATGGCACCCTCAGCCTTACTCACAGCTTTCCTGTGAAAAACAAGGCCTACAACTCCCAACTTGCTGGGGACAATGTGAGAATAACTGATAAAATATGTAAAGCTCCCAGAGAAGGGGAAGAAAGTGCCACGGATGTGTTATTTTCCCTAAATCCGGATTTCTGTGTGTCATTTTTGTTTCCCCCTGCCGTCAGAGAAGCTGTTTGATTCCTAGGATGAGAAAAGCCAAAGCTAACAAGAGGGCACATCAGCCAAGGCCTGGTCGGGGTCTTACGAGCCACCTGCCACCCATCATTTCCCTGATTTCCAGGCTATCTCTACAACCTACAAGCACTGCTGGGGTCTGTTGTGCTCCCTAGGGTGGGCACATACTGGGGGGGGGGAGTTGGGTCCTAGGTTCTCCCAGCTGGTCCAGAGTGTCCTGGACAATCCCAGAGGTTCCACAGGACCATAGGATCACATTGGGTATGGGGCAGTGTGACAGGGTAGGTACTCACCTATTAGAAGAGTCTTACAAGTGGGAGAATGGGTGGTTGAATCCTCGAAGGGGGAGAAATTAATGTGCCCTTTTCTTAGGACTAGCCTGGAGCATGATGACAGAAGGATAGCTTTTCCACCCAGCAAGCTGAGAGCCTTCTGGGGGTCAGTGAAGACCGGGCCCTGGGAAAGAACACTGGGACCCCTTAGAGGTCAGATCAGTCCCTCAGCCATGCCCCCAGAGTAGGTTCAGAGCCTTTGCTTATTCACTGTGAGCTAGGCCTGTCTCCTGGCCAGCTTTGAGTCTGGAATCCCAGGCGTGCCTGCCTGTGTCCCTGCAGGTTCCCACTGCCTGAAGAAACTTCCAGTCCACGCCTGTGGTTTTATTTCTGCTCAAAAGAAGTGTGTCCTGTGACTGTTCTAGGAATCTGGGCATTTAGCCCAGAAAAGAGTGTTTCCTGGCTTCCTGAGAAGGGGGCCCACCCTGCCCCAGTCGGGGCACACAGAATGGAGGAAGGGCAGATGGGTTTGGGCCCTGGAAGGCAGCACTCTGTCAAACCTTATCATCAAAAGCTGTTCACTGCCCTGTGCTGAGTAGTCCTGGCTGGGGAGTGCGTCCCCACATGAGAGGACCCTGAGATGGGAGCTGTACTCTTACAAGGGAAGCAACACATGTCTCCTTACATTCTAGCACTCCTGGGTGGTTACTGTGGGGAGGACATGGATACAGCGGTCTCAGAGCACGGGGTGACCCTTGTTCATTGGTTCATCAGGCCATATGTTTCCGAAGCTTTTCCCAGAGCACCAGGCCTCTGGCCTCTCACTTCACAGTGACCAGTCCTGGGTTTATGAGGTGACTTTGAAAGGAGCTGGAGACACTAGACCATCACATCTGCTCATTGCGTAATTTTACCATTTGCTTCTCTTTTCATGAGAAGGGCCAGTGCTTCTTCCTCTTCCTCAGCTTTTCCTTTATTTTTTCTTTTCGGGCTGGAGATATGGCTTAGTGGTTAAGGTACTTGCCTGTAAAGCCAAAAGACCCAGGTTTGATTCCCCAGGAACCACATAAGCCGGGTACACATGGTGGCACATGCATCTGGAGTTTGTGTGCCCATTCTCTCTCTCAAATAAATAAATAAATGAATAAATAAATAAATAAGTAAAAATATTTTTTCTTTTCTCCTTGACCTGAGAGCTGCTTCCTCCTTGGGGCTAAGAGACTGCCTGTGTGCAGAGGGCCTTCTCCAGAATTGCCACAGATTCCTAAGGGGGAGCACACCTTCATGACCTCATGGAAAGACAGAGGAGATTGAAGGGAATCCTGGCCCCGTGATCTAGTTCTCTGGGTTCCAAATCCAGAGCTGTGTGACATCCCCAGTGAAATGAGAGAACACATAGACAAGCCTTCCTTCTGATGTCAAGTGTTCTTTCTCCCGAAGAACAGTGATAACAAGTGGAAATTTTACTTTATGTGACAGAAAAAGGTTATGTCTGTTTTCAAAATGTGGGGAAAGCTTTGCAAGGCTGTGAAAATCCCCAGACCTTGGAGCCATTGGTGCACTTCCTCTGTGTAGGGACAGTAGCAAGCCTGAAGGAGGCTCCCAGGCCTCCGCCTTGCAGCAAGTCATGGTCACATGTGAATGGCCCTCTGCCCTGGGTTTCCTAGGGCTGTCTTAGCAGATGACCACAAACTGAGCAGCTTAGGACAACAAGGACTCATGTGTTCAGTGTTTAGAAAGCCTAGTGTCTGGAAGCAAGGTGTCATGGGATTGGCTTCCTGAAGGAAGGAGAGTCTAGTCCATGCCTTGCTTTTGACATCTGATGAATGCCAACAACCCTGGTGTTCTGTGAGCTGTAAGCGTGTCACAGCACTGTATGTGTGTGTTGGCATGTGCCCTTGACTGTGTGTGTGTATTGTGTCCTTCCTATAAAGACCCTAGTCATTGGATTATGGTTCACTCGAATCCTGTACAACTTCAGTTTTACTCAGTCATACCTGCAAAACCCTATGAATGTGCCTTGGCTTACAATCCAGCATCTGTTCAAAACTGCATCCAATCCACCCATCCTTGCTTATTCCACATCTCACCCTGCAGACCCTCAGTAGTTTCCCTTCACAGTGATTATGCTGTCTGAGCTACAGCTCCCTAGCCTCCTGAGACCCTCCTACCACCTGTGGTTAGCCAGCTTGGGAATAGATCAAAAATTTCAAAAGTAAAATCCCTACAGGCTGCTTATCTGGTTTGCTCCATTATCAAGTTGAACCATCATAAGTAGAGACTGCTTTTACTTGCAGTGGTTACATTTCTGGGTTTGAGGTAGATGTGGGATTTTTGAGGACACCATTTGACCAGTACAGAGGATGTCTGGGAGGAAAAGGGTCCTGGGAGCCTGCTGTACTCCTATGGAGACCTGCATACAAGGAGGGAAGGAGGGAATCAGAAGTTACACAGTGAGGGCCAGACTGGGCTGGAGCGACATGTCACACATCTCCTATGGGGCTCAGGAGAGCAGCGTCCAACTCGGTAGCCTGTGCATCAAGGGCTTGTTTACAAGCCTCAGAACAGGCACCCAGGACACCCAGGACAAGTTTGCCAAGGGAATCATGCTCAGCATGTTTTTTTTTTTTTTTTTTAATTTATTTTTATTTATTTTGAGAGAGAGAGAGAGAGAGAGGAGATACAGAAATAGGCAGGTAGAGAGAAAGAGAATGGGCACACCAGGGCCTCCAGCCACTGCAAACAAACTCCAGATGCATGTGCCCCCTTGTGCATCTGGCTTATGTGGGTCCTGGAGAGTTGAACCGGGGTCCTTTGGCTTTGCAGGCAAATGCCTTAACCGCTAAGCCATCCCTCCAGCCCCTCAGCATGTTTTTATTTGTTGTTTTGGTTGTTGTTGTTGTTTGTTTTCAGGTAGGGTTTCAATCTAACCCAAGCTGACTCAGAACTCACTCTGTAGTCGCAGGCTGGCCTTGAACTCACAGCGATTTCCTATCTCTGACTGCTGAGTGCTGGGATTAAAGGTATGCACCACCACGCCCAGCTCAGCATGGTTTTAACATGGCCGTCACTTTAGTCCTTTGGTGACATCAGCCGGAATGATTGAGGGCTTCTGGAAGCTTGGCACTAGCACCAGCCCTGGCCCTGCCACTTGGAGTGAGAGACGCACCCCTCCCCCCCAGTAATGACAGAGTTCCATCATTCCCAGCACAAGAGGCTTCCACTTGTGAGTATGAACAGTCTTTGGCAGGAAGGAGGGAATCCAGGCTCTTTTGTTCCCCAGGGGTTCTTATCTCTTTTGGCAAAGGCTCTGTGGTCAGACATTTCCTGGTGAATGTCCCAATTCTGACACCTCCCAGCAGAGCAATCTTGAGCAAATGCACATCCCCAGCCTCACTGGGCCTCACTTCTTCCCTCCTAGGAAATAGCAATAGCATTCTGGTCTTGCCCAAGTCAGGACTAGGGACAATGAGTTTGAATGTGTGACAGCCTTTTGTAAATCCTCCCTATGCCTTGCACAGGGCCACTTACATAGCAGGTGCTTAATAAAGTCACTGGATAAGAGACTCTTGGAATGGCAATGTAAACATCATGCCACTCCTGTGGTCCTGCCAGCAGGACCCCTAAGAAGGGGATTGATCCCCTAGGTATTTCCTTACCATTGTTTCAGGGACACATGAGTGGAGGTCAAATGTGTGCATGTAGCATGGGCAGAAGAAAGGTGCTGCAAGCTTCAATTGTGCGCATGACCCCTTAAGTGACATACACCTATGTTTAGTGCTGTAGGGGGCAAGTGGTGTGCTAAAGAATACTGGATGGGGCTGGGGAAATGGCTTAGCAGTTAAGGCATTTGCCTACAAAGCCTAAGGACCCTGGTTCGATTCCCCAGGACCCACGTAAGCCAGATGTACAAGGTGGCACATGCGTCTGTAGTTCGTTTGCAGTGGCTAGAGACCCTGGCGTGCCCATTCTCTCTTTCTCTCTGCCTCTTCCTCTCTCTCTGTCTCCCTCTCTCAAATAAGTAAATAAAATATTTTAAAGAGCACTGGATGGAGAGTCCGGGAGCTGAGTTCTAACCTTGGGTCTATCTGCACCCCCATAGCTATGTGCAGGTGGTCATACAGACCCTATGGATCTGACTCTGAGTCTCCTTCAGATATGCAGACCCAGT
The DNA here is from genome assembly GCA_036365145.1 of Orientallactaga sibirica. Lineage (NCBI taxonomy): Eukaryota > Metazoa > Chordata > Mammalia > Rodentia > Dipodidae > Orientallactaga > Orientallactaga sibirica. Next base: position 10,404,432 of record JAEOAD010000034.1, on the reverse strand, counting down.
GACAGTGCTGTCATCAGGACTTCTGTCCCACAGTGCATGCTGGGCTGCCCAACCTCCAGGCCTTTGCATGTACTGTGCTTTCTGCCTAGAGCACTCCTGCTCTCTACTCACAGCTACTTCCTGTTTCGGGGAAAGACTCCACAGCCCGAGGTCTTACAGCATACACCTTCCTCTGTTTTCCTCTCTCCAGTGGGTACACAAAGCAGTGTTCACAGGGGGTTGCCCTTCTTGGTTTACTCTAAACAAAGAAGCCCCCCATCTTAATGATAATCTGATATTGATGAAACTATGAATGAAGCCAGAGAAGGTTCCTGAGTGCACAGCACAGAATTCCCTATTGGTAGATTCTAGTGTCTGAGGAAGCAGGACCCAGGTGTCCCAATGTAGTTATTCCAACAGTAGGCACCGGGGTGACTATCCTGGCCTTGCCCTGCTACAGGAATCCTGATGCCAGTGAAGGTAGCATATATGTGTACACTTAGGGCCCAAGACTTCCTCGCACTGCCACATAGAACTTTCCCTGTGTTTCCATGTCTGGTGAGAGCACCTCTTAATTTCATAGATAGCAGGTTCTGCTGTGATCCATCCTGTGCTGAGACCCCAGATGTTAAACTCTTCCAGCTGTGTGAGTTTGCAGGTCTCTAAGCTTCAGCTTCCTTACTTGCAAAATGGAGAGAGAACTGTCCCACTCTTGGGCAAGCCATTGTGTCCAAATTCATGGTGTGGAGTAGGACATGTGATTTTATGGCTGATTCTTCTTAACACGAGTATTCCTTACACCAGGGAGTCCAGTGAAACGCAGATTGGCTGTTTGTTTAAGCCAAAAAAAGTACATTGTTGGAAGAATTTTGTTTGGGAAGACAAGCCCAGGATTCAGGTCAGAACTGTGCCCCCTCTGGAATTGCACAGTTGAGCATCCGAGGAGCTTTGAAAAGGTTGGTGACCACCCAAGCCTTTGAGCCTTCCACGTGGATGCTCAGAGGTCATGCTCTTTGGGAATCCCTCGCACAGCGGGGCTGCTTGTCACGTTAGGAATGTTGTTTCCACAGAGCGGCTCTGTCTGGCTATGAATAGATGTTTTTCCTCCCTTTCTTGGACGCCTGAATGGCAGTCTCCCTCCTGCAGTCCCCAAGGCCAACCTGAGTGTAAAACTCCAAAACGGACATCACAGTGGGGTTGTCCATTCCTGCTTGGATGGGTGGCTCTCAGCTAGGATCAAAGAGAGAGGTCAATGGCCGCTGCGACTCAGGGGGCCTCCTGAGGTGCTCCTGGGCCACGATCTATAAAGGTTGCTGAGTGTAGTGAGAAGATCAGATTTCACTGGAAAGATAGCAGGTCGGTACAGTAGCTGAGATTGATGAAGACAGCTCAGCGACTCCAAACGTGGGCTGCTGGGAAGGATGCCAAGGACCAGCCAGCACCTACTGCAGGCTGGAGGGCAGAGCTGCCAGGTAGTGCATTCTAGAACTACCTAGATTCTAAGTTCAGTTCCTCCATGTGTACCAGACAGTCTGCCTTTATACCTCAGTTTTTCCCCTTGCTAATTTTTATTTCTTTTGTTTTGCTTTCAAGGTAGGGTCTCCCTCTAGCCCAGGCTGACCTGGAATTCACTATGGAGCCTCAGGGTGGCCTCGAATTCACAGCAATCCTCCTACCTCGGCCTCCTGAGTTCTGGGATTAAAGGCATGCACCACCACGCCTGGCTCTAATTTTTTATTTCTTTTAAGTATTTTATTATTCATTTGCAAGGAGAGAGCGGGGATAGAGAGAGAATGGACACACCAATGCCTCTAGCCTCTGCAAATGAACTCTAGATGCATGTATCACCTTGTGCATCTGGTACTGAGGAAATCAAGCTCAGTTTATTAGGCTTTATGGATAAGCACTTTAACCACTGATCCATCTCTCCAGCCCCCCTCCTCCTTTAATTTTTAAGTACGGTCTCACTCTAGCATAGACTGACCTAGAACTCACTCTGTAGCCCACATTAGCCTTGAACTCATGACAATCCTCCTATCTCAGCCTCTCCTGTGCTGGGATTAAAAGTGTGCGCCTCCATGCTCAGCTTTAAAAAAAATTATGTGAGTTCTGGAGATTGAACTCAGGTCCTCATGCAAGTGAGGCAAGCAGTTTACTAAGTGAGCTATTTCTCCAGCTCCTCTTTTAAAAACATTTTATTTGTGTGTGTGTGTGTGTGTGTGTGTGTGTGTGTGTGTGTGTGCACACGCGCGTGCGCGCGCAGACCTGGAGCAAGAAAGTCAGGAGTCCAGACTGGAGCCCAGGACTCCAGACCAGCCGAGTGGGCTGCCTGGAAATTCTTAGGGGAGAGCCACAATGGGACCAGATCAGGAGAGGATTGAGCGGGGACAGAACATCTTACTGCCTCATCAGGAGCCTCTTGTCTGCCTCAAACATGTCTTCTGCAGAGGAAGTCGCATGACCCTGTAGCCAGAGGAGTTCCAGCAGCTGAGTATCTGGAGCTTCTTGGGGCCTTGCTGCTGTTTGGTTATTTCTTTATCCCTCTCTTTTGGAAAGCTTTCTAGGTCTCTCCTCTCCTATTCCCACAATTAGAAAAATCACCATTTTGGAATGGAGAGATGGTTTAGCAATAAAGGTGCTTGCCTGCAAAGTCTAAGGACCCAGGTTCAATTCCCCAGAACCCATGTAAGCCAGATGCACATGGTGGCACATGTGTCTGGAGTTCATTTGCAGTGGCTACAGGCCCTGGCACACCATTCTCTCTCCTCCATTTCTCTCCCCCCCCCAATAAATAAAAGAAAAAGCAAAGAAAAATCAACATCTTTGCAAAGAAGTTTGAAGCCTTAAGTCCTTGCTGTGTGTCCCTGCATCAGCCCCCTCCCAGAAAGACATCATGGCTGTGGAATGAGGTAGCCCCCAGTGACAGGGTGATAGCCCCATCTGACAGTCTGATCACACAGGTCAGCTGAGTGGTGCTAACACAGGTGATTGTGGATGGTCAGAGTAAATGTTGATGAAACAAAAGTGGTGACACATCCTTCTAGAAAATGAGGCACAACCCCCATGAAATGTTACCCGCTTCTGCTGCCTTGCAGTTTCAAAGGTTATCTGAGTCATGGGCATTGCCCACTCTTTCCCTATTCTCCTGGCCCACTGAAGTGCTTATCAGCCACTCTAAAATGAGGCTGGGGCTAGAGAGATGGCTCATCAGATTAAGGCACTTGGTTGCAAAGCCTGCCGCCCAGATTCAATTCTCCAGTACTCATGTAAAGCCAGATGCACAAAGTGGCACACCCGCCAATACATTCATATTCATTCTCTCTTTCTCCCTCTCTTTCTCCTTTGTAAATATATAAAAATAAAAAGATGAGGCTAGGTGGCTGGGATGTGCTCTCTGTGGGCCTTCAGGGTATCAGGACTCAGGGACTCAGAACCTCCTGATTTCTTTTTCTGTTTGTTTGTTTTCAAGGTAGGGTTTTGCTCTACGCCCAGCTCAGCATGGTTTTAACATGGCCGTCACTTTAGTCCTTTGGTGACATCAGCCGGAATGATTGAGGGCTTCTGGAAGCTTGGCACTAGCACCAGCCCTGGCCCTGCCACTTGGAGTGAGAGACGCACCCCTCCCCCCAGTAATGACAGAGTTCCATCATTCCCAGCACAAGAGGCTTCCACTGTGAGTATGAACAGTCTTTGGCAGGAAGGAGGGAATCCAGGCTCTTTGTTCCCCAGGGTTCTTATCTCTTTTGGCAAAGGCTCTGTGGTCAGACATTTCCTGGTGAATGTCCCAATTCTGACACCTCCCAGCAGAGCAATCTTGAGCAAATGCACATCCCCAGCCTCACTGGGCCTCACTTCTTCCCTCCTAGGAAATAGCAATAGCATTCTGGTCTTGCCCAAGTCAGGACTAGGGACAATGAGTTTGAATGTGTGACAGCCTTTTGTAAATCCTCCCTATGCCTTGCACAGGGCCACTTACATAGCAGGTGCTTAATAAAGTCACTGGATAAGAGACTCTTGGAATGGCAATGTAAACATCATGCCACTCCTGTGGTCCTGCCAGCAGGACCCCTAAGAAGGGATTGATCCCTAGGTATTTCCTTACCATTGTTTCAGGGACACATGAGTGGAGGTCAAATGTGTGCATGTAGCATGGGCAGAAGAAAGGTGCTGCAAGCTTCAATTGTGCGCATGACCCCTTAAGTGACATACACCTATGTTTAGTGCTGTAGGGGGCAAGTGGTGTGCTAAAGAATACTGGATGGGGCTGGGGAAATGGCTTAGCAGTTAAGGCATTTGCCTACAAAGCCTAAGGACCCTGGTTCGATTCCCCAGGACCCACGTAAGCCAGATGTACAAGGTGGCACATCGTCTGTAGTTCGTTTGCAGTGGCTAGAGACCCTGGCGTGCCCATTCTCTCTTTCTCTCTGCCTCTTCCTCTCTCTCTGTCTCCCCTCTCAAATAAGTAAATAAAATATTTTAAAGAGCACTGGATGGAGAGTCCGGGAGCTGAGTTCTAACCTTGGGTCTATCTGCACCCCCATAGCTATGTGCAGGTGGTCATACAGACCCTATGGATCTGACTCTGAGTCTCCTTCAGATATGCAGACCCAGTGACAGTGCTGTCATCAGGACTTCTGTCCCACAGTGCATGCTGGGCTGCCCAACCTCCAGGCCTTTGCATGTACTGTGCTTTCTGCCTAGAGCACTCCTGCTCTCTACTCACAGCTACTTCCTGTTTCGGGAAAGACTCCACAGCCCGAGGTCTTACAGCATACACCTTCCTCTGTTTTCCTCTCTCCAGTGGGTACACAAAGCAGTGTTCACAGGGGTTGCCCTTCTTGGTTTACTCTAAACAAAGAAGCCCCCATCTTAATGATAATCTGATATTGATGAAACTATGAATGAAGCCAGAGAAGGTTCCTGAGTGCACAGCACAGAATTCCCTATTGGTAGATTCTAGTGTCTGAGGAAGCAGGACCCAGGTGTCCCAATGTAGTTATTCCAACAGTAGGCACCGGGGTGACTATCCTGGCCTTGCCCTGCTACAGGAATCCTGATGCCAGTGAAGGTAGCATATATGTGTACACTTAGGGCCCAAGACTTCCTCGCACTGCCACATAGAACTTTCCCTGTGTTTCCATGTCTGGTGAGAGCACCTCTTAATTTCATAGATAGCAGGTTCTGCTGTGATCCATCCTGTGCTGAGACCCCAGATGTTAAACTCTTCCAGCTGTGTGAGTTTGCAGGTCTCTAAGCTTCAGCTTCCTTACTTACAAAATGGAGAGAGAACTGTCCCACTCTTGGGCAAGCCATTGTGTCCAAATTCATGGTGTGGAGTAGGACATGTGATTTTATGGCTGATTCTTCTTAACACGAGTATTCCTTACACCAGGGAGTCCAGTGAAACACAGATTGGCTGTTTGTTTAAGCCAAAAAAAGTACATTGTTGGAAGAATTTTGTTTGGGAAGACAAGCCCAGGATTCAGGTCAGAACTGTGCCCCCTCTGGAATTGCACAGTTGAGCATCCGAGGAGCTTTGAAAAGGTTGGTGACCACCCAAGCCTTTGAGCCTTCCACGTGGATGCTCAGAGGTCATGCTCTTTGGGAATCCCTCGCACAGCGGGGCTGCTTGTCACGTTAGGAATGTTGTTTCCACAGAGCGGCTCTGTCTGGCTATGAATAGATGTTTTTTCCTCCCTTTCTTGGACGCCTGAATGGCAGTCTCCCTCCTGCAGTCCCCAAGGCCAACCTGAGTGTAAAACTCCAAAACGGACATCACAGTGGGGTTGTCCATTCCTGCTTGGATGGGTGGCTCTCAGCTAGGATCAAAGAGAGAGTCAATGGCCGCTGCGACTCAGGGGCCTCCTGAGGTGCTCCTGGGCCACGATCTATAAAGGTTGCTGAGTGTAGTGAGAAGATCAGATTTCACTGGAAAGATAGCAGGTCGGTACAGTAGCTGAGATTGATGAAGACAGCTCAGCGACTCCAAACGTGGGCTGCTGGGAAGGATGCCAAGGACCAGCCAGCACCTACTGCAGGCTGGAGGGCAGAGCTGCCAGGTAGTGCATTCTAGAACTACCTAGATTCTAAGTTCAGTTCCTCCATGTGTACCAGACAGTCTGCCTTTATACCTCAGTTTTTCCCCTTGCTAATTTTTATTTCTTTTGTTTTGCTTTCAAGGTAGGGTCTCCCTCTAGCCCAGGCTGACCTGGAATTCACTATGGAGCCTCAGGGTGGCCTCGAATTCACAGCAATCCTCCTACCTCGGCCTCCTGAGTTCTGGGATTAAAGGCATGCACCACCACGCCTGGCTCTAATTTTTTTATTTCTTTTAAGTATTTTATTATTCATTTGCAAGGAGAGAGCGGGGATAGAGAGAGAATGGACACACCAATGCCTCTAGCCTCTGCAAATGAACTCTAGATGCATGTATCACCTTGTGCATCTGGTACTGAGGAAATCAAGCTCAGTTTATTAGGCTTTATGGATAAGCACTTTAACCACTGATCCATCTCTCCAGCCCCCCTCCTCCTTTAATTTTTAAGTACAGTCTCACTCTAGCATAGACTGACCTAGAACTCACTCTGTAGCCCACATTAGCCTTGAACTCATGACAATCCTCCTACCTCAGCCTCTCCTGTGCTGGGATTAAAAGTGTGAGCCTCCATGCTCAGCTTTAAAAAAAAATTATGTGAGTTCTGGAGATTGAACTCAGGTCCTCATGCAAGTGAGGCAAGCAGTTTACTAAGTGAGCTATTTCTCCAGCTCCTCTTTTAAAAACATTTTGTGTGTGTGTGTGTGTGTGTGTGTGTGTGTGTGTGTGTGTGCGCGTGCAGACCTGGAGCAAGAAAGTCAGGAGTCCAGACTGGAGCCCAGGACTCCAGACCAGCCGAGTGGGCTGCCTGGAAATTCTTAGGGGAGAGCCACAATGGGACCAGATCAGGAGAGGATTGAGCGGGGACAGAACATCTTACTGCCTCATCAGGAGCCTCTTGTCTGCCTCAAACATGTCTTCTGCAGAGGAAGTCGCATGACCCTGTAGCCAGAGGAGTTCCAGCAGCTGAGTATCTGGAGCTTCTTGGGGCCTTGCTGCTGTTTGGTTATTTCTTTGTCCCTCTCTTTTTTGGAAAGCTTTCTAGGGTCTCTCCTCTCCTATTCCCACAATTAGAAAAATCACCATTTTGGGATGGAGAGATGGTTTAGCAATAAAGGTGCTTGCCTGCAAAGTCTAAGGACCCAGGTTCAATTCCCCAGAACCCATGTAAGCCAGATGCACATGGTGGCACATGTGTCTGGAGTTCATTTGCAGTGGCTACAGGCCCTGGCACACCATTCTCTCTCCCTCCATTTCTCTCCCTCCCCCCCAATAAATAAAAGAAAAAGCAAAGAAAAATCAACATCTTTGCAAAGAAGTTTGAAGCCTTAAGTCCTTGCTGTGTGTCCCTGCATCAGCCCCCCTCCCAGAAAGACATCATGGCTGTGGAATGAGGTAGCCCCCAGTGACAGGGTGATAGCCCCATCTGACAGTCTGATCACACAGGTCAGCTGAGTGGTGCTAACACAGGTGATTGTGGATGGTCAGAGTAAATGTTGATGAAACAAAAGTGGTGACACATCCTTCTAGAAAATGAGGCACACCCCCCCCCATGAAATGTTACCCGCTTCTGCTGCCTTGCAGTTTCAAAGGTTATCTGAGTCATGGGCATTGCCCACTCTTTCCCTATTCTCCTGGCCCACTGAAGTGCTTATCAGCCACTCTAAAATGAGGCTGGGGGCTAGAGAGATGGCTCATCAGATTAAGGCACTTGGTTGCAAAGCCTGCCGGCCCAGATTCAATTCTCCAGTACTCATGTAAAGCCAGATGCACAAAGTGGCACACCCGCCAATACATTCATATTCATTCTCTCTTTCTCCCTCTCTTTCTCCTTTGTAAATATATAAAAATAAAAAAGATGAGGCTAGGTGGCTGGGATGTGCTCTCTGTGGGCCTTCAGGGTATCAGGACTCAGGGACTCCAGAACCTCCTGATTTCTTTTTCTGTTTGTTTGTTTTCAAGGTAGGGTTTTGCTCTACCCCAAGCTGACCTGGAATTCACTAGGTAGTCTCAGAGCGGCCTCGAACTCACAACAAGTGTCCTACTTCTGCCTCCCAAGTGCTAGGATTAAAGGTGTGTGCCACCATGCCCAGCTTGATTTCTTTCTTTTTTAAAAAATATTTTTTATTTTATTTTATTTTTTATTTGAGAGAGAGGGATAGAATGAGGCAGAGAGAGAGAGAAAGAAAGAAAGAAAGAAAGAAAGAAAGAAAGAAAGAAAAAGAGGGAGAGAGGAAGGAAGAAAGGAAGGAAGGAAGGAAGGAAGGAAGGAAGGAAGGAAGGAAGGAAGGAAGGAAGGAAGGAAGGAAGGGAAGAAAGGGCACACCAGGGCCTCCAGCCACTGCAAACTGTAGACACATGCACCACCTTGTGCATCTGGCTTATGTGGGTCCTGGGGAATCTAACCTGGGTCCTTTGGCTTTGCAGGCAAGCACCTTAGCCACTAAGCCATCTCTCCAGCCCCATAGCTTCCTGATTTCTGCTGAGCACTCAGCCACTTTCTGCTGACTACAGCCTAGGATATGAATCTGGCTTTTGACATAGGGACTTCCTACTCAGAGCTGCAGTTTCCTCAACTGTGAAGTAGATAAACAGAAAACCCAGCACAGTGTTATGGAGGCCCTGCCCTGCTTACCACCCTTTCTTCCTGCCTGAGAGGCCTTGGCTCATCTGAGATCCCTTTGGGCCATAGCAAGTGTTGATAGTGTTGATAAGCTGTTTGTGGAGAACTGAGGGACATTTGGCCATGCCAGGAGACCTTCCACATTGCATCAAATGTGCAGCCTCAAGGCTCAAAGGGGAAAGACCTGGAGCAAGAAAGTCAGGAGTCCAGACTGGAGCCCAGGACTCCAGACCAGCTGAGTGAGCTGCCTGGAAATTCTTAGGGGAGAGCCACAATGGGACCAGATCAGGAGAGGATTGAGCGGGGACAGAACATCTTACTGCCTCATCAGGAGCCTCTTGTCTGCCTCAGTCCCCTTGTTCCTTGGAGCCGTTACCTTCTTATTGTTAGGACAAAGCACCCAACCTTAGAAGCAGCTGATGGAAGAAAAGGGTTTATTTCATTGTGGTGGAGAAAGCATGGCATTAGCAGAGGCTGGGCATCACATCATGTCGCATCAGCTGGGTGGAAGCAGCAGGAGTGAACTTGCTGTGGCAGTGGGACCCAAGGCCCACCCCCAGTGGCCCACCTCCTGCAGCAAAGCTCCACCTGCCAAAGAACCCACATCTTTCCCAAATTGCTACCAATGGGGGACCAAATGTTCAAAACACATGAGCCTATGGGGGACATTCATTCAAACCATCACAGGCTCCATTTGCTCCTCTCAGATATGGGTTCAAATCATGTTCTGCCAGTGTTCCAGGGTTGTTTTGAGCTTCCATAGGATGGTATGGACAGAAATCTCTCTGCAGACCACTGAGAATGGCCCAGCCATGAAGAATTTATCACCTGTCACCCCAGCACATTTTTATGTCCTTGTTAGTGTCCAATATGAAGTAGGTGTTTGATGAGTATTGAGCACTGAGTGACAATATCTCCTATTTAGCACCTATCACATGCCAAGCATCACCAGGGAACATTCCATAAGGTATTCCAATTCTCTCAAATACCCCAGAAGTTGTTTTTTTTTTTTTGTGTGGGGGGATACAACTTTATTATCTTGAAGATCCCAAGAAGGAATAGTAGGGGGATGAGGGGGAGCTAGATTCAGGAAACCAATTAGACTTTGATTTGGGCAACTGTTGCTTAATCAGCCTGGGGAATTCTAGAAGCCAGTATACTTCATGTCTGTCAGCATTCTCCACTTGAAGGGCAAATGAGCCATAAAGCGTATTCACTATCTCTGGGCAGCCATTTGTGAGGGGTATGAAGGCTCATCTTTCCTCTTTGGAAGAAAGACATAGCTGTTGGATAAGCACACATGGAGCTGGATGTTGACATTCAGCAAGACATATGTATCTGGCATCGACCCCAGAAGTTTTAAATGTGTGACCATTTTGTAGATAGGGAAGTTGGGGCTCAGAAAGGAAATCACATACCTGAGATTGCACATCAAGGAGTCACACTTGACTTTTCAACCCATGCATCCTTCCAGGTGCTCCTGATGGCCCACAGGGAACCCTTTCCCTAGAGAATGCCAGAGGATGTTTAACAAGACTTTTGGTGGGATGCCGCTGTCCAGACACCTGATTTATAGCATTTGCTAATTTCCCTTGGCTCAGTCCAACTGCCTCACAGAGTCCCTGAAACCATCCCAAGCAGCCCCCTCAAGCAGGTAGCTTGAGCTCAGTGCTCCTATGTCCCACCATTGCAGTGTCCTTCATGCCCTAGGAAGGCCACAGAGCCAGGAGCATACCCCACCAAGGTCCTGGAGCTCCGTAGCATCTCCATATCACACAGAGGCCTGGATGGATAGATGAGCCTCAAGGACAGGTCTGTGATCTCATGACTGGAATATGCAGGCCTGCCAGCTCCGCCGTGTGCCATATTCCTGCCAGGCCTGGAGCAGAGCCCTGTAAATGCCGGGATATAATGGACAATAAAAGTCGCTGAAAAAGAATGACTCTCCTAGGACCACTGTCATCCCTGCCACGCGCTGCCTGACAGAGCCACGAGCCCTGTGATCTTGAGGCACAGTCGTCACACAAATATATAGGATCTCTTGTCTGTTGCCAACCAAGATTTATCTTATTGAGGCGGCGGGGTGGGGGGGATGAACCTGAGTCAGTCTGATAACTTGTGAAATGTTTTGCCATCCCTTTTTCTTCTTAGCTTCAAGAGGATGAAGCAGGAGCTAGGTGGCCTTTCCTGTGTCCCCCCACCAGAAATGTTGTGGGTGAGGTCCACTACAGGTGCTTCCTGCTACCCCAAAGCCCTGGTGGCACGTGAGTCTCAGATCCCCGAGATAGGAGATGGTTTACTGTGAACAGTTGGTTGCAGGGTAGGGTACTGCGGGGATCTGCTCTTGAATGAACACTGCTTGTGTGTGACAGCGTCAATCACAGGGTGGCAGTAGCCACATCTTTTGAGCTCCTGTATGTACTGAGCCCTGTCAGTCCCAGGCAGGCATTTTACATGCATGTGCTCACTCAGTCTTTCCACAGCTCCACAGGGTGGGTACTGCCAAGACCCCTCCTTTTAGAGGAAGGAACTGCAGAGGTGGCCATGGGATTGGCTAATGCTTAGGTACCTGAACAGAGGTAGGACAGGATTTGAACCCAACACTGTCAGACTCCAGAGCCTAAACTAAACTGCCTCCTGGAAGCCCCTTGGTTGCCCCAAGCAATACAGTGAATCACTTTGGTTTATCCGCCTACCTACTCTGTTTGCATCTTCTCGAAGCACAGGAGTGAAACCCACCCTGCAGAGCTTGTCTGGGGGGATGCAAGCCTACGTTCCCAGCTATACTCTGGCTCCAGCTGTAATATGACCAGCGAGATTGGCTCCTCATCTGTCAGGTGCATGTACGATCTGCCTTGCATGGCTGCTTTGTGAACTCACCTACTGCCATTACCCTCTAGGGGTCTGGCTCAGTGTGTAGCACTTAGGAGAGCATTGAGCATGCATGACACCCCCTTCCTTGTACACACTGCACACACATCACTGTATCTGTGTATCCCACAGACATGGGACGTATAGTTCTACATGGTTATGAATGTAGCTGTAGTTCTCAGATCAGAGAACACATCCTCTCAGCATCTTAAGACTCAGAAGAAACAAGCATGTGTTTGGATTCTGAACCCTCAGCTCAGTTTCAGGGAGTCCTAATATGTCACCCCCTCCCATCAGCCTTGTCACACATCATACAAGATGAGCCAGTCCAGACTGTGGAGCCCTGCCACCCATGTCATAAGTAAGGAAACTGATGGCAGAGACAGAGACTTTCCTGCAACCAGGTAGCCCATGAGGGACTGAGCTATATGAATTTTGGGTGCACCATGCCATCACTGCTCTGAGCAAAAGTGACTTGTGTGGAGTTAAAAGTGACCACATTGTCCCTGATCCAATTCAAGTCCAGTAAGTATCCTGGTCAGGAGAGAGGCATGGGAAGTGGCTACAGAACCTGTGACTACGTGACCGCATGGGTGACAGTACTGGACAGAGGAGACATTGTTGCCAGACACAGTGGACTGTGCTCAGCTGCATGGAGACTGTGCTGGGGGCTTTCTGTGATAGTCAGGAGGCCTCTGATTCAGATGTCTAGAATCTTCTCTGTGATTCAGGCTGGGGTTGTGGAAGACACAGATCTGTATCTGCCTATTCCTGGGGCAAATCTTACATCTCAGGGCCTGGGCTGGGAGTCCCAGCCTCTGTGGGCTATAGACTGGCTGGTCTGGACTCAGCCATTGCTGCCGAAGGGGCAGGCACCTGGCATATGCCTGACAGTTGGGCCTGGCCAGTGGGAAGGTATACTGGCAGGTGGCCGAGTCCTGGTGCCAGAGTCTGGCACAGCGTGGCTTCTGGGGCCTTCACTGCCATATGCACGCGTCAGACCCAGCGGCAGTAGAGCTGCAGATGGGGCAGGAGCTGGAGGTGGATCTTGTTCTGGAGAAGGCAGCAGGAGCTGCCACACAGCGCTCTTCTCAGTTACTGAGGACTGGGGCTGGACTGCAGATGATAGATGCTACCTGTGTCCCTGTTTGATGTCTAAGAACAACAGAGCACAGAGAGGGGGATATGGCAAAGCTGGAACTTGAACCCAGCCTATCACTGTGCCTTTGAGCTCATCGCCTCCTCTGCCAAGAACTCCCTTCCCCTAAGCCCAGTTCAACACTAAGACCTGGGAGGTGAGAAGCTACAAACAGCTCACCCTGTCTCTTTCTGAGGCACCATCACTGTTTTCTGGCCCAAGGACCCTGTAAGAGCAGTGTCCAGTCAACAACACAGGTCCTGCACAGTGGAGGCAGCCCAAAGGACAGGGAGGGACAAAGGGAGAAAAGAAAGGGTGGGAACACACTTAAGTCTGAATTCCTGAACCCAAGGCAAAGCTCAAGACTGGAGTAAAACTGAATGAAAATGAAACAAGGACCCATTATCTGAGTATTTGTCTATTAAAGGCCAGGTCTGTGGACATCCATAATGTAATGTAACCCTCCAGCAGTCCAGGATAGTAGATGCTGTCCTTATCCCCATTTATGACAAAACTGGGGTATACAGTGAGGGAATGTGACAGAGTGAGACTCAAACCAAGGACTACTGTCTGCAAAATTCTCTGGGGAAGCAGGCCAGTGTGACCCAGTAAACAGGAAGAACTTCTTAGAAAGGGCTAAGCTGTTGAAGAACAGCAAAGATTAAGATTATTATTTCTTTTTTCTTTCTTTCTTTCTCTCTTTCTTTTTTTTTTTTGTTTTTTTGTTTGTTTGTTTGTTTGTTTGTTTTTTTCAAGGTAGGGCTGCGCTCTAGTCCAGGCTGACCTGGAATTCACTATGTAGTCTCAGGATGGCCTTGAACTCACAGCAGCCCTCCTACCTCCACCTCCAGAGTGCTGGTATTAAAGGCATGCACCACCACACCCGGCAAAGATTGTTATTTCTTTTTCACTTATTTACTTTTCTGGTTTTTGAGGTAGGGTTTCATTCTAGCCCAGGCTGACCTGGAATTCACTATGTAGTCCAGACTGGTCTCAAACTCACAGCACTCCTTCCTGCCTCAGCCTCCCAAGTGCTGGGATTAAAGGCGTTGTGCACCACCACATCCAGCACAGCAAGATTTTTGTGCTTCTCAGCATTTACTAGTCCCTGCAGGGCTTTGTGGGGATAGTTCATGAGAGCCAGAGAAGGTCCCCTCTAGCTTTTAGAGTCCACTTTCTAGGTGCAAGTGATGGGGTTAGGGATGACAGCCTAGAGGACAAACCCCCTTCACTGGTTTGGCATAGAGGGTGGCATCAGCTAAGGAGTGTCAGTCTCTGGGCAGGCGCTGGCCCTGCAGTGCTCATATCATAGGTGAACTCTTTTCCTCCTGCATCAGTTTCTTACTGGACCAGGCCTTCTCAGAATGGACTCTGATGGCATTTCAAGCCATGTTAACTCCCACACCACCCGGCGCCCTCTATCATCATTTTATATTCTTTGGTGAGCAGTGGGTTCCCTGGGTCTGTGACAAGTTCCATTTACCATGGAGGTAGCAGCCAGAGCTATTTGGGGGGTAGAGTGTGATGGGAGAATTCCTTTTGGTGACATCTGGGGATGGGAGTCTTGGAAAGGGGAAGTCCCAAGCACAGAGCAGGGGCCCTAATCCCTCACCTGCCTTGGCACAGAAAGGCCATTTGGATCCCTAGGGGCTCAGGCATCATGCACTGGCCCTCAGTCCTGAGCAAAGCAGACCTTCCCAGGGCTGCTCAGAGGCCACATGGAAAGGTATAAGTTCTCTCAACCTCCCACTGCGAGGCATCTCTTGCCCTTTCCTGCTGCTGCCTGTGCCCCCGGGTATATGCCCAGACAGTGACCCAGAGCCAGACTCCAGAGAACTCTTGAATATGATTTATGCCCTCCCCACTTCCCCACACCCGGCGCATCTCTGCCACCTGCTGCTCACTTGACCTCCTGCCAGCAAGGCCAGCAGCACTCTCAGCCCGGGGGACCTTTGCCACCACCCTGGTGCAGAGTAGATGCTGCCAGCTGGGTTCATGTTAAGAGATCCCAAGGCTTCTGTAGAACTCCCAGGGTGGAGACGGTATAGGAGGAGCAGTTCTCCCTGGGGTGAGTTCTGACTGCCAGGTTCCTTCCTATAGAAGGAGAAGATACTAGAAGTGGTCAGGGGGTACTGAGTGATGACCAGTACTCAGCTGGGATCAAGGCCAGCTTAGGACAAACCCCAAATCCTCCAGTCCTCTTTCTTTCTTTTTTTTTTTTTTTTTTTTGGTTTTTCGAGGTAGGGTCTTACTCTAGCTCAGGCTGACCTGGAATTCACTATGTAGTCTCAGGGTGGCCTCGAACTCATGGCAATCCTCCTACCTCTGCCTCCCGAGTGCTGGGATTAAAGGTGTGCGCCACCACGCCTGGCCAGTCCTCTTTCTTTATGCCACTCCAGTGAAGGGGGTGGCCTCCAGGCAAGCTGATTTCACCTTCGTTGAGCTGGCCATTGCTGAAGGAGTAGAGTCTGAGGAAGGAGATGGGAGTAGAGGAATTTCTGATCTCGAGAATTTAGGCCTTGAAACATCCTTCCCTTAGCCTCTGGCTCTCTTTACTAGAAGTAAACAGGTGCCAGGCTCCTGCCTCACACCCTCCGGCAGCCCTCCTCTGTACCCACCAGGTTCTGGAGGTGAATGGTTTGATCTGTGCTCTGAGGGAAAGGAAGACATGCACAAGGGACCAGGAGTGAGGAGCCTCTAGTGATCCACTGAGAGGGGAACACAGGAATGCTACCTGGTTCAGCACTGAAGGAGGAGTGAGGTTTGCTAGGAAACTGTTCCCTGTAGCTAGGGCAGTGGGCAAGGGGGTGGAGGACAGAGCCTGTATGATCTTAAGGAGAGAGCATGTTCATTTCCTGGGAAGGTAGGAGTCCTGTTTACCAGCTTGACAAGTCACTTAACTTTTCTGCGCCTCAGAGTTTTCTAATCTGTAAAAGGGGAGAGTAGCCACCTTCATGAGAGGAATGTGTAAAGAAGGAAGTGCTTAGTAGAACTCAGCTTTATCTTGCCCAGGTCCCTCTCCAACAGGACCTCAGTGCCTTGCTGTGCCTTTAAGGGAAATGTGAGATCATCACAGCCCCTATGTTCCTCCAAGAAGGAGGAAGTGAAATGTGGCCAGGAGCCTCCTTGATTTTAAAAAGGCCCTGGGAACTCCACTCTAAATATTTGGAATATTTTAGACCAATTGCATGGTGACTTTTGTCCGATCTCATAACCATGAGGATTCTGAAGTTGGGGGGATCCCTATACCTGCTGGTTAGAGTTTATCTGACCAGCTCTTACTTGGTCCCTTTTTGTATGAGACCTGAGCAAACCCTCATGGCTTAGAGGTAAGAGCTATACTTAGTTCCTGCTCTTCAAGGCCAGCATTGGAAGCTGGCATGATGACAAAGAGGTCTGTGTCCCCAATGGTAACTTTAGGTAGAAACTCTTGTGGACACAATCAGGTGGGAGAGGAGAAAGGGGACTTGGTGCCACCTCATTGTCCACTGTGTGCTGTCAGAGACCTCCTAGCCACTCTGGGAGTTCTGGGTGTTCCTTCTCTCGAAAGATGAGGATATTAAACTCAGGGAGGATATGGCACCTTCCCAAGATCCCACGACAAGTACCAAACCAGAGGCAGGCCCAATGTCTCTGGTAGGTGAGTGTGACCTTGCCAATTAAGAGGTCATGGCTCAGTCTAGAGAAGTCCAAAAGGACTAGGGTGCCGTCAAGGAGAAGGGGAGTGGAGCAGGGGCCTTGGAGGTTTGGGCGATCACAGCCGGGAGGCCAGTGCCAGAGCAGAACTTGAGACGCCTTACTCTGGCCTGGGACCTTTGGGTGGGAGGCAGTGAGTTCAGATGTGTACATGAAAAGAACCAATCAGGGGTAGACTCTGGGAAGGCTGGGAGGGTAGAAACCTTAGAGGCAGAATCAGCAAGACTGCATGAAGACCAACTCAGGGCTGTGAGAGAAGGTGAAGCACAGGGTGGAGCCTGGTTCCTGCTAGCCTACTGGGTAGAGAGGAGACACCCAAGGCTGAGACCCAGGAAGGGCAGGTTGCAGCTCTGATTTGGGCATTGCGGGTCTGCGGTGCCTGTGGTTGACGATGAGTGGGCTCTGGAGTGCCCCAGAGGGGCCCCAGGCTGAAAGAAAGATAATGGGTGTTTAGTGGATGAGGAGAGCTGAGCTAGAGGGCCAGACAGTCAGGGGTGTCAGGGTGGGGGGAGGAGTGGGAAGAAGGCCCCGATGAACCAGCTGCAGGGCTCACAGGCCCACCCTCGAGAAGGCCCCGCTGCCTGGGGACCAGTTAGGAACCTCCAGGAAGTCAGGCTTCCGCTGGTCAGGGAGCCACCGAATCTGAGCAGTATGTGTGGCTTTGTGGGGTGGGGAGGGAGAGTGAGTGATACAGGACCAGTCCGGAAGCTAGACACCATCTGTGACTCATCCCCTCCAGCTCAATAGGCCCCCACAGCTCTGGCCTGAGCTCCGGCTGTTTCCTGTTAAGTGATAAACTGTACCGTCTACATAGCCCAAGAACAGTGAAGAAAGGGCACTGAGTGGGGGAGGGCACTGCAGTCAGAGCTGGGTCATGCATGCGTCTGAGCCCTCTTCGAAGGCAGTATGGATAGACCTGAGCAGACTTGGTTTCAAATGTCATTTGTGCCTATTGTTGGCTGTGTGACCTTGGGCTATCATTTAACCTGTCTGAACTGGCATTTCCTCTTCTCCTTGTAGAGTCTAGCTGTGGCCTATCATATACAATAGCATGAATACTGTTATCAAGTTCACCACCAGCCAGTCCACGAGGCAGTCACTCTGTCTGCCCCTGACCTTGTGTTGGGCCTTGAAGGCCAGTTGAGTTTGTTCCCATCTGAGAAACAGGTCAGATGGTGCCCTCTCCATTGTATGGTTCTCCTTGGAGCTTCAGCTTCCTCATCAGTGAGGGTGAGGTCCCATCTTGGAAGATGGTTTATGGTACATCAGCTGATGATGAAGCTGGCCCAGCCTTGACCCCATGGGTGGCCAGACACTGTGAATTGCATCTCCAGCTGGGCCTTTGGGCTCTAGCTCCAAGGTGGCATGTTGAGTACTACCAACATGTGGAATCTCGCTGCTTATCCACTGTGAGGTATGGGGAAGACTGTGGGTCTGAGTGTGATACTGAGTGTGATGGCCCCTGCCCAGAGAGATAGGTTGTGACTCTCTCAGCTGGCAGGCCAAGAGGGGCCTGCCTCAGAGAAATTGGCATCCACCCTGCTTCTGTGGGGTTTTCCTGGAATTTCCAGCACCCATCACCCTGGGGCCATAGGAACTTTTCCACCTCCATCTGCTGCCTGGGTGGACACTATGACAATGCAGTTGCGCATATACCTTTCACACCTGCTAAGCAGGGCTCTTGACCAGAGCCCTCCTGGTCTCCGGGGACATAGGAACAGCCTCCAGAGCCACCAGCTTCCAAGAGGGCTGGTATCTGGCAGAAACCAAAGGTAGAACTACCCCCTAGATGAATTTTCTAGAAATGGAAGGCAAGGGTCAGGTGATAGTCCTGGGGAGAAACCAGAGTCCATGCCAATGTATCAGCCAGTCTACTCTAAGTCTCTTGCATCCCGCCCTACATTGGTGAGAGCTTTGTCCGAGGCTAGGCAGGGGAAGAGCGGAGAAGGCTTTGCAAGAGTGATGACTGTGTGCAGGGCAGTGTGGAGAATAGCCGTCTAGAGTTGTAGCCTCTCTCTGGTGGTACTTCCTGCTATGTGAGCTCCTCTTTGAGCCACAGTCCCCATGGCTGTCATCTGAAGATACTTCCCTATTGCTTAGTGAAGATTGACAGAGTTTAGAGTGGCTAGAGCTTCCGGGGCTTTCCATGTGCTGGGCTCTGTTCTCAGTTTACATCTGTTAAAATGTGTAATCCTCTCCCAGACACCCTCAGAGGTTGACCTTCCCAGTTACCCATGTTACAGATGAGGGAACTTACACTGCGGTTGCCTTAAACCTGGCTAGTATTTGAACTCAGCAGTCCAGCTTCCAAGCCAGCCCCTCTTAAGCCCAAAGCTGCTCCTGGCCTGTCCCTGACTGTCTGGTAGATACTGGGCATGACAGCTTTCTGTTGCTGTTCCCATGGAAGCCAGTAGCCTGGATGGAAGACCATGGTGTGCCTTGGAGCAGGGGTGCTTGCTAGCTACAGAAGAAAGGCCCTCTGTGAAGTGGTTCAGGCAGCCTGTGGCTCTGGGTTGCATTCCACACATATTTGGCCCTTGACTTAGGTTTGGCAGCTGCTGCCTCATTGTTCTGCAGCTTGGCAGGGGCTGAGGGATCCCAGGGACAGACGACTCCCATGTTACCCCTCAGCCTGTGCCTCAGGTCTGTTCTCTACTCCCCAGGTGCCCTTTGTCATGACCCTCCTATATCTGAACCCTGAAAGAAGTAGTTCATGGTGGACTTGAGTTTCCATTGGGGTGTAACAAACAGAATCTTAAGTTCCCTGCACCATGCAGGCTCCTTGGAGAGGGAAGGGCTTTAGAATCACTGAGTTTGTCTGCACCTGAATCCACACCTACTTTTTACTAGCTAAATAATCTTGAGCCTTGCCTCTCTGTGCCTCAGTTTCCCTGCATGTAAAATGGGCTTCCCAGCAGCCCTGATGATGAGCAGGAAAGACCTGGCCCATTCAGTTGAAGCTTCCTCTCTCTCTCCCCCCTTCCTCCCTCCTTCCCTCCCTCCACTCCTCCATCGGAGCCCCCTCTGGCTGCCTTCCTCCGTCCTCTGGGAAACCCTGTGTAGGAGGTTCCACTGCATTGCTCAGAGTGACAGGGCTTTGCCAAAACAGCAGGGATGTACAGAAGGGGAATGTGGACATTAGGTGGGTGTGGTCTCTGGGAGTCCCCTTCTCGGAGGTCTCTGTGGAGGAGAAGGTTCTTCCTGAGTCATCAGCCCTATGATCACCCCCGTGTGTCACCTTGTCCTGCTCTTGGGTGGAAATAGGACTTGGGCTGTGGGGCGCCACTGGAAAGCCACCATAGGTCTTAAGTGCTCAGCAAGCCTTTTAACCTCCTTGTGCCTCAACTGCAAAATGAGACAACACAGAGCCTATCTCATGGAGTTGTGTTAAGGTCTGTGAACTGAAGGTCTGGGAAAGCGCTGCATCTGCCTGGGTGGACTGATAGATTGCCAATAGACTAATAGATCACCTATAAAGATAGAATGTTTCTGGATCCGAACCAGATTACCTTGTGCTACCTTTAGCCCCTTAATAGCCATTTATTGCCCACCTCAGTGTCTGACCTAACATCAGTTGATCCGTTGGGATCCTTTTTGGAATGTAAGAACAGATACCCAGCTTCCACTAAGAAATGTCATCAGATAGTATCTGAAGCCTGTGGTGGAGATTTTCCTACTTTGCTGTAACCCACCTGCGGATACTTCAGCCAGTGTCTTTGGAAAGTGTCTTAGTTTATGCTTTCTTTTGTTCTGTAAGTATAAAAACTTCATGAAACTGCTAACACATTGGAACATAGAGTTTGGGGTAACCGAAATCTCTGTTCCCAGGCCATAGTCACTCATTTTTGGCTCCAGAATAAACTACCTCTTATTTCTCTTTGAAATGAGATCTGTGTCTTTTGTGTCGACAGTTTCATGGGGTGAAGGGCATGGAACAGGGTCCAGCATAGGAAGGGCCAGCAAATGCTAACTATTGCCTTCACTGTCATTGTTATTTCTGAGGGGCTGGGATGTTGATTATAGTTCTGGAGCCTTGAGTGAGGTTCACAAAGCTGATAGATGCACTTGTCTAGGTACAATGGCCTTTACAAACACCTGCCAGGTGCCTGCCCAGTAAGATTTGCAGAGTCTTAGCTGGTGAGTGACAGGTCAAGATTCAAACTCAGGGCCTCTGGCCCCAAAGCCTTTGGAGTTGGGGACAGGCAAGGCAGGATGAGGGAAGGCAAATCCAAAGACAAGATGCAGGCACTGTTTGGCTTCTGGTTTTCAGTCCACAAGGAACTGGGGCAGTGGGTAGAATAGCACATGTGTGCATTGCCAGGGCAGGGCAGCCTGTGGGTCCATCCTAGAGCTTTCTGAGATAAAGACAGAATCTTCTCCTGAAGATACTTCTCCAACTTTTCCCTGGAGGTCTCCCTAAGGGCAGAGGACGGTGAACATGTCACCCTGAGGGGTATGGGGGTGCTGCCCGTAGCAGCTGCAGAGCCCGCGGGAGCCTCTGGTTTCATCTTCAAATTCATGCGCATTTTACATCCAACTCCCTCTCATATCTGTTGTAGCCTGCCTTTCCCCCTGAGTAACAGCGGTGCCTGAGGAAGATGCTCGTGTTTATCTGTTTATCCTGGGGCTTTTTGTACCCAGCTCCTCCACTGTGTCACCCTGGGGGGCGGGTACAGCTGCAGCAGGAAGCTCAGCCAGATGGTGTGAAGATGCTGGGGGCACCTGATCCTGTCTACATTCTGGGGAAACCTTCAGTGGAGGTGGGAGGTGACTCGAGGCCAATCCTGTGTGCATGAAGAGGAGCGAGCGGTCTGCCTGTGGATCCACATCAAAAGTGGACAGTGTTGCAGGCAGGAGGCCATGTGAACTGTGCTGGCCTGGAACAGCCATCACACTCGCACTGCAGAGACCCTCAGACAGTGAGGGTCCACCCCCCCCCCCAAGGTGGTGCCTTTTGCACTCTGCATCTGTTACCTTTGGCCTTATTTTCTGCTGTCTTTCTTGTGTGCTAGAGAGTAGTTTTACTATCAAAAGAACAACGAAGAGGGGCTTCCCAGAAAACTCAGAAAGAATGGTGCTGGGGAACAGGGTACATCCACACTTGTAGGACTCTGGGTGCCCTCAAGGATGCTGAAGTTCAAACTCGGTAGGCAATCAAGACTTGATATAGAGGGCTGGAAAGATGGCTCAGCAGTAAAGGCTTTTTGTTGCTGCAAACAAACTCCAGATGCATGAGCCACTTTGAGCATTTGGCTTTATGTGGTTACTACGCAATTCAACCTGGGCTAGCAGACTTCCCACAGGAAAGTGCCTTTGGCCGCTGAACCGTCTCCCCAGCTGAGTTACTTTTCAAGAGAATGGGTTCTGCCCAGACAGAAATTGGCCTCGATACCCATGATCTCACAGTGCCTAGCAATACCTTCACAAGACCCCATAATAGGAGAAAAAGATGATGACATCAAATTAAAAGAGATACTAATGGAGAGAGGGAGGGGATGTGGTGGAGAGTGGAGTTCTGAAGGGGAATGGGGGGAGAAGAGGGAAATATCATGATTTATTGTCTGTAAGTATAGAAGTTGTCAATAAAAAAAATTAAATTAGAGCTGGGCGTGGTGGTGCACGCCTTTAATCCCAGCACTCGAGAGGCAGAGGTAGGAGGATCGCCGAGAGTTCAAGGCCACCCTGAGACTATATAGTGAATTCCAGGTCAGCCTGGGCCAGAGTGAGACCCTACCTCCAAAAACCAAAAAAAAAAAAAAATTAAAAAAAAAGCCCAAGTCAGCCAGGTGTGGTGGCACATGCCTTTAATCCCAGCACTTGGGAGGCAGAGATAGGAGAATCACCATGAGTTTGAGGCTACCCTGAGACTCCATAGTGAATTCCAGGTCAGCCTGAGCTAGAGTGAGACCTTACCTCAAAACAAAAAGCCCAAGTCATACCTTCAAAAGGCTCTTTTGCTTCCTATATGATCTCCCATCTCATATGTGCCCCCACACTGTAATGTTTTCCATTAAGAGGTTCCCACCATGCATGTCCTTGAACTTCCAGAATGTGAGCTCAATAAAACTTTTTTTTTATGGGGGGTATTGTTTTTTCAAGGTAGGGCTGCGCTCTAGTTCAGGCTGACCTGGAATTCACTATGTGGTCTCAGGGTGGCCTTGAACTCCCAAGTGCTGGGTTTAAAGGCTTGTGCCACCACACTTGACAAACTTTTCTTTATATAAAATTACTCAGTCTTGGGTCACCCTGAGGGTCATCATTTGTAGGGACTTCTGGTTCTCCAGGGAGTAGAGTAGCACTGTTCAGTAGCTTGGGCCAGTTCCCTATGTGTTCAGACTAGAATTGAGACATGCAGAACAGGTCTGTAGAGTAGCCAAGCAAAGTTCAAGGATTCACTCCTTACTTGAGCTACACAGGTTCCTCTGCATGCCCCGTGAGAGTATGAGCTCAGTCCTGACCCACGGAAGATGCTGTGGGATGGATGCAGGACTTACCACAGGGTGGGTACCAGCCCTTCCCTCAGCCAGACAGCTCTCGTGCACATCAGCCGTGCCCTGCACTGGAGGGGCTTGGCAGACAGAGAAGCCTCTTCCGCTGATGTCAGGAGTGATGCTATTGGGCGAGATACTCAGATGACCTTTCCCTCAGGTGTGGGTATAGTGTGGGCTTGATCAGGTTAGCTGTGGTTACTATGGTCACTGATGTTCAGCATCCCTCACACCCAGGATATCCTCAGCCCTGGAAATAGGGCTGCTCCCCTAAGCAGCAGTCCTATCTCTGCCAGGAGGTCCATGCAGGACCCTGGGAAGGACTCATGAGCTTGGCTCTCCTGTGGGATCTGATGCACAAGTGTTCTAAGAACAGGGACATGGGGGGGGGTCCTTCTTGCAGATGCCATCCAAGTCTGGCTCTGTCCTCTCTCCTGACCACCCAGTCTGCCAATTTGAGTTTATGTGAGGGTGATGATGGGCTCAGGAGGGCAGAAAGATTCCCCCCTCATGTACCTTGAAAGTCTGTGGGGGCTGGAGAGATGGCTTTGTAATTAAAGTGCTTGCTTGCAGAGTCTAATGACCTGAGTTTGATTCCCCAGTACTCAGATGAAGCCAGATGCACAAAGTGGCACATGCATCTGGAGTCCATTTGCAGCAGCTAGAGGTCCTGGCACACCCATTCTGTCTCTCTTCTATCTCACTCTGCTTGCAAATAAATGGATGGATGGATGGATGGATGGATGGATGGATGATAGATAGATAGATAGATAGATAGATAGATAGATAGATAGATAGATAGATAGATAGATAGATAGACAGACAGGGAGGGTGAGTTTATGGGAAGAAGACTTGGAATCTGGTGATGCAGGGTTGAATCTTGAACCTCCTTGATGGTCCAGAATGGCTAATTTTTCCCTGCCAGAACCTCAGTTTCCCCTCCTAATGGGATGATCCCAGCAATAGAGCTTGAACAGCATTGCAGAGGGAAAGTGTCTCCTGGGGTATTAAGTCCTAGCCTGATCACTTCTGAGCTGGGTGATAATGAGTTGGGTAACAGCTGTACCCATGGGGCAAGTGACATCCACAGGGGAAAGTGACCAGGCTCTCATTTTCTGTCGCAGCCCTTGACCTCGTGAGGCTGGCATGCAGGATGGCAGGACAGCCCAGCCACATGCCCCATGGAGGGAGCCCAAACAACCTCTGCCACACACCGGGGCCTGCACACCCACCAGAGTCACAGGTAAGCCCTTTTCCTTGTCTCCCAAGAACACTGAGGCACCTTTATCCCTGGAGGAAACTCCTTAGCACTCTCAGACAGAACTTCTCATTGGATCCTTCAAGTTCTAGAGTACTCAGTACCTGTACTAATGACCCATCTTCATTTAACTGAGCTGCACTCTGAGAAGCCACCTCGGTACAGAACTCTGGGCTGGGATGCCACACCCTGAACCTGCCCTGTGGGTTTCCCTGTGAGAGGAGCAGCTTCATCTCAGTGGCTCAGCACATGAGGAGAGCGAGGGACTCAGGAATGTGTAAAACAGTTCTTCCTTACCCTGAGCCAGTATCAGCCTATGTTTTGGTCTGAGCAGTGTCTGGTCCTCTTCAGCCTGTGATCTAGACCAGCAGGCTCTGGGGAAGAGGCTTCTTATACCCCCTTGTCCTAGCTATAGACACCTTGGAGGGCAGGCTGCCCATGGAGCTGTTTTGAATGTGACTTTGGATGGTGGGCTGCCTTGCACACCAGTGCTATTCCCTGGCCTGGAATACCTTCCTTAGTCTTCCTCCAAGCCTTGGTCCAGATGCCACTACTTGGGGGAGGCTGTAAGCCCCTATCCCTGTGCTGCCACCATTACCTGTGTGCATGCACCTGGGTTGTGGCATCAACACTCCTGTAGTGGGGAGGGAAAGGGGAGGCTGGCCCCAGGTCTTCCTTAGACAGAGGACACCTCTAGAATGGGGCTTTGCCAGCAGTCCTATGTGGGTACAGAGGAGCCCTCTGTACCACTAAGTTAGTGAAGTGCACATAAATGTGCATTGCACTACCCAGAACATAGCCATGTGAGGCAGACCCTGGTCCACTCTCAGGGAGCGCACAGTATTGGGGAGAAAATGGTAAGAAACCAAGAAGAACAAACTCAAGAGACCCTAGCCCCAGAAAGACACCAGAAGCAACCAAGCAGACAGGCTTCCTTAAGGAAGAAAGCAGGGGAGATGGCTCAGTGATTAAAGGCGCTTGCTTATGCAAAGCTTGCTGGCCTAGGGTTCCATTCCCCAGTTCCCACATAAAGCCAGATGCACAAAGTGACACATGCATCTGGAGTCCATTTACAGTGGTAAGAGGACCTGGCACACCATATTCTCTAACTCTCTCTTTCTCTCCTTGCAAATAAATAAATAATACTTTTTAAAAAGGAAGAAGGCTGGCAAAGGCCTCAAGAGCAAAGAGCTTGGCTGAGCAAGGACACTAGGGGCCAATTCCTTTAGGGTCCTATGGACAGCCTGGAATGATTCAGAGTTCTTGTCCAGGATTGGCTTCTTATTCCTGTGAGATGTGATCAGGGAGAGATTCAAGACAGCCATATTCCTGAGCCATGGAAGGCTTGCCACAGCTTCTGACTTCCTAGTTTCCATTGGAAGACGTGTGCATTTGAGCTGTCCAAGTTATACACTGAGCTTGCACTCTCACGGTTATGTTCTGTGTTATAGCTGGGCCTCAGCCCCAAGAGAGGGTACTGCTATAGATTCACTCAGAAGTCACAATGAGCTAGTGGGCACTGGACATCTATGCTGTTTGTACTTTGTGTCTGTTACTGGCTGACATACAAGGACCTTCTTCCAGGTAGAATTCAGGGAGGCAAAGCCCCGGAGCTGGGAAGCCCTAGGACACTGTTGGTCCTGAGTCTACAGGACATGGTGTTGGTGGCTGGGGCACTGGGGCCTGCTTGGGTAATGTAGCCATTTGTCATATTAAGTCATTCACTAACAATTGAATCCCCCTTGATTAATCTCCTGGAATTAGCCAGTTGCATTTTGAGCAATTAGGGTTAATTACAGCCTCATTTGGCAGAGGAGGGAGGCCTGTAATTATTTCTCACACAAGGCGAAAAGGCAGTTGGGCCGCGGTGGCAGGGATGTCCTCGGCAGCTCGTGGCACATGTTGGAGTGGGTAATGACATAGTTAAGTGTAATCAAATACGATCACTCAGGCAAGGATGCCTCAGTTCCCCCTGCACCTGGCCAGCCTTGCAGACCTGGAGCTCATGGCCGAGTGTGCCACATCAGCCCTAGGCTGGAGCAGTAATACAGGCCAGCCAGGCACATTCTCTCTCATTTCATGAAGCACCAATGTTTTGTCCCCATCTGAGGAGACATCACAGCTAAAATGTTACCTGTTTCAGCACATGGAATCACGTGGAAGCAAAAGCCAGAGTATTGTATACCAGAAGCTACCCCACCTGCTCCAATATGGGCTGCACTGAGTTCCCTGCCATCTTCATCCCTTGCCAGCTAGGTGAAGTTGGGTACAGGACCTCTCTGAGGCTCAGTTCCCTCATCTGTAAAATGGGAATAGTAATGATACCTCCTTTATGAGACAGATGGTAAAAACTCAAGCACAGAATGTACTTCAAATACCCAGCCTGATGAATATTGAGGAAGCAATGCACCATGGGATTTAAAATATTTGTATATCTTACAGAGAGAGAGAATAGATATGACTAGGGCTTTTGCCACTGACATGAACTCCAGACACCTGTGTCACTTTGGGCATCTGGCTTTATGTGGGTACTAAGGAATCAAGCCCCAGGTCAGCAGGCTTTGTAAGCAAGCATCTCTAACCACTGAGTCATCTCCCCAACCCCGTGGATTATTTTTTTAATATTCTAAACACTATTGAGGTTTTCACAATTAAAGCCCCTACAACTGGGTTAGTACCCCCAGGATAGATCAGAAACTACAAATAGTTCACCTGCAGTTTCTGACACCCTTCTAGCCAAGCTAATGGCTTTCCAGGAGCTTCTTAACCAGGTGAGCCATCAGTACATAGAAATCTATTTGCCAAGCCCAGTGGAGTCAGCTGTGCAATCCACATACACCTAGGAAGGCCAGGTGTGCTTTAACTGAGGGTCCTAATGAATGAACACAGGGCGCTGTGACTGCCTCACCCCCTAAGCATGTTCATCTGGGCTGACACAAGGCTTAGCCAACCCATGACAAACCACATGGACTTTCAGGAAGGGAAAAGCCCATTTCTGTGTGGAGACAGGCATGTGTATATTTCACAGGGAGCTGGGGCAGTTGTCCATAGGTATGAGTTTTATGGATCAAAATCTATGTGAAGTTTCCCAAAGAAATGATGGTGCTTAGGTAAGGTCTAATAACCAAATATTAACAGTCCAAACCCAAAAGTGTTGGCTACCAATTGTAAATTCAAGAAGCATTTGTTTCCTTGCTCTCAGGGGCCTTACCTGGGTACCTGGCCTCTGGTTTTGTAGCCTATTGGGAAACCCTTGTGTAAACAAAGAGGAGGGTACTGGAGGCCTTGGTGGTGCACAGAATTGGGCTACTCAATGGATGATCAGGAGTTAGGGCAGGACAGAGAGGGGAATATTCCAGAAAGACCAAAGAGCATATTACAGGTTTCAGACCTGCAATGGGCTAGGCAGGTTATAGAGGCATTCAAACCCCTGTGTTTACACAAGGGTAAGGAATGGTGGCATTTAGATAAGATCTCAAGTTTATGTGCTGTCATTTGAAATTGAGCCCATAGCCAAGGTTAAGCTCATTGTGGGTTTTAGGTTGACAAAGGCAAGTTGGGTTTTAGAAAGATTCCTGGGGGACTGAGGCTTAAGTAGAGTAAAAATGGGACAGCAAGGAGGTGCTGCCCAAGGAGAGACTTCCTCTGGGCAAGTGCCAACCACATGGGATGGGGTGGGGGTTGACCAGCCTCTGTGTCAGGGACCCATCTCTCTGTCTTCACCCTGTGGATTTGCCTGGGGTACTCCAAGTTAGCTCCAGATTCTCTGACCCACATGTTTGAGCTTAGCTCTCTTCCAGCTGGGTTACCAAGGATCATCCTGTGGGAGCAGCTGTAGTTCTGGTGGTCGGGGGACTGTCGTCATGTTGCCCATGCTACAGGCAACTGCTCAGTGTTTGCATGAGCTAACGGCCCACAGAGCCTGGAATGTGCTTCCAAGTTGGGACAATAACAATAGCAGTCGAACTAACAGTTTGTTGCTGGTACATCTTACTGAGTTCTTCCAGCTCAGAGGAGGAAGACCTCTATTGAATGCTCCAGGTTGCAGGGAAGTGTCCTGCTGTCTTGTTCACAAGGGGCAGAGTCAGAATTGAGCCCAGGTTCCCTGTAGGCCTGAGAGCATCTTTACACTGTCAGGTCTTTGACAGCAAAGAGTGGCTTTTGGTTTGAAATTAGCCGCACTGTGAGGAGCCAAGTGGAGTTGGCCTCAGAAGGATTCTGACAATGTGGACTCTTTGTAAATTGTGCCCTTTTATGCAACACAGACTTAAAACATACTGCTTTGCCCACAGAAACCGAATCCACTAGAAGTTCCTTATATACAGTGTCAGATGTCTTTAAAGGTGAAGTTCGTTTACAGGAAATGTCATTCTGATGAAATGTGCTTTTTAAAATCACAGAAACAGTTGCCATAGAATTAATGATCCATTGCAAATATCAGGGAGAAAAGACCCATCCAGTGTAAAGATGATTAAAATTCAGGTCAGAAGGCTGACTTAGTCAGGCTAAATTTTTTAATGAGATTTCAGAAAATTAATTGGGCGAATGCATTTTTATTCTTTTAACATGTAATTTTATGCTCCTGTTTTGGGCTGGGGAGGATTGGTCGATGGCTGAGGCATATTGTGGTTCAAGCATTTTAAACTCAAATTAGTGAAGGGGAGGGCGTTTGTGGCCTAATTTGATCTGACTTAGAAAAGAGAACCTGGGTTTCTCAGATTTTTCAGAAGTCCTGAGTGTTCCTCCCCCTACATAGGCCCTGCCTGGACCTCAGAAATCTGGTGGCATTTCTGGAGAAGATGCTGTTGGGGACAGCTGCCAAGGACCTTAGCTGTCCCCTTGGCGCCTGTCTGAGTTTGCGCTCACAAGGCAAGGGCTCCTTCCTTCAGGGCCCACGGTGATGGGCCACAGAGCATGGGGGACATGTTGCAGGGTCGTCAGTCTGATCCTTCATAACCCTTGACCCAGTTTTCTGTCCTTCTCTACCTTTGAGGGAGTACCAAGGGCACCACACCTTGGGGCAGGCACCTGAGAAGTCGGGAATGGCCCCCGGAGATATCTCATCCAGCAACCCTAGAAGGGAGTGCAGGGAAGCTGTTGTGTAGCAGGGTCCTTTCACCAACAGTCTTTGATGGGGACCATGAGGTCTCAAGGCCAAGTCTCTTACCTGCAAGTCCCCAAGGTCACTGGTCCCTGAGGTCAGCAAACTCTCTGTGAATTCTGGAGAATGATTACCACCACAACTCAGAGCCCCCAGTGCTTGCCTACTGGGCCAGACACAGCCTTGCCTCTTTTGCCCCTGCGAAGTAGTTGCCACCATTAGCCTATTCTACAGACACAGAAATACCAGTAATGATAACCTCCTCCGTTTCCTAGGTGCCTGACCATCTCCAAGTGCTTCTGTTTGTTTCCTTGTGTCACCTTTAGCATTCATGTGAAGAAGACACCCCAGTTTACAGATAAAGGGACAGAGGCCCACAGCTAGGAGTGGCCAAGAGCACCCAGGGCCCTGGGGGTGATTACTCCCCTTTGTCAGCTGGTGTCTGGAGGGAGGGTGTTGTTTTCCTGGGAGCCAGCAAAGTGTTAGAGTATCAGAGCAGGGGATAGTAAGCAGTAGGTGTCCACCTGAAAGGCCATCAGGAAGCCACTAGTTCACAGCTAGGGGGCCTCACCATGCACAAATTGTTCTGGGACCTGGACCATTTTCAGGGAAATTAAAGCCCCATGGATTCTTATCACCTGTGTCATCTCCTTGGACCCCCCCCCAGAAATATGAGGGTCTCTGTTGCTGTCTCTATGAGTGGATGACCAGCCCAGAATCACTGAGCTGTAGGAGCAATAGTGGGGGTGACTCAAGAAGGGAGGCAGGCCTCCGAGGGGACTGCATTGAGGCCTGGCTGTTAGGGCTGGAAAGCATTTACCATTCCCTCCTTCCTTGCAATTAAATCAGGGTCAGTATTCTGCTGCTCAGGAGCCCTGTATCCCAAGATGCCCACACCTGTGCAGAGGTCACCTTGGGGGGGCAAGACCCAGCCTGGCCCTTTGCAGGCAGTGATGGACCACAGAATGGCTGGACGTGCCCCTGATGCATGGTGCTACCTGAGCTACACCATGAAAACTGGTGCTCTAATTAGGGTGAAGGGGTTGTGACAGAAAATGCAAATCTGGGTCATCCATATGTATATGTACAACTGGAACCTCAGCCTTAGCCAAGATGTCTTTACCCATCCACCTCACATCCAGGGAGCTCTGGGGCTTCTGCAGCATTGGGCAGTGCAGCCTCCTGGGCTAAGCAGAGTGTCACTGGGGACTTCAGTCAACCTCCCACCGTCCCTGGGATAAAAGTCCAGTGTTCCTATAACAAGGACCCTTGGGCATCACCCCCCATACCCATCATTCGGCTAGGGGGAAGCTGAGACCCATGTCCCCCAGTAGTGTAGGATCAGATTGTGAGTTCAAGTCCAGCTCCACTGACCAGGCCTGGGTGTAGGGTTAGGAACCCTTGCTTCAGGGCTGTGGCTCAAAGCAGCTGACAACTGTACATAGTAGGTGCCTAATGTGTAGTAGCCTATTGTCACTTCTGTGAATTCGTGTCCTTCAACAGGCTCAGGAGCAGCCTTTGGCACTTTATGAGGGTATGTGATTTCAGCTGTGCTCCTGCAGATGACAAAGTCATAGAGTCCTACTATGTGCCCAGGTTGTTTAGCACTCGGTCCACTGTGTCATGCAGTAAATGTGCCCAGAGCACTCATTGTTAGTTCAAGGGACATAGAGGGACGCCATCCTGGAGAAGCCCATGATCTGGCTCTGGAAGGGGCTTAGGTGGCAGAAGAAAAGTACCAGGCATTGCTTCTCATGGGGTCTTGAAAGAAAAGCAGAGGAGAATGGGAGCTTGGAGGTGGTCCTGCAGAGAGCAAATGGCTTAGGCTACAGTCCCCAGCCCACAGTTCTGGTCCAATCCTAGCCCTGCTATCACTTGCAGGCAGTGCAGATTTGGGAATGTGCAGGGTGGGCCCACAGAGATAGTCCCTGGAATGACAAGAAGGATGTGAGAAGCAGTGGGAAAATGAGCACTCTGGACTCCCCACCACCATGGAGTTGCTATGGAAGCAGATAGGGTCCAGGATAGAAAGCCCCTAGAGAGGTGCGGGGGAAGCTCTGGTATTGGAGTTGGTAAATATAGTCCCTTTTCACCTTAAGGGGAGCTGTTGGGGTGTGTGTGGGGGTCCTAGAATCCCTAACCGTCTAGTCCCAGGCCCCCTACTCTAGCCTGGCTAGGCACCGATGCCCTCTGTCCCCCCCACACACAGAGGCACTCCAACACCCTGTCTTTTCGCTGCTCACTGGCCGACTTCCAGATTGAGAAGAAGATTGGCCGAGGACAATTCAGTGAGGTGTACAAAGCCACCTGCCTGCTGGACAGGAAGACAGTGGCTCTGAAGAAGGTGCAGGTGAGCCAATGCCAGGAGTCCGTACTGCGTCACGGGAGCTGCTGAGCCCCTGAACCCTGCAGTCATGGCCACAGCTGCCCTCCCTTACCCACTCGACCTGGGCTCTGGAGAGAACCAGGGGAACTCAAGTTTAGGAAAGCTCACTATGAACCATAAAACAAAAGAAAGCTGTGCGTGCATTGAGTACCTACTGTATACAAGGATGTGCTCAGAAAGCATGGAACCTTGACAGCAGCCTATGGGTAAAAATTATTGTCCCATTTTTCAGATAGGGAAACAGAAAAAGAATTATAATTCCCAGGCCACAGAGGGAGTTTTAAGGGGGGAAAAGATTGAGACTGAGCCTGGCACACATCGCCCCTGGGATCTGATTCTGAGGATCTGTCTTATCCTCCAAGTCTTAAGCTGGGAAGTACATGAGCATTGAATCGTATTTGTCCCACTGAACAAGGTGGGCAGCCTGGGCCAGGAGACCCCCTAGAGGCCAGAGGGAGAGGGCAGCCCAGCCAGGAGGTCACAGGAGGGAGTAGAAGCTTCTGGCTGAATGATGTTGACCTATAACCCTCACATACTTGAGGACACTGGGGCAGCAGGTCCCTTGACCAAGCTGTCAGCTTCTGCCCAGAGGCTGCCGCGGGCTGGCTTGCCTCTCTCTCTACTGCCATATGGAAGGCAGCTGCGCTCGCCACTATACCCAGTGCTGCACCGCTCTCCTGCCTGCCATCTGGATGCTGTGCTGGGCCAGCAGCAGTGGTCACCTTTGGTCTGCACCTGCAAGTCTTATTCTGCAGGTCCCTGCTGAGGAGCTGGGAATGTGAGGACAGGGAGCTTAACAGGGTATGGCCTCAGCAAGCCACAGAGCCTCTGAGCATTGGCCCCTGCCCCAAGTTGGATACAGTGACTCCTGCCCCTTGGAATGGTCCTGGGACCCAGGTGAGGTGGGTAATGCAGCATCTGTCTCGTGCGAATGCCTGGTGAATAGACTAGCTTTTCTCAGTAAGGAGGGGGAGAGTGGGACTTGAATCTTGTGTGGAGTTGGTTCTAACTACTCCATTTCTTGCTTTCTCCTGCCCAAGATCTTTGAGATGATGGATGCCAAGGCCAGGCAGGACTGTGTCAAGGAGATTGGCCTCTTGAAGGTAAGTGGCCTGAGCCAGGTGGGTCCTCACTGAGCCAGCTATGTGGGGTGTATTGTGCCAGAGGCCATCCAGGGTAACATGCTTTGAGGTTACCACCTTTTTCCTGCAGGCTTCTTTATTGTTCTTACCAGAGTCACCAGAGAGAAGAACTGTGTGGACTAGACTTGGGGATTCTGCTTTACCCAAGATTTGTAGATCTCAAAGAATGTGGGATCTTGGAGATCTCCAGTGGGGGTAGAGGCAGCCCAGAGAGGAACAAAGGCCCTGGCTTCAATGGCCTGGGAACCCGAGTTCCAGTCCTGCTGTCCCCTTTATTTCTCAAACAACTTGCAAAGGTCAGAGTAGGGCTTAGAGGATTAAAGCTTTGGTCAAGGAAGTACTCAACCTCCCTGAGCACCCATTCGCCTAGGCAGGGAACTCCTGCCTCAGGAGATGGAAAGGATTACATAAATAAAACCTGGCAGAGCCTGGGAGCCAGGCAGTGCTAGCCAGCCTCCTCCCTACCCCCCAAACAGCTAGGCAGCACCCAGCAAATCAGAGCTCTTGGTGACACTCACCAAAGACAGTGCAGAATCCTAGATACTTAGTGTATCTGCCAGTCATGTCCCCTTGCTCTCAAGCCTGGGCCCTGCCTTTGGGACTCTCAGGTCATGGGGGAGCAAGCAGTACTAGTTGGATCTTTCAGTCCCTGGCTTCGGTAGGAAGTGAGCACGCTGTGCTATCCAACGATGGGAAATGCAGTGCTCAGGACCAACCTCCCCCCCACCCCCCACCCCCGGTGCCATGGTTTTTCTCACTCATACCAAGAAGCTCCAAATTCCACTTCACTGGCTGATGAGCAGCTGTCTATGTGGGGTTAGTCTCTCTTAAGTGTGGCGATTGAGCATTAATAAGTGCGCTACACAGGGGATGCAGCCTAGTGTGACACATAGCCACAGGCAGTCCACATCACTTCTAGATGGTCACAACCTTAAGAAAGCAATGAAGAGGAGGCATTCTGTAGATTGTCCTTTCACCCTCAGCCCACTCTTCCTTCTCCCCTCTCCCAGCCATCCTCCATCCAAAGCCAAATAAAACCCAACTCTGTCACATTTTTGTAGCACTTTCTTGTCCCTCACTTAAGCCCTACCTCCTGGGCTACAGGAGAAAGTAGATTTTGTGAACAAGGTTCTAGACTTTGCATGGGCCTAGCTTGCTGTGTACCTATGGCTAATCCCTGTCTGGTCTTCAGAGGAAGAAATACAAATAGCAAATGCACATTTAAGAAAATGCTCAATATCTCTAATCATCAGGGAAATGCAAATTAAAACAACAATGAGATTCCACCTTACCTCAGTAAGGATGGCTAACATTAAAAAAAAAACAACGAAAACAAATGCTGGCGAGGTTGTGGAGAAATAGGAACAAGTTTTCACTGCTGGTGGGAATGTAAAATGGTTCAACCATTATGGACAGCTATATGGAGACTCCGGAAAAGGATGACCATAGACCTACCAATGGATACAGTTATTCCCTTATTGGGCATTTACCCTAAAGGCTCCAAACCTCAGACCAGGGACATTTGCTCAACCATGTTTATAGCTGCTCAATTCATAATAGCAAAGAGCTGGAATCAACCCAGGTGTCCATCACTAAAGGAATGGATAACAAAGATGTGGTATATTTACACTATGGAATTCTATGTAGCAGTAAGGAAAGATGAAATAAGGAAATTTGAAAAAAAAATGGTCAAATATGGAACAGATCATCCTCAGTGAGCAAGGAAAGACTTTGAACCGAGGGAGCTGGGGAAACTGGACCTGTTGATGGGATACAGCTGTAACCCTTGTCTCCCAGCACCTAGATGGATGCAAAATGTATTCAAGGAAATGTCAGAGCTCATACTGTGCTTCAGGGATCATTTCTATAGTATGTGAGTAAATATAAAATCTAAGGCTAAGGTATACACAGTGCACACATGTGATCCCAGCATGTGAGAGGTTGAGGCAGGAGGACTGTCACAAGACTGAGATCAGCCTAGACTACAGAGTGAGTACCAGCTAAGAGGCATAATTCAAAACTTGTAGAAGAAAACTGGGGGGACCCTTCATAACTAGAGGATAAACAGAGGTGTCTCAGGATACAGCACTAACCATAAAAGAAAGAAGTATTGGCTTGACTTTACCGGAAGGAATCATTCATGCTTATCATAGCCACCATTCAAAACTGAAAGTTCAAGTCACAAATAGGAAACAACCCTAGTTGTACTCTGTTTGACAGACCTATGCATATATATTTTTACAAATCAATACGAAAAATATCTGGTCTGACTCCTTATGATTTTTCAGAGCTCCTCATTGTTCTGTCAGGAGATAAGTATCCAGGGAACCTTTAAGACTCAATGTGTTCTTCCCCTACCTTGTCCCATATTCACTACCCTTGGCTTTACACAGCCCCCCACCTTACTTGCACCCACCTACCATGCTGACCTCTATTTAGTCCCTGGGATATATATTGTTTTCCTCCTACACAGGGCCTTTGCACAAACCATCCCCTTACAATCCTTGGCTGTGGTAATTCTGTTGATCTTCAGAGAACAGTCCAAAGTTCACCTCCAGGAGGTTTTCCTTGATATCCACTCTCTCTTGCATCTCAGTGGGTTCAGCCAGCATGGGCCCTCCCAGTTTTGTGTAAACTTAACCAACTGTCCTAATTGTAAATTCCATAGTTCCATCTCTCTGTGCCTGGCCCTCGCTGATCAGAGCAGGGAGTTTAGCACACAATGTGGGCTGGAGAAGGCCTGGGTGAGTCAGCAGCCCCTTCCCTGGTCCTGTCCTCTCACTCACCATTGTCCATCTGCAGTGAGTGTCCTCTCTCAGGATGGGTCCATGGCACTGACCTCCCTCTTCCTGACAGACCAGATGGACCAGCTGCTCCTAAGGCAGCCTGGGCTCAGAGACTTCCAGGCCTCTTAGGAAATATGCTGTCAATCAGCCCCTGGCTGTCAGCCACACTGTGGCAGGATGTTGAAGTTCCCTTATCCCAGAACTTGTAGGTATAGTGTCACCAAGGGTTTTATCTGTTTGGCAGGGGCTGGCTTCCACCGTAGGGGCACCTCCTTGCCTGGTCTCCACATACCTCAGCAAATGCAGCGTGGAGACCAGAGCTGGTTGTCCATACTGAGAGAATCAGTCAGCAGCATTTAGACTGGAAATGGTTAAGATTTCCTTGGGCTGGATGAGGTCTTGAGAGAGCAAAGAATAGTAGTTATGTGGGCCCCACAAGTTGAGCCCCTTCACAGAGGCTGGTACAATCCTGCTCTGGAGGGACACCAGGTGGGGACAGGGGACCACTTCTTTGGTGTCCCTTGAGTCCCCCTTAGCCCTGAGCAGCTGCTGTTAGGATCCTAGCCTGCCTCACCCTCATAGCTCTTCAGAGCATCCTGCCTAACAGACAGGTAAGGACATGGAGGTTCAGGGATGCAGCATCACCCTGGTTCTCTTGACCCCAAGCACAGACCTTTGCCCTCTTCTTGCCTCTCTATCAAAAGTAAAGCTGTCCCCCTCAAACCGTGGGGTGGACGCATGGAGCCCTGCTGCCCATCACTGGTATGACCCTCCCCTCTCTCTCCCTTTGGCACAGCAACTGAACCACCCAAACATCATCAAGTACTTGGACTCCTTCATTGAGGACAACGAGCTGAACATTGTGCTGGAGCTGGCCGACGCAGGCGACCTCTCCCAGATGATCAAGGTCAGGGACCTGGGCTTGGGCAGACAGCCTTCCTTCAGCCCACACATTCCTCACTGCTCCGGTCTCAGTCCATCCCCAGCACTGTGTGGGGTACCCCTTGTCTTCTTTCAGATACACAATGCAAAGCAGAGTGGCTGCTGCTTAGGTTGGTGGATAAACCAGGGCCACCTGGACTGCCCCAGCCCACCTAGAACACATGGGCATTTCTCCATGCACTACAAACAGGGATGCATGGGCCATATCCCTGAAGGTCAGACCTTAGCCCAGGGAATAGAGGAGCCCCAACCGCTTCATTCTACAGAAAGGGAATCTGGAATCCAGAGAGGTTGTCTTGCCTCAGCATACTCAGGATGTAGGTGCTCAGCCAGGCCTGTAACCCAGGTCTCTGTTAACCTGGGCCTGGGACTGCTCAGTGAGCATGGTCCTCGAGGTGACCTCCCCAGCCACCATGGTCCCCTCCCAAGGCCCAGGAGCAGATCCACCACGAGTTTGGTATCAGGGATGTGGCAGCTCCACTGGTGGTTGCTATTGTCAGCCACAGGCATGCCCAGTGCACTTAGGCACCACCACTGAGCCCGCAATCTCATCAACAAGGCTCAGAGAGGTTAAACTCCTGTACAAGGCAGCACAGCGTGCACACGGAGGGATTGGCTCCTTGCTCTTCCCTCAAGGTCCTCTCACTTAGGATGGACGCCCGGCACCTCCCTCCAGTGAGCCAGTCCGTCTGCCCTGAGTGAGGCCAGGCCATGCTCAAGCCCCCGCTGGGCTCCCGCCACATTTGGAAATGAGATAGACGTGGATCTGGCTTCCCAGCAGGCACTGGGGACTGAGCAATTGTTCAGCACTTGCTCTTCTGAAATTCGGCCCCTAGGAATACAGTGTCGCGGGGAAGCGGCATTACCGAGCCGTTATCACCTGCTTTTATATTTCCGTTGACATATTAATGCATTTGCAGGGATGTTAATCTCAACGCCAATCCCTGGTGGGAACAGACGTGCTATATCATGTCTTAGGCCCCTTCACTAGTTTCTCCTTCACTTGTCATCCTCCCCTGAACATACACACAACACCCCCCCACCCCAGTCCACCGTGCGCAGCCCCTGCTGAGATCTCAGTGCTGCCAGCACAAGCCAAAGTCAGGACCCTTGGAAATCAGGGGAGGCTTCCTAGAGGAGGTAACCCCTAAGCCAGTATCCTAGAACAAAGACTACAGAGTCAGGAACAGCTAGGCAAGTGCCCAAGGGGGTGGGATGCACTTTGGTCTAGTGAGAACGCTAGAAGTGATGGGAACTGCTGCTGTAGGAGTCACCTGGGGCCTCTCATCCAAGCTGAGGATTTGTGACAGTGCCCTTGAGGTCACAGGAGCTTCCTGAGACACCTGGTGTGAACAAACATAGTCAGCCTCATGTTCTGGAAACTGGTTACCAAGCAGAGGAGGAGGAGGTGTAGGGATAGAGCAGGAGCAGGGAACTACTTGTCCTGGGTGCACCCTTCAGCCCATGGACATCAGGCCCTTGCATGGCCTGTCAGACTATGGAGTGGGGCTGGAGGCAGATGCTCCCCTCCCTGAGTCCCAGTGTCCATCCTGCCTACAGGCTGGCATCAACTCCTTCAAGCTAAAGGAGAGGGAGGAGTCACCAGTAGCTCTGCCTTGCAGCCATCCTCCTCCGGCCTCCCTCCTGTGCCTCTTCCCTAGGCCCGCCCTGGCTCAGGGTTCAAGTGATTCAGACTTCCAGCATGGCTAAGCTGTCCAGGGTAACTTCTGCTACCTTGGTGTCCATTTCCCCTGGCCAGTGTCTACCCCCTCTTTTCACCTGCCTCTGTCTCCTGTCCTCAAGGATCGTCATTCGGCAGGGTCTAGCTTGCTGTGGCCCCAGTCAGCAGGGGAGGCAGGATACGCAAGGTACTTCAGAGACCTGGCCTGCTCAGACACTTGCCTGGGGAATGACCCTGTATCTGTTTCTGCATACCCAGCCCAGTCCTCAGTTGCCCTCCCTTCCCACTTTCTAGCTACCTCTGGGGTTCTAGAGGAACTTGGCATTTCCAGGCCCAACCTAGGTCCACACTACGGTTGTCCCACTGCCCATAGGAGTTGCTGGCCAGCAGGTCCTGTGTACCCAGAGCCAGCAGCCTCAAGGGTCAGCCAAATATGGCATTATTTATGGGACTGGTGAAGCCCATAGCTGCTGCTACCCAGAACTCACCAGAGACTCTCTGCTTTCCTACTAAATGTCAGCCAGTGCTTATAGAACATGACATTTAGAAAAATCACTGCTTTCGGCTGCACACATCCCCACATAAACACTGTAATGACAACCAAATAACATCACCGTGTAAATAACAGCCCACCTGGCCCACTACAGAGGCTTGGGGGTGGCCCAGGGCGGGGGGGGGGCTTGCGAGAGCCTAAGTCAGCTTGCCCACGAGGTCCATCTATAAGGAGCCTTGGAAGAGCCTCAGGGGGGCTTTATTTCCAGGCCAGCAACTGTCTCTTCTCTGAATGTGCCCAGTTCTGGGACCCAGCTCCCAATTCCCCCTGGTCAGTGTTGGGTATAGGTGGAACCTCTCTGAGCAGTCCCTCTCACAGCTTCCCCGCACTATTAGAAGCTTTGAAAACCTCAGGCCAGACCGATCCCCCTTGAATGGCCTTCAGTCTTCATCTGCCCTTCTGCGGGCCCAGTGCCATGGCCAACATGGCATGTGCTTGGCAATGTCAGTATGGGTCCTTCTTTCCACCTGAGCCTCTACCCTGGTGGGGGCAAGTATCCTGGTAACTTCCTGCATCACAGTGGCTTCCTAGCAATGGGCCACAGCGCCACCTCTGGCCTCTTTGGGGAAATAGCTTCTCTGCTGGCAAAGGCATGAGCCACAGCCTGCTGCCCTGGTAATGGGTGGGGTGCCACCTCACCACATGCCTGGCACCCAGGAGCCTAACCCCCATCCCTCATGCTGATATCCAAACTGCTTCTGCATCATCCTTCCAGAACTTTCTATTATTTAAAGCTTTCTCAATGTATCCTGGTTTTGGGTTTGCTTCCCCCCCCCCTTTTTTTACTGATATGCTGAATGTGATTTTCCAGGCAAGGAGTCAGATTAACACCTGCTCATGCCAAAGGTCCATTTGAGAACATCAAGCCTATTTCTTCCAGGTTGGGTGTCCCCTTCCCATGTAAGGAGGGGCTGGGGATAGGGGCATTGGAGTTCCCTGTGAGCAGATCTGGACCATTCCCTTCCTCAGGACCACACTGAGCCAGGCTGAACCCACACAGTGCTGACCTCACTTGGGCCAAAGCCTCTGGATATGCATACAAGCCGGGTATAGCACTCAGAGCCTACATTGTATCTGACCACTACTCCAGCCCCATGCCTGCTGGAGCAAGCACCCTGCCGCCCCTCCCAGCTGCTCACCCAGCCTGTTGCCTATCTGTCTGCTTCCCCCACAGTACTTTAAGAAGCAGAAGAGGCTCATCCCTGAGAGGACCGTGTGGAAGTACTTCGTGCAGCTGTGCAGTGCCGTGGAGCACATGCATTCCCGCCGTGTGATGCACCGAGGTGCGCCCCACCGGCCCTGGGACCCCAGCACCAAGCTTCCCTGGCTCCTCTGTGCAAGTTAGGCCACTTTGTATTCCCCACACAGGAGGAGTCCAGCAACTGCACATGGGGGCAGGGGAGCACCTGGTGCCAGATAGTTACATAAGTTTCAGGGACTGGGGCCACCCCAGCACACTGTCTCCAGTGTCCCCACCACCATTCCTGAGCCTGCAGAGATATCCCAGGTATGGCTAGTTCCAGTAATGCTGCCAGCTCTGTCCAGGGAAGGGGAATTTTCTGTGGGCTTTGACATCTCAGGAGTTGGTAGAGCAAAGGAAGTGAGACACTTACATAAGAGTGTTTCCAAGAGACATCCCAGGTTGTGAGGAAGAAGTCCACTGCGAAGCGGGCTTCTCTAGTGTCTCTGGCCATTGCTCTGTTTGTCAGTGAACCTCTAGTTACTGGGGTGTGTGGCACAGCTTCCTTTGCTGAGTGCTGTGTTGTTCCACAGATTGTCACAAAATTCCATTGTTCAGGAGCCTTACAAAATGAAACAATAGCACAGAAATCCTTCCCCCAAGCTCACAGCCACCCTGTGCAGTCAGTGAGGTTAGACCCGTTTTACAAGTGAAGAAAACAAGGCTTTGGGAGTAAGTGTCCAAGGACCCACACACAGTGGTAAGCAGAGGCAGGAAGGCTTCCCAAAGAAGGGAACTTCCCTATGGGTTTTGATAGCTTAGTAAGAGTTAGCCTGCCCATAACTAAAAGGCCCTTCCTGGCTTCTCCCAGACCTCCTGCCTGACCCACGTGTCCCTCCCAGGCCTATTCTCCCCATACCAACCCCATGTCCACGTTCTTGTCCTACAGACATCAAGCCCGCCAACGTGTTCATCACAGCCACAGGCATTGTGAAGCTTGGTGACCTCGGCCTGGGCCGCTTCTTCAGCTCTGAGACCACTGCAGCCCACTCTCTAGGTAAGAGGCCTGTGCCCCCTGCCAGTGCAGCAGGCCTGGGTGACCCGGCTGGAGGGGCAGACGTTCTCCTGGGAGCATGTGCTCAGTGTGGGAAAATGCTTTTGAGTCCTAGAATTTACTCATTGCTTTAGGACAGACCGAGAAAAGAGGAAACTGAGGCTCGGGGAGCCACTGGAAGGTTGCCTGCACCCTCATGTCTCCTTAAGGCCCTTCCTGGAAGGTGGGCAGAGCCTGCTTTGTGAGGCGGGCTGTCTCTGGTGACCTGTTGCATTGCTTTGTGGTTCCTTTGCTGTACCCCGTTGGACCCGTGGCCTATTCTCTGGGTGGACCTTTGCACTCTCCCTGTTTGAAGTTGTAAAGATTCAGTTTTGAAGGTGTGGGGCTGGGTGCTAGACCTCAAAATGGAGAAGGAACAGGTGGATAGGTAGGAAGAGAACCACACTGGGCGGGAGAACTGGGAGCCTCTTGTGAGACTGAGTGGGTGGCTGGGTATGGCTTCAGGCTCTGAATGCCACTGGAAGGCTGGAGCTTTCCCGGGCCACTGAGGGGTAGAAAACAGGAGGAAGCTCTGTCAGATGTGCTTTGGTTGGAGTAGCGCTTTGGCCAGCTTTAGTGTCCATATGCCTGGTATGTGAGTGAGAGTGAAGCTTGAACAATGGCAGTGGAGCCTGATGCCTTTAATGAGAGCACAGAATCCAGCACAGCCCCGAGCTGCAGAGACAGGGAGTCTTTACACCCGAACCACACACAGCGGGCCTTTACCTGTCTGCCCAGGGGGATGTTTCTCAGAGGCCCATGGGGTTAGAAACCCCTCATTTGTCTCCCTGCAGCCAGTTGCCAGCAGCCCCTAGGCAGCCACATCTGCAGAATAACAGGAGGGAGCTAGGGCCTGCCTCCACTCATTTTCACCCCACTCCACACAGCTCAAGCCCAGGTGTCTCCTGGTCCCGACACCTGAGTGCCCGCAGTCAGCCATGTGCCAACAGCAACTTCTGGTGGCCGTTGAGGTGCTTTGTGGAAGACGCTTTCCTATGGAAGCTGTCACTATCCATATAGGTCCTGGTGGCTGAGACTCAGGAGACAGAACGAGCTGCAAATATGAGTGCGAAGAGGGACATGTCCTCATCCAAACCCTGGGGACTCCTAGCCCCTGGGCTCGCAAGGGAAGGCTATGCAGGGCCTATCCTGGGGAC
This sequence comes from Orientallactaga sibirica, assembly GCA_036365145.1. Taxonomy (NCBI): domain Eukaryota; kingdom Metazoa; phylum Chordata; class Mammalia; order Rodentia; family Dipodidae; genus Orientallactaga; species Orientallactaga sibirica. The sequence goes on along the minus strand of JAEOAD010000034.1, from coordinate 10,362,264 downwards.
CTGAGGACATTTCAACATGCCTCCAGTGTCCTTCAAGGTCTGCAGGATCCTGGAATCTGAAATGCAGGCCACTTGAGTAACTCCTCTGAGGTCATATGATGTCCCTTTGTGGCAAGGCTACTACACATGTGCTAAAGCCCATGCTCCTAGAAGGCCAGGGCTTGTGGCCACCACCTGGAACTGCCTCTGCTAACTTTTGTGGCTAGAAGGAAGCCTTTCCTTCCCTGGTCCTCTTTGGCCTGTATTGTACCTAGTGCTTTTTCTTTATGGTGCTAGGGAAGGAACCCAAAGTCTCCCCACACACTAGACAAGTGTTCCACTCCTGAGCTGCACCCCAACCCCTGTCTGACTTAAGAGCTTCAAAAAGGCCAGAACACAGAAGACAACTGTCAGAGAAGAGCTAAGGCACTGCCTCCTGGGCCCGTCAGTCAGGCCCAAGTCTCACTGTCCTGCTGCAGAGAAGACGTAGCACTCGTCAGAGCCGGTTAGAATCGCCTCGTTAGGGACGGCAGAAACCCTTCTCCCCCGACAGAGTGATTTTATCCACTCAGACTGCTGCACTTATTATATTAATGAGAAAGAATTGGGACTCAGAGGAGCCTGTCCTCACAAGCTGGATGGCTCTCGAGGCCGCTGAGCACAGACTGTGCACATGATGGGTGGAGGAGACCTCCCGGACCTGTTTGCACTCCAGGCCGTGTGCCCAGAGTCACGATTGAGTTGAGGCTGGCATGGGTGTTCTACAAGGCCCTATTTGGTGAACTAGCTCCTGGAACTTCCTCTGTACCCACCCAACTCTGGAAGGTGACAGCACAGAGCCAAAGCCCAGGACAGGAAGTCTCCAAAAACCAGGAGATAGCACCCTTCCAGCACAAGGTTTTGCATACAACTACACACACACACACACACAGTTGGGCAAGAGATTGAACTAATTGCCATCACACCGTGACATAGAAAGGACGCAGGGGCCCTTCATACCCCATGTGTGGGTATGAATTATGCATATACCAATGTCTAATGTGCACCTACTATGTGGGATGCTGTGGCGGCAGTCGCGTTGCCCGGGCAACCACCTACCTCATCTCCTGAGGCTGCTGACCTGGGAGCCAGGCTTATGCAAATCCAATCTCCTCCACCTCCCCTTCCCAGCCCCTCCCTGTGCCTGTATTTGCTAACACAAGGCTGGCATGAAAGGGCATTAGTCAGTGCCATGGTCGGGCTGACAGGTGCGGTACCCAGCGGTGGCAGAGTGGCTGCCTCGGTGTCAGGAATAGGAGCTGTAATTAGAGCGCAGAACAGAATGAGCGTCAGACGAATTACCAGGCAGCAGATCATATTTGTCAGGAAGGATTGCATACATAAAAATTAAGTGACAGTACACGCCGGCATAATGAAAGAAAAATGAAAGATTTGCCTATACACAGCTCACAAGCTACAAGCAAGTGTCTCGCTCCGAGCAACGGCAGCAGCTGCAAGACAAATGGTGGGGCTGGAGAGCAGGAACGCAAGCCCTGCCACTCGGCAGTGGTGACAGGGTGCCGCAGGCTGGGACCAGAAGGAGCAGGAAGGGAGGCCACTCACATCCAGGACCTGTGTAGGCCTATCTGGCCTTGCTGGGGCTGAAGGAGCAGAGCCAGTTGTAGGCGACCCCATCATGGACAAGCCGTCAACATGCACTGCCCGTCCTGGGGCCTGGCCTAGCCACGGGCTTACACACCATTCTCCATCCCTGAGCCATCTCTCCAGCCTGGGCTAGGTGCCGGGGACATGTGATTCCTCAGCCTTCACTGCCTTCAAGAGAGTCCCAGATTGGCAGAGGGACAGACATGGTCAACCCCACTGACTGTGGAAAGGGCTCTGCTTGTTCCCTTACCAGGCCCACTGCATGCAGGCAGGTGCTGGGCTAGGTGAGTCTAAACTATAGGCTGAGGAGCCAGGATCACTCAGGATCACCTCGAATCTGTAACCACCTCAGCCCCTCCTCACCAAAGGCAGGCACCCTGTACTTCCGTGTGTGGTCACCCGATTCACTGATCAGGCAAGTCATAAAAGATAAAGCTTTAAAAAGCCACACAGAAAGCTGGGGAGAAGGCTCAGCAGTTAAGAACACTTGCTGTAGATGTGAGGACCTGAAAGAGCCTGAGACCTCCTGAGTTCAAGTTCCCCGCACCCATGTGAAGAGCTGAGTGTGGCCACACACATCTGTATGCCCAGTCCTGTAGGGAGCAGAGACCAGAGACTCTGGGGTTTGTAAAAGCCGAAGAAAGCTACCAGTTGAGAGGAAATACGAGGGTGAGCGATAGAGGAATGGCACCCAGTGTTCTCCTCTAGCCTCTGCACACCTCGACCACATCTGCACACACGCACATACACCATGCCTTCACAACATTTGGCTTTTTGATTTTTGAGGTAGGGTCTCACTCCAGCCCAGGCTGACCCAGCCTTCTCTATGTAGTCTCAAAGTGGCTTTGAACTCACAATGATCCTCCTACCTCTGCCTCCCAAGTACTAGGACTAAAGGTGTGTGCACCACACCCAGCCCCATTTTGCTTTTTTTGAAAAAAAATCACACCCAGGCCTGTTATTGCCATCATACAGAAGAGGAAACTAAGGGTAAGAGAAGTGAGGCCATAGCTCTGTGGTCATCGGCTAGTGAGCCCCCCCAAAGAGCTACCCCATGTCCAACGGTCTTCGATGGGATGCCAGTCCACAGCATGGCAGGAGACCAAGTGGTGGGTGCCCAGAAAAAGGGTTGAGAGAAGGGGTGAGGAGCCCAACACTGAGTGTTGACAAGGACCTGGCAGGATGGTGCAGTGCTCCTCTCCTTGTCATGTGCCAGCACAGCCATGTGGCATTGTGTGTGACCATGCTGTGCAGTGACAAGGACATGTGGTCCGTATGGAGACCAGAGAACCCTGGGGACATTTGCTCAGTCACTAAGAATTCACCATGGACCAAATGCTGTTCTGAGCCCCACTTTCTGTCGCCCAGAGAAGGAAACAAGGAGCAGAGGGCAGAGTGGGGAACACTCTTGGGGATGGGGAAACAAAGGCTGCAGTAGAGTTCCAGCGCTCAGCTAGACAGTGGCTAGTGGGTCACGCTGCCATGGTGAGTCCAGCTCCAAGTCCATGCAGTTGGCACACAGCTTTGCCATCCAGACTTGGTGGCTTCAGCCCCACGCAGGGTGGGTATAATTCAGGTGACTCATTTCACCAAGTGTTTGTAGAAGCGCTGCTTGGGGAAGGGGTAGCTTGCAGACAGCAACCTCTCCTTCATGTGAAATCTGTCTTTTTCATATCTAAAGCACATGTTTCAAACACAGTGAGCATTTCAAACACGACCAAGTTTGTTTTGACAGGAGTGGTGCATCTCAGGGAAGCCGGCTCTTTAATCAGCCTCCTCCTTTGAGGTCTGCGTTCTCCTCTGATTTCTGCTGGGTTTGAAATCCCCAGTTCTAGGTGAAGACTTGGGAAAGTCAGGGTTGGGTGGGCTCCTCTTTCATACACATAGCCCCATCCCTTACTGTGCAGTGGGACCCAGAGGTGCTGCAAAGCGGACTGAGACCTGGGTGGGATCAGCTCTGCTAGTGCTTCTGCTGTTGCTATGAGACCAGGTGGCGCAAGGTGATCTATGTTTCCTGGGACAGGGCCACTGTGGGCAGAGAGACGCCTCCTCCTGCCTTTTTCTCCCCATGTTCCCCAGAATCACTGCTCCCTGAAGTCTGGAGACACATCCTTCAGTGGCCCACTGTAAGCTTGAGTTTCTTTGAAGTCTCTTTTAACATGCAAGTCGTGCATTGTATTCTGTCACGCCTCCATATTTGCTGTCGATAGAAAATCCAGGTGTTACATGACACACTCCAAGATAAAGCGGACATACCAGGAAGAGGTGCTGTGTTCATCCCATAGCTTCACAGTCCCCTGGCACAAACCATAGACCCCCAGGGGAACATAGAACCCCACCTCTAAGAGGCATAGACCATGGGGAAGCAGTCACTTCTCTGGAGCTCCATGCAGGATGGGCCAAACCACCCTCAATATGCCACGAGTCCATTTGGTTTTGTTCCTTGACTGAGCATCTGAAAGACTAAAGAGGTGTGTGAGTGAGACTTAGCAGCTCCCTTCAGACTATAGCACTCCTGCCATGCTCCTGGGATCTTGTAAGAAGGGTAGGTGGCCAAGCTCCAGCCTCAGAAATTCTGATCTCACAGGCCTGAGACAAGGCTGGAGAGCCAGACTTTTAACAAGCCCTTGCTGGTAACCATGGTCACGACCTCTGCTCAGGGCAGGCCTGTCTTGACTCGCTGCTGGTTCCTGCTGGACACCCAGGATAGTCAACACTTCCCTCCAAAGGGCACACCCCAGCACAGTGTCAGGGCTCCATTAGCATTGGGTAGAGGTGGATGGATGGCTAAGTGGATGAACAGATAGATGGGTGAACATATGCTAGTGGGCAGTGATGGATGGATAGATAAGGACAGGTGGATGGGTGATGAGTGGGAAGCAACTTGCAATACTAGCATCTTAGAAGAAAGTTCCTCACTGGGTATGGTGGGACACACCAGCAACCCTAGCCCTGGGGAGGCAGAGGCAGGAGCATCACAAGTTCAAGGCCAGCTGCACTACCTAGCAAGACACTGTTTCAAAAAATCAAGAGCTGGCTGGGTAGATGGCTCAGTAGATAAAGCACTTGCTGTGCGAGTGTGAGTACCTGAGCTCAGACATGGTAGCATGCGTCTATAATCTCAGCAAAATGGGAGAGGAGACAGGAGAATCTCCTGGAAGCTTGTGGACCAGCTGGCCTGACATATGCATCAATGAACAAGAGATCCTGCCTCAAACAAGGTGGAAGCTGTGGCACACATGCCCCTGCACTCACAAACGTGAACATACACACACACCAACAAAGGCTGGGAGTGGAAGAGCATTGGAGTGGTGTGCACAAGGACCTGGTTCCAACTCCAGCACTGCAACAAAAGAAAAGAGAAAGAGAAAGGAAGAAAGAAAATAAAAGAACCAGAAAGTTTCAGATTAACACAAGTGAGGCCTGAGATCAGCAAGGAGGTGGGGAAGGACTGGCAATCCCTCATTCTCCTTTCCCCATACTCCCCTGGCTTTCACTGCAGGTTGTGGCCAGAGCCCAGTAGAGGGACAGAGTGGTGGCAGGTACCCTGTGAGGGCAGGGGTCTTGATGAATGGAGCTCTCTGGGGCACAAGACTAGGGGGGCAGAGCACATAGGTAAATTGACAGCAACTGGAGTGGGCTTGGGGAGGAGGGATTGGGCTGGGGCCAGACACTTGAAGCTCCTCACCTTACCCCAGGATCTCTCCTTCTGAGGCACAGCCCATGCAAAAACAGCCCCTATGAGTGGGAGGAGCCATGAGATGAGCCAGAGGGGTCTGTAGAGTATAGCGCAGCTGGGCTGGGGTATGATCTATGACCTCCATCTCCTCAGTCAGCCCACATCATTGCCCCCTTTTGTGGTGTCCCTGTAGTTCCATCCGTCAGCAGCATTGGGTGCTAACTGGCCACTTGCCACTAACACTTGTCCCCAGCTTCCTACTGCTAACCAAGATCTGCTTGATTTCCATCCTGTGACTTAGCTGTGTTATTTTAGTCACTGCACACCTGGTCATTGGTTTAGTTTTATGCCCTGTGACCAGAATATACAAGATGTTGCTCCTGGCAGTTGGACTTGACCTTCTCAAGAGGGTCACCTACAAATGCACATATTCACTGGAACCTTTTCCTGATGGGGAGCCAATAGTCACTGATTCCGGCCAACCAGTAAGCTGCCTTTTTACCTACCTGAGCCTCAGTTTCCCCAGGTTCTCAGTGGCACAATTAAGTTCAGCAGGTTCTCAGTGGCACAGTTAAGCAGTGAGTTCATACAGACCATGGCCAGTTAAATAAGTGGAACATTGGGCTACAAGGAAGAAGTATCAACATAGATGCACACAGTCTGCTCCATAATGTACCCATGGCTCCTTGGTTCATGGAGTGAATACTCATGAACAGCCACCCCAAGCTGTCCTGCACAGGATGCTGGGATCCTGAAAAACACAGCCCTGTCCCTGCCCCGTCAGGTCCAGTTGTTCACACGGCCTACCTGCCTTGTTCTGCTTAGTATTTCTGTCTTTAACCCTTATCGAGCCTCACCGTGTTTTTATCTTGTGCTTTCCTCGTGAGCAGTGAGGAACGTTCTCGTGTCTGCCGGCTGTGTGAGTCTTCTCCTTGGGAAGGGCCATCCAAGTCTTTGCTCATTTGAGGGAGTTGTTCTTTGTCTTTTGTCTTTTACTTGCTGCTATAAAGAAATACAAAATATATTCTGGTGCTTGCCTGCGAAGCCTAAGGACTCATTTTCAACTCCCCAGATCCTACATAAGCCAGAGGCACATGGTGGCACATGCTTCTGGAGTTTGTTTGCACTGGGTAGAGGCCCTGGCATGCCCATTCTCTGTCTGTCTCCTCTATCTCTCTGTCTCCCTCTCCTTGCAAATAAATAAATAAATATTAAAAATTAAAAAAATAAAACATTCTGGGAGTTGGGCATGGTGGCATACAAATGTAATCTTAGCACTCAAAAGTCTGAAACAGAGGCTGGGGAGATGGCTCACCAGCTAAAGGCACTTGTCAGCCTGGGGTTCACTTCTCTAGTATCCATGTAAAGCCAGATGCGCAAAGTGGTGCATGCATCTGGAGCTCGTTTGCAGTGGCAGGAGGTCATGGCAACTCACACTCATTCTCTCCTTCTGTGTGTGTGTGTGTGTGTGTGTGTGTGTGTGTGTGTGTGTGTGCTCACAAATACATAAAATACCCACCTTTGATCCCAGCACTCAGGAGGCAGAGGTAGGAGGATCACTGAGTTCAAGGCCACCCTAGTACTACAGAGTTAGTTCCAGGTAAGCCTGGGCTAGAGTGAATCCCTACCTCAAAATAACAACAACAAAACAACTAAACAAAATATTTTTTTTAGAAAGGCTGAGGCAGGGAGAATCATGAGTTCAAGGCCAAGTCTGGGCTATATAGTGAGACACCATCTGGAAAAAAATAAAAGAACAAAACAATACACAGCCATACATATTTGTTTATTATTTATTCATTCATTCATTCTAGAAGCTAGGAGTATCATTCCTTGCTAACAATGCATAATGCCCTGAGTTCTGTCCTAGAACTGCAGAGGGGAAAAAATTCTATATGTGCTTGCTTTCTGTCACTGTGATTAAAAAAAAAAAACAGAAAAATCAGTGTAAAAGGAGAAAACTTTATGGCTCCAGAAAGCCCACGATTTTGGAAAGCTTCGTGGTTTTGGTCCATGGTCTCTTGGCCCCAATGCTGTGGATCTGTCATAAGAGCATTGTGTAGGGCGGGCATGGTGAGCACAGCTGCTTCACCTCATAGCTATCAGGAAACAGAGAGGGACAGAGACAAGATATATCCTTCCAAGGCATGCCCCAGTGACCTGCCTCCCCTAAGTAGAACCTACCTCCTAAAGATCTCACCAACCCCCAAGATGCCTTCAGCTGGTGACCAAGCCTTGAACACGTGGCCTTTGGGGGACAGTTCAGACCCACACTGCTCATCAAACTGTGTCACAAACAGAGTGACCCCCTTTAGTTTAGCATTCTGAGTAGTGTCTTTGGAACTGACCCTCATTGGAGTTGGGCATTAAAATATATGTATGTATGTATGTATGTATGTATGTATATTTGCTGGTAGAGAATAAGAATGAGCACAGCAGGACCTCTTGCCACTGTAAGCAAACTCCAGATGCATGTCCCACATTGTGCATCTGGCTTTATGTGGGTGCTGAGGAATTAAACCCAGGCCAGCATGCTTTGTAGGCAAACACCTTTGACCACTGAGCCATCTCCCCAGCCCCAGCTGACCCTCACTGGAATGTCACTTTAATGGACTCTTCCCTTTCCTGGTTAGTACCCTTTCTGTCCTGTTGAACAGAAAGTCTGGGCCAGGGCTGGCCATAAAGGGTAGCTAACTGCTCAGTTTCTGGGGCCTAGTTCTGCTGCCTTTTTACCTACCTGAGCCTCAGTTTCCCCATCCATAAAATGAGGAGGCCTCCTCATGGGGCTGTGGGGATACGGATGAGAGCTTATGAACATCTTGGTCAGTGTTGACAATCATTATTTTTCCTGTTGAATGCCTGCTCTGGAATCTTCTGGATGCTCAATGTCATATCAAAGGACATTTGGTCACTTGTTTGCTCTCCCTGCAATTGGCAGTTACACTGCACCCTGGCTGCTCACCCTGGACTGATTCTTAAGTCTTCAGGGTCCTGAAAATCTACTAAAGTTGTCGGAGTCCAGGTGCAATTCACCCCCTACTGACATGGGCACCTCCAGTCTGGTCACCTAGCTCAGCTTGCAGAGGAGGAGGAGGCAGGCCCTGTCTCCGACCCCGAGCCCTTGTTCCTGAGCCTGAGCCTCGCTACCCCCACTGTGTTTCAGTTGGAACACCTTACTACATGTCACCTGAGAGGATCCACGAGAATGGCTACAACTTCAAGTCGGATATCTGGTCCCTGGGCTGTCTACTATATGAGGTGAGCCTCTGGCTTGTGGGGACATTCATGGGGGGCACAGTTGGGGCAGGTGCACCATACCAGCTCAGGGGAAACCTTGGGTAACTGTTTTCCCCCCCTTAGCTGATCAGACCCCATGCAGCCTCAGGAGTCCAGCCTAGCTCATAGCTCTCCGTGGCTCCTAGACCCTGAGGGGTATCCTCATTTTTCTAGACTCACTGAAGATCTCTGTCCTTCCCTTGAGTTGTGAAATCTAGCCATCCATGGCTGTTTCCAGAACTGGCAGGCAGCTGGGACAGTCTTGGTGGGTTCAGACATGAGGCAACAGAAGTAAATGGAAGTTCCACCCATCTCAGCCAGCCATTAGGGTGCTAGAAAAGGGACTGTGGGAGCCATTCTTGACCAGGAATCAGCTAGAACTACCAATGGAAGTGAGACCTAGGCCCTCTGATATCTCCCCACTGATGGCAGCACACACCTGCTGGGTGCTCCAGAGTCCCTCCACAGAGCTCTGGTGAGACTTTCCATTTATGACATGGATCGTCGTCACCTGTCTGCTTCAACAGAGCTGATATGTGAGGTGACACACAGGAGAGGATTAGAACTTTGTCTTCTGCTTTTAAGCTGATGGGTCTGGGGACAGTTTGCAGCAGAGACGCTCAGAAAAGTGTCCAAGAGCCGCAGCCAAAGTGACTCTTTCCTTTGCTTCCTGGGGCAGTCCCACTGTCCTGGTGTGTAAGCTGCAGGAATATGCCAGTTGCTGGACCATGTGGGGCCTGTGGCATGTCTTGTGGCTAGGGTCCTTTGGCAATAGGATTTCCAACTTCTGCATTTCAAATGGACTGTCTGAGGTCAAAACTCTGACCCCTCTGCAAGGTACAGACTTTATAGTATCTTTCTTTTTGAGCCAGCTTGTGATTCATAAGCTTCTTTTTTAAAAAAAAATTATTTTTTTAAAAAATTATTTGCAAGCAGAGAGAGAGAAGAGAGACAGAGAAAATGCACATGCCCAGGATGTCCCCTCCAGCCACTGCAAATGAACTCTATGCATGCGCCACTTTGTGCATCTGACTTTACATGGATACTGGGGCATCAAACCCCAGTTGTTAGGCTTTGCAGGCAAGCGCCTTAACCACTGAGCCATCTCTCCTGTCCCTTAAGCTTCTTTTCTGTGGTACTGGGGTTGGAAACAGGGCCTCGTACATTCTAGGGATGCTCTGCCACCAAACTCTACCCCAGCCCAAGATGATGTGCTTTTGAGCCTGGCCAGAGTTGCCCGGGTCCCCTTTTCCTGGAGCTCAGCAGATGAGTGTCACTTCTGAGGTGTGTGGGCAAACCAGGGGAGAACAGTGTACCAATGGGGCAGGTCATGTCCTGTTTGGGGGACCCCATGGCATCCATTGCAGGAATTCTTTTCATGAGAAGCACCTGGCTGTTGCCTAGGCTGGGGGAAGGGATCCAGAACCTCCTCCAAAAGGGCATCCTGCATACATGTCAGATCCCTAGAGGGACAGCTGTAATGGGACTCCCACAGCGCAGGCAAACACTCCAGTGAGGGCAGTGAGGGCCTGCGATTTTGATTCATGTTTGCCACCCGAACTCCAAGCCCCAGTGCCAACCAGCACTTGCCCACTAAAGGAGCAAGACAACCCCTGTCCCGTCAGCTCTAGTCACCCTGTGTGTGGGAAGGGGATCACAATCGCCTGTCTTGTTAGGGAGGTGTGAATGAGGAGCCCAGCTCAGAGCAGGCACCAGGCCTGTCCAGGAGCCCACTGACCAGGTGTGAGCCGAGCAGCTGGCACTTGCTGACTGTCTCTGAAGGCGAGACCCTGCGGCTTGCCACATTTCTCTTTTGGCTTTGGCCAACAGGGAGCCTCAGTGGCTCAGCTTCTGTCCTCATAAAGGACTCCCCTTTGTCCTCCTATCCTTATGTATATTGTCCCCAGTCCAGATGGCTTCTCCTTTTCTTTTTCCATTCGGTGTTGTGTATTTTCAGAAGCTGCTTCCTGCCCCCTAAGAGCGGGGAGGGTCTCTAAATGTAAACAAACATAAGCCAGCCAGGCTGGGAGGAGGGGCCGAGATGACAGCTGGCTCTCTCTGCTCCTGCCAGGGCTTCTGCTTAGCTCCGAAACAAGCCCTGTTCCCTGCCTGAGCCTTTGTCCCTGCTCCTCAGAGGCAGATGCAGCCTGGTCCCTGTCCACACCAGGCCCACTGCCATACCCTTGATGGATTCCCAGTCGGGCAGACCCGTTCCAAGTCCTGACTCGGGCACCTAACTAAACACATGTCTGATGTTCTTTCTTCTTCCACACTGCTGCGGGACTTAGCACAGCTGGGTTGTTAGTCGTTGGGTACGTGGGGCTGCAGTGTCTTACAACCACATGTGGCAAAAGCGGCAGTGGAACGCCGATGCGGGAATTGTGTCCTTGGGGACAGGACAGGGTGCTAATGTAAACCTAGCCCAGGCTCCCGGAAGACAGCCATGGTGGTCAGGTGGCTGCTTGTGGCCTTGCCCTCAAAGGTGACAGAGCAGGCTCTGCCCAGGCTGGCACCCCTGCAGTGCATCAGGGGAATAAATGACTATTTTCCCAGCAGACAGGGAGGGGCTGTCTGGGCCCTGCACTGGTAATTGGCTGAAGACATCCCACAGTCACTGCTGCCACCTCCCCCAGGCTGCCTGTGGTGTCTTCTCAGGGTGTGAGCTTGAGGTGCTGGGACAAAGTCCTCCCCCGCACACCTACCTCAGACCACTACTGAGGATTCAAGTGGCCCTGGTGGAGCATGCGCCAGATCACCATGCATCATGTATACGGAGGCCAAAGTATACAAGGGCAGAGACCCTACATCCATGGCCCTCCCTTCCTGAGCACTGGCACAAACCGAAGCTCAGAAGCCCCTATGAAGTTTCCAATGGTGGATTTACTGAGCGACCACAATGCTGATGGTCTCAAGACACATGAGTTTACTCCCCACAGTTCTGGGCTTCCCAGACCTGGTTTCTCCTGGAGGCTCTGGGGCAGATCTGTCTGTCATCTGTAGAACTGGAAAGGCCATTGTACAAGCCTTGGCCCTCTCTTGTCACTCCAGCCTCTTGCCCACACCGGCACATCTCCTTGGCCTTCCTCTGCCCCCCTGTTGTGATGCTGGTGATTCAGAATAATGTCCCCACTTCAGAATCTGAACTTTCATCCCATCTTTAGAATCCCTTCAGCCACGTAAGGTGATATTCACTGGCTCCAGGGATCTGGTTGTGGATGTATTTGAAGATACCACTGTTGAGCCATATCCCTTGCATCCAGATACCACTAAGCCTCTCCTGAGATCACTTGCAGGTGCTCATGTCATCCTGGAGGACTAAGGTTCCACTGCACTGCATACCTTCCTGTGGCCTCAAGGGTGTGTACTGTGTAAAGTCTGTCTGGAAAAAGCTAGCTCTGGCCACTGGGGGAGCCATAGGCATCTCCACCACGAGGCTGCAGGAAGGCCCTCCACATGCCCCCACTCAGTCTACAGAGAGAGCGCTAGGTGAATGCCTGAATGTGACTGTCTTGGTAAGCCAGGTGCTTTATTTTCATTGCCCAGAATGTCCCATGGAGGTGCCCATTGGCCTGCTTGGGTTTTGCAGAACTTTACACTGGAACACAGCTCAGAGTACTGAACTGAAGGAACTATCTCCCTCAATGCCAGGCCCCTCAGTGGTGGCCTCCTCGAGCAGCCTCAAGAGGCCCTTTTAGGACAGAGATCCAGCAAGAGAGCTGGCTTGGGGGAAGTTCAACAGTATGAGTGCTAATCTGACATTCTGGCTTGAACAGCGGGATGGCTTAGAAAGCCCTCCCTCAGGGAACAGGGCCACAGACTGTGTAGCAGGTCGCCTCTGGGTCACCCTTCACTTCAGTCTGTGCTTAGGGGATACTGGGTGTCAGATAACATGGGCATCTAGGGCTGTGACAGGCTGGAATTCGATGTAGTCACTCTGCCCACTGAAGTTGGGTCCCCTTCTCCCTCTGACATTTCCAATCACATCGCAGATTCTCTGAGCCCACCCATCTCCATTTCCTGGGCTGTGTGTCTCACCCAAAAACCCCAGAGAGAGAAAAATGAACGTAAGAGGCATAGGCAGAGAGCCATGGACCTAGCAGTCCTGACAGGCAGCCAGTATCTCTTCCCCAATAGCAAGTCCTGTGCTCAGACCTGCCAGAAGCTGGCTGGCCACCGGCCCAAGGGGCTCTGCCATCTCAGCTGATGATCCTACACCCAGTGTTGCTGGCAGCCCCACAGGTTCCTTCACAGCCTGCTACTGTGATCTGCGTAGAAGGTCCAGGTCCGGCAGCTAGAAGCAGGGTGGCAGAGACACCTGGGCTTGAGAAGCCTTGTCAGCAGGGAAGGCCAAGAGGGCCCCTGCAGCCCTCTGTGGACCTTATTCAGAAAGGCCACTTGAAACAATCTGTGAGGCTGGAGAAAATAGAGGAATGGTGTGAAAGGAGGGCAGAGATGGGGGCTTGTCCCCTCTCCCCATCTCTGGGCCATTTCAGAATCCCAAGGGGCCAGGTTTGTGACAATCAATCAGTCCCTCTCCCAGGTCCACACATGAAATGCCAGCACTAGCGTTAGTGAGGCTGACGTAACAGCCTGTCTACCTAGAACAGAAAGGTCTCTAGAGCATGTATCTGGATGGCATGAAGGAGATCAGGTCACTCCCACTGACCACCCAGGAGCTTCAGCTGCTCTCCATTGCAGTGACAGATGTCCTTTTGTAACTGCCCAAGTTAACCCTTGGCAGCAAGGCATTTCATTTTAACTTTGGGAGCTACATCACCCTAGTCACACTGTTTTGTAGACTCTATAGAAAGGCCAGCTCCTGGGCAGGTTGGAGGAGTCTAGTGGTTTGGAGTCTCTGCATATTTCCCCACTGCTGCTGAGGGCAGGGTCACCCCAGCCTTCCTGAAAGGTTGGGGTTCATGGACTGGTTGAATCCCAGGAATCTAAGCCCTGGTTAGCCGCTGCCCTGCATATCCATCTGAAGGTGCTTGGCCAGGTTCTGGGCACACTTCCTCACTTGGGTCTGAGGAAATCCCCCAAACAATGTGTCATCCCAGGTCATTTGCAAATCTGGGTTCTGTTGTCTCCCTGGGCCCTTTTTTTTTTTAAATTTTTTTTGTTATTTTTTATTTTTATTTTTGGAGAGAGAGACAGAGAGAGATAGACAGAGAGGGAGACAGAGATGGGCGCGCCAGCAGTCTCTCAGCTGCTGTGAACAAATCCAGATGCGTGCGCCCCCTTGTGGGCAAGTGCAGCATTGCGCCCTTGCCTCACTTTGCATCTGGCTAAACGTGGGACCTGGAGATTGGAACCGCTGGACATTGGAACCAGCATTCTTAGGCTTAGCAGGCAGGCGCCTTAGCTGCTAAGCCATCTCTCCAGCCCTCCCTGGGCCCTTTTAAAGGAGGCAAACCCTCTTCTTGGTGCCAGATGCATCATAGAGACAAACAGAGAGAAATTAAAGCCCATTAGTGGTGCTCTCTGGCCCACCCTCTAAACATGGAGATTAGAGGGCTCTTCAGGTATGCCAACACCAGGGCTGAGGGCCCTCAGCCAGCAGGCCAGAGTAGAGGACCCCACACTCTAGCTCATTAGAAGGGAGCCAGGGCCAAACAGACCACTGGGCACGATTACCCAATGGAGTGTCATTAGCAGGAGGGACCGGGCTGTCATTTGGTGGTAGGCAACAGGGAAGAGGAGTGACAAGAAGCATTTGAATCCCATTATAGATTAATCAGCAGATGGGGCTGGCCAGTGCCATGCTGAGATGTCTGCTGCCTCAGGAGACACTCCACACCCCAGCGTGCCCCCTCTGAAGCGCCCCATGCATGCCCTGAACTCTTGGGTGGGGAACCTGTGCACCTTCCAGGAAGTTTCCCCATGGTGGTATTTGAGCCTCACCACACCCTGTAGGCTGGGACCACCACCTTTATAGATTAGGAACCAAGGGCCAGACAGCCAAGGCCAGTGCAGCACAGGGAGAGCTGTGGCTGGCTGCAGAGCAGGGCTTCTGCACCTCACAGTTTCCCTGAAGCAGAGGGCACTGGCTTGCAGACAGCCCTGCGGTGGACTGACCGAATAGCCACAGTGCCAGGTGGAAAGGAAGTATCTCCGCCTCCACCCCCAAATGTCAGTCCCGAGGTTGTGACATTCCCTGCAAGCATCAGTCAGGCACACGTGCTTCCACTGGTGGCTTTGTGGTTGCTTTTTAGATCAAGTGAAGCCAGAAGTGGTGGTGCTCACCTATTATCCCAACACTCAAGAGGTGGAGGCAGGAGGATTGCCATAAGTTTGAAGCCAGCCTGGGCTATACAGGGAGTTCCAAGCCAGCCCAAGCTAGAGTGAGACCCTGTCTTAAAAAATTAATTAAATTTAAATTAATTAAATAAAAAACAGGTAAGATGGCATTTTAGAGAACCTGCCAGGCCCAGGGCAGCTCCTGGTGAGCAGAGCACCACCATCCAGTCCCCAGCAGCCAGTCCTTGGGTGACAGAGCCTAAGAGAGATGAGATGTGCTGTCAGGGGTCAGCCGCCCCTTCCTTCCTTATCGGATGTTATCACAGAAATCACTGTCCGCGAGTGTTTACACAACCCGTTTCCTTGAGCTCCAAAGAGAGATCTTCATAACCCTGGCTGCCAGTGATGGCCAACCTAGAATGGCTCCCCTGGCCTTTGGAGTCCCGGGCCTCAAGGCTCAGGCTGATCCCTGTTGTCCCTTGCAGATGGCAGCTCTCCAGAGTCCCTTCTATGGAGATAAAATGAACCTCTTCTCCTTGTGCCAGAAGATCGAGCAGTGTGACTACCCTCCTCTCCCAGGAGAGCACTACTCTGAGAAGGTGAGTGTAGAAGCCGGAGGCCGGGCGGGTCTCACAAGCCCCAGGTGCCAGCATGTTCCCCCACCTGGGAGAGGCATTTCGGAAGCTGGCGTTGGGCACACACAGTGGCAGGCACACTGCTACCTGCGGTGCTCTCGTCTCAGTGTTTAATGCTTGTCGCAGGGCCCCGAGGCCAGGCTCCATGTAGTACAGATCTAGAGGTGGGAGGTGGCTGGGCTGTGGCTCCCCCAGGTCACCGTGGTGGCTGCTCTGCTCCCAAGAAAGGAAACTGCAGCTGGTGGACTGATTGTCTCCTGCTATTGTAATAGACCCCAGTCACCCCTTGGGTTTTTTATTTTATATGTTTATTTGAAAGGGAGAGAAAGAGGCAGAGAGAGAGAGAGAATGGGTACACAGGGACCTCTAGCCACTGCAAACGAACTCCAGACTCATGCGCCACATTGTGCATCTGGCTTATATGGGTACTGGGGAACAGAACCTGGGTCCTTAGGTTTCCCAGACAAGCACCATAACTGCTAAGCCATCTCTCAAGCCCCACCCCTTGGATTTTTTATTTTTATTTATGTGTGTGTGAGAGAGAGCGAGCATGGGGGGTGCACCAGGGCCTCGTTACTGCAAATGAACTCTAGACCCCTGTGCCTCTTTGTGCATCTGGCTTTATATGGGTACTGGAGAGTTGAACCTGGGCCAGCAGGCTTTGCAAGCAAGTTCCTTGAACCACTGAGAGGAGTCACCACCCCCTGGGTTTTTATTTTCACATTTTATCATGAGGACAGAGCTCTGGACAGACTGATATGCCTGGCATCAGACCATGCCAGTTACAGTGTGAATGTCATTCCCTTGAGACCCATCATTTTGTAGACTAGGCTAAAATATATCTCCTTCATGTGTAAACTGTGAGGGATAACTACAGGTTTCACAGCCCAGTAAAGGCTCAAGGTATAGGCAGACTTATACTTCATTCACTGCCTTTAAGTGAACATCGCTGGGTCTGTTTCCTTATCAGTAAAATGGGGACAAAGCTACAATCTCCTGCATTGGTTCATTATATTGACTGTGTCATGCTCAGAGTAACACCAGGCCAGCATTTAAAAGTAGCTACTGGAAGTGAATGGGGCCTGGCCCTGTGTAAATACTCACTAAACATCATTGTGGTCATCTGTTGAAGTTGTTGGTAGGAGTCTAAGGCCTTCTTGGGCCTACCCTGCCGTAACCCACACCATTGCCCCATGATAATGATGGCTTATATTTAGACTTGCCATGTGGGGTTTTCTTTTACCATCTTCCCACTAAGGTGAAGGAACTTACCCACAATGACCTGCCTTGTAAGTGGGATCTTGACCTAGATGACCCTGACGTAGGCACAATGCCATCCAGCAATGCTGAGACTTTACAAGGAGTACCTTGTATGTAGGGGTGGGGACTGGGCAGGCAGACCACATGGGTTCCAAGCCAGTCTCCAGGCCCACTGGCCCTCAGCTGTAGCCTGTGCTGACTGCTGCCCCTGGGTGCAGAGAGCTGGGGTCGGGGAAGTTGTGCAGCGTGTTCCTTTCCCAGCTTCTACTTGAGTGATTGGCAGAGTTCTTGGGTCTCTGCTTCCCTGTGGGACTGGGGTTATAGGCACACATGGCCACACCTGGCTCTATGTGGCTATTTGAAATCAGTCTCAGGCCCCCTCAGACCCTCATGCTTATGCAGGAAGCGCTCTTAACCACGGAGTCATCTCTCTAGCCCCTTGATATTTTTTGTTTCGCTTGATCACTAAAATTTCAAATATGCACTTAGTGATAACTGTGGGCTGCTCATAAATGACTTCAGGTCACAGACTTCACCGTACCCTGGGTTTATTTTTGCCTGACAGGGTCAGCCTCAGTGTCCTCCCTGAGTAATGTACCAGCAAAATCACGATCTCATTTGGCAGTGACCTTAAATTCCAAGGGTGTCCAAGCAGGCTACAGGTTCCTGTCATCTGCTCCGGGCTTCCCAGTGTTGATCAAACAGGGGGATTACAAAATGTCTCTACAGGTCAGCTAGGCCAGCCCAGTGTGGAGGGACCCCCATTTGCTAGAAGATCCTGACATCTCAGCCTGGGGAGTGTGTAGCAGCCCCTGGGTCTCTGAACATCACTTGGGCCTTCCCCAGAATGGCTACTAGAGCCCGTTTGTCCAAGGCCTCCCCTCTTGCTGCTTCTGGTGACCACTAGTCTCTCCAGCAGCAAATATTTAAATGGAAAACACTGCAGCCAGCCCAGCAACCCAGCAACACGCAAGTTAAGACGCAAGCTTTTTAAGGTCATTATTTTAATTACCATTAAAATAATTGGCACTCAGGCTATCAGAACGTGAGGTGATCATAGGCTTAAGGTGCACCTCCCCCGCCCCGGGAGGGCAAAGCCTTCAGTGTCTGTATAATTAAAAGCACCGTCTTTCATGAACACAATGAAGAGGCCAGGGGGTGTGCAGACTGCAGCCCTGCTGCATGTTAATGCATTTATTATGATCAATAAGCCCTTTCCTCCAGTTTTGTCCTCTGGTTTGGGCTTCTGAATGACTGACAGCAGATACACACACACACACACACACACAGGTTACCCACACTCACACACATATTTGCACCAAGGTGTGTAAACATGAAAGTACAAGATTATTTGGAAGTAACCACTCTCAGGGTCTCAAAGCATAACCTTTGGAACCAGACAGACTTCTTACCCCTGACAATGCATTCATTACCTCCAGTGGGGACAACAGTACCATCTTGAGGGTGCAGATACAGACAGAAGTGCTCAATAGTTTTTTTTTTTAACTTATTTTATCTGAGAGACAGAGAAGAGGCAGAGAGAGAGAGAGAATAGGCATGCCAGGGCCTCCAGCCACTGCAAATGAACTACAGACGCATGCACCCACTTGCGCATCTGGCTTACATGAGTCCTGGGGAATCGAACTGGGGTCCTTAGGCTTTGCAGGCAAACACCTTAACTGCTAAGCCATTTTCCCAGCCCAATTGTTATTTAAAAAAAAAAAAAGTTTTATTTATTGGGGGAGGCATATAGAAAAAGACAGAATGGGTGCTTCAGGGCCTCTAGCCACTGCAAACAAACTCCAGACGCACGCACCATTTTATACATCTGGCATTATATGGATACTGGGGAATCGAACTTGGGTCCTTAGGCTTCGCAGGCAAGCATCTTAACCACTGAACCATCTCTCCAGCCCCCATAATTCTTTTAAAGACTAATTGGAACCGCTTTTCCCTCACAGCTCCGGGAACTGGTCAGTATGTGCATCTACCCTGACCCAGACCAGAGACCAGACATTGGATATGTGCACCAGGTTGCCAGACAGATGCACGGCTGGACATCCAGCACCTGAATACAATGTGCCACGCCTGGTCATAGCCAACACCACTCTGCCTTACTTGAGTCCTCTCCCCAAGTGGCATCTGGAAGCTCTGCACAGCCAAGGCCAGGGGCTTCAGCTGGCCCCCAAGGGCAGCCAGACCCCTGCTGCTGAGCTCAATGCAGAGTGGCTGGGTGATGGTCAAACTCTCAAGTCCTTCCTTTGAACACAATGTTGTGGACAATCTGATCTGGGCTGTTGGCGAGGGCAGGTGGCTCTGCAGCCCAAAGCCCCTTGTACTGACTGCAATGTGAACCTCTGGCTAGTTCCTTCCAAGGCCTGTCCAGGCCTACACTCACAGGAGACTTGCAGGAGCAGGGTGACTGGTGTGGTGAGCCTTAGAAAAATGGTTAGCAGCCAGTTCAGTTCAAAGTTCTTAGCATCTTTCCAACCAGGTTGTGCTTCTTCTGTTGTAAAGGGATAAAGTGGAAATAATTGTTTAGAGATTTCACTGATATTTTCTGTTTTATAACTTGATGAGTGACAATGACAAGAACTTGGCATTGTGCATGAAGCTTTGTGAGGCAAATGGCGTCTCAGAGAAGACAAGAGAGCTCTATTTGCTCACTATTTTCTGAACCCCTGCTGCCTACTGGGCATTGTCACAAGCTGCAATGCTGAAGCTCCTTCAGTGATCAGTGTTAAGCATTTTCCTCCATGAGAAAGAGGCAGGGGCCCACAAGAAAGATCTAAGGGCTTTGCCCTGAGGCTACTCTTTACAAATTCTGGCTCTGCAATTTCTTAGTGTGACCTTGGGCAAGGTTGTTAGTTTTCCTGAGCCTTAGTTTCCTCCTGTGCAAAATGGGACTAATCTAGTATTGACTTCCCAGGCGGCTGGCACAACAGGAAATAAAAGATGCAAGGTAGCTAGGCTTGGTAGCACATGCCTATAATCCTAGAGGCAGGAAGGATCAGAAGTTCACCCTCAGCTACATGAAATCCTGTCTCAAAAAAAATAAAATAAAATAACCAAGGTGCAAGTTGGCTAGCACATGGCAGGTGATCCAAAATTACGTCCAGTCACCCTCCAGAAAACTCAAGTCCATGGACCGTGCAAGTCAAGAATTAAAATACAACTGTGCTATGTGTAGGAAAAGCAAAAATATGTTCATTTATTTCTTGTTCCCAAATAGGATTAACTGTGAAGACTATTTATAAATGTGAATTTAAGGAAACTCAAGTTCTGGAGGAGATAACTCTGAATTTTGTTTCTATACTTAATTCTCAAAGGGTATCGACTCGGTGGCAGGTCAGTGTCCCTAGTATCTTGTCCCCGTACCTCCTGACGTCCAGACCTCCCCAGGAGAAAGCCCCACTGGTCACTGCCATCTTTGCGCTGAGCCTGGGTTCCAGGTGTGGCCACTGCTCAGTTGGTATTCCATGTTTGAAATAAAATGGGAAGAGGAACTACTTCTGTGATGAATAGTTCAAAGATGGCTGTAACACAGCATCAGCGTTTCCTCAACTGGTTGATCCATAAGTAACACCTGACAGCAGCACAATTTATTTTTTTTTGGGGGGGGGTTTCGAGGTAAGGTCTCACTGTAGTCCAGGGTGACCTGGAACTCACTGTGTAATTTCAGGCTGGCCTGGAACTCAGTGATCCTCCTTCCTCTGCCTCCTGAGTGCTGGGATCAAAGGCGTGCACCACCACACCCAACTTGCAGCACAATTTCTTGTGGTGCCTTTAGAAATAGTTATCAGGCCCTAGACAATCCGATAATTGAAAGCTCCCCACATAATTCTGACAACCATTAGCCAAGCTCCTACCCTCACTAACTCTACTGTCCTCTCCTAAGCCTGGTCCAGCAGTCTTCACAAGGGAAGTTGACCTGAAGTGGCTGGCCCTACAATATTCACTTTGGAGAGGTTCAAAGTCCCTGTCTCTTGCCCAGCACCAATCTCTTCTTTTGCAAACATTGCTTCAGCTCCCATAGCTCCTGCTGTCTCTGTCCTTGGCACAATCAGCCCTAGCACACCAATGAACCTGCTTTCTGCACGCCATCCACTTTCCACACGTGAGAACCATCTGCCTAATAGAACAGAAGGTTCTAGAGGCTCATAGTCTCCACCATTCACAACCCAAGGGGGAGTGTGGTGGTTGGGATAGAACTCAGGGCCTTGTGCACACTGAGCAAGCCATACACATGAGCCACACCCCAGCCTGTCTACTCCTTGACACTGCTTTCTGTGTGACTTCTAGGGCATGGCTGTGCTGTACCTGTCCCTTGTTAGGACACACAGCTGGGGCTACCCCAGCAAAGAGGAAGTAAGCAAGCATTGGTGGGTAATAAATGTTCACTTGACTAACCCAAGTAATCCAGTGAGGAAGGCTTCCAGCTTCAGAAGAGGCCTCGTCTGTCTTCAGGAAGGCCACACTGCCAACACTCTGGAACCCAAACTGACACTCTTGGGAGGAGTGTTCAGAGCCTGGAAGGGAAACCAGGTGGGTGGAGTCCCAAACCCACAGTCCCCAGACTAGAGCCACACACTGTGCTTTTTCTTTCTTTTTTTTTTTTTTTATTGAGTTTTCACTCAGCAAACACAAGCCAAATGCATGTCTTGTGGGGGACTCTGATGCCTCCAGTCTTCTAGAGCAATAACCAGATGCTGCTAGTAACACTCACGAAGTGTCCATTGTCTGGACACTCTCCTCAAGCACCTCAATCTCCAACGTGGTGACTTTCTCAGTGAGGACGGCTGTGGTCCCTTTCTCACACCTGTACCGGCCAAACCTAATGAGAAAACAAAAGGACCGTTAGGACTCTGCCAGGCAGACCAGAAGGGAGCCAGGCATTCTGAACAGGAAGCAAGCAGGCTGGACTAGAGTCCTGGCTCTGCCAACTACACCTCTGTGGCCTTGGGGTGTCAACTTCCCCCGAGCTCCCTTTCCTCCACTTCCAAGTGCTACAAAATGGGGACATCTGATGGGGACATACAGGACTTGAGAACAGAGAATGGGCCAATGCTTGGTGGGCACTCAACTTTCCTTCCCCACCCTATCATCTCCAGCACAAGCTGGATGTCACTTACTATGTGACTTCAGGCTAACCCTTCCCTCTTGTTAAACTTCTGAGCAGCAACATGGATGACACAGCTACAGCCTTCTATTCTACAACCATATAAATATGGTCCACATAGCCCAACTCCAGATATATCCCTTCAGATCACACGCAAGACTCAAGATGGCTATACCCTGTGAGCATATGGTGGACCACCACCAGCCTCCTTGAACACATGGGACAGGATTCTTGGTGCACGAGGCACTCCACCTAACCTGTATGGGAACTCCTAACTCTTACACAACCCAGAATCTAAAGACTGCCAAACGGCAGCACCAAGCCACAGTTTCTCTGTTATAGCTCTAGCTAGGACAAGTATTTCTGTCAACCTGGCATGGACCAATGCCATGCTGTGCCATGACTACATGCTTCTGGAAAATTCATCCTTTCAAATAGACACTTGGGCTCCAAGAGAAAACAAAGAGCAGATAGGACATGTCCAGTTCTGAATCAAAGTAAGGAGCTGCAGCAGAAGAGCCAGCCTTTAGTTTTGTGAAACATTCCCACCTGGCCACACTCTTTGGAGAGACCCGAGGAGCTACACTCCCCACTATCTACCTGAGCTCAGTGACACTAGACTTCTACAACACTGAGTGCAACCTGCAGTTAAGCCCTGCTGGCACGGACAGCCCACCCGTTCCTCGAAAAACATTCCTGATCAGGAGTTAGGATCACAGCGGAGATGGAAGCAAGAGGTCTGTGCTGCTTGTCAGCACCCTGGCCTACCTGCAGGATGGAGCAGAGAAAGCCAAGGTCACAGATGCTCCTGTACTTCATTCAGCTGAGTATGGCTGGAAGCAGAGCTCAGGAGCTGAAGAGCCCAAGTATCTGGACACCCAAGAAGCATACCAGCTACCAGGTCTATTGAATTAACTCAATTAGAACTTCACCCCACTGTCTGGGGCCTATCCTGTACCACTGAGATGAGGCGCCCACGTAGCACAGACCACAGGCTCAGTAGCATGACCCCCTCTAGCATGACTGCCAAAGCCAGTATCTGGAGACCCCTAGCCACTGGTTTAGGAAATTTAGGATGTCTGGGACCAGCCTGGGGAAAAGCTATGGGCTAGCAGCCTTGAAACCTGCACCTGCTCACAAAATTCCACCTAGAATTCAGGTTATAGATGCTGAAGAAGACAGAATGAAACCTCTCCATCCCAACTTGCAACCCAAGGATCTCATGGGCCCACTTCACCTCTCCTGCCAAGGCCTGCTGGATGAAGTCACATCTCCATACCTACAGCAGCCAGTGGGTCACAAAGCAGCCCTGGCTCAAAGTCCTATATTGGATAAGACTGCTTTGGGAATACTGGCTTTCCTCTATGTGGGAAAGAATCCAGGAACCCTAATCCAGGCCATAGAGATACCATAAGGACATGGGACACAGAAAAAATGTCATCTCTTTCACTCACCTGGTCCCCTTC
The DNA here is from genome assembly GCA_036365145.1 of Orientallactaga sibirica. NCBI lineage: Eukaryota > Metazoa > Chordata > Mammalia > Rodentia > Dipodidae > Orientallactaga > Orientallactaga sibirica. The sequence continues at coordinate 10,338,969 of JAEOAD010000034.1, read as the reverse complement.
TTGTTTGGCACTGAGTATGGGCGAAGAAAGTCCAGCTTGCTCTTACTGATAACACACAAATCAATGTTGCTTCCAGACCCCAGGTCATTCAAGATGCCAGCTGAGATGGCTTCACTAACCAGCTGCTTAGCCTCTTCCTCCTAAGAAAGCAAAAAACAGCCATGATGTGTTACGCCCACAGAAACCACAGCCTGCTCACAAGTCCACAGGATGCTTTTAATGGTGATGTGCACAATTCCCAGGAGCTGTGAAATGTTTTCAACACTGACTTTATAGAGAAGATCTTAAAGAAGCTCAGTGGCTTGCCTCAGATTCCTCAACTGGTAAGTGGGAAGGCCACACTGTTCATGCATGTACCCTCCTTTATTACACCATTTCCCACCACAAGGCTCACAGCATGTCATCTAAAGCAAGAATCAGTAAACTCTCCTTGTATGAGGCCAGATGGTAAATACTTTAGGTTTTGAGAGCATACTAAATATTTGTCACAACTACTCAACCTGACCACTTGTAGCTTAACACAACCCCAGACAACACATAAACAAAGGGAATTAGTGTGTCCCAGTAAAAGTTTATTAACACAAAAATTAGGCACAACTTGGCTCATGGGCCTAATTTGCTAAGAGACAAAACTATCTCATAATGGCTCAGTGGTTTTAAGGCACTTGCTTACAAAGCCTGCTGGCACAGATTCAATTCCCCAACACCCACATAAAGCTGAATGCAGGTGCAAAGTGGTGCATGCATCTGTGATCCCAACATGCCTATGACAATAGGAGCTGGAACAGAAAGAATCTGAACCCAGCTGACCCGCTAATCTGACATTCTTTTGCAGTCTGGCAGTTTACAGCAGAAAGAGACCACCTCAAAGAAGTTGGAGCAAAGACATTTCAAGTTGCCCTCTGACCTCCAGAAGTGTGCTATAGCACACATGCATACATGTGTGGTTAAAAAATTCAACAATGGCTGAAAACTACTTCCTGTTAATATAATGGAGAAAGACAGCATTGTAGGGCTAGAGTCAGACTAACAACAAAAAACAGACAGGACTGGAGAGATGCTTAGTGGTTAAGGCACATGCCTGTAAAGCCTAAGGACCCCGGTTCAATTCTCCAGGTCCCATGTTAGCCAGATGCACATGGTGGCCCATGCATCTGGAGTTCGTTTGCAGTGGCTAGTGGTCCTGGCATGCCCATTCTCACTCTTTCTCTCCCTCACTCTGTCTCTAATAAATAAATAAAAATAAAATAAATGTCTATTTAAAAAAAAAAAAAGACAAAGGTGGGTCCTCTTGCCTCACAGACTTATCTCCTCCTACCAGTAAGCCTACAAGTTTATTGAAGTGGCTGACTGCTTTGAATCACTCTCCTTTGCTCTGCCCAGAAGCAGCAAATCTAGGTTCCCAACAGTTACTGGTAAGCAGATGGATTAATTCCTTTCTTAGTCAAGAAGGCTATCATGTGCTAAGTTCTGTTCTAGAAATGAGGTCTGCAGAGAAGGCCCCAGAGTCCCCTACCCTCTTGGGAGACTGGAAAGATGGCTCAGTGGTTAAGGTGCTTGCCTGCAAAGTCTAAGCACCTGGGTTCGATTCCCCAGTACCCATGTAAAGCCAGATGCACAAAGTGGCTGGCACATGTGTCTGGAGTTTGTTTGCAGTGGCTAGATGCCCTGGCATGCCCATTCTCTCTTCCTCTCTGTTTCTTTCTCTCTGCTTGCAAATTAAAAAAAAAATTTTTTTTTAAAAAGAGCCCACTGGGGCATCAGACCCATCTAACTGCAGCAGGGCATGACAAGGGCTAAGGATTGAGTAGGAGTTGTGGGAACATTGGCTGGCTGAGCAAAGCTCCAAGAAGGGCTGAAGGCAGGCTATGAAAAGGCACCAAGGACACCAGTGGAATGCAGGCAACAGATGGGGACCAGAGAGTTTCAGCCCTTTATGAGACAAGCATAGAAATGTGCCAACCTATCCTATGCTGCAACCACTTCCCTAACCAGAGCACGAGAGTGCAGACCCAGGGTAGCTGAAGGAAGGCGCTCATCCCACTACTACTTTTCCAGAAACACACTCATAGTTCCATATCTGGCCTTAGGACTTTGATGGGCAGATTCACTGGCTTTAAGTTGTGAAAAAATCTGAGCCCACTCAGGGTTAGTCCTCCTCTGCCTGCCCCAAGCCAACCTGGGATACATATCAGTGACAGGAGTGCCCTCTACAGATTCAGAGAAGGATAGAGGAGGATCTGCAAAAATGGGATCTTCAGCAAACCAGCAGCCAGACTAGGGGTTGTTTGAATATTTAGCCCCCAGGTTTTCTTACTTTCTCAGTGGCACCATCGAAAGGCCAGTGAAGCCTATTTTTCTCTTGTACATATACAATTCTATAAGAATTCACCCAAGAGTTTATCAAGAACTGTCTCCTGGGAGTCTCAACAGTCCCACAAAAACTGTAGCAGAAACAAGGGAAAATGGTACAGGAGATGGTAGCCGCTCCCACATAGACAGCAAAACCCAACCACCACTTAACAAATCCAACCTTGTTCCAACTCACTTTGCTTATTAACCAACCTTATATATACATGTGTGCATGCATGCACGCATGCACTCGGAGCCCCTTGCTTGCTCCAATCCTCTCTCCCCCTTCTCTGCCATTTAACCCTTTCCTTTGTCTTTTCTCATCTCTGCTGCTGGGCCCCTGAGCAAGGCAACAGCAGAGTGATTACTACAGGCAGCACTTAGAGCTGCAGAGCTTACTGTCCCAAATGGTTTACTTTAAATCATCATTTGTGCTGTTAAGTATAAAGGTTTTTAAAAATTGGGAAAACATTTAAGTTTCTTTCCTCCCCACCAATTCTAGGGAAGACAATCTTTTTGGGGGGAAAGGGGGAAAAGAAGAAAATCTCATAACCCTCCCCATATACACATAGGGCCAGAGATGTTATGAAATGAAATGAACTTTACACTTACTGAACACCTTATAATGTGCCAAGTACTGAGCTAGCATTCTGATGACCTCATCCTGTTTACTTCTCTCCCCTCCCAACTTCAGAGGCCGACACTAATCAGAAACCATGAGCAGGAGCCCAAGGCTACACAGCCAGCAAATAGTGAAACATGCCTCTGAGACTCCAGAGCCACCAGTCACAGCATCACCCCAGTGTCATTTCTTATCACCAAGAAGAAGTGGTGGATGCTAATTTCTCTTTGGGGCCGACTAGCAGCTCCCCTGAAAGTCACTTCCATGACAGAGTAAGGAACCTTTTGTTTCAAAAAAAAAAAGAGGGGGCTGGAGATATGGTTTAGCGATTAAGGTGTTTGCCTGCAAAGCCAAAGGATCCCGGTTCAATTCTCCAGGACCCACGTTAGCCAGATGCACAAGGGGGCGCATACATCTGGAGTTCGTTTGCAGTGGCTAGAGGCCCTGGTGCACCCACTCTCTTCCTCTGTCTGTCTGTCTCTCTCTCTCTCTCTCTCTCTCTCTCTGCTTCTTTCTCTCTCAAATAAAATAAATATATTTTTTAAAAACCCACAAAAGGCCTCTCTGCTCTCCACCACTCCTACAATGTCACATCAGAGATCAATGTTAACATCAAAGGTCTTATTTCACATTCTTCCTCTCATCACCAAAATACAAGGTTGAAAATGACTAATGCTCTATTGTCTACCCATTCTGTTACTTACAAAGTAACTTCAACAGCATTCCAGGAGACCCACTGCATTTCAGGAACTGCTTTATATGTTGAATATTATCCTTGACTATGGTACTTCATACACAGAATTCTAAGCATACATGCAAATATACCACTGGGCATATTCATGCTGTGTTATCTTTACAGTGAAATTTTACAATTAAACAACTTTTTTGTTCTTAACATGGTCTACCAAATATTTAAGATAACTATCACGAAAACCTGTACCACCCTTTTCTGGAAGCTGCAGCAATCTGGATCTGCCACCTGGGGACAGCTGCTACAGAGGGACTCTGATCCAGGCCCTGAAAAGCCTGTGCCCCCAGCTGGCCAGGCCTGGTGCAACCCTGTCCCCCTAATGGGCCACTCACTATATCTCCCCCAACCAGCTGCTCATTGATTTACAGTGCTTGTCCCAAGGGAACATGGGAGATTCAGTGTGCTGGACCGGCAGGACACATCCAAGCTACCGCAAAAATGGCCCTCCAGGAGTAGCTTCATTTCACTTTCAGCTGCTCAGGCAAAAGACTACCATGACCCTAGTGATTCAGTGACAATGGAGGGACCTAGGTTCAGGGTCACCTGGAAAATGTAGACGTGAATAGACAGGACTGCATCTTTATTGTCTTCTACTTACTGCTGTGCAAACTTGAACAAGTTACTTCACCTCTCTGAGCTCATTCTCCTCTGTAATATAATAATAATAGATCATTATAGTACCCTACATCATAGGGTTGCTGCAAAAAGTAGAAAATCCAGCACAGAAAGCACTCTAGTGCATGGCACACAGCAGATCCTAATGTCTGGTAAGTTAGTTAATGAAACAAGCCAGAGAGCTCTTAAAGATGCAGCTTACCTCTAAGCAGCAGCTGCCTGTACCAAACTCTAAGCTAGGAGGAGGTTCACAAACCTGCTGACAAACCTGCACGTGCCAAGAAGTCCTGTGTAATTACTCCAGGCAACGCATGCTCCCTAAAAGTTCCAAGAATATAAAAGGAACACTTCCTGCTTTATGGCTACAAAGACCAAACTAACTGGGAATATCAGTCCCCCGGGGCCACCCCTGCTTCTTAAATGAGATTACAATAAGAGTGATGTACTGTAGGACAAGTCAGCTGTGACAAGCAGCACTTTATAGAGCTATCTGTTTGTCTCCATCACCGCATCGCACAATGTGTCCCTGGACTCCAATGTGCAGCTCCATTTACCGCTACATGACAAATGGGCAGCACTTGTAAAAGGCACAAAGAGGGCCACATCGGCCACGTAATGGTCACCACAGCTGTACCCAAGTGCTTGAGGGGACAAAACAGACCCCCAAGTTCATTAAACTGACCAGTAATGGATCTTTCAAAAAGTGCCTTAGGAATCGTACAGAAAAGGCTAAAATAAATAACTCAGCATGGAAGGCTAATCTGAAATGGTGTTTGATAAATTATTTATACCACAGGCGATTGTCTGCATTTAATATTGGAGCTACTAGTAGCATCTTTAAAAGATGATTTATGTGTTGTAATGCTATTAAACTTTATATTGGCCCACTGCTAGCTATAAAGTCTGCTGAGATTTAGAGAATGAGTTTTAAACTGTCACTGCAACATCATAGGAGATGGAGACTGTATTAAATCTTTACTTTAAACCTGTTATCTAGAGAGTTGCATTTTGTAGACACTCACAAACTGATAGATTACCTTGGCATCCACTACAGTGTGGGTCCAAAATAGTGCTGCAAAGAAACTTTTCCACATTACTCTTGTCTATAGCTGCAATTCAATTTTTCTTCTTACTAAAGTAATTTTCAGATTGGCAATCTCAGAGTGAAATGTAGGTGTGCCAGCCAAAGGGCACACTGCACAGCTCAGCTTCAAATTAATCCTCTTTAAATAAAGCCTCCATAATTTGACAGTTTGGTTATGCATACTGAACAGTGCTTTACTTACAGTGGGAGCCAGCGAAATATTAAATATGTATTTGACTAAAAACCTAACATACCATTTAGATATATTTGGAATGTGAAAATACACATATGGCCAGTCATTTGAAACAATACATTTGTAACTAAAATTTTGTAAAGAACTTAAAAAGAAGTAAAATTGGTTATTTGCTAGAATATCTTCTGGCCTTCAGCTAGATGTAAGGGGGGGAAGGTTGTCAGCCTGCTGTCATGAAGGACAGGCTCCTCAGGCTCCAATGTTTTTTCCACACCACAGAGGCACCTTTGCCTTCTATCCCCTCCACAGCAGGAACTGGGAACAGTTGGCTCGCCTACTTTTATTCCCCTAGGGGAACAAGAATGTAGATGGCATGGTAGCTCAATCCATAAGCTATCCATTTTCCTATTTGCTATTGAATCCACATTTAGTCTCATTTATTTCATAACAATTTACTTATTTATTGACAACACAGATTTACCTCCTTGCCAACCCACGCACAAGAGGGCTGGACAAAGAATACAGAAATTCACTTGGAAGGAATGGACTCAGGAGATCTACTGTATAACACAATGTCTATAGATAACAATGGACAGCACCCTTAAAAACTGCTAAGAGTAGGTTTTACATGCTTTCAACCAGATTAAGAAAATACGTAGGTGAGGCAATGCATGTCAATCGGCTTGATTTTACCATTCCAAGACATGTAATTTTAAGCATCATGTTGTAAATATGTTTGTCAATCAAAATTTAGCTAATTAAAAAACCTGAAGCAGTCCAAGTTTGTCTTATGTTACTTTGATTTGAAACAGCTCACTGCTCTAAGCTTGAGGTATGGTTCAGTGTTAAGAGTGCTTGCCTAGTATATGGAAGCCCTGGCTTCCAAATGGAGCACTGTGCCCCCAACACATGCACACTAGTAAGTTTTATTGTTCTGTTGGTCTGCAGCAGAGTGGATAAGTGTAAGTGTGATACAAGTTTGGACTAAAAAACTGGAACCAAGCACCTGCAGCTCAGCAGTGCACCTCACATTTTCTCTTCTGTGTTCTGGACACTCAACACAGTACACAACCTGTATATCAACCAATGAACAAAGCACCTTAATTTCAAATGCATACACAGCCTTGCCAAATTCAAAGATAAAGCCACAGACAGATCAAAGCCAAATGGGCAATTCCAAAATTATACCAGTCAATCAAAGACAATTAGCAGTGGGGGAAAAAGAGGCCTGCACATGACATTGTGAGTGGCCTGTTGATATGTTGAGATTCTAACTATGCCACTGATGTAGCCTGAAGGAGTAATTAATGGATGATGGTTGAATAAAATTTAAAGAGCTCCCAGCAGTAGGCATCTTGCACAAATCTGATATGTCCCATGTGTGGCCACATCTTTTACAGTGGAAAAGCTAATTTATTTATTTGTTTAGTTTGTTCCCAAACTGGGCTGTGTGATAAAAGCAAAGGATCCAAACTCTGGGTCCAGCCCAAGCTCTTCTGCTTGGGAATCACTATGCAGAAGTGAGCAACAGCTGTGCCTTTAAAATCAACTGTGAACAAGTACATCAGCACACCCATGAGCCAAGCACTTGGGAAGCCGAAGCAGAAAGATCCACAAGGCTAACCTGAGCTACACAGCAAAACTCCATTTCAAAAAAAAAAAAAAAAAAAGTAGAATGTGCCTTCAAGGTGGCAGTGGTGCCAGTTTCTCCCTGGACAGCTCAGTGTTCACACAGCCACCAGGATGCAGGCGATGCAGAAAATAAAGAAAACACTTGTGTGGGTGTAAGAGTGCTACCAGGGAGACTCGGTTATCCCAGATCACCAAAGGATGAAATGCCTGAATACAATTAGAGGCCAGGAATGAAGATAATCAAAGGCTGTACAGTCACAGTGGACCAGAAAAGGCCAGCAAGAGGAAAGATCTGAAGGGCTGGGTCACTCAGGAAAACAGCTGTCAAGAGCTTTCTGAATCACAGGCCTTGGTTTACAAGAATGGGATGGAACACTGCTTCTGTTCATGGGCTGTGAGGGGGAATAAAAAAGATAGGAATGTCCTGGGCACATAGGTTTGACACATCTGTTTGCAAGTTCTGGGGTAGAAGAAAAAAGACAAGCATGAGAGAGAACTAACACTGAATCACCCTACAGTCCTAGCTCTGAGTCCTATCCATATCCCTTACCCCACCCTCATGTGCTCACATAGACAAGGGCACAGCAGCTCAAATACAGTTTGGCTGATGCACCCAAAGACACCCAGCTGTGTGAGTGCCAGGGAGTGGTGCCAATTGTGCCTGGCACCACCAAAGCCTATATCCCTACCCCATCATTAGGAAAATTGGTGGCGGGCAAGTGGTTTTGCTAGAATCTGTAATGGTGAATGGAAGGAAAAATACCTAAGCTTCCAGAGAGAAAAACACCAAAAGAGACAAGAACATATTGCATTCCACAAGGAGAAGAAATCAGTGTTCACAGCACAGTATACACAAATATACATTTCCAAGGCTGCACTAATTGAAGAAAAAGAAAATTGCAAGAAAGACTAGGTTTAAAAAAAAAAGCAAGAGGGGTTTAGAATTTGGCCTGATTAGTACATGCTTACCTAGTGTGCCCAAAGCCCTGGGTTCAATCTCTAGCACTGCATAAACCAGCAGTGGGAATGTGCACTTGAAACCCCAGCACTCAGCAGGTGGAGGCAGGCAGATCAGAAATTCAAGGTCCTCCTGGACTACATAGCAAGTTCCAGGCCAGTTAAGGTTATATGAGATCCTGTCTCAAATAAAATAAAATTTAAATTAAATAAAATGAAAATTAAGTTGGGCATTGTGGTGCATACTCTTAGTCCCAGCACTTGGGAGACAGAGGTAGGAGGATCACTGTGAGTTCGAAGCCAGCCTGAGACTACATAGAGAATTCCAGGTCAGCTTGGGCTGGAGCAATACCCTACCTCAAAAAAAAAAAAAAAAAAAAAGAGAGAGAAGAGGAGGGGAAGGAAGGGAAGGAGAGGGGGAAGGGAAAGGAAACAGCCCGGCATGGTGTCCCAGCACTTGGGAGGCAGAGGTAAGAGGATCGCCATGAGTTCAAGGCCAGCCTGAGACTACATAGTGAATTCCAGGTCAGCTTGGGCTACAGTGAGAACCTACCTCAAAAAACCAATAAAAGAGGAAAGAAAGGGAGGGAGGGAGAAGAAAATTAGGCTGATCCAGGAATAATATCTTAGAAAGAAAAGAAGAAGAAAGAAAAGAAGAAAATAGAAAAGAGGGAGGGAAGAAGGAAGCCAGCGGGGTGTGGATTAAAGGTGGGGCACGCCTTTAATCCCAGCACTTGGGAGGCAAAGGTAGGAGGATTGTGGTGAGTTCAAGGCCACCCTGAGACTACACAGTGAATTCCAGGTCAGCCTGGGCCAGAGTGAGACTCTACCTTGAAAAACCAAAAAAGAAAAAAAGGAAAGGAAAGGAGAAGGAAAGGAGAAGGGAAGGGAAGGGGGAGAGGAGGGGAGGGGAGGGACGGGAGGGGAGGGGAGGGGGAGGAGGGGAGGGGAGGGGAGGGGAGGGGGGGGGGAGGGAGGGTAGGGACGGGAGGGGGGGAGGGGAGGGGAGGAGGGGAGGGGAGGGGAGGGTAGTGGACGGGAGGGGAGGGGAAGGGAGGGAGAAGAGAAAGAGAAAGAGAGAGAAAGAAAAGAGAAAAGAAAGAGAAAATGAGGCTGGCCCTGGAATAAGATATTAGTATCCTTTTCTTTCTCTTTTGCCTCTCTCTTCCTCTGGACTCTCCCTCTCATGAAACAACATGGCCAGTGATGACTGTGGTAATCAATTCCAAGAGACCTGGCAAGGGCTTATCACTTGAAAATGAGTGGGGGGAGGAGCTTGAGATGCAGCTCAGTAGTGGAATATTTGCCTACCAATGGTTAGGCTATGGAAATAATCCCAGGGGAGGATACAGATTCCCATCAGGGTTCTCTTTCTCCCTAATTAATAATAGGAATTAATATATTTTCTAGATAATGGTACTACAATAATATCCCTATAGGAAAGGGCCAAGATAAAGTTAAAAGATAAAGAGCCAATGCAAGCCTACTCAAGTTATTTGGAAGGAGGGGGCCAAACATGTTAAGAGTCAACATATAAATACTGTTTTCCATTTCATGGCTAGCAAGACTCAAAAATCCCTGTCTGGGGGCAGGGAAGATGGCTCAGCAGTTAAAGGTACTTGCTTGCAAAGCCTGATGGCCCAGGTTCAATTCTCCAGAACCCATATAAAGCTAGACGCAAAAAGTAGCATAAGCATTTTTATGTTCATTTGTAGCAGCAAGAGGCCATGATGCACTCTACCCTCCCTACACACATGCAAATAAATAAACAAGTTTTCTGCAGGGCATGGTAGCACATGCCTTTAATCCCAGCATTCGGGAAGCAGAGGTAGGAGGATTGTGGTGAGTTCAAGGCCACCCTGAGACTACACAGTGAATTCCAGGTCAACCTGGGCTAGAGTAAGACCCTACCTCAAAAAAACAATTTTTTTCTAAAATACTCTGCCTGGCCTTTAGAATACAGCAGAACTACCACATGGGACTGGTTAACTAAGGATGCAAGAGCTATAAACATGTAGAAAGACACTCCAATGGACAATCATAGGCATGAGGAAGCTGGCCCTGGGAAAGGTTGAATTATAAGAAGTGGCTGGTCTCAAGTATGGCAGGGGAACAAGACAACCACAAGGAGCTAATAACTCAGACCCTCTCCATACAACCCCTAGCTGATAACCTTTTCCTAGGCCATTAGTCTTCAGATAAATTCTAGTTTCTTTTAAAAATATATTTTATTTTATTTTTTATTTATTTTAGTTTTTCGAGGTAGGGTCTTGCTCTAGCTCAGGCTGACCTGGAATTCACTACGTAATCTCAAGGTGGCCTCAACTCACTGTGATCCTCCTACCTCTGTCTCTTACTAGGATTAAAGGCATGTGCCACCATGCCCAGCTAAATAAATTCTAAGTTTCTTAAGGGGATGGGAGGCAGGTGTACTTCCAAAAAAGGTACAATGAAGCTGGGTTTCCTGTAATCAATCCCAGAACACCTAAGGCAGAAGCAGGAGCATCACCCCAAGTATCAAGCCAGTCAGTAAAGCATGAACTTATCTCGAACAACAAAAGTACACAAGGCAATTTACAGAATCTGGATCTGATGGAGATATTCAATGTATTAACTGTGGCAGAGGGGGAGGGAAAATTCAAGAGAATAAAGTTCCAGATAAAAATTCAGCTCTATTAATCACTAGCTGCATGACCTTAGTGGTTTCATCAGTCAACATTTTTAGGTACCAATTTCTTCATCTACAAAAGAAGGCCTAGCACGCAGCCTTTCAGTTCCTCTCTGTACTGAGCAGATGCTAATCAAACAAAATACTAGAGCACAGGATAAACTGTCTACAGTGTATGGGATGCAGGGAATCCCTGACAGCTGCTTCCCTGATGTGACTCCTCCCTTTCCCTAAAGTTCACCAGCAAGACTGGAAGGCAAAGCCCCACTCTTCCGGAATTTCTAATGTGACAGGCAACTATTCAACTCCCAGTTCAGAGCACATTAATTACCAAGTAACCATTATATCACTAGTGAAATTCAACAGAAGACATAAAAGCTCAGCTCACCAGCGTGTGGCCCCTTCACAAGAAATGAACTAAGGAGGACATTTTCACTCATCTCTCTAGATACTACTCTAGGAGGCAAGAGAATCCACACCTACTGCGGGTAGGCTCTAGGCCAACACGTTATCCAACTTTCTCTTCAAAACAATCCTTTGGAGCTAGAAGAGATAGCAGTAGTTTAGGCACTTGACTGCAAAGTCTAATGACACAGGTTCAATTCCCCTGTACCCACGTAAAACCAGATGCACAAAGTGATGTACACATCTGAAGTTCATTTGCAGTGGCTGGAGGCAATGGCACACCCATATTCATTCATATTCCCTCTCTTTGGAAATAAATATTTTTTTTTTAAATAACAAAAAACGGGCTGGAGAGATGGCTTAGCGGCTAAGGTGCCTGCCTGCTAAGCCTAAGAATGCTGGTTCCAATGTCCAGCGGTTCCAATCTCCAGGTCCCACGTTTAGCCAGATGCAAAGTGACGCAAGGGCGCAATGCCACACTTGGCCACAAGGGGGCGCACACATCTGGATTTCGTTCACAGCAGCTGAGACTGCTGGCACGCCCATCTCTATCTGACTCCCTCTCCCTCTCTGTCTATCTCTCTCTCTGTCTGTCTCTCCAAAAATAAATCAAATTTTTTTTTAATTTTTAAAAAATAAAATAAAATAAAATAATAATAAATAATAAAAAACAACCCTTTAAAAGTGGTATAATCCTAGGGCTGGAGAGATGGCTTAGCGGTTAAGGCACCTGCCTGCTAAGCCTAAGAACCCGGTTCCAATCTCCAGCGGTTCCAATCTCCAGGTCCCATGTTTAGCCAGATGCAAAGTGACACAAGGGTGTGATGCCGCACTTGCCCACAAGGGGGCACATGCACCTGGATTTCGTTCACAGCAGCAGAGAGACTGCTGGCGCGCCCATCTCTGTCTTCCTCTCTCCCTCTCCCTCCCTCCCTCCCTCCCTCCCTCTCTCTCTCTCCAAAAATAAATAAAATAATAAAAAAAAATTTTTTTAAGTGGTATAATCCTGACCCCACTTTACAAACTCAGGATCCCAAGCCACAGGACAACTAATGACTAACCAAACCGTGTTTGGCCAACAACCGTAAGTTCTGCTCTGACTCTAAAGTCCATGGTTTATCATCCATGAAAATAGAATTTCCTAACAGTATCCAAAACTAGCAAACGAGATGTAACTGATCAATCATTTATGGTACTTTTCCTCTAAAAATTATTCCACAGTTACACACACACAGCTTAAACAACACCACTCTAACATTACACCTTCAAGATTACATTTAATAAAACTGGGACCATCTCAATCACTGTGCCACTACAGACTCTATACTCATCAAATCTCAAAGGGAAACCCTATGAAATTCACATCAGTAATACTTTGAAATGTTTACATTTCCCTAAAATATAGAAATACACTCTCAGAAAATAGAATGAGTCAAACTGTTTTCTGACCACCCTCTATGTCAATAGAAAAGCCACCATTTAACTCAGTTTTCCCACCAGGCAATTTGTTGATTATAAATTTTAAGTAAAACTAAGAAAAAGGCAAGAACATTGATATTTTCTTTACAAGTTTGCTTCAGGGAGAGGCAGTCAAGAGGACAAAGAACAGACTTTGATACACCTGACATAACTACCTTCAGCCAATGTTAGGAGTAAATTTGATCCTTTATTCATGGGGCACATAGCACAAGAGTCAAAAGCCCAGGGCCAAAGCCAGATCTGTTCGAAGCCAAAGTACTTCCATTCATGCTAGCTCTAATTCTTTTCACCTCAACTCTTCTCAGCTGAACTAATATACATATATGTATATACATACATATATACATACATACATACATACATACATACATCTGCAAGAAACCCAAACTCAAGAGAAAGTTTATTGTCAAGGAAGGAGATGGTTTTGAGTTACTAAAGAGATGGGTGTGGTAAAAGGAAAAATAAAGGTTTAAGAAAAAAAATTTTTTTTCCAACTGTTTTACTACTGTAGCTCAGGCTGTTGAATTTGAGGCAATCCTTTTGTCTCAGTCTCCTAAGTGCTAGAATGATAAGGATGTGCCACCATACCTGGATCTCATCTGATTTTTACCAAAATACTTGTCAAGGAATCAAAATCAATAGACCTTTATACCTTTTTTGTTGGTTTGTTTGTTTCTGAGGTAGTGTCTCACTCTAGCCTAGGTTGGCCTCAAACTCACAGTGATCCTATTACTTCTGCCTCCCAAGTGCTGGGATTAAAGGTGTGCACCACCACTCCTAGCTCTTAGACCTTTTATTCTTTTAATTTTCTGTTATCAGTTTTAATTTTAGAGAAACTATATTCCACTGTCATGACTATCAGCATGGCTGCATTCTATGTCAGTACAGCTGCATTCTATAAACAGATTCAAAAATCTGTTCTAGGCTGGGCGTGGTGGCTCACACCTTTAATCCCAGCACTCAGGAGGCAGAGGTAGGAGAATCACCATGAGTTCAAGGCTACCCTGAGACTACAGAGTGAATTCCAGGTCAGCCTGGACTAGAGTGAGATCCTACAAAAGCTAAAAAAAACAAAAAAAATCTGTTGTAGGGCTGGAGAGATGGCTTCGCAGTTAAGGTGCCTGCCTTCCAAGCCTAAGAATGCCCGTTCGATCTCCAGGTCCCACATTTAGCCAGATGTGAAGTGATGCAAGCACGCAATGCTGCACTTGCCCATGAGGGGGCACACATCTGGAGTTTGTTCACAGCAGCTGAGAGGCCACTAGCATGCCCACTCTCTGTCTCTCTAAAAAAAAAAAAAAACTGTTCTAGTAGGTAGCATTTAAAAAATATCTATTTAGGGGCTGGAGAGATGGCTTAATGGTTATGGTGCCTGCCTGCTAAGCCTAAGAACGCCAGTTCCAATCTCCAGGTCCCACATTTAGCCAGATGCAAAGTGACGCAAGGGCACAATGCCACACTTGCCCAAAAAGGGTACACGCATCTGGAGTTCATTCCCAGCAGCTGAGAGGCTGCTGGAGCGCCCATTCTCTGTCTTCCTCTCCCTCTCTGTGTGTGTGTGTCTCTCTCTCTCTCAAAAAAAAAAAAAAAAAAAAAAATATATATATATATATATATATATATATATGACAACTTCATACCTTTTTTTTCAAAAAAAAAAAAAAAAAAAGGTAGGATCTTATTCTAGCACAGGCTGACCTGGCATTCACTACGTAGTCTCAGGCTGGCCTGCAACTCACAGCAATCCTCCTACCTCTGCCTCCCAAGTGCAGGAATTAAAAGGCATGCACCACCATGCCTGGCTTTTTTTTTTTTTTTTTTTTTAATTAAGAGAGAGAAAGAGAATTGGTGCACCAAGACCTCCAGCCACTGCAATTGAACTCCCGATGCATGCACCACCTTGTGTGCTTGTGCACTTGCATCACCTTGTGTGTGTCTCGTTTACATGGGATCTGAGAGTCAAACAAGGGTCCTTAGGCTTTGCAGGCAAGCACCTTAACTGCCATGCCATCTCTCCAGCCCTAGAACAACTTCATATCTTTTTGTATTGTTTCTGCAGTTTCAGGGTTAGGGGAGAGTAGTATAAATTACCTTACAGAAACCCACAAATAACATTATCTATGAAGGTTAAAACTATAACTACTTTCCTGAGGTATGCTGCTGGGGTCTCATTATAGCCAGTAATCTCACATTCTGCCATGCACAACACACTAAGTACTGGCATCTCCCAATTACATGGCTGCATAATCTCAAAGGACATGTGAAAAGTCTACATAGCTCCTGCACCCACTGCTGAAGCACAGCCACCTCTAATGGAACGTGGCAGCTTTCTAAACTAAATATTCACACATGGGGACAGGGATGCTAAGCTCTAGCCCTAACTCTTGGATGACGAGCGGATGCTAATTAAAAGGCCATACTGCCTCAAAAAATGACCTCTCAGACAATTTAGATACAATTTGGAGGTCTGTTTTCCTATTTCCATATGTGTTCAACTGTCCAAACTTCTACTTGTTACACAAGTCACACAGCTAGCCCATACCAAGTACCTTTGTGAGGAATGATCTTTGCAGGCTCCGGTCCCATCCTTCCTTAGACAGCAGGACAAACAACTCAAGTGACAAGCCACATGTCCTTTGAGGCTGCCTGAAAGTCTCCTGGGAAGATTCCTTCAGTTTCCCTCTGCCTTCTCTCTACAAACCTCTCCCCTTTGTATGTCATTTTTCTCATTCTTTTTGAATCATACTTTCAGTAGTTGTTTGTGTGCCTGTCTACACCAATAGGTTGTAACTGTTACAAAGAGTTACAGAGCTTTATCAACAAACCTTGGCTGAACATGCTACCTTGCACATGTCTGAAGGACCAACATCTGTCAACAGCTCAGAAACCTTAACAGTGACCCCAAAAGCCATTCACCCACTATTGATTGTGTTTTTGTTGTTGTTTGTTTCCAAGATAAGGTCTCACTCTAGCCCAGGATGACCTGGAATGCACTCCAGGCTGGCCTTGAACTCACAGTGATCCTCCTTCCTCAGCCTTCTGAGTCCTGGGATTAAAGGTGTATGCCACCAGGCCCGATCCACTAAGCCAGTCTTCAGGTGCTATAGGTACCAAGGAACACCAGCCTGTGCCATTTACAGTGCCTAAGGAGTCTCAGACGAGTCACCTTCTGTAAGTTTCCTCAAAAACAGAAGGTATCCAGGGTACATCCACTCTTGCCATAACCATTTGGCTATTTTTGGAACTACTTTTACTTCAACTAGCAAAAATCTGTGGTTGTCATAATCATTTGGGTAGTTTTGTTCAGCTATTTTTACTTCAGCTAGCAAAAACTAGCACTTGGTATAGGCAGTCATGTGGATTAAAAAAAAACTGTCACAATAGTAATGGCTTTGAAATAGCTCATCTAAACCAACTTTATTCTCATCCCTCTCCATTTTAAGAATTGCCAACTCTTTCAAATATTGGCAGTTCTATTTATTTATATCTTTTTGACATGAGAATTTTTCTGGCTTTTCTTCCTTGAGTTGATTTTTTAAATTTATTTATTTGAGAGAGAGATAGAGGAAGAGGCAGATAGAGAGAAAGAGAGAATAGGCAGGCCAGCGCCTCTAGCTACTGCAAACAAACTCCAGACGCATGTGCCCCCTTGCACATCTGTCTTACATGAGTCCTGGGGAATCGAACTGGGGTCCTTAGGCTTCACAGGCAAACGCCTTAACTGCTAAGCCATTTCCCCAGCCTAAGCTGATTTATTTTATACATGCACGCACACACGCACGTGCGCGCACACACACACACACACACACACACACGAAAACTGTGAAGTCAGTCCATCCATCCATCCTTCCCTTCCTTCTTCGCTCCCTCCATACTTTTGGCTAGAAATGAAGCATTTCTGCCTTTGTAAAATACAGGAGTATTTTTTAAATTATGTTTTAGATCAGAAGGTTAAAAACAACAGAGAAGCAATTTAAAGCTTTCCAGCCCAGAGACTCAGTGAAGCTTCACCCAGCTCAGCTCACCTCAAGCCCGCCAGGCCCAACTCTTACGGGTAGTGGTCCCACTGAATGCATAAATGCCTGTGTTATGATGTTTACCTTTTTTGTTAAATGTTAACTTGCATGTAGAATGTAAACCTACACAGGCACTACATTTAAATATTTAGCGCCAAATGCTAATTTAAACTTAATTTTTCCACAGAGCCACTTTATTTTTTAAAAAGAAAGAAACTTTCCTAAAATTCCTAATCACACTTCAGTGTGTATTAGTGGATATGTAATGTCGGGCTGCTTGCACACTCACATGCTCACCACCTCCCCCTTTCCGATATCACGCACCACACAAGTATAATAAACCATGTTAATATTTCATACCACTGTGAAATATGCTGGAGTATCAATTCAACATCTGCTGTCTTTAGGGCCTGGGAGTCCCGCAGAGACACTTTCAATTTGTAATTGAGTTCTATGCTGAATTAATCAGCAGTTTATCTTTTTTACTAAAATAATGTCTTCACCACTAACCCAGATTTACATTAACAATTTATGCCAAATTACCTGCTAAGACAAAACTTATAAGATTCTAAGCTACCATCCAGGAACATTCGGTCTTATATTTTATTTCTTGTTATTTCTCTAACCTATATGTAAGAAAAGTAGGAATCCATTGTTCAAGAGCTTGTGGGCCTTAGACCACAGACAACATCTTGGATTTGTAACACAGAGCCTCAAGCCCCAATCTGACAATAAAATTCACAGGGTTCCCCACCCTTCTGAAAACCGTTATTCAGGAGTGGTTATGATTCACAGTTTTTTAATAAAATAGATGTCTAGAATAGAAGGAAACCAGAAGAGCGATTTCTTTTATTTCTTCTCCCAAGGAACCCTGGTATTTCAAACCTTGGCTTGGACTGAGTGCCAGAAAGACAATCCAGCTAAAGGGAGCATTTTAAGTGCCTTAAATTATGTATCTGAGACCCAAGTTGATAAAGGCAATTCAATGAGGTAAGAGAGGGAAAAAGTCCATTTTCTCTTTGATACAAAATGCCTAGCGTTTTATTGGTGTTATCTTCCTTTTAATTCTACCTACACTTGGAAGACACTAGACACTTACCCCATTCAACACTATTCCTGAGTCTAGCTTTGCCTCTCTCTAAGCAGTCCCTGGTCATAAAAAAGTCACATTTTGCTCCATGAATTTTTGCCACAGGTGCAGAAAGCAACATACTTAGTGAAAGATTTCTCTTATATGGTCTACTTCTCCCCACCCTTCAGTTATAGGAAATATGGAAAGTAAAAAAATTTCAAAAGGAACACCTGCTCCAAAGAAATGCATATAAATAATTACCTATCTACTACATAGTAAAATAATCCTTTCTTTTCAATCTGCCTTGGTAATAACTGTGTAGGAATTTTTCACCACCATTCAGAAAAGCCTTTTCCAAAATTACTCCTAGGTGCAGTGAAAATCTGCTGATTGATTACACAATGGTTATGAAAAAGTATGAAACTCAGCACAGAAATATTTTGGCAGAACTTTTTTTAAGAATCAACAGTTAACAGTCACTAGTTGCCAGAATGTTACTTGCAAATATCCTTTTGTTATTCCTCAAAGATTCATCTTGAATTCCAGAGATTTGGCCCAAAAGGAATGCATTCCCACCTAATGTAAATTGAGGTAAATTATCTTCCCTCTTGGCCACCTATCTAGGACTGACTTTTCAAAACTTTCTTCACCACTTCCCTAAAATATCCTACTTGCAACTTCAACTTCTATGAAAAGCAGGATCTAGCAGCAAGGGTGAAATGAAAACTAGCCCCACCATTATTAACTGGACAAGAGAAAAATGAGAAAGACACCAACTTGGTCAGAGAAATGAACATCGAAGTGGCCACTTCTAAGTTAAAACTATCCCAGAGAACCAACAGGAGGAAAAACAGTGACTTTTAAAACTAAATGCTATTGTGGTAGAAGTCCTACTCTTGAATCATCAGGCAGAAAACCAAAGAAAATGTTGACCTCTAAGTCCCACAAAATCCAAATGTGAACAGGGAGACCCAAGAGTCCCTTTCTGCCTCTCTACAGTGAACTGCTGGCAAGTTCTAATTCAAGACAGCAGCCTCTTCCTTTCTCTCTCTGCCTCTGCCTCTTTTATGGCTAGACTACAGTCCTTTTTTCTTACCCATCTTCCTCCCCTTCTTTTAAAGCCCATGCTTAAATCTTTATCAAAATAAACTTTTTTAATAAACTACAATTTTGTTTCATGATTTAATGGGGAAGGGATAAGCTTAAGGTATCTGATACTGGTAAGACAGGCTTTGCCCATCAACAGTGTTTCTCACTATCATCTATTCAGAGATTTAATGGGGAAATTCCCCTCCCAAATCAACTCATGTACCTATAAATGCTTTTTCATTGTTAAGATTAATTAAATGCCATTTAACTCACTACTACAGACAGCTCTATGCGGGGCTTCATCTCAAGGTCCTAACACCTCCAAGACTTAATGCTTTAAGTTAAGCAAAGCCAGAAAGAAAAATCTTGAGGAAAATTAATACTTTGGTCAACCAACAGAGACACAATTTTACTACATATAATGCTTCTGGAAAATCAGTGAGTAGAAACTGTGATGAAAAGCAAATGAAAACAAGCTGGGCGTGATGGAACATGCCTTTAGTCTTGGAGGTAGGACAGCCTGGGACTACATAGTGAATTCCAGATCAGCCTGGGCTGAGACCCTACCTTGAAAAAACAAAACAAACAACAAAAACAAAACAAAACAAATGAAAACAGTCTCGGGGAGATTATCCAAAAGGGATCTTTCAATATTTAAACAAACACGCAATCAACTCAACACTGCCCAAATCCAGTATGTATAAGAAGCATGTCTAAGCTGGGTGTGGTGGCACACACCTTACTCCCAACACTCGGGAGGCTGAGGTAGGAGGATCACTATGCATTTGAGGCTGCCTTGAGACTACAAAGTGAATGTCAGGTCAGCTAGGCTAGAGTGAGAGCCTACCTCAAAAAATAAATAAATAAAATCATGTCCAATATTACAATTTGTTTCTTCTATCTAAACATTTCCACAGTTGCACTTGCTCCTAATCAGTAAAGGGTCCATTAAAACCACAATGAGCACCATTTACGCCCACCTGGCAGATGTTAAGTGTTAGTGGAAAGGATGTGGAGCACAAAACCGCCCTACACAGCTAAATGCAAACACTATGGAAAGGTCTGGCAGTCTCACAAAAAAGGTTCCACAGACTTACCATTGATCCACCCAACAATTCTGCTTCTAGGTATATACCCAAGAGAAACCACAATATATGTCCACACAAAAATGAACATTCACAGCATATTACAGCCAAAAAGTAGAAACAATCCAACTTATCCAACATCTAACAGGTGGACACATAAAATGTGGTACATCCATACAATGGAATATTATTACAATCATAAAACAGACCTGAGTACTGATATGTGCCACACATGCATGGACTATTATAGAAAAGTCTGCCAAAACACCATGTATTTATAATGACATTGGTATAAAATGTAGACTAAGTGGGGTGACAAAAACAAGGAAACTTTTTGAAGAGGTAGAGTAAGGGAAATGTCCTAAAATTGACTGTGGTGAGACTTGGCACAGCTCTTATCAATCTACTAAAAATTGCTGTATAAACTAGGTGAACTGAATGGATGTGAATTATGAGTCAATGAAGCTGTTACTAAA
The DNA here is from genome assembly GCA_036365145.1 of Orientallactaga sibirica. Classification (NCBI taxonomy): domain Eukaryota; kingdom Metazoa; phylum Chordata; class Mammalia; order Rodentia; family Dipodidae; genus Orientallactaga; species Orientallactaga sibirica. Next base: position 10,318,473 of record JAEOAD010000034.1, on the reverse strand, counting down.
TAGTAACCAGACACCCAAATTTCTACAATAAAGGAGCTAAAAAATTCAAAAGATGTCACAAATCAACAAATCCACATTCTAATAACTGAAAAGCATAAGCTCACAATAAACAAAAAGTTCTGGTTTGAACTGTACATTTTTCCCTCAGCCATACAAGATACCTAAAAAAGATGTACTATCATACAAACATAACCTTAAAATTGACAATCTGGAAAAGTAAGTCAAGTTCAGCTCATTAAGCTGGCATCTATTAAAGTGCCACAAGAAAAACAGTCTTAAACACCACCAACACATACAGGAAAACCACTGTTGGCTGTATTTGTCAAAGGTCAGAGTTTTCTTTTAATTTTGCGTTTACTTAAAACTGTATTTGATGCCAATGGGGCTCAAGTTACACAGGAAGGTGCTTCGGCTAAACACTGGTAGTCTTCCTTGATCTCCATTGTCTGCTGTGTGGTTTCTGCCAGCAAACCTCCCAGCGAGTGGTCACCTTCCCATGGAGTCATTAAACCTCTCAATGTCAGCTGGTGGGATGAGCCAGCAGCTTCCACACCTGAGCCCCCATGGCAGGGACAGAGGCACTTGGATCAAGATCACTAATGAATACAGAATTCATATGCCACTTGTCAGGGCTCCTAAGCTCTGAGTCCACAGATGCATCCTAAATAAGATGGAGGACAGAACAATTGTTGACAAAGATTAAAAAGTTTTTGGCAGTTGGAAAAAAGGGGGCACACCTCATTATTCAAAGGACAGTCTTGCTTACTTTTTTATCTTTTGTTTAAGTTATTCATAGCATGCCTCAATGGACAAGTGTCATTCACCAGTATTTAAAGATCTCTTGGTCTTATTACTAAGTCTGTACATCTGTACATAGGCTAGAGAAAAACAATTCTTTTTAAAAATATATTTGAGAGAGAGAATGAGAATGTGTGCCAGGGCCTCTAGCCACTGCAAATGCACTTCAAACCCCTGTGTATCTGGCTTATGTGGGTTCTGGGTAATCAAACCTCAACTTAGGCTTTGCAGGCAAGCGCCTTAACCACTATCCAGCCCAAAACAACTGTTAAAATAACATTAGAAAGCTTTGGGGAAGACACTTAAAGATGAAAACAAGAAAACACTAGAGGGCTGGAGAGATGGCTTAGCAGTTAAGGCGCCTGCCTCCTAAGCCTAAGAACGCTGGTTCCAATCTCCAGGTCCCACGTTTAGCCAGATGCAAAGTGATGCAAGGGCGCAATGCTGCACTTGCCCACAAGGGGGCGCACACATCTGGATTTTGTTTGCAGCAGCTAAGAGGCTGCTGGCGTGCCCATCTCTATCTGTCTTCCTCTCCCTCTCCCTCTTTCTCTTTCTCTCTGTCCCTCTCAAAAAAAAAAGAAACCCACTAGAGCCAGATGGATTGCTAAGTGTTCAAGGCCAGCCTGAGACTACCTAGTGAATTCCAGGTCAGCCTGGGCTAATGTGAGACCCTACCTTAAAAAACAAACAGAGCCAGGCGTGGTGGTGCACGCCTTTAATCCCAGCACTCGGGAGGCAAAGATAGGAGGATCACCATGAGTTCGAGGCCACCCTGAGAATACAGAGTGAACTCCAGGTCAGCCTGAACTAGAGTGAGACCCTACCTCAAAAAACCAAAAAAAAAAAAAAAAAAAAAAAAAAACCAGAGCCAGGGGTGGTGGCACATACCTTTAATCCCAGCACTCAGGAGACAGAGGAGGATCACCATGAGTTCGAGGCCACCCTAACACTCCATAGTTAATTCCAGGTCAGCCTGGAAAAAACCTAGAACTTAAAGAGAAAAGGCTCTCCCCAAACCAAATTAATACCTCCTCTCTCTTCCCCCCAGCTTCTAATTTCCTTACACCTTTCTGTTCCTGGACTCCTGTTTCGAAGCTTACAAAAAGGATGCTGAAGCTGATTCTCCTCCTCTGATGCACATGGCTTTCTGCTGTCTTCACCAGAGCCAGGCGTGGAAGCGCATGTCTTTAATCCCAGCACTTGGGAGGCAGAGGTAGGAGGATCGCTATAAACTCGAGGCCACCCTAAGACTACATAGGGAATTCCAGGTCAGCATAGACACTGAGACTTTACCTCAAAAAAAAAAAAAAAAACTCACCAGAAAACAGGAACAGCCCAAGCCACTGGCACCTCTGCTGACCTGGAGTAAGATGCTGTCCTAACTTTGCTAAGGAATTACAGGTCCCGCAAAGAGGCAGAACAGGATAGCAACAGATTTTATCAAACAACTCCAAACTACAATTCATGAGAATTCAAATCCCAACTCCACCAGTGACCAACTGTGTAACCTCAGGCACACTGGTTGACCTCCCCATGTACCAATTTTCCTTTCTTCAAAATTAGTATAACAAAGTAGTGACCTGCAAAATTACTAAAAGCAAATGAAAAAATGCAGAAAATGCTTTTAGAAGGGGGCCTGCAACATTATAATCATCCACTATGATGGTCGCTGTTTTCACTATCCCCATACTAAAGAAGCAAATATTTTCATGGTCTGCACTATATGTTCTGGACTTAATCTGTAGTCATCATGGCGCCCCTACACAGGTCTTTCATATTAAGCCTTCAGATAGCCAAATAATCACATTAATTAATTGTTTCCATGTGATATTTCCATTCTACTACTGAGTATAGAAAAAGGCAACCACCATATTTTAGAGTCAATTTTGTGTGCATCACCATAGGAGTTTCACTGGCCATCTCCAATTCTCTCGGCACCAAACAGGTCTGAATGTTGGCCCACAGACAAGAACCCCTGCCTGCTCAGAACCAAACTACAAATATAATGCAAACAGACCAGCAGCCCAATCTTCCAATGCTAAGCCCTGTACCCCCTTCTACTGGCCATATTGACCTCACACTATCCTCTTCTGGGACCATCCTTTGTGCCAAAGTGAACACAGTTCTTAAAAAGCAAAATCATACAGATCTCTGACACAACTGTCCATTTGCAGCTTTAGTGCCCGTTACTAGATTTGAAAACAGACATTCTGTCAAAATACCATATTGGTACCATGTCTTTCATTATTTAAAGCAAATCTATAGCTGTCTGCAATGACAGATTAATTCTGTTTCCTTAGTAGCTAGGTGTTTGGCATCACATATGCCAGGTAACCACAAGCCTTTAGGGCGATGACTACTCACATCTTTAGCAATCTACAAGGGCTTCTCTAGAGGCCAGCACTGGCCAAGTGATGAAGTATGACTCCATAAATCAGACAGCTGAAGTGGCACTTGTACACTTCACCATCTATCTTCAAGATACCTTCTTTCTGAAGGGTACAAGGTAAGAGCTCATCCCTCGGTACTGCAGCCAGAAAAAGGACCATCACAGTTGGCAGTGACTAACCATGTGCTACTTAAAACTACAGCCATACTAAAACTGGGGGGGAGAGGGGAATCCTACTGGTGTTAGCATGCCTCAGGCAATGGTAGAGGCTTCAGCAAGTCATCTTCAAAAGGCAGCAAGCCAGAGCTCTAGAAACCTGCAAAAATTGGCTAAGCCTGCAGTCTTCATTGCTTTAAGTTGAGCATCTTCAAAGTCTAGAATTCTAACTGTAGGGCACAGCAGCTGCCACTGCAGATCTGATCCTCTCAGCTTTTGGCAGCTCTCAACTTGAGATTCTAGCAAAAGAATTTTTCAAGTTGCTATTATTGCCTGTCATGGATTTATAAATATTGTTCACTATCTGCTGTGGCATGGCTCTCGGGGGACGCCAGAGCATGCCAAATGCACAACAGAATGAAAAACAGTTTCTATTCTTCAAAAAAATGCTAATTTTTAACTGTGCTCACACGATGTGTTTGGTGAGCAACTTCAATAGTACAGAATATGTATCAGAGAGGGAAAAGCTGATTGTCTTTTCCAGCAGCATTCAGCTGCTACTTTCATTAAGCTTGTTTAATTAGATTCCAGATGCTAATTTGCAAGTCGATACCAGAGGGTGCAGGACAGTTTGCCTTTGAATCATCTCTCTGTGATGTGAGGGTCCTGCCGCACACCACTACCCTTCGGCAGCCTTCGCATGATATTCTGACAATTAGTGCAAAGAGGGGACAGTATTGATCTTGACAGACTAAATATTAATCTTCTACCTATTTTAATGAATTATAATCTTCAAGAATTTAAATTTCTCACTAGGCTAAATTAAACTATTCCTTCTTACAAAGAAATAAAATGGAAGGAAAACTAACCTGTTATCTATTCAATTTCTTAATTCCCTCCCACCCAAGATAAAACTCTGTACTTTTGATTAGCAATTCCTGCAATTTTCAAGACACAAATAATACCATACTCCCTATTACTATGGTCACATTCCTCAAATTACCTGAAGAGACCACAGTGTGGTTAACATTACACTAACATCTAGCTAGCCTACTGGTAACGACCACCACCAAGGACTTAATTCTTAGACCAGCCTTAATGAAGAAGAAAAATCTAAGGGAATGACTTATAATTTACCATCACCAAAATCCCTTCTCAACACCCCTGTCATTAGGTCAACTCACCACATTTTAAAGCTCACTATTCTAATACACAAATCTGAATAAGCACCTTTGCTGATTAAAAAAAATAATAAAAAAGCATGAGACTTTTCGCCAATAAGAAATACACTTTTAGGAACTAGGGAGATGGCTCAACAGTTACAGGCACTTGCTTAAAAGCCTGACAGCCCAAGTTCAGTTCCCTAAGCATCCACATAAAGCTACATGCAAGGTGGCACACACACACCTGTGATCCCAATATACCTAAGTCAATAGGAGTCAGAGCTAAGGAGAATCCACAAGTTCATGGGTCAGCTTGACTGGCACAAGGCAAGTTGCCCTTTGATTATGCAAATACACACTTGCAAGTTTAATAGTATAGATTAAAAAAATGTAAGAAAATGAACATTATGAGACCACTGCAATCAATACCAAGGCCACGACTAGCTGAGAATTTTTTAAACTGATTATGTGGGCTGGAGAGATGCCTTAGCAGCTGAGGTACTTGCCTGCAAAGCCAAAGGACACAGGTTCAATTCCCCAGGACCCACGTAAAACCAAATGTACAAGGTGGCACATAGGTATGGAGTTTGTTTGCAGTGGCTGGAGGCCCTGGCATACCCATTCTCTAAGTGCCTCTCTCTTTCATAAATAAATAAATAAATAAATAAATAAATAAATAAAGTATTTTTTAAAACTGTTTTGTGCCTTAACTTGGCAATTTCTCTCAAACTCTGAACAAGAATTTCACTGGAGGCAAGTTATTGGCTCAAATGATCTGAAACAGCAGAGGAATCCTAACTGAGCTGCTTTTCTGGTCTATTCCTCCCCAATAAGCTTCTGCTCTGTGCCCCATGTTTCTTCATCTGGGAATTTCATGGGATGTACTGCTGTTAACAAACTCACTAGTTGGCTGTTTCAAGGATTCTTGTATCTTCAGCACCTATCTCCATACCTAGCATATTGTAAAAGTGCAAAAAAGTGTTGTAAAATGCATAAATAGTTTTTTAACCAAAACTACAGACTTTTAACCAGGTGTGGTGGCACACACCTTTAATCCCAACACTTGGGAGGCAGAGGTAGGAGGATCGCCGAGAATTCGAGGCCACTCTGAGACTACCTGAGCTAGAGTGAGACCCTACCTTGAAAAACCAAAAAGAGAGAGAGAGACTTTTGATATTTCCTATTTACAATATTAAGGCTCCACCTTCACTTCTGAAATTTCAAAAAGAAAACAAAAAACCACACTAGTTATCTTCCTGTTGTCTCACCTTCCTGACAGAAGGAAAGTCCCGTTTCCAGGTGGTTTCTGATGACTCAGATTTTCCTTTAGCTCAGGGTTATCCTGTCTCAACAAGCAAGTACTGAGTTGGAAGCTGAGGACCAGAGAAGAACTCATGGCCCCTGTCCTCAAGGAGTTGCCACTTCTTCCCAAGTGGGGAAGATGCCCTGCAAACTAGCCACCACACAATGGGGCACGTGTCCTTGGAACACAGGGACAACACCACTGAGGATTGCTGGTGGACACTAACAATAAGGCAGAGTCAGCAGGAAACAAGAACAGGAGCAGACAAACATGACTCAAATAGCCCATTTTCCCACATTTAATATTTACCCCTTGGTCACACAAAAGTGATACATTTTCATTAATAGCACACACCCATTTTCCATATCTTAGAGAACACTATAACCAGCACCCTAACACCCAGAACTTTATAAAAATAGACTATACTTAGAAAGAGGAAGGGACTGACTAGAAAGAGGTTAAAGACAAGGGAAACAGAGTTACTTGTGATCAGACCCCCTGACTAACTTCAGACTTGTGCATTTTACAGTATGTAACTTAAGCTCCAATTTATTTTAAATAAGTTAAAGAATGTTTGAAAGAAAAAAGAATAGTATAGGCGACACCTGGATGTGGCAGAAAGAAAATGCAAATGACAAATTCAAGACACAATACTAAATTAGCTCTGCCTAATACATTCTTTTTAGTAGTCACATTTTAAGTAGAAACAAGTAAAATTAACTTTTCTAGTGCTTTTATTTAACCAATACATTTTTTAAAATCACATTTCAGGGCTGGAGATGGCTTAGCGGTGAAGGCACTTGCCTGCAAAGCCAAAGGACCCAGGTTCGATTCCCCAGGACCCATATAAGTCAGATACAAAAGGGAATACATGTGACTGGAGTTGGTTTGCAGTGACTGGAGGTCTTTGGTGTGCCCATTCTATCTGCCTTTCTCTCCCTCTCTCTCCCTCAAATAAATAAATAAAATATTTTTTAAGTCCCATATAACATGAGATCCATATAATTTGTGAGTATATGTGCATGCACTGATGATCAGAGTCAGGGCCTCATGCATGATAGGCAAGTTCTCTACCACTAAGCCACACTCCCAACTCAAGATATTTTTTAGTATTTATTTAGAAGGTAGGTTTTAAAAACATTATCCAAAGCTGGGCATGGTGGTGCACACTTTTAATCCCGGCACTGGGGAGGCAGAGGTAGGAGGAGTGCCCTGAGTTCGAGGCCACCCTGAGACTACATAGTGAATTCCAGATCAGCCTCATCTAGGGTAAGAACCTACCTTGAAAATAATAATAATAATAACATTATCCAAACAGGTATTAGATAATTATTTGCCTTACATTCACACTTAAAACAGATTCTGAAAAACAAAAAAGATTCTGCCTTCACATAATGGTGATTTTCATTGACTATTAGTGTCAAGTTTTTAATAACTTAAGTGGAAAAAAAACCCTAAAATGAAAAATGTACATAATCAATCTAAACTGGACTTGAATGAATGAATCTATTTCAGGTCTCATAGGTTACAGAACATCAAGTCCTTCAAGTTACAGATGTGATCAATCTCAACTTCACATTCTTCAGATTGATAGCATAATAAGTTTTATTGGAGGGGATGTTGACATTTCCCTTTTCTCCCCCAAATCACATCTAGATTAAATAAATGGTCTTTGAACCATTCCAAGGGTCAGACTCGAAATAGTATAAAATTACTTTAGCAGAGTATTAAGTTACTTTTAATATGCTTCATACTTTCAACTTTTTCTGCAACTCCCATTTTTCTTTATCACATGGAGGTTCCAATAAATTGGAAATAAACAAAACTTTCACAAAAATTTGAAAAGATTAATGTGGTTTAAAGAAGACCTTGACATTAAAACTCCTCTATACTTAGAAAATGAGAAAACTTGGCTTTATTTTTCTTTGTAAGTAACCTAGTACCTATTATATTTTCTCTGTGTATTTAAGAACCCCAAACAGAAAATGCTGATATGGGAATAAACTTTTACACTGAGAAATGAGAAAAGAATCCTAATTTCATTTATAATTTTATAATTAGCCCTATGTATTCTTTTTTTAAATATTTTATTTTTACTTTATATTTGACAGAGAAAGAGAGAAAGAAAGAGAGAGAGAGAATGGGCATGCCAGGGCCTCTAGCCACTGCAAACTAATTCCAGACACACGTGCATCTGGCTAACATGGGTCCTGGGGAATCAAACCTGGGTCCTTTGGCTTTGTAGGCAAATGCCTTAACCGCTAAGCTATCCCTCCAGCCCCCTATGTATTCTTAATCAGAGAAAGTCACTATCATTTTTAGTAGGAAATACATATCCAGATCCTATACATTTTAATTTTTGTAGCTGTCTAAAAATGGGAGAAAATCAAGTTTACTGACCGTATTACCAAGATCACAGTAGTTTCTGACAGAAACCTGTTCTGACTAACCAGAATCCCCAACCCTAAGGTCTCTGGCTTTTATAACACTTGGCCCAAACCTAATGGGCACAGAGACTGTCAGAGCTCCAAGGGCCCTTAATGCTCCAATGACAATGAGATCATGGAAGAATAAAGTATTTCTAATTTTGTTTAATTACTCATTGTTAAAATTTAAATTAATTTTTCATCTCCCTCCAAAGATGATTAGGCCTAAGACACTGTCAAAAAATAATTCCCACCAATATCCTCTAGTATTGAAACAAACTGTTGCAAAGTCAGAAAGGACAAAAACCCCATTTATCAAGAGATGGTGTAAAGCACTCCTAAACTGCCTACAAATTATTGAAAAGTTGACACTCCCTATCAAAAATTAACCATCAAAACTCCCAAGTGCAAAACAGGAGAAAAGCCAAAAACTCCCAAGTGCAAACAATAAAGGCTGCCCTGAGGACTTATGTGCTTATATGGTACAGATGCACTGTAGTAGAGGAGTAATGTGGTACCATGAGCACCTGAGCATGCAACAGAGTATGAACACAGCAGCAGAGTATGAACACATTTGTCAGTGGATGGATGTCTCTTTTGGGGGGGGTGCTTTATAGGGGACATATCTATAATTAAAGCAAACAGGCACAATGTCTTTCACAAGACATTTTGTTAAAGAATTATAGTAAAAGAATCTCATATAAAAATACTTGAGACATTAGATCCATTACACCCTGAGAAGAGTCTTGTCCCTTCTGTCAAATGCTGAAAAATCTTATAGGGAGTTTCAAAAACTGATCCCATTGTTTATAGGTAAGGTCTGTGTATCATGTAAGACACACATAAGTGCTCTATTCTTAATGAACAGAAAAACGGGTTGTTCTGATATTTGGTGTTATAGAAATCTTAGTATACAAGAAAACATCCCATCCTACAACAGCATTTATAGCCAAGAAGAGTCCTCGACAGCCCACAGCCAGAGCAAAATCCTGAAATATACTGGTTCCTCAAGGCCAAGGAAAAACAACAGGACCACCATAAAGGACACTTTCCCAAACAGCAAGTCTCCTGGGCAAACATCTGTGCCAAAGAACATTCCAATTAACTATGATACTGTATAAGCTTTGAAGAAGGAATCAATTTGTAAATGTTTGGCATACAACTGAAAAAATAGCTGACAGAAGAAAATGCAGGGACTTACATACCTCCATATCTGGCCTAAACTTATCTTCAAACACAGCCATAGCTGCCAAGGAACCGGAGCCTGTAAGAACAAGATGCACTTTTAGTACACTTTACCAACTCCCAGCTTCTCCATCTCAAGTCTGTCTCAAGGCAGTAAAAACTGAGACAAACATGCCCAATGTCACATTCAAGTACAGGGTAAATATCAATCCTAGAGGCCACATCAACAAGGGGAAAGGTAATGCTTCTCCAAAGCCTGGATGCTTACACTAGCTCAGGTAAATCTGCCACTGACCCTGCTTCTACTGCTGGCAGATTTAATTATACACCATTCACAATGAAATGCTAAAGCATGAGAATGAGGTTATGGAGAATTTGGAATTTTTTTTCAAAAAGTGAATGCTACATAATTTCATTTGTCCTGTGCTGTAAGGCTTGTACTCCATATTGTGCTTTGGCAGCTGCTGGGCACAGCACTAAATTCCAAGTGTGTTAAAAAGAATACATTGTTTTAATGAGCTGGCCCTGGTGGAGTCACCTTGACACACAGGGAAAAAACTACCATACCTGTAATGGTAATAGGACTGAAAGCCACAGCCATCAGGTTATTCCAGCTACAACTGTACAACACTTTATTACATGGCATTTATTTGGAGCTATTATTTTTAGTTTGTACTTTGAAAAGTAACAGCTGAATAGACAAAATGACAAAAACACAAAAATTTATTATTACAATAGCAAATGGCTCAAAGGTTATGCTGCAAAGATATTAACAGAGAGCAAATTTATCCCAACCAAAGTAGAATGCAAAGGCATTTACAAACAAGCCTGGGCTCCCTTTGAATGGATGCAAAAGGCAGCTCAGCACTATTTGAGCATTTAAACTTGCTTTGTTCAGAAACCAGAGAATCTTCAGAAAATTGTCATTTTATCTGTACAGAGTTCTGGCAATATTTCAGGATACTCCACTTTTGGAGAAAGGATACAGTTGCCCACAATTTTTTACTCCAATTAGAAGATTTTTTGGCATTTATTACTTTTTAACTTGTTTTGCATAACACTATCTATTTAGCTGGGTCACAGAGAAAACCATATTTTCTATTTAAAATGATTTGTGTACACCGCTTGACCACCTCAATGGTTTAGCAAAGGAAAAGGCAGCGATTAAACAGTTTCAAATGAGGTGTCCTGCTGATTTTATCAAGTCTGCTGAATGTATAATGAAAAAGGAGAAGCTGACAGCAGCGCTGCATGGAGGAAATACAGACTACCTTCTCTGAACCATTTAAGGAGGTCCAATTATAGATCAAATTTAAAGGGTAGAAACGGCAGATTTACAGACACAAATCAATGAACATGGTAATCCCAATGAATATGACAGATACTCCTGTTAGGGAATATTGCTGCAGTTGAGGATCATTACCTTCACAGCACTGGATACATCACATCTAAAGCAGTGGGAAGCGTCAAGTGTAGACCAGCATTACAAGCAATGACTATTCATTTAGGCTCTGGGAGCAAAAGGCAACCCCATTTTCCCCTCTTGCCTCCTCCCCCCTTAAAAAAACACACTAAAAGGATGGTCTAAATGAACATTAAAAAGAAGACAAAAATTAAACATATATAAAACCAATGCACTCCCCAAAACCCCAGCTTAATATGGAGGGATAATTTCACCAAACCAAACTTCTGATTTTCAAAATAAACATGTCCTTGAAAAATATGGAAATAGAATCAAATCCAACCAATGGCTTTGTGAATCACCAGCTCACCCTAAGTAACCTAAGTTTCTGCTTTAAGGCACAGGTGAGAACCAGTCTTGGTCTCACTAGTAAAAAATGAGCTGGTTTTGTGTGGAAAACAAAGGGTAGCTGTCAGGAAGAAACAAGAAAATTGCAAATGAGGATCTCTCAGAGAAAAAGAAAAAAAGACTTCTAAATACAAAATATTCTGCAGCGTGGCCAAAGGCAGGCTTGCCTTGCCAATGTGTCCAAGATTATCTACCCTAGGGAAGAACCCAAGGGTAAATAGACTGACAGGCTGGAGACCCACATTTAAAAAGGACATAAGAAGGCAGGGAGATTCACCTAAAAGCTAACAATTTTGTGAGGATACTAATGGATTATTGTTAAAGAGAAGAACAAGCTTACCTTAAAGGTATTTTTTCCAGAAAAATCCCTGGCCATGTTTTCTGCTGGGCCATCCTATCTTTGGCATGTTCACAGTAAATACTTTTACTCCTTTCTTTTTCCTAGGTAGTCATATATTTGCTTCTGCTCAGCTGCATTCACTATTTTAGAATAATTTTTCCTTTAACAGAATTTTTTTTCCTGCTTGTCAGCAACACTGCAGATACAATTTCTCTAAATGGAAGTGGCAGACCAGAACCCCCAACTTCTTGGAACAGAATGTGGGGGCACTGCACAGTAAAGAGGCAGTTTTCAAGAGCTGGCAGGTGAAAACAGGAAGGACACGGGAATATGTTGCTTTCCCTGATTACACATCCACCCCAACACACAGTGTTGAGAAGCTTTCTGGGGCTGGAGAGATGGCTTAGTGGTTAAGGCGTTTGCCTGCAAAGCCAAAGGATCCTGGTTCGAATCTCCAGGACCCACGTAAGCCAGATGCAAAAGGGGGTGCATGCATCTGGAGTTCATTTGCAGTGGCTAGAGGCCCTGGCATGCCCATTCTCTCTCTCTCTCAACCTCCCTCTCTCTCAAATGAATAAATAAATAAAATGTATTTTTAAAATAATTAATTAATTAATTAAAGAGAAACTTTCTGAAAAGAGTTTCCTAATTCCCCTGAAATCAAAGATAAGGCAGCCCCAAAATAAAAATAAAAATAAAGGGAATTTCAAGTCAAGATCATTTCTAAATTATTTGCAAATTAGTTCCTGCTCCCAGCTTTTCAGGAGAGGACTCTGGCGCCCCCTTTTCAGAAGTACAACGAAGTGCCAGGAGATGGCACACATCAGTCAACAGGTTTCTAAGTAACTCTAAATGCATCCACTAAGTAGCAAATTGGGCTGAGAATTCTCATAGGGTGATAACTGACCAAAACCAGGAAACCAGGAAGAGAATCCTCAACAGAATTTATCCTCACAAAATTTTAAGGTAGTGCAATGGAGACACAAGGAAAAAGGAACTTGTAATCTTTTTTAAAGGCAAACTCAAGGAGAACAGTATTCTCAAATATGTTCATTCAAGCTTTCTAGATCTTGGCCAATGTCCAAATCAAGATACAGGAAAAATCATCAAATGCCATATTAGTACAGCTGCCATATGATCTACAAAAAAAAAAAAAAAAAAAAAAAAAACTCACTTTCCCTCTAAACTATTATAATGCCCTGAGCCATCCACTATTCCAATGTACCTAACCTTACATTATCACACAGAAAACTAGGGCAAGTTCTTTAGAAATATCATTTATTGATTTTTCTATTCCAAAAACAAGCATACCTTCAAGTTTAGAACTATCTGGTTACCCATTAAGGAACAAATGTACAGAGTCAGGACAGTATGCCCAGTACAAGGGCCTGAGCTTCATATGTAAGTGTGTCCAGTTATGCAGACAGATGCTTTCCACACATGCAGGCTGAGCTCTGTGAACACAGGATGTGCAGCCTGTACTCCTCCATCTTCCACCCCAGTAGGAAGGAGGGGGCACCTGAGAAAAAGCAATCAGGGCAGTGCTGAGCTCCATCATGCCCCACATCATAGTTTATGTCATACAGTCATCATTATAGCAATCCACTGCTATGATAATCATCTCATCTAGATTACAGGATAGCAAGCACAGGACAGAACTTCCACCTCAGCTGTGACCACATATGTCTCTCTCATAGAGAAAGTTCTATGTGCTATAAGACAGTTCAAAAAGACTATACAATGCTTCCCCTGAACATGTCTTGATCCCCTCAGCTCCTGCCCCTTTCTCCCAATACTCACATCAGAGACTTGATCCTTCACCAGTACCTCACTAACATTCCCCAAAAGCTCATGCCATTGAGCCTTCTCACCTTCACACCTTGGTCAGTTCCTTGACCTCTTGACAGTCCAGAGCACTCCTAGTCACCTTTAAACTCCTGCTTCTTTTTAGGACCATCCTTGATCATCCCCCACCCAACAAGAGCTTACCACTCTCATCCCTATAACCTGTCCATCTGCTCACAGGTGCAGTGCAGCCCCACTCCTAGCTGAGTGCAACTGGCCCAGTGGAAGAACCAGGGGACATGAGATGGCCCTGAAGGAGTGAAGACAACAATCAATGCCTTTATAAAGTATAAAAGAACATTCACAGCTGGGTATAGTGGCACATGCCTTTAATCCCAGCACTCGGGAGGCAGAGGTAGGGGGATCGCCATGAGTTCGAGGCCACCCTGAGACTACATAGTGAATTCCAGGTTAGCCTGGGCTACAGTGAAATCCTACCTTGAAAAACAAAAACAAAAAAAGAACATTCGTGGCCTAACACCCAATTTACCACACCAGGCTGAATAAAAGAAAAACTTAAATGTAAAGCAAGTTCTATTTACTAAAGATGCTTTAAAGCAACAAAACCATATCCTATTCCTTAATTACCTCAATCTCTGTCCTAACCTGGCCCAAAGTTCTCCCTTATCAGAAGAGTGAGTTGCCCTTCTTGGATTTTTGCATTCTACTAGTGAAACTCTCCATCTCATCAGGAGTTCTGTAGTTACTCCTTAGAAACCTCCACAAGCCTGTCTTTTTCAGCCCACCCATAGTTACCATGTAGCCAGTGTTGCTTTCAGAATAAAGCTCTTTAAAAGAGAAAAACAAGGTGCCATTCAATGACCAGCATTAGAAAGATGCTCCTGCAAGTCCCCAGGATGATTCCTACTCACTCTTTGCCTTGCCTCCCAGACTCATTGTCCTCCCCCATGTACACTCATTCCACCTCTCCTGGCTCCTCACCCACTGAGGTGCCCAGCTGGAGAGACCAGGATGGGGGAAAATAGACAATTCAGGCACCAGCAGCACCAGAAATCTGTGACAGCCACTCAATGGACACCGCCCTACCTCAGCTGCCCTGAAGACTCTTCTTGCAACTGACATTCTGCAGAATCTTAGGAAGTGATGGCCTGCCCACCACCACTGTCCCAGCCAGACTCACTCACCTTTGGGGTAACACTAAGGTTCAAAGAAGAGGCCCAAGCACCCATGCTCAAGGACCACATCTCCAGCCAAGTTTGTAAATGCAGAATCTGTTCTTAGAAGTCACAAGTCATTGAAAAAAAAAAAAAAGTCAAAGAACCCAACTTCTGTAAATATAAAATATAAGCCCTAAGCTCAGAAAAATGTGCGATATGTAGATGAGTAACTGAAAAAAGCTCCCAAGTAAATAACACCAAGCTTCCAACAAAGAAAAGACATAGCACACTACAGAGAATGAGAAAAGGCCTATACACATTTAGAAAAACAAGTTCATTAGGAATTAAAGAAATGTAAATTGGAATAAAGCAACTATGCCTTTTAAATGAATAAAGATTAGAAGGAGTAATGGGCTAGAGAAATGGCTTAGTGGTTTAGACGCTTGCCTGCAAAACCAGGTTCAATTTACCAGTAGCCATGTAAGCCAGATGGACAAAGTGGTGCATGCATCTGGAGTTCATTTGTATCAGCTGGAGGCCCTGGTGCACCCATTCTCTCCTTCCCTCCCTCCCTCCCTCTCTGCCTCTCTCTCTCAAATAAATAAAAAAAAATTTTAAAAGGAGTAATAGCCACAGCTGACAAAGCTGATGAACAGACATTAAAACACTGGAAGAGGCAAAAGAGATGGAACTTTTCCAATGGGAACTTAGAAACATCAACAGGAAATCAAAAGCTGCACATACCCACAATCTGCATTCTACTGCTAGGAAGTTGTTCTAAAGAAATAAATGGACAAATACCCAAGTCATGCATTAAAAAAAAAAAAAAATGGTAACTGCTTAGATTAGCAAACTACCACCATAAATTTAAAGGTCCAATAATCAAGAGAGAAAATAAAAAAGCAAGACACTATGTACACAAGTCAATTAAACATGACAAAGTAGAAGCATTTTTATCTGCATTAATTAAATTAAAAAGTGTCCATAAACAAGTCTTTAGTGGGAGAAAAACATTCTCCGAGCAGTATCAACATAAATGCTTATGTAATACACATGATACACCTGGAAAAACATGAATCAAACATTATGCTAGTGCTATTTTCCTTTTGTACTTATATTTTTAAATTTTTATTCAAAGAGCATGCATTACTTGCAATTTTTTTTTTTTTTTGAAGCAGGGTCTCACTTTAGCCCAGGCTGACCTGGAACTCACTCTGTAGCCTAGGCTGGCCTCAAACTCATGGTGATCTTTCTTTCTTTTTTTTTTTTTTTTTTTTTGGTTTTTCGAGGTAGGGTCTCACTCTGGTCCAGGCTGACCTGGAATTCACTATGTAGTCTCAGGGTGGCCTCGAACTCTCGGCAATCCTCCTACCTCTGCCTCCCGAGTGCTGGGATTAAAGGCGTGCGCCACCACACCCAGCTTTCATGGTGATCTTTCTATCTCAGCTTCCTAAGTGCTAGGATTAAAGATGTGTGCCACAAAGCCTGGCCACATGCAATTTTTTAAGATTTAAATTTAGAGAAAACCCAACATGGGGAAGGGATGAGTAAAACCAGCAAAACACAAGGACCTTGCTAGCTGCCACATCTTTTTGATAGCTAATTCTGAGATCTGTATACCAAGACCTGAAGGTTAATCCATGCATGAATGTGTTAGTCACGACAAACAAGCAAATGTGCCCTGTATCTCTTTACCATGGCCCTCGGGAGGCCTTCTTTAGGGATGTCTTAGAGGTAAAATCACCTTAATAATCAAGTCTAGAGCATCTCAACACTTCTAGAAGTAGACTCTGGCAAACAACAGCTACAATAGACATAGTGGTAAGAACTCCAAAGCACGCTGCCATCCACTATTTTGTCAGCTCTCCAGACATGGCGTGTAGTATTGGCTCCACTTTTACAGTAAGAGGGGACTGAAGCTCAAAGGGAAGGAACTTACTTGATCCCATGATGTAAATCAAAGATTTCAAAACCAGATTTAATCTTTTTCTCTTTTTTTGATTTGTGACAAGGTCTTCCTGTGTAGCCCTGGTTGGTGTAAAACCCACTGAAATCCTCCTACATCAACTTCCCAAATGCTGACATTGCAAATGTACACTACAAAACCAGGCTTTTTCCTTTTACATGCTTCCTTGCTCCCCCACCATGCTCTTTTGAAAATTCATGGTACTGGGGATGGCACACAGGGCCTAAGTGTGTGATGTTCTTTCCCTTCCACCAAGTACTTGAAGTCAAGGTCAGAAAGGCCTGGAAAAATGAACCGGGCGTGGTGGCGCACGCCTTTAATCCCAGCACTGGGGAGGCAGAGATAGGAGGATTGCCATGAGTTTGAGGCCACCCTGAGACTACATAGTGAATTCCAGGTCAGCCTGGGCTAGAGTGAGACCCTACCTCAAAAAGAGAAGAGAGAAGAGAGAAAAGGAAGAAGGAAAGAAGGGAGGGGAGGGAGGGAGGGAGGGAGGGAGGAAGGAGGGAAGCTCTATTTTCTTAACTTCTGTGGTGGTTTGATTCAGGTTTCCCCCGTAAACTTAGGTGTTCTGAGTGCGAAGTTCCCAGCTGATGGAGATTTGGGAATAAACATCTCCTGGAAGCAGTGTATTTTGGGGGGTGGGCTTATGGATATTGTAGCCAGTGTCCCTTTGCCGGTGTTTGGCACATTCTCCTGTTGCTTCTGTCCACCGGATGTTGGTGAGGAGGTGATGTCCACCCTCTGCTCATGCCATTGTTTTCCCTGCCATCATGGAGCTTCCACTCCAGTCTATAAGCCAAAATAAACGCTTTTTTCCCAAAAGCTGCTCTTGGTTGGGTGATTTCTGCCAGCAATGTGAACCTGAATGCAACAACTTCCTACCATACAAAAATCATGCTTCCAAGCTTACTTTTTTTTTCTTTTTTCCAGATTTCAGCAATACAATTACTATACACATGGATATAATCTGTGTGGTTTTGCTTGGAAATTCAAGTGAGACTTGAACTTTAGTTAAATGTTTTAAGTGATTAAACATTTTTCATGCATTGTTTAACAATGCCACTCAAGTATCCATTATAAGGGAGCATTTATATTAAGCTATCCATTTTTTAAAAAGCAAAATTAATCTTCATTTTCTAAAACATCAGAAAGGACGTACCAGCATTAGTACACGTTGAATATTCTTTTTCCAGAATGCTTGGGACCATAAGTATTTTGAATTTCGGATTTGGGAATATATGCATATATATAGCCATAATGAGATATCTTGGGATGGGGCCCAAGCCAAAACATGAAATTCATTTGTTTCATATGCACTCTATACACATAGCCTGAAGGTAATTTTATACAGAATTTTCAGTGTGCCTGAGTTCTGACTACAACCTGTCACATGAGGTCAGGTATGGAAATGCCTAGTTGCAGAGTCATGCTGAAGCACAAGTTTCAGATTATAGAGCATTTCAGATTTCAGACTAGGGATGCTCAACCTGTACTTCAATTTGAACCAACATTTTCTGAAAGAACAATTCAGGACAATTTAAAATGCATCATGAAAATTTCACAATCAAGATATTGTTTTAACTTGCTCTATTTGTAAACATGTGCATTAATATGGTCCAAGGTGTTTTTTAATACATTCTTTTTTTTAAATTTTTTTATTTTTTATTTATTTTTGGAGAGAGAGACAGAGAGAGGGAGACAGAGAGGGAGAGGGAGACAGAAATGGGCACGCCAGCAGTCTTTCAGCTGCTGTGAACGAAATCCAGATGCATGCGCCCCCTTGTGGGCAAGTGCGGCATTGCGCCCTTGCCTCACTTTGCATCTGGCTAAACGTGGGACCTGGAGATTGGAACCGCTGAACATTGGAACCAGCATTCTTAGGCTTAGCAGGCAGGCCCCTTAGCCACTAAGCCATCTCTCCAGCCCTAAATAAATTCTTTTTATATATCAATGTTCACTGAAACATTAAATCAAACAGCAATTCTACAATCTGTTATCAGATATGCTAAATACTTTTGAAATACTTTTCTAAAACCTACAGCCCAATCAAACTCCAATAAGGATCTAAAAACCAGGAAATGAAAATTTCTTCTTCTAATAAGATCTCTGTTCATAAACTTTCACACTGGGTAAGGGAGAAATATTTACTGAGATCCCAGACCCTAAAAATCAAGTGATGGGGACAGTTCTTCATTTTACACACTAGAAAACCTGAGGCTTGGCCAGGCATGGTGGTGCATGCTTTTTAATCCCAGCACTCAGGAGGCAGAGGTAGGAGGATCATCCTGAGTTCAAGGCCACCCTGAGACTACTAGTGAATTCCAAGTCAGTCTGGACCAGAGTGAAACCCCACCTCGAAAAAAAAAAAGAAGAAGAAAAGAATTGGACCTAAGTCCAGAGACTGGAAAGCCCAAGCACTACTAAAAAGCAACTTAGAACATGCCAGTTGGCCAGGCTCTGGGAACACAGAGCTGCCCGGAGGGGAATAGCTGTGGGCTCCTTGCTAGTTTCTCTGGGCACATTGTTCTTGACACCACAGGCTGCCATGTTGCTCCAGAAAGCAACATCTCTTCCAGCAGAAGGTACCACTGCCTCACCAACAAAGGTGTTCAGTGCAACAGCTGCCCTGGCTTCCTGTCCGCACACAAACAGGGTGACAACAGCTTGCATGGTCTGCAATCAGTAACTGTGTAAGGGCTGAACAAGATGCTACATGCAAAGCTGAATGTTGGGGACATACAGCTCAATATAGCTAGTTATTGTAATGGCTCTAGGACAAGCTCCCCATCCTCCAACAGTGATGTGATACACTCATTCTCAGCAAGACCTTGGAATGGCAGCTTTAATGGGAACTAAGGTGTTCAAAATTTCTTCTCTCAAAGTCATGAAGTTCTGAGAGTTAAAGGAAATGGATTCTCACTGCTTTCCCCAAATCAATTTAAACACATCGTCACAGAAAAAAAAAAAAAAGCTGCTCCTTCTGCTAAGGAGCAGTCCACTTTAAGCACCCAAGGACCTGTTTGCCACTGTGCCTGCCAAGGTGGAAGATGTATGCAGCGATAAAGGAGTCCCCGCTGCAATTCTAATCCATCAGTGTCGGCTCCCCTGACAGAGTGCTTACTCACACTTGCTCATTGTTAGTCAACTGACCACTTTTTCTGAGGAAAATTTGGTGCTTTCCATAGACCTATGGATGGAGGTCATTTTTCACTCCATTTCTGCCTACAAGGCCTCGTCTTCTCATACTGGTGCTTACTGTAGATGCCAACAATGCCAGTGTGTGAAGAGCTGATTTATGAATATAAAACAATGCTGGTACCGGGGGACAGCACTCAGCCACTAGAGAGCAGTGGAGCACCTCTCCAGGCTCAGGAAAACTGAACTAGACTTTAAATGCTTTAATTGTATGCACGCATTCATTATAAGCCTTGGCCAGAAGCTTCCGATGAGGCTCGGCAGGCCAAGCAATCAGACAATCTTGCACTGCTTGCTGAAATCCAGATTTGTCCTTTGTCAGCATAAACAGTTTAATTTGATGTTTTCACTCCTGAGTAAGCACTGAGTATTACATTTAAACCCTCGTGAGAGGAAGAATGCTTCCTTTTCATCAGCAAATGTACTTCAACGTCAGTCTACCTTTAATTCTCAATGAATTTTAAAAATATATATTCCATTTAATATGCTTAAAATGCATATATCCTTAATCATCCAACATTTTTTACTGAAAATCTAATTTCTCAAACAATGTGATTCCTTCTTTAAATGTAATGAATGTAGTCTAACAATTTCACACTAAGTAAATAATTTAGCACACAACTTGAAGGGAGCAGTACTTTTCTTATAATTACAACTAGTAAGTCCTCTTGGACGTGACAGGCTATAAGGAGTTATTCCTAAGACAAGACTTTAACAATCAGGGGCATCTAGACCTCAAATGTAGAGGTTTTGTTAATGCATTTTGTTGAAATGCCACAAGTTATAGAGAAAGCTGTTCTTTTAAAACAGAGGCATGGGGCTGGAGAAATGGCTTAGCGGTTAAAAGGCATTTGCCTGCAAAGCCAAAGGACCTCGGTTCAAATCCCCAGGACCCATGTAAGCCAGATGCACAAGATGGGGCATGCATCTGGAGTCTGTTTGCAGTGTCTGGAGGCCCTGGCTCACTCTCTCTCTCTCTCTAACTCTTTCTCTCTCGCTCTCTCAAATAAATAAGTAACAGAGGCGAGGACAGAAATGACAATCACCTAGAGATGTGCTTGTCCACTTGGTCACCTACAGGCAGGCACCAGAACAGGAAGCCTCACCCCACAAGCTGGATGAGCCACACACTGCACTCCCTGCAGCAGGAGAAAATGCAGAGAGCTAGCTCAAAGGCACCCTTCACTCTGGACCACATTTCAAAACTACTTTCCAAACTGCAGGTTGGTCTGCTTCATAAGCCTTATCCAGTTTTTCATGTCTCTCAAAACCTTTGAGAACAAAGGGAGCAGAGGTTTTAGTAATTCATAAGCCATACTTAAGTTTTAATTATAAGTGTATGTGAAAATAAGAAACCGTACTTACTGGAAAGAATGGACAGTTATGCATAATTTTCATTTAAATCACCTGTGAGATATAATACTATCACCTTTCCAAATAGCCTAAACTCAGAGAGGTAAAGTAACCTACAACAATTCCAATAACTAGCAAACAGTGGAATGGTACCTGACCCCATATCTTAGTGGTAGCATAGCCCTCATTCTATGAACTGCCTAGTGATGCATAAAGTGACTTTCCACTTAGTTTGACCTAAAATAGAAGACCAACAAATGCTAAGTTGTGAATATAAAGACTCCTATTCTGAGAAAAAAGGTAAAGAAAAATTAGTTAGCTTCTCTCTCTGAAGTAAGGTTTAAAACAAAGACCTGAAACCTGTGAGCATTTCATTTAGCTGATTTAAAAGTACTTCTGGGGCTGGAGAGATGGCTTAGAAGTTAAGGCATGTCCTGTGAAGCCAAAGGTCCCAGGTTCAACTCCCCAGGACCCACGTAAGCCAGATGCACAAGGGGACGCATGCGTCTGGAGTTCATTTGCAGTGGCTAGAGGCCCTGGTGCACCCATTCTCTATCTGCTTCTTTCTCTCTCCTTCTCTGTCTCTCTCAAATAAATAAATGAAAAAATATATATATATTTATAAGTACTTCTGGGGGAGGGACTTCTTTTTTGTGGGGGAGGGGTTCAAAGTAGGGTCCTGCTCTAGCCCAGGCTGACCTGGAATTCATTATAAAGTCTCAAGATGGTCTCAAACTCACAGCAATCCTCCTCCCTCTGCCTCCCAAGTGCTGGAATTAAAGGCATGTGTCACCATGCCCAGCCCTTTTCTCTTCTCTCATTTTTAAACTTATTTTTTTAATATATTTTATTTATTTGAGAAAGAGAGAGAGAATGGGCGTGCCAGAGCCCCCAGCCACTGCAAATGAACTCCAGATGCATGGCCCCCTTATGCAGCTGGCTTATGTGGGTCCTGGAGAATCAAACTGGAATCCTTTGGCTTTGCAGGCAAACGCCTTAACCACTAAACCATCTCTCCTGCCCTCTTCTTTAATTTTTTTCCCCTCACAGAACCAAGAATTAAATCCACTCTGATTAGAATAAATTAATAACTGGCAAGGGCTAGCTAAATTACATTCTCGGTAACAACATCCTGAATTTGATTGAAAATGTTTTCTCACTTCTGGGTTGGAGAGATGGCTTAGCAGTTAAGACACTTGCCTGCAAAGCCAAATATCCAGGTTCAATTCCCCAGGACCCACATAAGCCAGATGCACAAGATGGCACATACGCCTGGAGTTCATTTGCAGTGGCTGGAGTCCCTGGCACACCCATTCATTCCCCCCACCCCACCCCTCTCTTCCTTTTCTCTGTCTCTCCCTTTCTCAAATAAATAAATAAAAATAAAAAATATTTTTTAAAAAAGAAAATGTTTTCTCACTGCTAACATAATGGCACCATCTATTGGCTCAATACCACCTTTGCAGCAACCAGGAACCAAGACACATACCTTCATGGACTTCCAGTTCCCAGTGGTTTTTTTTCTGGTACTCCATTAGAGGTGTAAATTCTGAGCTATAAAAATCCATGCATTGGGGGCTGAAGAGATGGCTTAGCAGTTAAAACACTTGCCAGCGAAGCCTAAGGATCCAGGTTCAGTTCCCTAGTACCCATGTAAGCCAGATGCACAAGGTGGCACATGCATCTGGAGTTCATTTGCAGTGGCTGGAGGCCCTGGTGTGCCTATTCTCTCTCTATCAGCCTCTTTCCCTCTCTCCCACTCTCTTTCAAAATAAATAAATATAAATTAAATAAATAAATAAAATAAAAATAAAATCCATGCATTGCACATTTTAAATCTTCTAAAGTGGACATTATACTAATCAAAGCTTGGAAAAGTGCCAGAGAAATCTTAGTATACAGAACTGCAAGGTGTTGCATTGGCACTAAAATTATTAAAACACCATGCATCTAACATCCATTACATGCTACACAGAAGAGTTTTTACACACAGTATCTCACTGAATACCCTCACACCCTTCCTAGCACAGGACAAATACTCTAGCCACTTTTGTTTTCTTTTGGTGACAGGCTTTCACTGCATAGCCAGTCTGGCCTGGAACTCACTATGTAGTCTTCCTGCCTCAGCTTTCAGAGTGCTGGGAATACAGACTTGCAACAATCACCACACTCAAGTCACCAGAAGGCCTCATACCACAAAATGCTGGCTGGGCCACTCACCGCACCCACCTGCAGTAGGAGAAAAAAACCACAAAGGAACAAACAAACAGCAGGTCTCTCAAAAGCACCCTTTATTCTGGAAATCAAGGTTCACAGACAGCTAGGGAATTTTGGACTTCAACTTGAAGCTACATGATTCCAAAGATCAACTTCTTTTCCTAAACCACACTACCTCAAAAAGTAGCACCACGTGCAACACATACATGTAGAAGTGAACAAAGCTTTCCAGAGTATGTTCACATGCTCATGACATCTTAGCAACCTAGTAACCTTGACCTTCCCAAGATGAAAAAGCCAAGTTCAATCCCCAGCCCTGACAAACATTAAAATGATACCACTGCTATCACCACCACTACCACCACAAAAACTACATCAGCTTCGTTTTCTAAATAATGAATTAGCAGTTCCAAGAG
This sequence comes from Orientallactaga sibirica, assembly GCA_036365145.1. Classification (NCBI taxonomy): domain Eukaryota; kingdom Metazoa; phylum Chordata; class Mammalia; order Rodentia; family Dipodidae; genus Orientallactaga; species Orientallactaga sibirica. The sequence continues at coordinate 10,294,787 of JAEOAD010000034.1, read as the reverse complement.
GTTAGTTCCAAGCAGAGCTATGACTCAAGCAAAGATTTCCATGGTTGTTTCAGGTTCTAAGTTATACCCCAGGCACAGAAGAGGCCCCTCAAGGCAGCCACTGGCCTCTAAGAATGAGATTTCCTGAGCCAGCACAGATCCTCCCTGGCAGAGTGCAGGGCCTAGACACAATCTAGCATCTATGGCAAAATACTTCTGGGGGCCCCAGTTCAGGAAAAAGAACTTCCAGAAGCCTTTCAGCTATAAAACCCATACATTTGTCCTATGAGAAGGTATGTATGAAGGTGATGCACTAACTATAGCTCCATCTAACTTCATGTAACAGAACAGAAAAAATTATTTTGCCATCTGAGGCATGCTAATTTGATCCAACTCAGGTAACTGTCAAAATCAAGTTTATGGCTGGCCATAGTGGCACACGCCTTTAATTTCAGCACTCCAGAGGCAGAGAGGTAGGAGGATGGCTGTGAGTTCGAGGCCAGCCTGAGAATACATAGTGAATTCCAGGACAGCCTGGGCTACAGTGAGACCCCACCTCAAAAAAATCAAATAATGCCAGGTGTGATGGTGCACGCCTTTAATCTCAGCACTCAGGAGGCAGAGGTAGGAGGATTGCCGTGAGTTCGAGGCCACCCTGAGACTCCATAGTGAATTCCAGGTCAGCCTGGGCTAGAGTGAAACCCTGCCTTGAAAAAACAAAAAAAAAATTAATAATAATAATAGTAATAATAAACAAGTTTATGTGGAAACATCATGTCTGTACAGTGGGTGTGGTGGAACATGTCTGTCATACCAGCACTCAGGAGGCAAAAGCAGGGAATCAGCCAACTTGGGTTACATATGATGACCCTCTTTTAAAAAGGAAGAAGAGGGGCTAGAGAGATGGCTTAGCAGTTTAAGGCTCTTGCCTACAAATCCAAAAGACCCAGGTTCAATTTCCCAGAACCCACGTAATCCATATGTACAAGGTGGTGCATACATATGGAGTTCTTTTGTAGCAGGTGAACACCCTGGCAGGCCCAATCTCTCCCTCTCTCTCTCTCTCTCTCTCTCTCTCTCTCTTTCCCCTCCCTCCCTCTCTGCCTTTCTCTCTCAAATAAGTAAATAAATAATTTTTTAAAAAGAAAGAGAAATATATACATAAAGGATGTGTTTTCCTGTAAAATGCAGAGAAAATGATAAGCATGAACTCCCCATCTATGTTCCAACTTAATTCTAACATTCTTCAGGCCACAAGGTGAGGCACCCTGGTTCATTTCCACCTCTGTCAAAAGCCCTGTAAACTGGGACTTAGGAACTGCATTCCAGTAATTAGGAAAGTCTATATCCAGCTTATCTGCAGATAGACTCTTACTTAGATGGCCCTGGCAGTGACCCCAAGTCTTCCCTAATGGTGCATACCAATATTTATTCCTCAAGTTAGTATTCCTAAATTGTCCAAGGGCCTCATTTCCAAGAATGTCATGCTTGAAATTTTATTCATGTTAATTCTCTATGTGGATAAGCAGGCAAGAATGAAACTTTTATATACCTTGCCAATGCTGCTACAAGGAACACTGCCAAACTAATAGCAAGAGATGGTCCCCAAGCTTCTTCTGACACTACTTCAGTTTGCCTAATAGGGAAAAGCTGGCAAGTTCAATGAATAAGCTAATTAATCTGAGAATTAAAAGAACCCACATTTTTTTGTCTATTAAAAAAAATGACTAAGAACTCTCTTTCTTAATAAAGAAAAGTCAGAGAAGCTTGCCCAGCTTCCAACAATCACATTAACAATCTCTTCCGAATTCTCTTAAATGGGAAATAAGTAATTGAAACCTTATGGTTCCTATACCTACTGTGTACTTCTTTGCTGTGTGACCTTGGCAAGAAATTTCTGGGAGCCTCAGTTTCCTCATCTATAGGGCAAAGACAGGAGCAGTAAAGCATCTTCCAACATTGCTGGTGCTGCAGCAAGAGAATGCTACTGTCATTGTTCAACTTTCTGTCCATGAAACAGGCATCAGGATAGGGCCTGCAAGGTGCCTCATCTTCCCAGCAGGTCCTCTAGAAGGCCAGTCCTCAGAGAGGAGACTCAAACCCTGTGCTTGAAGCACATCACTTGTGCCAAAGGTCAAAATGAGCATGAAACAAAACCAGTAACATCTGAAGAGAAGCATTCAGACATCTAGCTAGTTGCCCACACAGGACCATGGGTAGATAAACCTAAGACAGCCTTTCTTAGGGGTAATTTCTATCTTTAAAAAATATTTTATTTTTATTTATTTGTTTATTTATTGGAGAGAGGAAAGAGAGGCAGATAGAGAGAGAAAACTGGGTGCTCCAGGGCCTCCAGCTACTTCAAACAAACTCTAGATGCATGTGCCACCTTATGTATCTGGCTTATGCAGGTACTAAGGAATAGTACCAGGGTCCTTGGGCTTCACAGGCAAGTGCCTTAACTGCTAAAGCCATCTCTCCAGCCCTTATGGGTAATTTCTAACTGCTAGCCCTTACTGTCAAATCACTGAGACCAAAAAAAGAAAAAAAAATCAATTACAAAATTCTTTTTTTAACTCACATAATTTAAAAACTTATAATTCAAATGAATCATGAGAATTCAGATGAAATATTCATTTTCTCCCTTAGGTTACACTTGTACAACACCTCAACTCCACCGTGGACCCTTAGGCTCCATGGAGCATGACAGTGTTTTTTTCTGTCATTTGAGGCGTGATTTGTAGCTCACCCAAAGTAAATAACATGGATTAAAACAAAACTTACCAAACTGGCAATTCTGGAGTTCTTTTTCAACAGCCAGTTCCCGTACCCTCATAGGGATGGGAAGGGGAGGAAAGGGAAGCAACAGAAGGAAAAGACAAGACAAAGCCACATAAATCCAAGCCAAATTAGGAAGGAAGGTGGCCCTGCACAGCTCCTTTCAAAGAACAATGGCTAAAAGAAACCTAAAGAGCAACAGAGACAACATCCAGGACCCTTAAATATGCATTTCTGCATTCTCTGCAAAGCCTTCCTCTTCACAATGGACTGGGACAGAAAAGAAAGAAAATCTTAGGGGTATAGTATTATGAACATTTGAATTTTCCTTGATACTATAAACCTGTTTCAGTATATACTGTTTTGTCTTTTTTTTAACATTCAGGGTAGAAAATCTTCACTGGCTAAGGAGATTGTTCAGTAGTTAAAGAGGCTTGCAAAGCCTGATGGCCTGGGTTTCATGCCCCAGTACCCACGTAAAGCCACAAGTAGCATCTGTCTGGAGTTTGTTTGCAGCACACCCATATTCTCTCTCTGTCTCACATATAATTAAAAAAAAAAAAAATCTAGCCAGGCTTGGTGGCACATGCCATTAATCCCAACACTCGGGAGGCAGAGGTAGGAGGATAGTCGTGAGTTCAAAACCACCCTGAGACTACACAGTGAATTCCAGGTCAGTGTGGACTAGAGCAAGACCCTACCTCAAAAAAATCAAATAAGGCCGGGCGTGGTGGTGCACGCCTTTAATCCCAGCACTCGGGAGGCAGAGGAAGGAGGATCACTGTGAGTTCGAGGCTACCCTGAGACTACATAGTAGTAAATTCCAGGTCAGCCTGAACTAGAGTGAAACCCTACTTCGAAAAAGAAAAAAGATTAAAAAAAAAAAAATCACAGCAGCTACAATGTACTGGGGATTGCTTGAGATGGAAGACAAAGGTTCAAATCCCAGCTTTGCCACCCAGGCTGAATGGTAATAGCTAAATTGCTAAATCTCACTAAGCTTCAGGTTTCTCATCAATAAAATAGCAATAACAGAATCATCTGCATGGAATTTTAACTGAAAATAATGTGATAGCACCCAGTAGATCTCTGGCATAGAGACACAGCATAAATATGCCTTAAATTTACATACTATCACCTTCAACAACAACCAAAAAGGACCTACACGATACTTTGTGCTATTCTAAGCTAAACTAGACCCAAACAGACAGAACATAATGTAAACACCAACTCTACCTCAGTACTGTGAACTGTTGGTTCACAGTGAATACTAAAGAATAGCAGCTGAATTTACTACGTTTCAGACATTCATTGGCATGTAAGTTAAGAGAAGCAAGAAATAAATTCATCACCAAAAATTCCCAAGACTCTAGGAGGATCTGGAGAAAAGACAAATTCCACTCTTATAAATCAGTGTGGCAGGGGCAGGAGGGGCAAGGACAAGAGGAACAAGATCAGGGAAAGGGGAATTTGGACAAAATTGGAGCCCTGGAAGTAGGACTTGCCATTTCAGCCTGGCTGCCAGGAGGGAATGGGAATGGCTTCAGGATGGACTCAGGTGATGAGAAAGATACTCTGGGCACAAAGCCATCTCTGCCAAGGCAGCTTGGTGGCAAAGGTAGAGGGGAGTCTATTCAAGACAGGGCAAGGGGATTTTTGCCACATGGAAGTGGAATAAGAAAGAGTACTGGCCCAGGTGGAAGAGTTATTACCAAATTTCAGCCAACAGTCAGCACATGCTGGCACCAAGGAAGACAGAATAGAACCACACCAGAGACCCAAAATTCAGCCCCTGGGTTGGATGGTCTCTGAGTGAACTTCACAATGGCAGGGCCATCTCTACTGCCTCTAGAGCATCCACATGTCTGGCCAGAATGCCATTTCCTTCCCTGCCACAGCCTCCCTCATGCCAATGTTCCCTTAAGTTGTTAGACTGTCCCCCCCACACACACCCCTCCCCAGCAAATCTAATCCTATCACTGCCTGGCCAGGAGATATCAGCTGGGAACCTCCAGGACAAATCAAAACAGCTCAGCCTACAGCATCTGGACCTTGTCAAGCCTGCATTCAGCCTTTTAGCCTCATTTCTTCCCCACCCACCCTCCATTCATTTTCATCCCTCCCCACTTTTGCTTTTGCTATGCCTCCAGCCACTGCTCCTGCACTCCAAGAAAGCTGTTGTTCATGTTCCCATGAATCACCCAGAGTCTCAAGAGTCTTTCCCTTGGACGTAGAGTGCCACAGCTAATTCCTATTCGTCCATCAGGGCTCAGTCAAAGAGTTACTTCTTCCAACTTTCCCCCTTATCAGACTAGCAAAAGCACCCTGTGTTGGGGAGGCAGCATGAGATAGGCATACTTCATGTTCATAGTGGGAAAGTAAACTAGTGCCATCTTTTTGATAGGCAATTTGGCAATAGCTCTCTAAAGGTAAAATACACTGTATGGCTTGCCATCTGTCACTTCTGGGAGCTTAAATGCCCAGCAGCTGTACTTCTTCCTCTCTCTGAGGAACTCCACCTCTACACGAGCAGAGGCTGAACTTCAACTTTCAGAAGTGCCCACCCTTTCCTGTATGGGTCTCTCAGGTGAAAGGGACTCCAGAATCAAGTCAGAGGTCATCAGGGCCACAGCTGTGGCAGCCATGCAGCCACGTCTCACATTTGCCTGACATGGTCCATTCTTTAGTGTAATATTTTTACATTGCTCTTGGCCCTGAACCCAGTTCCTGCTCTTCTAGTTATGTTGAGAACCACCTGCTACTAAAAAAAAAATGACCGGGTGTGGTGACGCATGCCTTTAATCCCAGCACTCGGGAGGCAGAGGTAGGAGGATCGCCGAGAGTTCGAGGCCACCCTGAGACTACATAGTTAATTCCAGGTCAGCCTGGACCAGAGTGAGACCCTACCTCAAAAAAAAAAAAAAAAAAAAAAAAAAAAAAAGGCTGGGGGAGATGGCTTGGCAGTTAAGGTACATGCCTGCGAAGCCTAAGGACCCCGGTTCAATTCTCCAGGTCCCACGTAAGCCAGATGCACAAGAGAGTGCACATGTCTGGAGTTCATTTGCAGTGGCTAGAGGCCCTGGCGTGCCCATTCTCCCTCTTTCTCTCTCTCTCTCTCTCTCTCTGTGTCTGTAATAAATAAATAAATATAAAATCTTTAAAAAAAAAAATGGACGGATGTGGTGGTGCACGCCTTTAATCCCAGCACTGGGGAGGCAGAGGTAGGAGGATCACTTTGAGTTCAAGGCCACCCTGAGACTACATAGTGAATTCCAGGTCAGCCTGGGCCACAGTAAGACCCTACCTCGAAAAACCAAAAAAAAAAAGAGGGGCCCTTCTTTCCTTAAATCATTCTACTGTTTGTCACAGAATTCTGACAAACTTCAATATATCTTAATCTAGAAATTTCATTACCAGAAATGTATCTAACTTAAGTATGTATTTATACACATAGATAAAAACAGATTTATTGCAAAACTGGAAATCATTCAATAAGACTGGGTCAGTACATCATAGTATAGCCATATAAAACAATTCTAAACAGCTGTTACTGAAATGATACAGAGATACACAGATACAAAATCTATTCAAAACAAAGTAAGAGAGCTGAAGATATTGCTCAGTGATGGAGCACCTGTCTAGTATGCACAAGGGCCTGGGTTTGCTCTCCAGCATAGTGAAGGAGTGAGTAAGCGAGTGAAAAAACCAACAGTAAGGGAGAAATATCATGCAATAGCACAACTTCATTTATGTGTGGGGTTTTTTGTTTGTTTTTGTTTTTTTGGTTGGTTTTTTTCTTTTTTTGGTTTTTTTGTTTGTTTGTTTTTCGAGGTAAAGTCTCACTCTAGCTCAGGCTGATCTGGAATTAACTAAAACCCAAGTGGTTTTAAAAAACAACAAATAGTCGGGTATGGTGGCACACACCTTTAAGCCTTTAATCCCAGTACTCAGGAGGCAGAGGTAGGAGGATCACCATGAATTCGAGGCCACCCTGAGACTACATAGTAAGTTCCAGGTCAGCCTGAGCTAGAGTGAGAACCTCCTGGAAAAACCAAATAAATAAATAAATAAATAAATAAACAAACAAACAAACAAACAAACAAACAAATAGGGGTTGGAAAGATGGCACAATGGCTAAGGTGCTTGCCTGCAAAGCCTGACGTCCTTCCTGAGTTCAATTTCCCAGTACCCATGTAAAGCCAGATGCACAAAGTGGCACATGCATCTGTAGTTCGTTTGCAGCAGCTAGAAGCCCTGGCACACCCATTCTCTTTAGCACTCTCTCTCCCCCACTTTCTCTTTAATATTTTTATTTTATTTATTTCTTTATTATTTAAAAGAGAGAGAGAGAGAGAATGGGTATGCCAAGGCCTCCAGCCACTGTAGATGATATGCAAGCACCGTCTTGTACATCTGGCTTATGTGGGTACTGGGGAATTGAATCTGGGTCCTTAGGTTTCACAGGCAGGTGCCTTAACCACTAAGCCATCTCTCTGGCCCTTCTTCTCTTTCTCTCCCTCCCCATTCTCCTTGCAAATAAATAAATAAATAAATAATTTTTTTAAAGTCCCATTTTGCTTTTTTTTTTTCACGTATATGCATGTGTGATATATATAGGTAGATCAGAGGTTGACACTGTGTGTCATCCTCATTCACTTGCCACCATATTTTTTTAAATATGCACTTATTTACACATGAGTATATGTATTTGGGTGCATATGCACATGTGTGTGCCAAAGTCTCTTGCTGCTGCAAATGAACACCCATCTGGCTGTATGTGGATGGCTGGGGAATTAAACCTGGGACAGTGTAAGCAAGCACTTTTAACTCCTGAGCCATCTCCCCAACCTTTCCGTCTTATTTTTTTGAAACAGGGTGTCACACAATGAACCTACAGCTCACAGATTCAGCTAGACTAGCTAGCCAGCAAGCCCCAGGGATCCTCGTGCCTCCACCTCACCAATGCTGAAATTACAAGAACATTCTGCCAAGCCCAGCTTTGAAGTAGGTGCTGGGTAATCAAACTCTGGTCCTCATGCTTGTGTGGCAAGCACTTTACCCACTAAGCCATTTTCACAACCCACCATTCTCCCATTTTAGAAATGAAACTGCTATGTGTCAATGTTAAGTTCCTGAAATTAATGACTTTATTGCAGTGATAGGAAAGAAAGAAAGCAGCATGAAAGACTGGTGAAGGACTGTGATGTCTATTTACTTACAGATGGTTCCATACACATATAATGGAGAAGTAACAATTATTTACCTGAGTGAGACACAGCAAATATGTCAACTGACAAACCTGAGCAAAGAGCACCACTTCTTTGTAGAGTTACTTTTCTACAAGTTTGAAATTTCAAATAAAAAATACTGAAACCACTAAATAGAAAAGATTAAGCTGGGTATGATACCACAGGCCTGTAATCCCAGCTACTCAAGGCAGAAGCAGAAGGATCAAAAGTTCAAGGCCAGAGCTAGAGAGATAGCTTAGAGGTTAAGGCACTTGTCTACAGAGCCAAAGGACCCAGGTTCAATTCCTCAGAACCCACATAAGCCAGATGCACAAGGTGGCACATGCATCTAGAGTTCATTTGCAGCGGCTGGTGGCCCTGGTGTGCCCTTTAGTGTGTGTGTGCATGCATGTCTGCCTTTCTCTCTCTCTCTCTCAAATAAATAAATAAATAAATAAATAAATAAATAAATAAGTTCAAGGCCAGCCTTGAAAAGACCCTATAAAACATAAAAAGTGGGGAAAAAAGGAGGAAAAAAATAGAAAATAAAACCAATTAAGAATTTTTAAAAAAAGGTAAAAAGATATAGACCCAGTGGTATGGTGCTTGCCTAATACATGTGAAGCCCTCAGTTCAATCCCTGGTACCACAAAACAAAATTATTCTACCTTTATTACCACTATAAATATTACATAGGGAGAAATAAAAACAAAACTTCAATAGAAATAAAAAATAAATTTGAAGAAAGCAATTCAGAGAAATTCTACAATTACAGTATCTTCATTTAAAAATACAACCAAGGGCTGGTGAGATGGCTTAGCAGTTAAAGTGTTTGCCTGTAAAGCCAAAGGATCCTGGTTCAACTCTCCAGGACCCATGTAAGACGGATACATAAGGGGATACATGCATCTGAAGTTCATTTGTAGTGGCTGGAGGTCCTGGCATGCCCATTCTCTCCCTCCCCCCCTCTCTCTCTCAAATAAATAAATAAAATGTATTTTAAAAATAAAATAAATAAAATAAAAATACAACTAAAATCCAGCCACATAGCCAGACATGGTGGCACGCATTTACAATCCTAGCACTCAAGAGATGCAGGCAGAAGGGGCAGGAATGCAAGGCCAGCCTTGGTTGCATAGTGAGTTTGAGGCCAGGATGGCCTACATCAGACTGACTCCAACAAGCAAGCAATAATATTAATTAAAAAGATCTATCCAGGGCTGGAGAGATGGCTTAGCGGTTAAGGCGCCTGCCTCCTAAGCCTAAGAACGCCAGTTCCAATCTCCAGCAGTTCCAATCTCCAGGTCCCACATTTAACCAGATGCAAAGTGACGCAAGGGCGCAATGCCGCACTTGACCACAAGGGGGCGCACACATCTGGATTTTGTTCACAGAAGCTGGGAGGTTGCTGGCGCGCCCATCTGTCTCCCTCTTCCTCTGTCTGTCTCTGTCTCTCTCTCTCTCTCAAAAAAAAAAAAAAGATCTATCTATACAGTAAGGTAAATCTCCGTCAGCACAAAGGAAACATCTGTTGTAGAGGCTAGAAAACACAGAATAGCTAACAAAGTCTCCACCTGGTAACTTCCAAGTATGCAAGGCAGCAGTCTTCCTACCTCCAGAGCCAAGATGCTGAGGCAAAAAAGGAAGTGAGAAGCAACAGCAGAAAAATATCAGCCAATAATACAACTGTCCATCTTCTGGACCTAAAGTCTGACTCAGAAATCTAACATCAACTTTAGAATCAGAAACATCTCAATTCTTCCAAATATAATTTTGTCACTTTCAAAAGGAAAATGGTTTCTAGGGTTCTTTTAAATCTCTTATCTAGCAGTTAATGCCAAACCATAAACACAAAAGGCTACTGGCAAAGATTAGCTACTGTTTACAGGGCCTGCTGCTCCTATTCACAACTTTGTGTCCAGGTGCTGCTGACAAAACCTCAGGTAGGAAACAGTGATTCCTTACAGGTTAGGTGGTAAAGAGGACTCCAAGTCACTCAGCTTCAAAACTAGAATCTCTCTGTAGCCAGGTGTGGGGGCACATACCTTTATCCCAGCACTTGGGAGGAGGTAGGAGGATGCTGTGAGTCCAAGACCACCCTGAGACTACATAGTTAATTCCAGGTCAGCCTGGATCAGAGTGAGATCCTACCTCGAAAAAACAAAAGAATCTCTCTGCAGACACCAGGCATCTGCCTGGAGGGCTCCTCACTTACACCTCACCTTATCCCAGGGCCTGCCCAACCTTTCTTCATAACAATCATTAGTTCCTGCCTGCCCAGCACTCTCAAGTCCTTTTAGCCTACATGGATATTCTTAACTTTCTCTTTGAACATTACTGCAAATTCTCATACAGACATAAGAAATAACAGAATCCCTACTGACCCAATCTGCCCAAGATTAACACCTTGTGTAACTTTAGTACAATGTCACCTGTATTAATGTCTTTTAAGTATTTATCACTTTCTAACATATTACTGACATGATTTTATAGTTGTTTGCTGCCTGTCTATATCTACTAAAAAACTCACAGGCAGTCGCCGGGTGTGGTGGCTCATGCCTTTAATCCCAGCACTCGAGAGGCAGAGGTAGGAGGATCGCCGAGAGTTCGAGGCCATCCTGAGACTACATAGTTAATTCCAGGTCAGCCTGGACCAGAGTGAGACCCTACCTTGCAAAACCATAAAAAAAAAAAAAAAAAAAAAAAAAAAAAAAAAAAAACCTCACAGGCAAAAATCTCTACCTACAATTTGTTCACTGATATATGCCAAGTGCAATCCATAGAAGGCATTCAATAAACACTTGCAGAATGAATCAAAGCACTGTAGAGAAAGCCTCCTTAACAAAAAAAGGAACAGCCCTTCAAAAGGAGCCTGAAACATCAAGGAAACATGACACTCACCCATGGTGACATAAGGCAACTTATCAGTTGATCCGTGAGGATAGATGCTGTAGAGATGAGGTCCAGTAACATCTACTCCCCCTAAAACTAGGGCTGCACCAATGTAGCCTTGATACCTGGTGATTAGAGTATGCACAAGAAAAAATAAGTCTACATAGCATCACAGTAGCTTAACCAAAAGCTGCATGAAAAGTCAGACAACAAAAAAGCTTTTCTTACATAGTTTCATTAAGAGGTTACCATTCTAATAAGAACCAAAAGGGGAAAGGAACTAACATCAGATAAACATCTATAATCATCCACTAAAACCCATAAATCATGTGAGGTACACCACGTAACGTCACTTCAGCTCAGCCTCACAGCTTCCTCCAAAAGAGGAATCATTCTCATCTTAGAGAAGAAAAAGACTAACTCAGAGACATTAAGTACTTGCTAGATATCCCTCAGACAAGTCTGGCTTATTCCAAAGACTACCAGCATTGTCCCTATTACAGCTCTCTGTGATGGGCAGATAAGCTACCTTCACTAGCAGTAACACTAAGAAGCAATTCTGATAATGAGCCTCAATATAAAAGGACTCATGTCAAAATACCCCTTCCAATTGCATAAATCCACCAAAATGATAATCACAGATATTAAGATAGGAACATATCACACGGAGACATGAGTGTTAATTCTTCTATGACTCATACCACCCCACCTCCATCCACAGACTAAAGCTATTCCTCATCAGGAACATCAACAAGAATACATTTTCCAACCATCCCACTTCTATGTAATTGTGCAGTTGTTGCCCAATTGTTGGCCTACCTGATTGGTTTACCAGTTCTATGGACTGCTTTCCCTATATCTGACTCAATTTTTCACCAGTAGGACTGCTATGCTAAATGAACATGCTGGATTTAAAATTTTCCACTCTTAATCTCACTCGTTATGCTGACTGCTGCACATATCACAAGTTCTGAGTGTTTGGGAAATTCTCCTGCCTCTTGTTTCAGTGAAACCACAGAAGCCTGCCATAGCTTTCCACTTTTTCCACGGCATCTGAGGATGGAACTCAGGCACTCAGGTTTGAGCAGCAAGTACTTTATCCATAGATCCATCTCCCAACCCAACCTTTAGGTCTTTGAGAAGAAAACTGAAGCCAACACACAATGAAATTGCCATATAATCACTGAAATACAAAAAAAACCAAAAAACCAAACAACACAAAAGCAAAAGTCATAATTTTAGACTGAAAACCTATCAAGAAGCACTCTCAGTAAATAAGTCCAGTACTTCCCCTGACCCTTGATTACCAAACTGCTATTTCAGAATTTCCCAGCCGGGCGTGGTGGTTCACACCTTTAGTCCCTTTAGTCCCAGCACTTGGGAAGCAGATGTAGGAGGATCACTGGGAGGTCAAAGCCACCCTGAGACTATACAGTGAATTCCAGGTCAGCCTGGGGTAGAGTGAGACCCACCTCAAAAAAAAAAAAAAAAAAAAAAAAAAACAAAAAAAAACACAATCTCCCATTTTAAGTGAAAAGGACTTTAGGGCTGAGGAGATGGTTCAGCAGTTAAAAGCACTTGCTTACAAGCCTGCCAACCCAAGTTCAATCTTCAGCACCCATATAACCCAAAGAGGTTCAAGTGCCTGTAATCCCAGCATACCTACAACAATTGATAACATGGTAAGCAAGCAAGGAGATCTGGAAGCAGCTTGGGGGGGGGGGAGGAGGAGAACTTGTCTCAAAAGAAGTTCCCCTGTAGGAAAAATTCCCTGAAGTTGACCTCCACATGTGCACCACGGCACATGTGCATCCACACACACATACCTGCACACATAAATAATAATTTTTAAAAAAAAAAAGAGTAGGAAAGGACTTTAGAAGTAGCCCATTGAGGAACAGAAGCCCACATGGTGGAAACATCTGATCCAAAGCTATGTGTTAGGAGCAGGGTGAGACCTAGAGGACACTGTGCAGAAAAGCCCAAACGGCCAGGTCCACCGCCCTCACCAGTGCTGGACCTCCTCCAATGCATAATAATCAAGGCATTTATTAAATAAAGTCAATTAAAGGCTAAAATACAATCTGCTTGATGCTTCAAAGAACCTAAGATATTTTGGCAAATTATTCAATTCCTTAAAACCAGCCCAGTATAGGTGCACTGTAGCTCTATGGCAGAGCACTTGTGCAGCATGTGCAAGGGCCTGGGTTTGACCACCAACACTGCAACAACAAAAACCATGGTGCAGAAGTTCTACATCTAGGACTCTAGCATAAGGACATAAGATAATTACAAAGAAATGTGTTTACACAAACTATTCACAATGGTTTGAAAAACAGCTGGAAAAATAGCTAAGCTGATATAGCTATGTAAGAGAACACTGCACAACCACTAGAAATCATATTACATTTTCTCATGCACAACTGATGGTAGTGCAACTTAGTATCAACTCCTGGTTCTGGCTAGTACTATGTATCCAAATGTTCAATATGCCTGTATGAATTCAGTTTGTTCCTGTTGAATTTATTCTAGAATATTGCCTACACAACCACATAAGCCGGACACACAAGGTAACACAAACACGTAAGATCCCACATGTGCACAAGATGGCACATGTGTCTGAACTGTAAACGTAGTGGCTGGAAGGCTTGGTGCACCAATACTTACTCTCTCTCTCTCTCTCTCTCTCTATTTCATTTAAAAAAAAAGAATTTTGGCCCAGTGTGATGGCACACACCTTTAATCCCAGCACTTGGGAGGCAAAGGTAGGAGGATCACTGTGAGTTCAAGACTACATAGTGAATTCCAGGTCAGTCTGGGCTTGAGTGAGACCCTACCTTGGGAAAAAAAAAATTTTTTTAAATACTGTATCTGATTTGTGGTAATTTTACAAGTGTGAAAATTGCTTTATATGTAATACACCATATAAGCCACCAGGGGGAGCTTTGTATTTACAATTAATTTCCACAAATGCCTTCAAAAATCTCAATTAAGTATGTCTTAATAATGAGATCATCTTATGCTATACTAGAAGAATGTTTTTGGTGGCAGTAATTGCATTGCATTTTATATACAAAGGGCTTAATAAAGCCAGAGGAGGAACTAGATAGGCTAGTTTTCCTGCTCATTTGACTCTAAGCCTTGGTTTTCTCACCTGTAAAATGGGAACTATATCATTAGTCTTGCTACATATACTGAGAAACCAATGCACTCATAGATGAGGATCTATAAATTCTCTGAAAGGCAATGGCCACATGAACAACAGAATACACTGATTTGGGCAGAGACTGCAACAGCTGGGAGTACACTTCTACTTCTTTTTTTTTTTTTTTTTGGTTTTTCAAGGTAGGGTCTCACTCTAGTTCAGGCTGACCTGGAATTCACTATGTAGTCTCAGGGTAGCCTCGAACTCACTGCGATCCTCCTACCTCTGCCTCCGAGTGCTGGGATTAAAGGCGTGCGCCACCACGCCCGGCTTACACTTCTACTTCTAAGGTGACATTTACCACTCAATTCCAGAGGCATTATTCCACCAATTTTCTTAACTTTTGCAAAAAGAGACAAATTCAAAATTTAAATTTAAATCTCCTAATTTGTAATTACTGGCCACCATGTATGCATGTATGTGTGTGTGCGTGTATGTGAGTGTGTTTGTTTATATAGTTACAGGTTTGTATATAGGATACATGTACCACTGCATGCATGTGGAGGTCAGGGGATAACTTCCAAGAGCCTTCTACCTTGTTTTAGACAGGGTCTCTCTTGCCGTTCACCACTGCATTCACCAGGCTAGATGGGCTACACACTTCTAGGGGTCTCCTGGCTCCTTTTCCCTTTTTTTAAAAAAATATTTGTACTTGTGTGTGTTTATGTGTGTATGGGCATGCCAAGGCTTATTGCCACTGAAACAAACACTAGACACATGCACCATTTTTTGTATCCAGCTTTATATGGGTGGTTGGGAATTAAACCTGGGCCAGGAAACATTGTAAACAAGCACCCTTAACCACTTGAGTCATCTCCCAGCCCTCCACCTCCCTTCTTGCCAACAGGTACCCAGGGACTATATATTGGATGCACTACTGCACCCAGCTTCATATGGGTTCTGAGGGTCTGAACTTTGGTCATCACACTTGTATAACTAGTGTTTTCTTATTTGTTTTTGGTTTTTTGAGGTAGAGTCTCACTCTAGCCCAGGCTGACCTGGAATTCACTATGTAGTCTCAGGGTGGCCCTGAACCATGCCCAGCTGCAAAACTAGTGTTTTTAACCATTGAGCCTCACACTTTTAAAAAACATGTGGCCAGGCATGGAGGGGCACACCTTTTAATCCCAGCACTCAGGAGGTAGAGGTAGGAGGATCACCATGAGTTCAAGGCCACCCTGAGACTACCTAGTGAATTGCAGGTCAGCCTGGACTAAGACCCTACCTCAAAAAAACAAAAGCAAGAAAGCAAGCAAGAACAGACAGACGACACATGGGGCTGGACAGATGGCTTAGCAGTTAAGGTGCTTGCCTGAGAAGCCTAGGTTTGATTCCCCAGTACCCACATAAGCCAGATGCAGAATGTGGTACACGCATCTGGAGTTCGTTTGCAGTGGCTGGAGGCCCTGGCATGCCCATGCCCATTCTCATTCATTCTCTCTCTCCCTCTCCTCTCTCTCTCTCTCTCTCTCTCTCTCTCTCTGTGTGTGTGTGTGTGTGTGTGTGTGTGTGTGTGTGTGTGTCTCAAATAATTTTTTTTTTTTTTTTTTTTGGTTTTTCAAGGTAGGGTTTCACTCTGATCCAGGCTGACCTGGAATTCACTATGTAGTCTCAAACTCACAGTGATCCTCCTACCTCTGCCTCCCGAGTGCTAGGATTACAGGTGTGCACCATAAAAATTTATGTTTAAAGAAATGATATGTGACCTAAGTAAACTTCTATAGACCAGTGGCCTTGCAATAATCCACAGGGACAGGTACCATGGTATAAACATCACATATAAGGAAAAGGAAAGAATTTGCTAAAAGAGAAACCAGCATTCCAATAATATCAGACTACATATCTGGGCTATTCCACTATAATATACTGCTTCCCACTTACAAAGAGCAAATGAGAAACTAAAGATTTTAAAACTGGGGTGGAGTAATGGCTTAGAGGTTAAGGCATTTTCCTGCAAAGCCAAAGGACCCAAGTTCAATTCCCCAGGACCCACATTAGCCAGATGCACAAGGAGGTGCACGTGTCTGGAGTTCGTTTGCAGTGGCAGGAGTGCACCCATTCTCTCTCTCTCTCTCTCTCTCTCTTTCTCTCACTCTCTCTCTCTGTCAAATAAATAAATAAAAATAAAAATATTTTAAAAAACTGTCAAGGCCAGTTCAAACACAATGATATGGATATTAAAGGAAAAAAAGAAATATGGGCTGGAGAAGATGGCTTAGCAGTTAAGGCACTTGCCTGCCTTAAAGATCAAGGTTCGATTCTCCAGGTCCCATGTTAGCCAGATGCACATCATGACGCATGCATGTGAAGTTTGTTTGTAATAGCTGGAGGCCCTGGCACACCCATTCTCCCCCTCTTCCCCTGCTGTCCCTCTGTCTCTATTAAATAAGTAAATAAAACAATAAAAAATTTAAAAACAAAACAAAACAAATTTCCTTGTATGCACCGTGTATGGAGTTAGCAGACAGTGAAGGTCAGATCAGGCAACTTACTATACCTCTTTAAGCCTCATTTGTTCACTTATAAGTAAGTTACAATAATACCCTTAACTCATCAGAGTTAAAAGGATGAAATGGAATTGTGAATAAAGCACTTTGCAAGGGTCTGGAATAGATGAAGAGATAAAGATAGGTTAATATTAATATTACTATATCCACTCACAGACAACTACATGTAGCGCTTTTCACTGCATCATTACTTTGTTGCCTAAAAGCAAAAAAAAAAAAAAAAAAAGGGAATAGGACTCAGAAGACAAATGCAACGGTTCCTAAGCTCTTACTTTCTTATATGAACAAAAGTTTCTTTTTTCCAGTAACAACTCCATGCTTCAAGAAAGTACTCTACTGGCCCCAAGAGATTTATTCAAAGGGAAGCAGACTCCAAAAATTCATATGCCTTATCAGATGCCTTACAAAAATTTAAAATTTTTAAACTGATTTCCCGAATAAAATGTGTACTTCTGAATGCTTTTTCCCTCACTTCCAGGCTTCCTTTGGCTCAAAATCTAAGATCTGAGAAAAGATTCTAAAGAAATCTGTCCTAGAACCTTACCTGAAAAGCATCTGCTTCAACATCCGATTGGCCGTCACAACTCTGGGAAGGCGGCCAGTGGAGAGGGAGTGGAGCTCCAAGTTGGAAGAAATAAGCTGGGTTGTCATGTCTGTGTCTGCAGCTGTCCCAGCACCACAACAACTGAAAAACATGATGAGAAATCTAGCTGACATGCAATTACCGGGGGCTCAATTACAAGTAGAGTCTCTTGGATAACATCCACAAAGCATAATACACAAGAGATGATCTAAGTAGATCTGCAATACAACTGTTCTATCTAACCAATCTTAAGAAAATATACCATTGAAGATGTAAACCTAATTACGTGTAAATATATTCTCTATTCAGAACATTTCAAGACACTAGCTTCTGTGCCCCTAACATGTCTTACTAATTCTACAAATATATCCAAGTTGTACAAAAAAGTAAAGTGTGCTAAAGCCTTATGATTCAGTATCTACCAAGTATTTATTGCCAGGTACAACATTCCATAAAGACCAGGGAGTAAAGAAAATATGGCACAGGCTTGGTTCTTCACTTCAGAATTGAGAATACATGGTACAGAGAAATTCTAATATACCATATGACAAAGCTAGGTACACACACATGCTGTGGGAAACAATGGAGGAGAGAGCAATTAACTCTGATCATTAAGGAAAGGATTCTTATGAGCTGGATTTGGAAAAAGAAAAACATTCTAAAAGCTGAGAAGAGGATCAGCTATTGGCTAGTATAAGCAAAGCTAGCATAAGCAAAGATTATATAGCTTAGAAGGAAACAGGAGTATCGACACAAGGGACAGATACTAAAAGGTATGCTTTTTGTAAGGTGTGATATGCTTCAGCATTTCAATTTTATCCTTACATTAAACTAAGCCACCTCTTCAACCCTTGAAAAGTTTACAAAGGGGAAAGGGACATAATCAGATGTGTGTTTTACAAAGACATGGCAGAAGAATGAAAAATAGTAAAGTGAAGAAACCAGAGGCAGACATGCCAATTAAATCACTGCTCCAGACTAGCTGAGGGAAAAGTTCTCAGCAGAGGGAAGACTAGTAAGGAATGGATTCAAGAAGCACAGGGCTGGAGAGATGGCTCAGCAGTTAAGGCATTTGCCTGCAAACCCTAATATCCAAGGTTTGATTCCCCAGTACCCATGTAAAGCCAGATGCGCGCGTGCGCGCACACACAAACACTCCTCTCTCTCTCAGAAATGTCTTTTAATATAGAAAATACAGGCTGAACAGGTTTCAGTGGATGTGTAAAGTCCAATTTAGTCCTGACATGTTTAAAAATCTAAGTTATTAGCCGGGAGTGGTGGTGCAGGCCTTTAATCCCCGCACTCAGGAGGCAGAGGTAGGAGGATCGCCATGAGTTCAAGGCCACCCTGAGAATACAGAGTGAATTCCAGGTCAGCTTGGGCTAGAGTTAAGAGCCTACCTTGAAAAAAAAAAAATCGAAGTTATTCAAACTCATTAATACTTACTAAATATTAGGGGATATGAAGTGAATTTTTGAACAGTTCTTGTCAGCCACAACCATCCCTTCAGTTGCTCTTGTATCTGCTCCAAGAACTATGCCATCCTATTTTTTCAAAAACAATTTTAATAATATTATATATATGCATATACATATATCTATATCTCACAAGTATTATTTAAGGAAAACAGTTCCACAATCCCATAAATCTCACCAAAATTCCTACCAAGATGTTCTACATTTTCAGAATCAAGAACACTTAATAGTTGAATTCTAAGAGGGTAAGACTTATTCCCATTTTCAAATGAGGCCCAGTGAATTCCTTACAAATCACAGAGCTAATATGGGAGAAAAAAAAAAGGACTGATACAGATTCTTTCCATTAAAATACCACTTCAGTAACAAAACGAATACTTCTGTTAACCACTATCCCTTGCAACCTTTTAAGGTAGAAGTTACCTCCAATTGATGGATAAAGAAGGTATACTCCTGCCGGGCGTGGTGGTGCACGCCTTTAATCCCAGCACTTGGGAGGCAGAGGTAGGAGGATCACTGTAAGTTCAAGGCCACCCTGAGACTACATAGTGAGTTACAGGTCAGCCTGGACTTGAAACCCTACCTTGAAAAATCAAAAAAAAAAAAAAAAAAAAAAAAAAAAAGGTACACTTCTGTGAAGGTTGCCCAAAGCTGGATTCAGCATCAAAGTATTAAATAACAAACCTGCCTGACCCTAAATTCTATACCCTCCCATTACATCATCCGCTTCCTAAAGTATCTTAAGAAAAAAATAAATTGGAGGCTGGAGACATGGCTCAGGGGTTAAAGGCACTTGCTTGCAAAGCCTGACAGCTGAGGGTTGAAGGGGCAAGAAGCCCTGGCATACCCATACTCATTTTTCTCCTTCCTTCCTCTCTCTTGCAAATAAACAAATGAATAAAATCATGAGATGCCTTTCAAACAAATAAGGTATTTTTTTTTAAAGAAAAAGCAAATTGCCCTCCTGTCAAAAACTGCGAAGTGACGAAGTATAAACTGTTAAACACATAAAATCTAACAAAAGCAGCTTCTTCTAAAGGCCTTTTCATGCTGCACTCTATAACATCTGCCCTACCAGACCCAGATGAGAGATCATAACGTCAAGTCTGGTTCGGCTCTTGGCCTGGGTCTGCTTACCTTATAGACCACCCCGGCGATGGTCGTGCCCGTTTTCCTGGCTTTTGGAAGCTTCAACCCCCTTCTTTGCAAAATCAGCTTCCAAGACGGCATTCCTGAGGGCAAAATTCAGAAATAAAGTGTTGAAGGGCAAGACCACAATTGCGCCCAGCAAGGATCTCCGTTATTTGTTTATCGCTACCACCGTCAGCACCACCGCTCCGTTTCTTTCCAACTCTGAGAGAGAGACTGCGACTCGCCGAAAGCCACAGACAGTAACAGGTGTCCACGTGCGCCAGCAACCGGAGGGCCCAAGCGGCCACGGGAGAAGCCCACGCTCCGGCCCTGATTCCCCTGAGTCACACGGGCGGCAAGGCCCCGTCATGGATCTCCCGCTCACCCTTTCCCGGGCCAGACTGCGGCCCAGCTCCGACCCCGGCACCGCACTCCCCACTCTGGCCTCGCACCCGAAGCCGCCTACGGACACACCTGCGGCAGTTATCAAAAGAAAAGCCTCCCACCGGTGCCTCAAACACAGACACCGCCGCCATCTTCCCAAGCTAAGTATTTCCGGGCCGGGGGCGGAGCAAACAAAAAGAGACAAGCACTTCCGGTGCTGCGGACGAACCTGGGTGGAGAGGGCCGAACCAACTCTGAACGGGAGCCACTGACCATAGAGTTTTATGTTCCTAGAGACTCTCCCGGCGTATAGCGCCTCAAGTGGCGCGGAAGAAGAACTGACACCAACCACCTGTTCAGAAACACACCTGTTCCTACTGCTTATTCACCTTCGCCACGCTTTGGAAACATTCACACCCAAAAGTCACGGGCACCAATGGTTTGCCCAGGAGGCAAGTACAGACGTCAGACGCCGACAGTGTTGCCTGTTCAGAAGCTCCTTTTCTGGCTCCTGGGCATGAGCCTCCTTGGCTATGGCAGGGCATTTTGTGCTTGTTTGTGGCAAGAATTCAACTTTCTCAAGTCAGTGAAATTCAGGACAGGATGAATTTGTTATTTCCTGTTAGTTTTAATGTTGCTACACAATTAATACCGATCATCAGAATAGGAGCTACCTTGCAGAACCAAATTACGCAGCTTTCAGTTATGGAACAATATGCCCTACAGAAGAAGGCCTTTCTAAAATGTGATCTCTGTTATGGTGAGATTTAAGTTCATTAAGATAACATTTCTGCTAATTATTTTTGTATTTTTGTTATAAAATATAGCAGTAACCCAGATGAAGCATACAAATTTTTGGATCATGATAGACAATCTAAACCAAAAATAGACATAAATTTCTTCTGAGTCTTATGTTGTTTTTCTAAAACCAGAGAAAAGGCCATCTCAGGAGACATCTTTGAAGAGTCATGTACTGTGATTTGTTTCTCACATTAGTATGTATGTGTATACAGTATTCATCTACACATATTTCCACGGAACACAGTTAATGGGGTGTAGGTCAAACTTGTGTATCATGTTCTCACAGCAAATTGTAACTTTATTTTGCAAATAGGGTGAAATTCATCCCATCCAATGTCTTTGTAAAATACGCTTTTCAGCAGTCCTGATTTTAGAGCACTCTGACTCAAGTTCTTGTCAGCCACAACCATCCCTTCAGTTGCTCTTGTATCTGCTCCAAGAACTATGCCATCCTATTTTTTCAAAAACAATTTTAATAATATTATATATATGCATATACATATATCTATATCTCACAAGTATTATTTAAGGAAAACAGTTCCACAATCCCATAAATCTCACCAAAATTCCTACCAAGATGTTCTACATTTTCAGAATCAAGAACACTTAATAGTTGAATTCTAAGAGGGTAAGACTTATTCCCATTTTCAAATGAGGCCCAGAATTTCAGTGAATTCCTTACAAATCACAGAGCTAATATGGGAGAAAAAAAAAAGGACTGATACAGATTCTTTCCATTAAAATACCACTTCAGTAACAAAACGAATACTTCTGTTAACCACTATCCCTTGCAACCTTTTAAGGTAGAAGTTACCTCCAATTGATGGATAAAGAAGGTATACTCCTGCCGGGCGTGGTGGTGCACGCCTTTAATCCCAGCACTTGGGAGGCAGAGGTAGGAGGATCACTGTAAGTTTAAGGCCACCCTGAGACTACATAGTGAGTTACAGGTCAGCCTGGACTTGAAACCCTACCTTGAAAAATCAAAAAAAAAAAAAAAAAAA
The DNA here is from genome assembly GCA_036365145.1 of Orientallactaga sibirica. Taxonomy (NCBI): domain Eukaryota; kingdom Metazoa; phylum Chordata; class Mammalia; order Rodentia; family Dipodidae; genus Orientallactaga; species Orientallactaga sibirica. The sequence goes on along the minus strand of JAEOAD010000034.1, from coordinate 10,272,820 downwards.
GGTACACTTCTGTGAAGGTTGCCCAAAGCTGGATTCAGCATCAAAGTATTAAATAACAAACCTGCCTGACCCTAAATTCTATACTCTCCCATTACATCATCCGCTTCCTAAAGTATCTGAAGAAAAAAATAAATTGGAGGCTGGAGACATGGCTCAGGGGTTAAAGGCACTTGCTTGCAAAGCCTGACAGCTGAGGGTTGAAGGGGCAAGAAGCCCTGGCATACCCATACTCATTTTTTTCTCCTTCCTTCCTCTCTCCTTGCAAATAAACAAATGAATAAAATCATGAGATGCCTTTCAAACAAATAAGGTATTTTTTTTAAAGAAAAAGCAAATTGCCCTCCTGTCAAAAACTGCGAAGTGACGAAGTATAAACTGTTAAACACATAAAATCTAACAAAAGCAGCTTCTTCTAAAGGCCTTTTCATGCTGCACTCTATAACATCTGCCCTACCAGACCCAGATGAGAGATCATAACGTCCAAGTCTGGTTCGGCTCTTGGCCTGGGTCTGCTTACCTTATAGACCACCCCGGCGATGGTCGTGCCCGTTTTCCTGGCTTTTGGAAGCTTCAACCCCTTCTTTGCAAAATCAGCTTCCAAGACGGCATTCCTGAGGGCAAAATTCAGAAATAAAGTGTTGAAGGGCAAGACCACAATTGCGCCCAGCAAGGATCTCCGTTATTTGTTTATCGCTACCACCGTCAGCACCACCGCTCCGTTTCTTTCCAACTCTGAGAGAGAGACTGCGACTCGCCGAAAGCCACAGACAGTAACAGGTGTCCACGTGCGCCAGCAACCGGAGGGCCCAAGCGGCCACGGGAGAAGCCCACGCTCCGGCCCTGATTCCCCTGAGTCACACGGGCGGCAAGGCCCCGTCATGGATCTCCCGCTCACCCTTTCCCGGGCCAGACTGCGGCCCAGCTCCGACCCCGGCACCGCACTCCCCACTCTGGCCTCGCACCCGAAGCCGCCTACGGACACACCTGCGGCAGTTATCAAAAGAAAAGCCTCCCACCGGTGCCTCAAACACAGACACCGCCGCCATCTTCCCAAGCTAAGTATTTCCGGGCCGGGGGCGGAGCAAACAAAAAGAGACAAGCACTTCCGGCGCTGCGGACGAACCTGGGTGGAGAGGGCCGAACCAACTCTGAACGGGAGCCACTGACCATAGAGTTTTATGTTCCTAGAGAGACTCCCGGCGTATAGCGCCTCAAGTGGCGCGGAAGAAGAACTGACACCAACCACCTGTTCAGAAACACACCTGTTCCTACTGCTTATTCACCTTCGCCACGCTTTGGAAACATTCACACCCAAAAGTCACGGGCACCAATGGTTTGCCCAGGAGGCAAGTACAGACGTCAGACGCCGACAGTGTTGCCTGTTCAGAAGCTCCTTTTCTGGCTCCTGGGCATGAGCCTCCTTGGCTATGGCAGGGGCATTTTGTGCTTGTTTGTGGCAAGAATTCAACTTTCTCAAGTCAGTGAAATTCAGGACAGGATGAATTTGTTATTTCCTGTTATTTTTAATGTTGCTACACAATTAATACCGATCATCAGAATAGGAGCTACCTTGCAGAACCAAATTACGCAGCTTTCAGTTATGGAACAATATGCCCTACAGAAGAAGGCCTTTCTAAAGTGTGATCTCTGTTATGGTGAGATTTAAGTTCATTAAGATAACATTTCTGCTAATTATTTTTGTATTTTTGTTATAAAATATAGCAGTAACCCAGATGAAGCATACAAATTTTTGGATCATGATAGACAATCTAAACCAAAAATAGACATAAATTTCTTCTGAGTCTTATGTTGTTTTTCTAAAACCAGAGAAAAGGCCATCTCAGGAGACATTTTTGAAGAGTCATGTACTGTGATTTGTTTCTCACATTAGTATGTATGTGTATACAGTATTCATCTACACATATTTCCACGGAACACAGTTAATGGGGTGTAGGTCAAACTTGTGTATCATGTTCTCACAGCAAATTGTAACTTTATTTTGCAAATAGGGTGAAATTCATCCCATCCAATGTCTTTGTAAAATACGCTTTTCAGCAGTCCTGATTTTAGAGCACTCTGACTCAGTAAATAAAGTATTTAGTAGTGGTTGTGGAACATGCCCCAGTTAAATGTTAAGAGGCAGTACCATTGGAATTAGGTGAATTGTAACTAATTTTCAGTAGGGCCAAGTGACCTGTGCGTAGGCTCTAGATTGTCGTGAGCTTAGGACTATGCTTATGCTCTTCACAGACAATCTTAACCAAAATAATAATAATAATAATAAATGAATGAAAAAGAATTGTACCAAGGGCTAGAGAGATGGCTTAGCGGTTAAGGTGCCTGCCTCCTAAGCCTAAGAACGCTGGTTCCAATCTCCCATGGTACCAATCTCCAGGTCCCACGTTTAGCCAGATGCAAAGTGAGGCAAGGGTGCAATGCCACACTTGACCACAAGGGGGCGCACGCATCTGGATTTCGTTCACAGCAGCTGAGAGGCTGCTGGTGCACCCATCTCTGTCTCCCTCTCCCTCTCTATCTCTCTCTGTCTCTCTCTCCAAAAATAAATAAAACATAATAATTATAAAAAAGAATTGTACCAAAATTTTTGAAAAATAGAAGCTTCTCATGTTGACTTTGACTTGACATAACTTATGCCTTCTAAACTGAAAAGCCCTATGCCTACCTGTTAACCCTTTTACATAATTTCATTTATATTATTGTTGACTTACGGCTGAGGTATCACTTAATTTTTCTTTATAAGAGTGCCATCAATGTGTATGCTTTTATGTTTTTCAGAAAAGGATGTTTGGGTGAAAGTAAGAAAACAACAAAATAAAGTCTTTCACTGTCTCAAAAAAAAAAAAAAAAGTCATGGGCACGTCCAGTCACTACTTCCTGCCATTGAGCAAGTGTCCCTTCCACTGTCTGAATCGTTTTTCTCTGTTGTCAATTGGAACACACACCTTCCTTTAAAAGCCGACAAATGGAGCCAGGTGTGGTGGCGCACGCTTTTAACCTCAGCACTTGGGAGGCAGAGGTAGGAGATCGCTGTGAGTTCAAGGTCACCCTGAGACTACATAGTGAATTCCAGGTCAGCCTGAGCTAAAGTGAGACCCTACCTCGAGGGAAAAAAAAAAGGCGACAAGCGGGCTGGAGAGATGGCTCAGTGGTTAAGGCGCTTGCCTACAATGCCTAATGATTGCCCAGGGCAAATGTAAAGCCAGATGCATAAACTGGCACATGCATTTGGAATTCGTTTGCAATGGCCTGAAGCCCTGGGGCACCCATTCTCCCTCTCTCCCTCACCCTCTCACTCTCTATCTTTATCTGTTTGTAAATAAATAAATAAATAAACAAACAAACAAACAAACAAACAATTGGGAGATGGCTTACAGGTTAAAGGTGCTTGCTTGCAAAAAACCATTCCCCATTACTCAGGTGAAGCCAGACACACAATGTGGCACATGTGTCTGGAGTTTGCAGCAGCAAGAGGCCATGGCATCCCATACTCTCTCAAATAAATCAACAAAAATTTAAAAATTGGGAAGATGCTCATGAGTCATCTGGGAACTGGAAAATGCACTCCATAACCTCCATGAAATCTGCTTTGCACCCACGAGGATGGCTAGAATCAGAAAAACAAAAGTCACAGAGAAATTTTCTTTCATAGGTGGGAATGTAAAATGGTCAGCTGCTCCAGAAAACTATTTGGTGGTTATCTAGAAAAACCACTCTCTGGTCATGGTGGTGCATGCCTTTAATCCCAGCACTTGGGAGGCAGAGGTAGGAGGATTGCTGTGAGTTTAAGGCCATCCTGAGACTACATAGTGAAGTCCAGGTCAGACTGGGATAGAGCGAGACCCTACCTCAAAAAAAAAAAAAAAACCCACTCGCTTAGATACATACCCAGGAAAACTGAAAACCTAGGTTCACAAAAACATCTACACAAATATGAATAGTAATATTATTCAGAATAGCCAAATACTGGAAACAACCCAAATGTTCATCAGCTGATGAATGGATAAAAGAAATTGTGGTATATCCATACAGTGGAATATTATTCAGCCATGAAAGGGAATAGATGAACTTTTTATTTATTTATTTATTTATTTATTTATTTATTTATTTATTTATTTGCAAGCAGAGAGAGAGCTAGAAAAGAGGAACACAGAGAGAGAATGGGCACACCAGGGCCTCTAGCCACTGCAAACAAATTCCAAATGCATGTGCCCCTTGTGCATCTGGCTTACGTGGGTCCTGGAGAATTGAACTGGGATCCTTTGGCTTTGCAAGCAAATGTTTTAACCACTAAGCCATGTCTCCTGCTCCGAATGGATGAACTTTGAAAGCAGGGTCCATTGCAGAAGAGGGGGCAGAAAGAATGTAAGAGCCAAAGGAAGGATATGACTCTTTACAATACATCTGTCCAGACAGAAATTGGCCTCGATATCCATGACTTCACAGTGCCTACCAATACCTTCACAAGACCCTCATAATAGGAGAAAAGGACAATGACATCAATTTAAAAAAGAGACGAATGGAGAGAAGGAGGGGATGTGATGGAGAGTGGAGTTCTGAAGGGAAAAGGGGGGAGAGGAGGGAAATATCATGGTTTATTATCTGTAAGTATAGAAGTTGTCAATAAAAAAAAAAAAAAAAAAAACAGGCCATGGCGCTAGAGAAATGGCTCAGCAGTTAAAGGCACTTGCTTGTAAGCCTGACAGCCTGAGTTCAATTCCCCAGTCCCTATGCAAAGCCAGATGCACAAAGTGATGCATGCATCTGGAGCTTGCTTGCAATAACAAGAGGCCCTAGTGTATCCATTTCCTCTCTCTTCCCCCCCCTTCTCTCTCTCTCTCATTCCCTCTCTCATCCCCTCTCTCATTCTCTTTCTCTATTTACAAATAAAAAAATAAAAATAAATAAATGATAAAAAAATTTAAAGGTCATAAGCATAGGTCCTAGGGTGGTTTAAATGTAAAATGTCCCCTGTAGCCTCATGTGTTTGTGATTAAGCCTCCTACATGGAGTGGAGGTTTGCTAGAGGAGGTGTGTCACTGAGGGTGGACCTTGGGAATTTTTTTTTAAGATTTGTTTTTATCTTTATTTATTTATTTATTAGAGACAGAGAGAGAGAGGAAGAGAGATAGAGAGAGAGAATAGGCACACCAAGGCCTCTAGCCACTGAAAATGAACTCCAGATGCATGTGCCACCATGTGCATCTGGCTTACATGGGACCTGGAGAATCAAACCTGGATACTTAGGCTTTGTAGGCATGCACCTTAACCACTAAGCCATCTCTCCAGCACGACCTTGGCATTTTATAATAAGCCACCTTTGCCAGTGGGGGCTAGCTCACTCTTGCTGCTTCCTCCCAGCTGATGTGGCAAGATGTGACACCTGGCTGCCCGTTGTCTGTTCTGCCATGTTTCCCCCATCATGATGAAACTTCTTCTTGAAACTATATGCCAGAAACAAACTCTTTCCTTCCAAAAGCCACTTCTGGTTAGACATTTTGTCTAACTACTATAGGTCCTAACCAGGCTGACCTACCTAAGTCCTTGTAAACTGAGGAGTGTGTAGAGAGGCAATAAAGTCAGTTCCTTGGCTTGTGATGTTTCCACAGCCAAGAAACACAAAGGTCACCATCAAAAGCCCAGAGGCAGGCTGGAGGAATGGCTTAGTAGTTAAGGCCCTTGCCTGCAAAATCAAAGGACCCAGGTCCAATTCCCCAGGACCTATGTGAGCCAGATGCACAAGGTGCTGCATGCATCTGAAGTCTGTTTGCAGCAGCTGAAGGCTTTGGCACACCTCTCTCTCTCTCTCTCTCTCTCTCTCTCTCTAAATAAAATACTTTTAAAAAATAAAATATTTTTTAAAAGGAAAAATGAAAGCCCAGAGGTCTGGACCAGATTCTCCCTCACTGCGAGGCCTCAGAAGAAGGTCACTCTGACAACACCTTGCTCTTAGACTTCCAACTTCCTGAACCGTGAAACAACACATTTCTTTTGCCTACACCTACCAGCTTGGAGCACTTCACTGCAGCAGCCTAGCAAAGCAAGATGCCTGATGAGTTCATAATCCAGGGGAGAGAATGTTGCCAGAATCAGTTTCTCAGGTGAGGGATCCCAGGAGGAGATGGGCTTCCACAGAAGCCTAGGGACTCTGAGGAGTGTGAGCTCATGGAGTAAGAAAGCAAGACGAACAGACTCAGAAAAGACAAAACCAAACCCCAAAATTCTGGATACAGTTTTGGGAAATAGGAAGAGTCCTCTGCAGTTCTAGCAGAGGGAAACAGCAGTGGCTGCAGGATGCCTGTGATGGGAGCTGTAGGGTCAGGGAAGGTATACACATTTCTTTGGTACCAATTTTATTCCCTGGCAGAGCTGAGGAGGTAAAGTTTCCTCCTGGAATGGCCTCTGGTCCAGCAGAGGCAGGCAGAGCCCAGAAGAGGGCAACCAAGAGCCTCTAGGAGGCCTGGGCCTGTTCAGTGAGTGGTGGTGAGCCCCAGGGCCAGCCAAGTGGAGGCAGCTCCAGATAGGGTCAGGCAGCATCTCTGTACCTCCAGCAGGCCCAGCGCTGAGGGCACTGCTCAGTTTCCTTCTCCAGCATGACTTCTACCCCCTGGGACTGCAGCCCAGTCCAGAATGCCCTTTCTTTGGCCTAGACACTGTCCAGTTTATTCCCTGGTTCCCAAACCTGACTGACCAGTGAAGCCACTGCTTCTGTTCTGTGTGGCTGTGTGACCACAGAGGAATCATCAGGCTCTCTGTGCCTCAATCCCTACGTAACATAGTAACAACCAGCAGACCCTGTGAGCACACAGGGTCCTAGACTCTGTCCTAATCTCTCTATAGATGGGTTCTCAGGATCATCCCAGGCACCAAGAATGCACCAGACATGGGGAAAAAAACAATCAAGAGACAGACACAGAGTTGGAGAAATGGCTCAGTGGTTGAAAGCACTTGCTTGCAAAGCCTGCCTGTCTGTTTGATTCCCCAGTACCCATATGTACATGCATAAAGTGGCACATGGGAGTTTACAAGAAGCCTTGGCATAGCCATACTCACTATGTATATATCAGCCACTGCAAATGAATTCCAGACACATGCACCCCCTTGTGTACATGTGCGACATTGTGCACTTGTGTCACTGTGCGTCTGGCTTTCGTGGGACTTGGAGATTTGAACATGAGTTCTTAGGCTTCACAGGCAAGTGCCTTAACCACTAAGCCATTTCTCCAGCCCCATAAAAAATATATATGTATGTATATATGGTTTTTGAGGTAGGGTCTCACTCTAGCCCAGGCTGACCTGAAATTTACTATGTAGTCTCAGGGTGGCCTTGAATTCATGGCAATCCTCCTACCTCTGCCTCCGAGGGCTGGGATTGAAGGCATGCACCACCACACCCGGCCAAAAATATTTTTTTTATAAAAAGAGACAGACACAGTACCTGCTTTCAGGGAACTAACAGTCCCTAACAACTGGTCACTGAGGCCCAGGTCATTGGCTCAAGGTCATACCACTGAGAAATAGCAGAGTCAGGATTCAAACCATGCCCCTCTTGGTCCCACACCAGACTTAACACCCTCACTCCACTGCTGGCAACTAAAACTCAACTAGAACCCATGCTCCTGAGTCCCCTGGGCTTTGGCAGAACAAAAAATAAGATGCCCTTCTCCTGGTCTTGAATCCTGGCTCAGCTGCTTACTAGCCCTGTGACCTTAGGCACGTCTTCACTTCTCTGAATCTCCTCCTCCTCATCTGTGAAATGAGAGGGTATTACATTACTTCCTTCCCAGCATGAGAGTGTGCGCCGTCGAGAGTAAAGTGCTTCATTCATTCAACTCTTCATAATGCCAGGCTCTGTGCTAGTTCCACGCAAAGTCACAGCCTTGAGGGGCATTGCTCTGTACACTGTACTCTTCCAGATCACTGTGCTAAGTGACCTAAGGGACACATGCAGGAGAAGCACTCCCATGACCACCCAAGACAGCAGGTGGACACCTCGGGGACAGGAGGGAACACCAAGACCAGGAGTGTAGTCCACAGAGAAAGCTCAGTTGTGCATGGCCCTAGCCCACCCCTCTGATTGTTCAAGGGTTAAGCCAGCAGCAGCCCCACCCTATCCGATCTACAAAGTGTCCAGGGACCCTTTGTGGGACAGGTGGAGAAGGCCCACTCTGGCCTCCATCAGAATACACACAGTAGAGGGCACCTGGCTCAAACAGACTTGGCCATCTTCCCGTTGCAGGGAGAGCAGTCTATGATGCTTCTGGTTTCCACAGCAACTGGGCTCTTGTTTTTCCTCCTTCATAAGTAAGCTATAAATAGACAGGGCAACCTGTGTGCCTTCCTTTGCATGAATTAGTGCAGCTGCTCCAGACTTCAGGGTCCCTGGCCCAGCACCCAGGTGTCAAGCCGCCCTGTATGGCCTGCAGAAGCCCAGCTCCTGAGGGAGGGACATAGTGCCTCCAAATGTGGATTCCCTCCACCTGCTCCTGAGTCTGTCCTGGGGCACCAGCTGAGACTTACAGAATCCCAGGTACTAGGAGCAAGGCCTGGCTGAGTGGGCCCTGAGTTTTCCAGCACAAGCTGATGGTGAGCAGAAATGGACTTCCTTCCTTCCTCCCAGGCCAGCTTGTGAAAGCCACATGAAGTCATTAGCACACTCCTCCTCCCCACTTCTGCAGCACCATAAGACTTGCCAATCTGGTTTTGTCCTCCTGAGTGGAGTCTATAAAAACCTTTCTAGGTGGTCATGATGGTGCACACCTTTAATCTCAGCACTTAGGAGACTAAAGTAGGAGTTCAAGGCCAGCCTGGAGCTACCAAGTGAGTTCCAAGTCAGTCTGGGCTAGGGTGAGACCCTACCTCAAAACAAAAAAGCCAGACATGTTGGCATATGCCTTTAATCCCAGCATTCAGGAGGCAAAGGTAGGAGGATCACCATGAGTTCAAGACCACCCTGAAACTACATAGTGAATTCCAGGTCAGCCTGGGCTAGAGAGAGACCCTCCCTCGAAAAACCAAAAAAAAAAAAGCAACAAAACCTCTTTCTATGTGCCAGGTGCTATGTAAAGTGCATCCCAGGCCACATCTTCATTAATTTCCCACTACCCCATGAGATGTCTGGCTTGTAAGTGGGGAACCCTCCACCTGAAGAAAGGATATGCCTGACCCAAGTCACACAACTGCTTCACAAGAGAATTGAAATTCAAAACACCCAGCCCTGGTCTACCCACAGTGCTTGTTCTGCATCACTGGCCTTTTGTGTCAGTATCTGATTTATTTATTCCCTCTGCAGGAGGGAACAGCAGGTGGACCATGTGAGTGGGGAAGCCAAAAGGACCAGAGACTGACCTGTGGCCACACAATGAAGGAGTCAGTCAGGGCCCTGGAAAGCAAGGGAAAGCCTAGGCCTGTCCCAAGAACACTGAGGAGACACGGACAGTGGTTAAGCAGAGGGGCATTATGGCCTCACTTGCGGACATGGACTGTTCAATTGGTACAATCCCAATTGAGTGGGTTATCACCCAAGAACAAAGCACCCTGAAGGCCACTGAGCCATGGCCCAAGTCGGGTTTCTCTGTCAGTCTTTTGGGACTCACTTTGATGGTGTCCTCCACCAGCAGGCACGTCTAACTCCATTATCTTTTCCATGGTTCACAGCTGACTGACTCTTCAACAGCTAAGCAAATGCTTGTCATTCATTCATTCACTCATCCAGGAGTTCCTTCCTCAGTCTCCAGTCCTGTGTCTGGTACTATGCTGGGTGCAATAACAGAAATACTCTGTCCTTGAGGGAAGCAGAAACAGAAATGAGAAAGAGAGGGCTGCAGAGATGGCTTAGCAGTTAAGGCATTTGTCTAAAGACCCACGTTTGACTCTCCAGATCCCACGTAAAGCCAAACGCACAAAGGTGAGGCAAGCATGACGTTGCACATGCCCACTAGGTGGTGCAAGCATCTGGTGTTCCATTGCAGAGGCTGAGACCCTGGTGCACCAATTCTCTCTCTCTCTCTCTCAAATAAAAAAAGTTAAAGTTAGTAAAAAGAAATGAGAAGCCGGGTGTGGTGGTGCATGTTTTTAATCCCAGCACTTGGGAGGCAGAGGTAGGAGAATCAGTGTGAGTTCAAGGCCACCCTGAGACTACACAGTGAATTCTAGGTCAGCCTGGGCTAGAGTGAGATCCTACCTCGGATAACACACACACACGTGCGCGCACACACAAGAAAGAAAGAAAGAAAGAAAGAAAGAAAGAAAGAAAGAAAGAAAGAAAGAAAGAAAGAAAGAAAGAAAGAAAGAAAGAAAAGAAAGAAAAGAAAGAGAGAAAGAAGGGAGGGAGGGAGGGAGGGAGGGAGGGGGAGGGAAGGAAGGAAGGAAGGAAGGAAGGAAGGAAGGAAGGAAGGAAGGAAGGAAGGAAGGAAGGAAAGAAAGGAGAAAGAGAAAATCCCAGAAGGTTCTGATAAGGGCTTCACAGAAACTACTAGAAGATGGAAGAAAGAATTCCATTTCCCAGTGGCAGCAGGGTGGGAATCCTCAGCAAATCCTCCAAGGAGGACAGGATCATAGACAGAGCTGCAATGTTGAGCAGGATGTGGCTAGCTGGACCACAGGGAGGATGGAAGGGGCATTGCAGAAGGGGATGGTCTGAGCAGACATCTGTGGAGCCATGGGACAGCTGGGCATGGTGGGAGCAGAAACTGAGAGGATATCCAGAGCAGGGGCAGCCAGGAACTTAGGCAGGACCAAGGTCTCAGGAACAGGTTGCCCATGGCAGGATGGGAAGCCAAGGATGAGGCCATCCTAGTGACATGGAGTCCATGTGCTCTGGTATCAGTGGGAAGGAAGACTGGACAAACAGAGGCCATGGAAAGTCAGGAAGGAGAATAAAGAGGCCTACATCAGGGTGAAGGCAGGGGGAACAGCAGGAGGGCACAGTCTCTAGAGGCACTACAGAACGGCAGATTAAAAAAAGCAAAGTTGGGGCTGGAGAGATTGTTCAGTGGTTAAAGCTCTTGCCTGCAAAATCTAACATCCCAGGTTCAATTCCCCAATATCCTCTTAAAGCCAGATGCACAAAGTGGCACATGCATCTGGAGTTTGTTTGCTGCAGCTGGAAGCCTTAGTGCATCCATCCTCTCTGCCTCTTCTCTCTCTCTCTCTCTCTCTCTCTCTCTCTCTCTCTATGCTTGCAAATAAATAAATTAAATAAATAAAAGTTTTTAATTTTAATTTATTTGAGAGAGAGAAAAAGAGAAAGAGGCAGATAGAGAGAATGGCCACGCCAGGGCTTTTAGCCATGGCAAACGAACTCCAGACGCATTCGCCACCTTGTGCATCTGGCTTTACGTGGGTCCTGGGGAATTGAACCTGGGTCCTTTGGCTTTGCTGGCAAGTGCCTTAACTGCTAAGCCATCTCTTCAGCCTTTAAAAAAAAAAAAACGGGTGTGGTGGCACACGCCTTTAATCCCAGCACTTGGGAGGCAGAGGTAGGAGGACTGCCATGAGTTCGAGGCCAGCCTGAGACTACATAGTGAATTCTCTCTCTCTCCCTCTCTCTCTCTCTCTTTCTCTCCCTCTCTCTCTGTTTCTCAAATAAGTAAATAAAAAAATTAAAGTTTTTTTTTTTTTAAAAAAAGAAAGCAAAGTTGAAGTTTGGTTATGAGGACAGAGAAGGTCCCTGTGAGTACCTCTGAGTCACATCACACTGAAGCTGAAAGCCAGTCTGGGCTGAAGCCAGGGGACAGACACAGGGACTCTTCAGCAACTGCCAGGAGGATGTGTGATTTCTGAGTGGGAAGGAGCTGCCCCAGAAAGAGACCCAGGAGCACTCAGGGCTAGAGGCAGAGGCCAGTGGTAAATGGACTCAGCAGGGAAAGATGGAGTGGACAGGAAGGCCAAAACCTGAGCAGACCTGGAGGGAGGCTGAAAGTAGAGGCCCAATGATGGCCCAATGCCAAGATCGGGGCCTGGAAATTCAGGGAGAGATGTGGAGCCAAGCAATGCAGAGAGACAACACCATGAGATTTGACACAGGTCTCTGGTGCCATACTCGCCTCACCTAGTTCCACGATGAAAGCTAGTAGTGTTGTCCTTCGATGCTAATACTCAGTGTTCATGATGATGCAACAAGGCGAGAACTGTCCTAGCTGACAGTGGGCATGCAAAGCCGTGCATACCTTCTGGAAAGCTGTTGGCCAAAACAAGTCAAAGGCCTTGGAAAGTTATGAATGCTTGGCCTCCAAATTCCCCTTCAAGGGATCCAGTCTCAAACAGAGGTGACTTTGCAAAGATATTCACTGTAGCATTATTTATAATAGAAAATGTTGGAATTTATCAGAGATTGTACACTGAATATATATTGGATAATGGATCAAATATTTGACATTAGAATGGATTATAGATAAAATAGAATTACATTATGATGAAACATCTTTAATATCATAATAGAAACAACTTTAATATCAAATGATGGGAGAATGGTTAAATAACTTATGATGGAATACTCATAAAATTTGTGTTTTTTGCCAGGCGTGGTGGCACATGCCTTTAATCCCAGCACTCGGGAGGCAGAGGTAGGAGGATCACCATGAGTTCAAAACCACCCTGAGACTACATAGTGAATTCCAGGTCAGCCTGAGCTAGAGTGAGACCCTACCTCGAAAAACCAAAAAAACAAAACAAACAAAAATGAATTTGTATTTTTTTCAGGCATGGAGAGATTGCTCAGAGGTTAAAGGCACTTGCTTGTGAGCCTACTGGCCTATGCACTCACATCAAGTTAGACACAAAGTGACACACGAGTCCATGATCCCAAGGCTCGCCTATGGATATGGAGGCAGAGCCAGGAGAATTCAGAAGCTCAGCACATGCGAAGAAGAAAAGCAACAAAAACCAAATAACAACAAAGGAAAGGCTGTCTCAAGCAGGGTGGAGGAAAAGGACAAACATCCCCAAAGTTGTCCTCAGACCTTGTGTGCCTTGGGACACACATGTCCAATCACAGCACACACTTTACAGCTATATACACACCCATAGTTTACAAATAAACTTGAATTTTCTCATTTTTATTTTTAATATTTTATTTGTTTATTTGAGAGAGAGAGGCAGATATGTACAGAGAGAGAGAGAGAATAGGCACGCCAGGGCCTCCAGCCACTTCACACAAACTCTGGAACTTCAGAAGCATGTGCCACCTTGTGCATCTGGCTTACATGAGTCCTGGGGATTGGAACCTGGGTCCTTAGCCTTTGCAGGCAAGTGCCTTAACTGCTAAGCCATCTCTCCAGGCCCCAAACTTGCATTTTATTTATTTATTTATTTATTTATTTATTTATTTATTTATTTATGAGAGAGAGAGAGAAAGAGGCAGAGAACGAGAGAGAAAGAATGGGGAGCACCACTGCAAACGAACTCCAGATGCATGTGCCCCCTTGTGCATCTGGCTTACGTGGGTCCTGGAGAATCGAACCAGGATCCTTTGGCTTTGCAGGTAAAAACCTTAACCGCTAAACCATCTCTCCAGCCCCAAAACTTGCATTTTCAATGTCTAGCTAATGACAGGAGGAAGGATCTAGGATGGGTACTATGCATATGGGTGTGTAGTTGTGGTTGTCCCCTTGATAAGTTGAAAATGGCCCATGAGTAAGGTCAACTCCTCAGGTCATTCTTATTTTTTTCTTTTGCCTTTCTGGATTTTTTTTTTTCAAATAGTGTACATATTTATGGTTTTCCCTTGAATTTTCAGTTTCACTTCTTCAGAGTAGTTCGTCAAATACACACAGACTCTCCACCCCAGGCCAACCATTCTCTCTCTCTGGAGCTGATGGGAGATCACACTGCCTTTCTTACTCTATATGTTTTAATCCACTATTGGTTTATTACTATTTTATCTCCAATTGTCCCAGATTTGGCCAGTAAGAACCCCTTCAAACAGCTCCTCACCAGTCTAGCCCAGGCAGTTATCCCATGTTAGAGGAGAATAATCTCTGGGATCCTAACCACCATGGACCACAGAAATGACACCCATCTCAGGACCCACTGGGGCTAAAAGGAGGCCTGCATGCAGACTGTAGCAGCAGGGATGGGAGACACAGTGTGTTTGCAGAACTTGCTCAGCCTCACATTAGCCAAGGGCCTCATCCTGAGGACACAGCCAGTTTCGAGAGCTGGCTGCTTAGGTCCAGGAATTCAAGTTTGTTTGGGCACCTTTGGGTGACTGGAAGGATATTAATTCTAGTACAAAGATGAACAGACATGGCATTCTTTTGCAGTTTTCCTGAGCAAAGAAAAATGTTGAGAGCAAGCCCTGATTTTAGAAGAAAAGAATATATGCTTGCCTGAAAGAGCATGGAGTGTGTGTGTGTGTGTGTGTGTGTGTGTGTGTGTGTGTGTGTGTGTGTGAAAAGGGCATGTATGAGTGCTATGGCAGTGTTGTGTTTGTGAATGTGGGAGGGGATGAGACAGCATGGCAGTGTGTGAGTGTCTATGTGAGCCTGTGTGTGAAGCACGTATATGTTTGTCTGCCCAGGTTCCCCAGGTTTCTGTGTTCCTTTCTTCTTTCCCTGACTCTGTAAATCAAGAGGCACGTGCGGTGCTCATGAGGGAAACGAACAGATGAAAGACCCACACACTGTTGAATACATTTGGGTAGATGTGGGTTCGGCACCCCAACTGAGATCTAGAACCTTCTGACCTCCCCCAGAAGGCTCCCTTGGGCCCCTCCCAGTCAATCCCCATAAGGCAGCACTTTCCAGTAGCTAGGAGTCCCAGACCTCTAGTACATGGGCTTCTGCAGAAGACTACCCTTAGCTAATGTGGTGGACAGTCCCTCAGTCTATGTACCTGGCTATGTCTTCCTGTGGACATAGAAGGAGGCCAGACCCTAATGTCCCTTTATGGCCTCCTTCCCCATACCCCATTCCCAGGCTTCTGGCTGAGAAAGAGACCCAGCCCAGGTTCATCCACTACCTAGAGAAATGATCTTCCAGGTCGCAGAAACTCCCCCACCCCACCACCCCCTGCCATGGCAAGAGCTGTCTACCCAGAATGAGGCTCTGCCACTCTGGCAGCCCCTGGCTGAGGGGGAGCCCTGGGGGCTATGGTACTGTCCACCTTCCAACCATCGTATAGCAGCACCAGCCCTCGCTGTCAATCTGCCCACTGCCCTGGGTTGTTTACTGGAAGCTAGCCTCCCTACAAGGGTTCAAAGCCCTGGCCCTGGGCACGTCTGCGGCAGGAAACAGGCCAGGTGGTAATTGGCGGCATGGCCGTGCTAAGTGGCCAGTGCTGACCCACCATCCTCCTCTAGCAGTCGCCTTTGAATGGCTTGATACTGACCTTCCAGGCCTACAGGGACTTTCTGCCCTGTGCCAAGCCCACACTAGGAACAAATTACTCGTTCCCTGAGAAATCTATTAAAAGGTGACAGCAGTTAAGGGACAGGTGGCTGGGGGAGAGGGGGTGGCCAGCACAGGAAGTCTAATGTCTTCTGTCCCTAAAGACCATGAGCCATCTCCTGCTGAGCTTACTGGCTCCAAGGACACTGAACTAAGCAACTAACTTTTGAGGCCTAGAAAAAAAAACTTGGAGAGAAGCACAGGCTACCATCCTTGGGGCCTGTCTGTGGCTTCATGAAGAGAAAGGACATAGGATCTGAAACCCCCAGACCTGGCTTCCATCTGCCAACCTACTCTGTATGAGGTGAGTCACTTGGCCTCTTGGAGTTCAGATGCTTCTCAAGGGCATAAGAAGCCCCAACCCTTGACACGTTCATGTGAAGGGCCAGACACATGGTGGATGCTCTGCGGTGGGGCTAGGTCAGAGGTACAACTGTACTTATTTCCTTTTCTGTCAGGGAATGAGTAAGCCACGACGACTTGTATGTGTGCGCCCATCCAGAGTGAGGCAGTAGACAAGCCTTGAGTTTGCATAGAGTAAGGCTGTAGCTGGAGGAGTGGGGGCTGGGGCAAGCCACCATACCTTCCAGTCTCCTACCATCTTCCAGTCACCCTCTGGCTAAGCCTCACACCATAGGGTGAATGAACGAGCAATTTCACGGCCCCATCATTGCTAGATACATTCAGATGAAAAGTGGCTCTCCAAAGATGATGAGCTCCTCTTCCCAGAACATATGAAGATGTCACCTGTCTTGATGTCTTGATAGAAGAGACTTAACAGGTGTGATTAAGAATCTTGACATGGGGCCTGGAGAGATGGCTTAGTGGTTAAGCACTTGTGAAGCCTAAGGACCCCAGTTCAAGGCTTGATGCCCCAGGACCCCATGTAAGCCAGATGCACAAGGTAGTGCATGCATCTGGAGTTCGTTTGCAGTGGCTGGAGGCCCTGGCATGCCCATTCTCTATCTATCTATCTGCCTCTTTCTCTCTCTGTCTGTTGCTCTCAAATAAATAAATAATAATAAAATTTTTAAAGAATCTTGACATGGAGTGCTGAAGATACTGCTTAGCAGTTAAGGCCTACAAAATCTTAAGACCTGGGTTCAGTTCCCTGGTATCCACTTAAAGCCAGATACACATAGTGGTGCATGTGTCTTGAGTTTGTTTGCAATGGCTAGACGCCCTGGAGTGTTCATTCTCTCTATCTGTCTCTCTATCTCTCTTTCATGTATTAAAACAAAATTTAAAAAATTAAAAATCTGTTAAAAAAAATTATTGTGGCATAGGGAGATGAGCCTGGATGATCAAGGCCAGCACCAAATGCCATCACAAGCATCCCTACAGGTGGAAAGCACAAGAAGATGTGAGTCCAGAATAGAAGGTATGAGATTGCATAAGGTCTCCGAAGATAGAGGAGGGGGTCATAAGCCAGGGAAAACAAGTGACCTCTAGACACTTGTATCCATTACTTTTCTTGTTGCTATATTTGACAAAAGCAACTTTAGGAGGAAACGATTTGTTTTGGCTCACAGTTCAAGGGGGTAGAGTCCATCATGGTGGGGAAGGCATGGCAGCAGGAGCAAGAAGCAGCTGGTCGCATCTCATCCGCAGTCAGGAAGCAGAGAGTGATGAACGCTCCCGTTCAGTCCAGGACCCCAGCCATGGGGTGGTGCTGTCCACAGTTAGTTAGGGTAGGTCTTCCCACTTCAATTAACCCAAATCTAGAAAGTCCTTCACAGACATACCCAGAGACTTGTTTCCATGGTGATTCTAAATCCTGTCAAGTTGACAAACCAGATTAACCATCACAACACTCAGAACCAGTTCTCCATTCCAAATCTCCAGAGAAACCAGCCCTGTCTCCACCTCAGCCTGAGCCCCGTGAGACAGTTTGGGACCACAGACCTTGATATATGCATTGATATGAGCTTATGGGGATTTGTCACAGCAGCTATAGGGCACTAAGTCTAAGTTGGGGTCTTGAGAAGGACAAACATTGGGGGCTGGCAAGACGGCTCAGATTAAAGGTGCTTGCTTGCAAAGCCTACTGGCCCAGGTTTGATTCCTTAGTATCCACGTAAAGCCAGATGCATAAAGAGGATTTATACATCTGAAGTTTGTTTGCAGTGGCAAGAGGACAAGCATGTTGCAAGGAATGGCCAGGGCTGAGGTCTTTGCAAGGTGTCCAGGTTTTTAAAAAAGAGGCTGTTTCAGCTGGGCATGGTGGTGCCCACCTTTAATCCCAGCACTTGGGAGGATCACCATGAGTTCGAGGCTACCCTGAAACTACATAGTGAATTCCAGGTCAGCCTGGGCCAGAGTGAGACCCTACCTTGAAAAACCAAAAAATAAAAAGAGGCTGTTTCGCTTCTCAAGGACACTTGTGCTGGCCCACCAGGGCTCAGGGGTAATGTGGCCTAAGGTTTTCAGGTGCATCCACCACATGCCAACATCGCAGGTTGGTCTTGTCAGAACCCTGACTCTAGCCTAGCACACCAGTTGAGACTGCATATGTGATGTCCCATGAAGCAGAGCCATCCTTAGAGCCCCATCCTGATGGGGCCGCCTGTCCCCAAAGAAAAACAGATTTCTCCCAAACACTGCCACAAGGCACACGGGCTTTCACAGGATGGCCCGTGAAATGGTGTATACTGACTTTCAACTTGACAGGACCTAGAGTCACCTATGAAATGAGCCTCTGGGCCTCTCTGTGAGGGGTTGTCTTTAGATAAATGGAGGTTGGAAGATCCAACTTAATTGTGGGAGGCATCATTCCATGGGCTGGGATTCTGGACTGAATAAGAAGGAGAGAGCTAGCTGAGCAGGAGTGGTCATGGCTCTGCCTCCTGACTGAGAATGCAATGTGACCAGCTCTGCTCCATGTCTTCCCCGCCATGATGGATTCTATATAACCTCAAATTGTAAGCTAAAACAAATCCTTCCTCCCTTAAACTGATTTTTATCAGGTGTTTTGCTCCAGCAATGAGAAAGATAATTAATACACCTTGTATCACCTGATCCTGACCTCAAGGTTTCCAAGACAATTCACAAAAGCCAGTGAAATCCACATCACATGTAATTATCAATACATCACATTGTTCAAGTACCAGAGCCACCACATAGTCTCATGAAAACTTTCTAGTGCGTTGTGACACAACAGAACTTCTGCCTAACCATGAAGGGCATGAAGCATGAGCAAAACACTCCAGACCACAAAAAACTAACTTGTTTCAGCACAGCTGGGATTTGGGGGGTTGTTTGTTACTGCAGCACAACTCAGCATGATCTGACTGATTCCAGGAAATGTATGAAGATATGCATGGCAATATAGTTCTCATAGAGAATATATTACAGCACTAAATCACCCTAGACCCCTAGCTTATGCCAGACTGCACATTTCTGAAGATACTGCTACAGAGGCAAAACCAGTCAGCTAAACTTCTGCAAGAAAACACCTGTGACCATCTAGCCAACACAAATGGCTACAGACATCATGAGAAATTAAATCCTTTTTGCTGAATACACACATTTGACCCACTTGGAAAATTGCCTGTTTCCAAAGAGGCATCATCATTTGCTCACAGATTTTTGGTGAACTGCCTTTTGGAGAATTGTTTCTTAGCAAAAAAAGTTTTTTAGACATTTTTTTCACATTAACAAGTTATGGGACTGGAGTTAAGGTGCTTGCCTGCAAAGCCTGATGACCTGGCTTCAGTTCCCCAGTATCCATGTAAAAAGCCAGATGCACAAAGTGGCACATGCATCTGAAGTTTGTTTGCAGTGGCTAGAGGCCCTGGCACACTCATTCTCTCTCTCTCTCTCCCTCTTTCTCTGTCTCATAAATAAATAAATTAAATAAATAAATATATTAAAAAGTTATGTTCATCTACTTCTTCAATATTTTTCAAGGATTTTTTACTTTTTCTACATTTCCCTAGCTATTTCTTTTTCCAAAAAAATTTAACATTTTATTTGCGTGTGTGTGTGTGAGCGTGCGCCAAGGTCTTTTGCAACTGCAAATGAACACCAGATGCTTGCATCTCTTTGGCATCTGGCTTTACATGGACTCTGGGGAATTGAATTTGGGCCAGCTGACTTTGCAAGCAAGCACCTTTAACCACTGAGCAGTCTCTTCAGTCTCTGTTTTTGAGCAAAATTGATCAGTGTTGTCTTTGGCTTCAGAAATGACTAGACTCAGGGCACCAAAAATGGCCTCAGAAATTCATTCTTCCTCTGAGTTATTTTGTTGTTGATGATAATGTTGTTTTGAGACAGTGTCTCTCATATATACCAGACCCTAGGCTGGCCTTGACCTTGCTACCAAGGCTAACTTGAACTTCTGGACCTTTTCCCTCCTCCTCCTAAATGCTGGGATTTCAGGCATGCATCACCATATCCAGTTTATGTAGCACTGAGGATCAAACCCAAGGCTTGGTTCACACTAGGCAAGCACTCTCCTGCCTGAGTTCCATCCCCAGTCCCTTCCCCTCTTAGTTTTGTTTTCTCCTGCATGGTTTTCCCGTAAATCATGTCAGATTTGTCCCTATCCTCCAGCATGGCTACCTGGGTCAGAAAAACATGGCTCTTCAGTAATGTTAATAGATGATCCAATGAACCACTGAAGCCATAAGCCCATTCTAGAATGAATCTTCATAGACCCGGACAAACCTGGATTGTATGCCTACCTCCCCCAGCATTTCCACTGTTGCAAATAGAAAATGACATGTGACATTAATGTTATGTGTCAACTGAGCTTGGCCACAGTACCCATTTGGTTGGACATTATTCTAGATATTTCTGTGAAAGTGATTTTTAAATTTTTAAAAATATTTTATTTTATTTTATTTATTTGACAGAGAAAGAGGGAGAGAGAGAGAAAGAGAGAGAATGGGCATGCCAGGGCCTCCAGCCACTGCAAACGAACTCCAAACACATGTGCCCCTTGTGCATTTGGCTAATGTGGGTCCTGAGGAATCTAACCCGGGTCCTTTGACTTTGCAGGCAAACACCTTAACCACTAAGCCATCTCTCCAGCCCTAAAAATATTTTTACTTTCTAGGCGTGGTGGTGCATGCCTTTAATCCCAGCACTCAGGAGGCAGAGGTAGGAGGATCGCCATGAGTTCGAGGCCACCCTGAGACTACATAGTAAGCCTGAGCTACAGCAAGACCCTACCTTGAAAAACCAATACATATACATACATACATACATACATACATACATACATACATACATACATACTTTATTTAACTTATTTGAGAGAGAGAGAATGGGCATACCAGGACCTACTGCCACTGCAAACAAACTCCAGACACATGCACCTCTTTGTGCGTCTGACTTCCCTGGGTTTTCCTGGCTTCCTCTGAAGACTTTGGATTACCAGACTTCTCCAGTCAGTTAGGCTAATGTCTAAACAGAAATCTTTATCTATGTCTCCATCTACCCACGTATATGTGTATACATATGCCCTGTTGATTTTGCTTCCCTAGAAACCCCTGACTTATGTGTGCTGCTATAAACTCTGCAGGTATTATTAAAGCTAATAATCAGTTGGCTTTAAAATGAAATTTATCTGGAATATCAAGGTGGCCCTAATATAATCACATGAGGTCCTAGAAGCAGAAAAGGAAGGCAGGGGAAGCAGGAAATAGGATGTGTGACTGGAAAGACAAGAAGAAAAGATAGAAAGAGATGTGCCAGAAGGGACATTCGTGGGAGTCACTTGGCCTGCTCATTGGCAGGAGGGTCCCACGAAAAGCATGAGAAGAGATCGCACCTTCTCTAAGATGAGGTCCAGACCCTGGCTGACAGCCAGCTATTAGAAAGGGACCTTGGGCTGGAGAGCTGGCTTAGTGGTTAAGGCGCCTGCCTCCAAAGCCTAAGAACGCCGGTTCCAATCTCCAGGTCCCACGTTTAGCCAGATGCAAAGTGACGCAAGAGCCCAAGGCCGCACTTGGCCACAAGGGGCGCATGCATCTGGATTTCGTTCTCAGCAGCTGAGAGACTGCTGGCACGCCCATTTTCTATCTGTCTCCCTCTCCCTTTCTGTCTGTCTCTCTCTGTGTCTCTCTCCAAAAATAAATAAAATAATATAAATAAATAAATAAATAAATAAATAAATAAATAAATAAATAAATAAATAAAGGGACCTTGGCCCAACTACCCCAGTGATTCCAAATTGGCCAACAGCCAATTTCCTGGGGCCTCAGGAAAAGCAGAGTTTGCCCAGGTGACACAGCACAAACTACCAAACCTCAAGACCATCCATGTGTGTGGTCACCCTCTGTGGTGTTAATGGAAACCAACCAACATAGAGCCTTTGGGAATCAGGTGATATCAGCCCATCCCGGCACCACAAGGACTCATCATGGAAGGGCTCTCCTCCGCCATACCCCAGGGAGCCCATGAGCAGGAAGGGAGCTGGTAGTTTCCCCAGGGGCCCAGCTGCAAATGAATCCCCAGGGCTCTGTTCCCATATGTCCGGCTGTCAGTCCCGGCCACTTCCTCCTGCTACATGGCCCAGGCTAGCAACACCATGGTAGCTGGTTCCCACATTCAGGGACTCACTCCAGCTGCCCTCACCCTGCTTTCTATGTTTCATTTTATTCACTTTTTTATCCCACTACTCAGGTGTCCAGAAACTTCCAAGCCCAGCCAGCTACCTGCCTCTGGCACAGTTGGTGCAGGGTCTACTTGGGTCCTCAGCGATCATGGAGTAGAATGTCAGCGGTGACCTTAAGAATAGGCCACTCAAGCCGGGCGTGGTGGTGCACGCCTTTAATCCCAGCACTCAGGAGGCAGAGGTGGGAGGGTCGCCATGAGTTTGAGGCCACCCTGAGACTACAGAGTAAATTCCAGATCAGCCTGGGCTGGAGTGAGACCCTATCTCGAAAAACCAAAAATAATAATAATAATAATAATAATAATAATAATAATTTAAAAAATAAAGAATAGGCCACTCAGTTCTGTACAGCTGCTCTGAGAAGGTCTCCTTGCTGGTACCTAATTCAGCCCCTGTCAGTTCCTCCTGGTGGACAATGGAACACCCATTTCTCAAAAGGAAAAGTCAAAACCTTGCCTGAGGGCTGCACATTCTTCCTATTACATAAAAGTGATGGAGGGCAAATACAACATGACTTAAGGACAAAGGGTATGTGGGCATGCATACTGGTGGTAGAGTGAGGCTGGCTCAGGGCTCAGGTACCCCTTGGGTGAAGGCACCTAGGGAAGCCCATGACTCCTTTCCATTTCTGCCTTGGCCTCCCTCTCTAGTTTTTCTTCTGCCTCTGTCTCCCACCACATGAGTACCCTCTTCTTTAAAAAAAATTTTTTTTAATTTATTTATTTGTGAAAGAGAAAGAGAGAGGAGAGAGGGAGACAGACAGAATATGTGCACCAGGGCCTCTTGCTACTGCAAATGAACTCCAGATGCAGGTGCCACTTTGGCTTTATGTGGGTACTGGGGAATTGAACCTGGGTCAGCAGGCTTTGCCTCAAACCATGGAGTAATTTCCCCAGCCCAAGTTTTCTCCTCTTAACTTGGCTTTACCCCCACTACTGCACATGGATATGATAGAAGCATAGCCTGGGGCAGAGACAGAAACCTGGTTTTATTTGGGACAGCAAATTTGCTCACTTGACAGGAACTCTATCTGGGACAAAGGCTTCCCAGCCATCTCTCAGGGGCTTGCTGGCAGAGGTCTGGCCTCTTTCAGAGAAGACCACCTGAGTCCACAGGTGTGTGTCAATTGGACAAAGGTGGAAGATTCTGAGGCCAACACATCTCGAGCCAGTGCCACCAGCCACTCCCAGGAGCATGTGACAGAATCAGACCCAAGGTCAAAGCCCACCTCCACCACTCCAGCTGTTCAGACTTCAGCCAGTTGCTTTCTCTCTGTGTGCTGTCATTTTAATTCTCTTACTTCTGCCTCAGCTCTCCTTCCACCCACCCACCCAACTGGGAATTCCCTCGTGTCCTCTCCATTGATTTAGCCTCCAAAAGGGCTTGCCCAGACAGGAACTTGACCCAGTGATACCTTGTCCCCTGGATCTTAGAGCTACTCTCCCTGGGGGCAATGTAACCTAAGAAACAAACTTGCAGATTTTCAACATCACTGAACATGCAAAGCCATGCTTTGCACAGGTCACTCCAGGGGGTTAAACAAGTCCTCTGCTACCCTCTGGAACCATGTCCCCAGACCTGCCTTCTCCTTCACAGATGAAGCACAGTCATGTCCTGGGTCCCAGCTCCAGGCTGCCCAGGATACAGCTGTCTCACAACTGTGTGACCAAAACAAATGACATGACCTGGTGTCTTTGAGAGTATAAGCCAGGCAAGAAGAAAAGAAGACTTTAATTTTTGTTTAATTATTTGAGAGAGAAGGAGGAAGAGAGAGAATGGGCACACCAGAATCTCCAGCCACTGCAAACAAACTCCAGATGCATGTGTCACATTGTGCATCTGGCTTACATGGGTACTAGGGAATCAAACCTGGGTCCTAAGGCTTTGCAGGCAAGGGCCTTAACCACTAAGCCATCTCTCCAGCCCTAATTTCTATTTCTTTAATATTTATTGTTGAGAAGTATGTGTGTGTTTTCAGTGCTGGGGGTTGAACCCAGGGCCTTACACATGCTAGGCAATTACTTTACCATTAACCTATATTCCCCCAGCCTTCTTTTTATTTTTGATTTTGAGACAAGGTCTCACTCAGTTGCCCTGGCTAGCCTTGAACTCATTCTGTAGTCCAGGTAAGCCTTGAATCTGTGATCCTCCCGCCTAAGCCTCTGGAATTGTTGGAATTACAGGCCTGTGCCACCATGCCCAGCTTTATTGTTTAAATCTTATTTACAGTATGCAAGTCCAGCTGAGCATCACTTAACAAGGGAAATATAGTACATTCTGAGAAGTGTGTCATCTGGCCATTTTGCCACTGGGTGAACATCACAGTGCATACACACAAGCCTGGATGGGCTAGCCTACACCCTTCAGCTCTGTGGTATAGCCTACTGTTTCAGGTGACAGATCAAATAGCATGTTAGCATACTAGTTGCTGTGGGCAATTGTGACACGATAGGACTTAGCTATCTGAACACAGCAGGGCCACCACATTCCTAGGCAATAGAAATATTTCCTATCAGCTCCATCATCCTGAGGGACCAAGATTGCATAGGCAGTCAGTCCATCGTTGGCCAAATTGCCTTGATGTATGCCTGTGATACTTGCTCAAAACGGTCCAACATTGCAGAACTGTGTGGGCTGAACACGGGGGTCGCAGACCTTGGAGTGGGGTATTGGAAGTATCTCCTATACTACAACCCAGTACCATTGCTCACCTTGTCATTGGACGTGGCTACTTCCAGGCAGCTCTGACGTTACATAAAATGGCCTTTTGTCATGATGACACTGTCTCATGGTGTGTCCGGAGAACAGGGACCAGCTGGGACTCCCAGGGCCCCCTGGGAACCAGTATAAGACATGGTGGGCAAGAGAGACAGAGTGTGTGTGTGTGTGTGTGTGTGTGTGTGTGTGTGTATTGGAAAGGGGGAGGAAAGGCGATGGAGGCAGGAAGTCCCAATGCTGTGCTACCCGACCCCACAGAAATCAGTCCCTGTGCCTGGAGAGTGTCAGGGAGCTCGGATGAGTCTAGAAACATGGCCAGGAACTTTCTAGAACTTCAGGTCCTCCACCCAGAAGAAGTGGTAGTTGAAGGAGAAAGACAGGTCAGGGACACCCTGAGAGAGGGCACAGTCAAAAGGAGGGTTTGGAGGGAGAGTGGGGACACTGGAAAGGACACCCAGTCCGGGGCCTTCTCAGCCTTGGCAGCCCAGGATGGGGACCCCCGCGCTCCCTCCCCGCGTCCCCGCCCGCGCATTTTGAGAGCTGCAAGCAGAGCGGCGGGGATGAAGTTGGAACAAGGCTTCTCCCGGCGGCTCGCAGGCGCTCACATCGGATTGGCACGCGGCCGTCGAGCAGTTGGTGGCAGGAGCCAGGGGACCCGGAGAGCAGGTTTTCGCTGGAGGGGACGTGAGCTTTATTTCCCTCTTGGTTGCTGACAAGGAAGCAGCTGTCCTTCCCTGATTATTTTTTTACCTCCAGTCACAGAGGCGGCGGCGGAGCCTCCCCCAGCGCCCACCACCGCCAGGACCCGCGAGCTGCTCACGGGCTCAGCAACGAGCCACCAGCGCCACCTGCCGCCTCCTGCAGCCCACGAGAGGAGGACGTCGGCCTTCACGCGCCAGCCCGTTCCGGAGCTCCCCGGATTCTGTTTGCCTCTGTCTCTCTCTTCTTTTTCCTTCGCTCCCTCCTTTCCTCTCCTTTCCTTCTTTTCTTTTTTATTTAATTTTTTTATAATTTATTTTATTTATTTGAAAGAGAGACGGAGGGAGGGAGAGAATGGGCCCACCAAGGCCTTCAGCCTCTGCCAAGGAGCTCCAGACTCATGCACCATCTTGTGCATCTGGTTTACGTGGGCCCCGGGGAATAGAACCTGGGTCCTTTGGCTTTGGAGGCAACTGCCTCACCCATCAGCCCCTTTCCTTCTTTTCTTTTTTAAAAAAATATTATTTATTTATTTATTTATTTATTTATTTATTTATTTATGAGAGAGACAGGGAGAGAGACAGACAGAGAGAATGGGAGTGCCAATGCCGGGCGTAGTGGTGCACGCCTTGAATCCCAGCACTCGGGAGGCAGAGGTAGGAGGATCGCTGAGAGTTCGAGGCCACCCTGAGACTACATAGTTAATTCCAGGTCAGCCTGGACCAGAGTGAGACCCTACCTCGCAAAACCAAAAAAAAAAAAAAAAAAAAAGACTGAGAATGGGAGTGCCAAGGCCTTCAGCCACTGCCGCTGAACTCCAGATGCATGTGCCTTCTTGTGCATCTGGCTTACATGGGTCCTTAGGCTTTGCAGGCAAGCTCCTTAACCACTGAGCCATCTCACCAGCCTCCTTCCTTCTTTTCTTGAGACAGGGTCTTGTATGTAGCCCAGGGTGGCCCTGGACTTCCCACACTTCTTGCCTTGGCCTCTTGAGTGCTGGAATCACAAGCCTGGGCCACACTAGTTAATTTCCTTTTTGTTTTGATCACTGTACAGAGGCTAACCCTGAAGATCACTTTACATTTAACAAAGCACTTCCGCGTTTGTCAGGGGGGAGCGATGTCCTTGAGCAGGGGAGAAGGGGCTCTCCTAAAGCCACACAATCCTAAAGTAGGGGAAAGGAGATTTGCAGTTTGCCTGGTTCTAAATCTTGTGTGCCATCCCTTCTTGGTAGCTGCTCTTCAAGTTGGGGGAGCCGATGAGGTCATGAACTTGTGGCCAATCAATTTTGCTGCTCCTACCATTCTTTTCTTTTGTAAAAAATAAATTATTTTTATTTATTTATTTGAGAGAGGAAGAGGCAGATCCAGCCACTGCAAGTGTACTCCAGACGCATGCACCACCTTGTGCATCTAGCTTATGTGGATCCTGGGGAATTGAACCCAGGACCTTTGGCTTTATAGGCAAGTGCCTTAATCACTAAGCCATCTCTTCAGCCCTGCTCTACCATTCTTGATAAGATATCTTTAGACATGCTTGTGCCTCATGATCACTGCAACTCTAGACATCTCATCTGCATTCAAGGCAGAAAAAAAAAAAAAGGAGGTGAAAGCAATGGTAATCTCTTTTATCTGGAAAGCAAAATACTTCCCTAATTTCCCTCAGGAAAGCTGTGGTTTACCTTTCAGTGGTAACATGATTGCCCCAACTTCAAGGGAGACTGAGAAAAATTAACATTTCATGGGTAAAAGAGAGGGGCAGTACCAGCTTGGGCTGGGGCTGTCACCAGCAATATCGGCCACAGTCCGTGAGAAGTTGCATTTAGTTGCAATCATATCACACAGGAGTTTTCATTGTTGCTTCTTGCTTTGTTCTTTAACTGTTTTGCCATTTGCAGTGTCTTCTCACTGGTTTTTAAAAATACTTTATTTATTATTTATTTCAAGAGAGAGAGGCCGATAGAGACAGAATGGGTGTGCTGGGGCACCTAGCCACTACAAACAAACTCCACATGCATGCACCACCTTGTGTATCTGGTTTATGGAGATACCTGGGAATTGAACCTGGGTCCCTAGGCTTTGCAGGTAAGCATCTTAAGCACTAAGCAATCTCTCCAGCCCATCATTGGCTTTTTGTTTTGTTTATTTGAAACAGCCTTATCATGTAGCCCTAGCTAACTTGGACCTCACTATATAGACCAGGTGGGCCTCAAACTTGGCAGTCCTCCTGCCTCTGTCTCCCAAGTGCTGGGATGTCAGGCATGAGTTACCATGCCAAGCACTGTGGTTTTTAATTTTTTATTTATCTGTTTATTTGAGAGAGTGTATGCATGGGCGTGCCAGGGCATCTTGCAGCTGCAATGAACTCCAAATGCATTTTCCATTTTGTGCATTTGGCTTTATGGGGAATTGAACCCAGCCTGGCAAGTTTTACAAGTAAGCATCTTTAACTGCTGAGCTATCTCCCCAGCCCCTTTGTACTGTTTTTATAATTCTTATTTTTAAATATTTTTAAAAAATTTATTTATTTGAGAGAGAATATGGGTATACCAGGCCTCCTGCTGCTGCAAACTAACTAGAGACACATGTGCCACTTTATACGTATGGCTTTGCATGCGTACTGGGGAATCAAACCTGGGCCATCAGGCTTTGCAGGCAAGTGCCGCCATTCTCCTTTGGCCTCTGCACTAATGTGTTTAGGGCATGTGCATCTTCACACACAGTGTGTACACCACAGCTCAATGGTCTTTGGTGAATTCACAAAGTTGTACAACTTTCACCACATTTTCATAATCTCAAAAGAAACTTTGTGGCCAGGGTACACAGCCATGGGTCCTACCAAGCAAAGGCGAAAATACTTTTAAAGGTAGAGGAGAGAGGATTGGGTGGAACAGGTGGGGCCGGTCCAGAAGGTTTAGGCTGCCACAGACTTGCTACATGGTTATTGTTACTTTCTGAGTCTCAAACTTGGTTTCTAATACAAATAGGGGAATTTATTTATTTGTTTGTTTATCTATCTAGCTGATTTGTTGTTTGTTTTTTAATTGATTTTTTAAAAATATTTTCTTTTATTTATTTGATGAGAGAGAGAGAGAGAGAATGGGCATGCCAGGGCCTCCAGCCATTGCAAACAAACTCCAGAGGAATGCACCCCCTTGTGCACCTGGCTAATGGGGGTCCTGGGGAATCAAGTCCTTTGGTTTTGCAGGCAACCGCCTTAACCCCTTAACTGCTAAGCCATCCCTCCAGCCCTGTTGTTTGTTTTTTTTGCAACAAAGTTACACTATGTATTTCAAGCTGGACTTGAATTCACTATGTAGCCCCAGAATGACCCCAAACTTGTAGCAATCTTCCTTCCTCAGCCTCCTGAGTGCTGGGATTTACAAGTATGTGCCATATCCAATTTCAGGTAGGCATTTATTGAGCAATTGCTGCATGTCAGGCTCCAGGACACAAATGTCACAGATAAACTAAGAGCAAAAATGTGATTTATTCATGTCCCTGTGGGGGCTGATGGCAGAGAGGAGCCTGGAATAGGAAACGGGATGGGGAAAGTTCTGACTCCCAGCTAAGGCCACAGAATCAGCTGTCTCCAGCTTCCAGAGATACTGGTGAGGTGGGGGAAGAGCTCTCCCACTCTCCACAAACCCAGGGTTGTAACTAATTACTTGTTGCCCTCTGGTGGCCACAGACAGTGACGCAGGTGTCAGGGCTTGAGGGGGGCCCATTAGGCAGAGTCCTCTTTCCACATCAGCCCGCTTTCCCCCAGCCACAGGTGAGACCTCTAAATCACAAGGTGTCCACCAGAGTGTGACCAGGTCCATCATAACATTTCTTCAGCAAACACAAATGTCCACTGTGTCAAGCTTGGCCCTTGTGCTGGAAGGATGTGGGGCCAGCAGATTCCCCCGGCATTTGTAGGGATCAAAAGAGTCTCTGAGCCAGCTCAGTGCAAGGGAATGGGGACATATTAAAAGGTCTAAGCTGAGACCTGGAGGATTAATAGAAATGGCCAGAAATTACTTGGACATCCCTGCCTCTTCCTGACCAAAAACAGAAAGAGAGTCACCTGGGGTTGGAGAGATGGCTCAGCGGTTAAGGTGCTTGCCTATAAAGCCTAACGACCTGGGTTCAATTTCCCAGTATCCACGTAAAGCCATATGCACAAAGTGGTGCAAGCATCTGGAGTTTATTTGCAGTTGTTAGAGGCCCTGGCACACCCATTCATTCTCTCTCTCCCATTGTAATGCAAATAAATAAATAAATAAATAAATAAATAAATAAATAAGAATAAAAAACAAGAAAGATATTCACCTTAGTCATCAGGATGGTCCAGAGCCACCCTGACTCCTCTCTTGCTGGTTCCAGCAGCACTTTCCCCATGGCATACTGAGTGAATGAATGCTCTCAAGTTTCTAGCCAACACTGTCCCTCCCCTGCTCAACACCCTTCTTCGGCTTTCTAGTGCCTGCCTGCAGGAGAAAGCCCTATCTCCCAGTTGGGTTATAATGACACAATCCTGACACCTGCCTCCTTCATTGTGAGTGGGAGCCAGGCCCTCTCAGAGAGCAGTGGCAATGACCCTGACAGTCACAAACCTCTTCTCTTGGCCACCTTTATGTTCCCAGAGAAAAAGGTAGCTCTTCACAGCATGTAAAAGATGAAACAGTAGTCAGACTTGCCCAAGTCATGTGAGAGTGGGTGGAAGACCCAGCCCCCATTCCATGGGATCCTGGTGACCCCAAAGTGGTAGCATCCTTGGTGCTGCTTTCTCTTCTGGCTGTGGAGAGGTTTGGCTTAAGGGCTGAAGCAGGGCCAGGCCCCAGGAGAAAGACCAGTGTCCTCAAGTCACCCCCCACCATCACCACCGGGTTCCCAAGGGCATGGCTGCCCTCACACTCTCCACTCCATTCCCTAGACAATGGCATGAGGTGCCTGATGGCTATCAGTCTCCCTCAGCCTCTGGACCCTGTCTGTGGAGACAAGGACCTGTCAAGCCTGCCACCCACAAAGCCGATGGATGGCCCTCTGTGGCAGTCAGATATCACCTGGACTTGGGAGAACAGATTAGCTGAAAGCCCTGCCTGCGGGGTGAGGGGTGGGGACTGGGAGGCGGGCTATGAACTCCTGCGATGGTACTTAGCCATCTACCCGAGAAACTGCTGGAAATGTGGCTCTGTTAGAGGGAGGAGATCGGTGGAGTACACAGGCAAGGGGATGCTGGGAAGGGGAAGGTGGTTATCAGGAAACAGCTTTGGAATGAGGCAGGAAGGGTGAGGCCAGGAGACACATGAAGGAGGCTGGCAGAGCAGCGTTCTCTAAACTCCACCCCAGGCACTGAAATGAAGAACACTGGAGATAGGCTTGGAGTCCACCCCTTCCCAATGTGGCCATGGAAAGTCTAGTTTTTCTCTGGGCTCAATTTGCACATATGTAAAATGGGCTCTCAATGATCTCTATCCTGAATGCGATGGTTCCAGTGTGGCCCATTGGTCTGTTTTCCATCACTAAGACAAAATATCTGTGGCAGGGTACTTTATAAACAAATGAGGCTTGTTTGAAGTTATGGTTCTGGAGGTCTAAGGTCAAGGGTCCGTGTGTAGTAATGGCCCTCTTGTTGGTATCCACCAGAGGGGTGCAGGGCAACTCATGAAAAGACCAAGTGGAGTGTGTTGTGCACCTCTCTCTCTCTCTCTCTCATTCTTCTCTCCATATATCCCCCCCCCTTATAAAGCTACGAAGATTCAAGCCTGGGTGATCCACTCTGGAGATCTCACCTAATTTTAATCACGTATCCAAGGCCGTACCTCCAAACACCAGGGTCAGATTCAATTTCTATCTTCCAAATACCTCACAGTGAAAATTAAATGTCAGCCTTGAAGGGCACATGGAAACCTTAACCAAAGCACAAAAGGTGGAAGGGCCCCCGAACAGGGTCAGGCAGAACCAGAGCTCTGTCCTGGCCTCACTCTTCCTGCTCTTCCCACTTGTTCAACACGTTGGAACTTGGAAAGGGGCAAGCAAGTCACAGACAGATGCAAGAGACTGTCTCAGACAAGCAAACGCAAAATTAGGGGGAAAGAGGTTCCTATTCGGGGCAGAGTTCAGCATGTTCAAGCTTTATGGGCCAGCAGAATATAGGTAAAATTTGGTTCTTGTGTGTGAGAGAACTTTCAATACCTGATCCCCTGATCGCATTTCCCAAGTGGAATTACAGACATGCACTACTGCCCCCAGTTCTAATTTCATTTGGAAAAGTTTCAAACCCAGAAAAGAACTGAAAAAAAAATGCACCAATATATTATTTGCTTTGAAGCCAGTCTTGGCTACATAAGTGAGACCTTGTCAGGAAGGAAAGAAAGAAGGAAGGCAGGAAAGAAGGAAGGCAGACCCAAAAGGCAACATAGTGCTGAGAAGAAGGGATGGAGGAGTGCCCAGCACTGAAAAACCTCTGTAACACCCTCCAAGGCTCAGGGACCATTGTGGAAGAGGGGGTGGATAGAATGGAAGAGCCAAAGGAAGGGCATGACTTCTTACAATGCAACTGCCCAAACAGAAATTGGCCTCAATATCCATGACCTTGCAGTGCCTAGCAATACCTTCACAAGACCCTCAAAATAGAAGAAAAAGATGATGACATCAAATTAAAAGAGAGACTAATGGAGAGAGGGAGGGGGTATGATGGAGACTGGACTTCTAAAGTGGAATGGGGGGAGGGGAGGGAAATATCAGGTGGTTTTTTTGTATGTAAGTATAGAAGGTGCCAATAAAAAAATAATAATTAAGCCGGGCGTGGTGGCGCACGCCTTTAATCCCAGCACTCGGGAGGCAGAGGTAGGAGGATCGCTGAGAGTTCGAGGCCACCCTGAGACTACATAGTGAATTCCAGGTCAGCCTGAGCCAGAGTGAGACCCTACCTCGCAAAACCAAAAAAAATAAATAAATAATAATAATAATAATAATAATAATAATAATAATAATAAAAAGAAGGCAGGAAGGAAGGAAGGAAGGAAGGAAGGAAGGAAGGAAGGAAGGAAGGACAGATGGGAGGGAGGAAGGAAGGAAGGAAGCAAGGAAGGAAGGAAGGGAAGAGAGGTAGGGAGGGAGGGAAATGAAAGGGAAGGATGAAAGCCAGGCTTGGTGGAGCACTTGGGAGGTTGAGGTAGATGAATCACATTGAGTTCCAGGTCAGCCTGGACTAGAGTGAGGCCCTGCTTTGAAGACCAAAGGGGGAAAATACCTATCGTAATGGTAAATTTAATGTGCTGTGTATTTTCCCACAATAAAAAAAAAATAGAAAACAAGTGGTGGCGCACGCCTTTAATCCCCACTCGGGAGGCAGAGGTAGGAGGATCACCATGAGTTCAAGGCCACCCTGAGACTACATAGTGAATTCCAGGTCAGCCTGAGCTAGAGCGAGACCCTACCTCGAAAAACCATGAGAAGTCGGGTGTGGTGGTGCACGCCTTTAATCCCAGAATTTGGGAGACAGAGGTAGGAGGATTGCCATGAGTTTGAGGCCACCCTGAGACTACATAGGTAATTCAGGTCAGCCTGGGCCAGAGTGAGACCCTACCTCAAAAAAACCAAAAAAAAAAAAAAAAAAAAAAAGAAAGAAAGAAAGAAAGAAAGAAAGAAAGAATGAATTTAAATTGTGTTGTCAGAAGGCTACTTTTAAAAGTGTGAATTAAAAACCAGCTGTGACCGGGCATGGTGGTGCATGTCTTTAATCCCAGCACTCGGGAGACAGAGGTAGGAGGATTGATGTGAGTTCAAGGCCACCCTGAGACTACATAGTGAATTCCAGGTCAGCCTGAGCTATAGCGAGACCCTACCTGGAAAAAACAAAAACAAAACAAAACAAAACAAAAAGCTGTGGTGGTGAACGCCTTTAGTCCCAGCACTCAGGATGCTGAGCTAGGAGGATCACTGTGAATTCCAGGCCAGCCCGGAACTACAGAGTGAGGTCCAGATCAGCCTGGACTAAAGTGAGACCTTTTCTCAAAACAATAACAACAGAACAGTGTGAATTAAATTTTGACCGGAATGCTGAAGGGACCAGTCTAGCACCTGGTGCAAGCTAAAAGCTTTATGTCTAGTAAGTCACACAGCAGTGTTATGTACTGTTACCATCCTCATATTATAAGAAGGGAAATTGAGGCTCAGAGACATTGAGTAGCATGCCTTGCATTGGCGTCACCGTGAACTTGTCACATTGTGGACCTTAGGACCTTAGCCTTGGCCCTGGGGACCACCTATTCTGAGTTCCCACCCAAGCAGAAGCCCCCACTATTAAGATCATGGAGGCACACCCCAAGTGGTTTCCGGAGGATGTGTGGCTTCCACACCTCCAGCCCTTAGCTTCCACCGCACCCTTGAGGCCTCTTCTCCCATTCCCTGCTAATGGCCCATGATGAGGGCACAGCCACTGGGCTCAGCTAAATTGAGGCCCTTGGTCCTGTGTAATGAGTCACACCTCGTCACAGCGAGGCGGGAACAGGGATGTGACTTGGGGGAATCAGTTCAGGCAGGAGGTTAGCTCCTTCCATCCCCACGAGGGCTCCTTCTGCTTCTCCAAGTCCACTCTGAACACCAGGCTCACAGGGCAGTCCTTTCTAATGGGGTGACTTCACTTGGGTACTGATGGGAGTCAGGGACCACAGTTCATAGCAGAGATTGATGGTCCCCTCCCAGACCACGGGGGCGGGTCTCCAACTGCGGATAGGCTAGGTCTCCAAGCCCCACCCCCTCCCCACCCTCCAGCCCCGCCCCAGACTGATGGGGTTGCCTGAGTTCTGCGCAGACACCGCATCGACTGTGAACCTGCTCCAAGCCACTGAACGTAGGTGAGACCCCGAGGCTGGGAACAGGGGAGGGACCAGCAGCGAGGAGAGGCTCCTGTTCCCGCCCATCAGTCTAGGAGGGGTTCCCCCAGCCTTCCCAGAAAGGAGACACACAATGGTGACCAAAGTTAGCATCTCTCAGCAAGTGTTTGGTCAGGGAAGGTGGGCGCCAAGGGGCTGGAGGGAACAAATACTGGCATGTGTGAACCCTACTAAGCCCTTATTAAGACATGCCCAGAAAAAGGGGGGCACTGGACCTCAACTCCCAGTTTTAATTCCCCATGACCTAGACTGAGGTGGGGTAGATGCAGGTGCTGTGTAAAATGGGGTGATTTTCAGAGTTCAAAAAATGTACAAGTCTGAGTCTTCCCATGCTGGGGCCTTGTTTTTGCACTTCTAGACTGTCTGGAAGAGAAAGGGCATAAATTATTATTGTGATGGGCCAAACTCCCAGATGGCATGAAACCAAGACAGTGTTTTCAGAGACCCTTTTGCACATCCCAGGCTTGGACAGAGACCCAGGAGACAGGACCTCCTCCCCCTCACCCGAAGTGACTCATAGATCACCCATGGTTAGGGCATCCCCAGCTAGTACCAAACAATCCTCCCACCAGAGTTGAGTGGGTGGAGTGACTGGTAACCCATCATGAAGGAGGGGCTGCTGAGAGCACGGGAGGCTGGTCACAGGTTGAGCAAAGGGAATGAGGGAATGTGGGAGTGGACACTGCATAGCTGGGTGTGGTTGTGCATGCAATTCCAACTCTGGGAGGCTGAGGTGGGAGGATCGAGAGCTCCAGGCCAACCTGGGCTACCTAGTAAGACTCTGTCTCAAAAAGAGAGAGAGAGAGAGAGAGAGAGAGAGGGAGAGGGAGGGAGAGGGAGAGGGAGAGGTTGTTGGAAGGGGTGAGGCAGAGCCTTGACTGCCATGCTCGGAACCCCAAAGACCACAAGAAAACCTGTAGAGCTCTGAGCACTGGCCCCTGCCAGGGCCCCTGGGCTGTTTTCACCTTGGCCAGCAGATTGCTGAGGCCTTCCCTGCTCACCAGGGTTACAGTTTCCCAGCTTCAATCCAGAAGAGGCTCCTGGAGACCATCCCTTTGTGCAAACAAAATGTCATTGCTAGTGAGTGGGCCACCCATTTCTGGTATCCAATCTTGGGGGCTGGCTCCCAGCCCAGTGAGGTCTGGCCATCACACAAAGGGCAGCTGTGACCCTGTATAAAGCAGACAGTATAGCAAGGAAGGTCAGTAAGCTGCTTTTGTTGTTTTTGAGGCAGGGTCTTAGGTAGCCCAGACTGGTCTCCAATTGACCTCATAGCTGAGGTTGACCTTGAACTATTGATCCTCCTTCCTTAACCTCCCTAATGCTTGGATTATAGATGTGTGCTACCATGCCTGGCTCACTTTCTTTGTGTATGTGTGTGTGTGTGGGGTTTTTTCTTTCTCAGTTCACACTGATCAAGCCTGTGGCCTCTGCTGTCTCTTGCCTGCCCCTGCTGGACGGATTGAATCTAGGATGGCCCCTTGGAGTCACTACCTTCTCTACTTCCTGGTACCTGAGTTTTTGGAGGGGAGGGTTCAGGGAAAAAGGCCAAGGAGACCCAGAGTTGCTGGGATTCCAATGTGGGCCACCCACATCATGAAATCACTACAAAGGTTACAAAAGATAAGCCCAGGCATAGAAACAGAATGCAAGTACCCACTGGGTGCTGTGTGTCTCGTGTTGTGTTCACTTATGGGAGGGGTAGGAGTTACCTAAGATCACAAGAGTGTGAAGATTACACTGTACCCCTTGGAGCACACAGCAGGCATTCAGTCACCACACACGTCAGGGGTACCTGCCGCAGCACCCAACCATTTTTTTTTTTTTTATCTCAGATCAAGAGTCTCTCTGGGACTTTCTCCACCACTCCAGGTCAATCAAGGAACTCTTGGGTCACAGGTTAGTATGAGGAGCCCCCACCCCGCCAGCTCCCCATTCCCTACTGTAGCTGTCCTATGGTTCCAGTGACGCACTAGCTTAACGTGCAAAAAAAAAAAAAAAAAAAGAAGGAAGCGATACTTAGTTCAGACTCCGCCATGAAAGGGTCCATCTCATTCCTGTTGTACAAGAGGGGTTCTAAGGGAGGAGAGGAGTCATAAGTCCTGGAGCAGTCCTGTCCAGGCCCCAAAGACTCCCCGCCCAGTGTCTTTAGCTTTTGCTTAGTCCAAAAGGGTGAGATGCCCACATCCTTTCTGCTATGGATTCCAGTCCCAGTGGCCCCAGGTGAGGTGGTGCAGACCTCAGACAGGATGTGCAAGTTCCCAGAGCAGCACCTGAGCTGGTGGGAGGCCCAGGAGTTCTGCGAGCAGCAGTTTGGCCACCTGGCGCTGGGACCTCCAGAAAGGGTCCTTGCTCCACGCCTGCGTGACTCGGTCTGGATAGGACAAAGAGAGGCCTCTCTACAAAGACCTCCACAGAGGCGTGAGTATGGGCTCACTTGGGCGTGAGGAGGGAGACAGAGGCTAGGATGACCTTCAGAGATGGGAGCTCACAATGACAGTACTTTGGGATGAGTTCGGAGTAGCCTTTCCAATGTATTGTGTCTCCATGGCTGTAAATAGAAGTACAGGTTAAATTAGACTGAGGACCTGGGACCCCTGTTTATTTCTTTCGGTCCGAGGCCACTCCACATTCCACGAAGGGTCCCGCAGCTGCACCAAAGGGCAGTGAAAGGCGGATGCCATGCAGACAGGTGGGGAAACTGAGCCTCCGGTCTGCCGCTCCCTCCACCCTCCCCACCCCCTGCAGGAGCGCGCACCACGGCGGCGCTGGTGTTCGGCGAGAGGAGCGCGGAGCGGGCGGCGCGACTGCGCACGGCCCTGCCCGCGCTGGCGGAGCTCACGGCCTGCGTGCACGTGCAGTGGGACGCGCGCGCGTCCGAAGCAGCCGCGCTCTTCTCGGTGGCGGCACCGTCGCTGGCCAACGCGCTGCAGCTGCGGGTCTATTCCCAGCCGGGCGGCGCAGTGCGCGCGGCCCTGGTGGTGCGCGGCCACCACGCGCCCTTCCTCGCCGCCTCGCGCGCCGACGGTCGCTGGCACCACGTGTGCGCCACGTGGGAGCAGCGCGCAGGGCGCTGGGCGCTCTTCGCCGACGGGCGGCGGCGCGCCGGGGCACGGGGACTGGGCGCGGGCCACCCGGTGCCAGCCGGTGGTATCCTAGTGCTGGGTCAGGATCAGGATTCTCCGGGTGGCGGCTTCTCAACCCGTGATGCCTTCAGCGGCAACCTCACCGATTTCTACCTGTGGGACCGGGCGTTGGATCCCGCGCAGTTGCACCGAGCGCGGACCTGTGCGCCACCTCCGGAAGGTCTACTCTTCCGTTGGGACCCGGGTGCACTGGACCTCACGCCCTCGCTGCAACCAGCCGTGCGGGTGCGCCTGCTCTGTCCAGGTATGACCAGCTGTCAGGATAGGTCCCTGTGGCCGCATCACCTAACCAGTTACCGCCAGTACAGTTGTTGCTAACCTGGCTCCTGCCCAATTCTGGCCACACCCTCTCCAGGCCACCATTGCCTGCGATGTCCTGCAGCCTCCCAGTTCTGGTAGCCTAGGGATGTAGGCTCCTCTCTCAGTACCCACATTACATAGCCCCTTAGCTCAAAGACGTTGTGCGCTGGCTCCCAGTCAGATACGAAGGTGCTTAAAGGGCCTTCATGGGTAGGGAGGTCACTTAACCCCTTGGGGAGGACCAAGGTGTGGTCTTGACACCTCCACTACTTTGGCCAGTGCCCACAGAAGAGTGTCCCACGTGGAACCCAGGACCTGGCACCGAGGGCTCTGAGCTCTGCTTGCAGCCACGGCCCTTCTGCTGCTGCTACCGGACAGGTGCGCCCTAGCTGTGGCCCTGGGCTCTGCTACAGGGCGAGCCAGTGGAGACCCTTGGAGAATGAATGGATGCAAAGCCTGGGAGTTCGGAATCTTCTCCAAGCTTCAGGGCAGTGGGGCCCACAGTCCTGGGGATGAATCTTGAGCAAGTGATTTTGCCATTGCGTGCCTCAGTTTCCGTAACTAGCACACTGTGTAAGGCTCCATACACCATCAAAGATATGCTCTCCCTCACGGGGACAGCACATGGGGAGGGGGAGGGTTCACAAAGCAGGAGGACTTCTCTGGACACCAGTATTGCCCAGGGCCCAGCCTGACCCCTACCCTTTGCAGAGACCTATCTACAGCTTCAGGATGTCCAGTCGTGGTCTGGCCAGGATGTTATCAGCCGAGTCAATGCTTTGGCCAATGCCACTGTGGTAAGATCCTCCTGGGAGACTGTAAAGCCTAGGACACCGTGGGCCAGCCTACTGCACTTCAGTTTCCCCACCTCTAAAGGAGCACCCACCTGATGTGTCTGCAGGGGTTCAGTTCGTTCCTGCTTCTATTTTGGAGCCTTTGAGGCTGGAAGCTTGTGACAATCTTGACTAGCACCCAGCAAGAAGACCCTGGCAGTACCCAACTGTGGCCCCTGAAGGGTTCCTTCCTGACAGCTAGACAAGCATTCATTGCCTCCTCTCCCCACAGCTCCTTCCAAACCCTCTCTGTGAAGCCCCTGGGGTCCTGTCCCTGGACAAGATGACCAGCGTCCTGGGACTCCTGGAGAGAGTCTTGGCCCAGGAGACAGCTCCACTGGGACCTGCTGCCCTGTTGGCTGTCGTGCACTTCCTGAAGAGGGTGACAGCTTTTGGGTCTGAGGAGCTGGAACAAGTGGCAGGGCCCTGGGAGCAGCTGGGCCAGGGCGTCATGTCTGTGGTCAGCCTGGTTCTGGGGGAGCAGTTGGCTGACTCGTGGCTGTCTATCAGTGAGGTGAGGCTGACAAGGCTGAGCAGGGTGGGGGCCTGGGCTTGGGACTGGCCTTGGTGCTGCATGTTATGCAGCTATGGGTGATTCAACATCCATCCCATGAGAGAAGCTCATCTTCTGTCGCTGTAAGTAGAGCTTCCACTTGAATAGCACCGCACATAGTTAAGAATGATATCAAGAGCCACTGGTCAATAAGAGCTTTCCCCACATCCAGCAATCTGCCAGAGGCCTCAAGTAGGGAGTTTTCTATGCCGAGTGGTTGGCTCGTCTTATCTGCCTAAACAGTCAAACATTCTGCAGAACAGAAAGTTGCCATTGGACAAGAGAGGCTGTTGGAAACCTTGTCCTGGCAAAAGTGGCTATAGGCCTGGGAGTGGTTAACCCAGGAAGAGGGAGGGAACAAGAGGTCACGTTTGCAAATCTCTGGGGCTCAAGGAGCAAACAGGTTCCCTTTGCGGTCTCGGGGGAGTTAGGATGGAGACGGAACAATCCAGGGTACCAGTCCCATAGAATGCTTCACTGGGTTGTGTGGTGAGTTCTCCATTCAATTAGGGATCCGAGACACTGCGGTAGAATAGGAAAAGCTGAACTCAACCTCAGTTTTCTTCCTGCAGAATGAGGATTCTCATAGAGCATATTTCCACCTTCCATGGTTCCTCTGTGTGTGTGTGTGTGAGAGAGAGAGAGAGAGAGAGAGATTTTTCAAGGTAGGGTCTTGCTCTAGCGCAAGCTGACCTAGAATTCACTATGTACTCTCAAATTCATAGCAATCCTCCTACCTCTGCCTCCCAAGTGCTGGGATTAAAGGTGCCACCATGCCCAGCTCCATAGTTGTTTTTTTGTTTTTTTTTAATTATTTATTTATGAGCAGAGAGAGAGAGAAATGGGCATTCTTGTTACTGGGCCTCTTGCTACTGCAAACAAACTCCAGATGCATGTGCCACTTTATCAGGTACTGGGGAATCAAATCTGAGCAGTCAGGCTTTGCAAGGAAGCACCTTTAACCACTGAACGATCTCCCCAGCCTGGCTTTGCTTTTTTTCTTGAAACAGTTATAGGTTTAGCCCTGAGTCATAGTGAAGAAGTAGGTGGCCAGCTATAGGTCAGAAAACCAGGGGGCAGCAGGCATGGAGCACTGAGAGGCCTGTGGTTTGACTTGGGAGACAGGGTTGGAGAGGTCAAAGGAGCCTAAGGCAGGCAGAGCTTCAAACACCAACCTGGGGACCTAGGACTTGGT
The DNA here is from genome assembly GCA_036365145.1 of Orientallactaga sibirica. Taxonomy (NCBI): domain Eukaryota; kingdom Metazoa; phylum Chordata; class Mammalia; order Rodentia; family Dipodidae; genus Orientallactaga; species Orientallactaga sibirica. Next base: position 10,232,463 of record JAEOAD010000034.1, on the reverse strand, counting down.
CCTGAGGCCCTAAAGAGCCACTGTCTCAAGCAACAGGACCACCTTCCAGAGTCCCAAGAGTCTGCCTTCCCCCAGGTCAGGGCTGCAGCAGTGGGGTGTGCAGTGGGAGAGGGAGCTGAGGTGCAGCTGCAGCTTCCTCCTAGGTGGCTGGCGGACCTATGGCTCTGGTGGCAAGTGTGCAACGCCTGGCACTCCTGCTGAGCACTGTGCTGACGCCCACACGGCCTCGAATTCACATCCAGTACCACCTTGCTGGTGAGCAGTCACTCACACCCACAGCTGGGATCAGACGTCACTCCTCAGCCTGGTCCCTGAGAGCTCAATGTCTACATCAACTCCATGCTTTTCTGCCTTCACCCAGTTTGTACCCTCTACCCAGAATGCCCTTTCTTTTTTTCTTTTCTTTTCTTTTTTTTTTTTTTTTGGTTTTGCAAGGTAGGGTTTCACTCTGGTCCAGACTGACCTGGAATTAACTATGTAGTCTCAGGGTGGCCTCGAACTCTCGGCGATCCTCCTACCTCTGCCTCCCGAGTGCTGGGATTAAAGGCATGCGCCACCACGCCCGGCTCCAGAATGCCCTTTCTCCCTTGCTCTTCTTATAAATATGTGTGAGTGAGAGAGAGAGGAGGGGAGAGAGTGAGAGAGGGAGAGAATGGGCATGCCAGGGCCTCTAGCCACTGCAAATGACCTCTAGATACATGCGCCATCATGTGCATCTGGTTTACATGGGTACTGGGGAATCGAACCTGGGTCCTTAGGCTTCGCAGGCAAGTCTCTTAACCACTAAGCCATCTCTCCAACCCCTTTGATCTCCTATACACTTCAGATCCTACTCGAGCATCAGCTCCTCTAGGATGCCTTCGTGGGTGGGTTTGAGCTCTGTCTTGATAGGCAGTTATTCTCTCCTCAGTTATCCTAACGTCTTGAATGCATCTTTGGTTACATGTGTGACAAATGAATAATAGCATTGTTCCCCCCCCCCCATGTTCCTTGGGTGCCAGGACTACGAGTCACTGCTGCACAGGGTCAGGCCCAAGTTCACAGTCAGTAGGATTTGTAGGTCCCGTGGGGGGCCTCCTAGGGTGGACTCCAGGCACAAACTCCTATCCCTTAGGTATCCACTGGCTTCTGTTGGCTCAGTGGCATTCAGGTCCTTGCCTCCTGCTGACTCCACCCCAAAGGACTCAGAGAAACCAGTTTTGCCTTGGGTTTGGTGGTCGAGTCCCTCTGACCATGAATGGTGGCTCCCCCTAGACCTGTGGCAGGGAGGAGAGAGGGTGACCTTTGAGCTGGGCACTGTAGAAGCAAACCCTCCCTCTTGAGGTCCAGCCTCACCCTATTTGATTCCAGGGCTAGAGGTACAGCAACTGCGCTTGAGGAAAGCCAGCGCTAGGGGGCACACATTCACGATGCCCACCAGGCACCCAGAGGGCCCGGGCCACATCCACATCTCTGCAGGTGAAGTGAGGCGGCTTCTTCGGAAAGGTGGGTGAGGACAAGGGCTGGCCAGAGCCTGTCATGTTCCGGTTCAAACCTCAGCTGTGCTGCTTTGATGTGTGAACTCATCTCATGGTGCCTCACTTTCCTCATTGCACGAAGGACTATTAAGTCTTGGTTGGCAGGTGGCTGTGAGGGCAGGAGCTCCCACTACATACTAGGGTTCACTTAGTCTTCTCTACAGTCTTCCCCAGAAGTGGCAGGGGCGAGGAGGAAGTCCCCTAGCCTTGAAGCCATACAGGAGTGGATCAGAGCATGGGACAGACAAAGGGGTTTGGAAGAGGCAAGTTGTATGGCTAGTTGGAATTCTGCCTTGGTCACCTATTTGCTGTGTGATCCTAGCAAAAATTCGTTGGCCTCTCTGAGCCTCAATTGCCTTTTGTAAAATGGACAAGCATTTGGCTTCCAAGCCAGCTGGTGGTGCTTGCTCAGTCATCCCGCGGGGCCTTGGAACCCCACTCTTCCAGGCCTCTCGGAAGTCACGGTGATCCATAGCTGGTTCCCCTCAAGCATCTTCCAGCGTACCCTGCAGGCACGTCACCTACAGCCCCAAGTCCCTGACAGCTCGGAGGACACCATTAAGACTCTGAGGTGAGTAGACCACACCCAGTAGGCTATGGAGGGCTTGTGCCCTTCCCAAGGGAAGGCCAAGCCTCCATCTCCTCCCAGAATCCCCTTTCTGATGGGCAGATCCCAAGGTCCCCCTCCCCACTTCTTGGCCTACAGAAAGATCCTATTGTAGGGCTGGAGAGATGGCTTAGTGGTTAAGGCGCTTGCCTGGAAAGCCAAAAGGACCCCGGTTCAATTCTCCAAGACCCACATAAGCCAGATGCATAAGGGGCACATGCATCTGGAGTTCGTTCACAGTGGCTAGATGCCCTGGCATGCACATTCTCTCTCCCTCCCTCTCTCCCTCCCTCTCTTATCTCTCTCTCAAACAAATAAATAAATTAAATTAAATATATTTTTTTAAAAAAAAGAAAGATCCTATTGTAGCCTGGCTCACCCCCCTCACAGGGGTCCTAGCTTCAGTGTTGAGTGTCAGAGACACAGGCTTACCAATAAATCCCTGAGATAGGATTGGACCCCAGGGCCCTGATTAGGTCCCCAGCATGCTGTTTGCACACACACACACACACACACACACACACACACACACACACACACGCAGCGCCATCTCCACCATAGGGGCCTGGGTGAAATGATCCATACATGACCTCCCCCCATGACCGTCCCCCAAGCCAACCTGAAAGGCTGCCTTTGTCCTCACAGGTTCCTAAGCACCCAGGTGGGGTCAGCTGTCCTCTCCTCTGAGATGTGGGACTCTGTTGGGGAAGTCAGTGTGGCCGTGACCTTTCAACTGCAGCATCAGGCCCAGGTATGGGTGGCATGACATTTATCTGGTTCCCCCCCCCCATATACACTTCCACTCAGCATTTGTTCGAAGATCTAAACACGCTCAAGAAAACACCCTCATCCCTAGTGAAACCCATTGCCTCCAGGGAGAGAGAAGGGAGTAACTTGCCACAGGCTTGTGGACTTGCTTCTCACCAGCTGCCGTATATAATACATGATTTCATTGAGCCCTCCAACTGCTTGCTCTCTGCAGCACGCGGGAGACAGTGTGATTGCCCTAATATCAACATCAGGCTGTGTAACTCAAAAACCCAGCTCTGGGAGGCAGCAAGTGATGAATGTTGGTGCTCAGATTTCTCCTCCTCCTTTTTTTTTTTTTTTTTTTTTTGTTTTGCAAGGTAGGGTCTCACTCTGGCTCAGGCTGACCTGGAATTCACTATGTAGTCTCAGGGTGGCCTCGAACTCTCAGTGATCCTCCTACCTCTGCCTCCTGAGTGCTGGGATTAAAGGCATGCGCCACCACGCCCGGCTTCTCCTCCTCCTTTTTAACATTTAAAATATATATTTTATTATTTATTTACTTATATGAGAGAGTGATGAAGGGAGAGGGAAATAGAGAATGGGCACACCAGGGCCTTCAGCCACTACAAACAAACTTCAGATGCATGTGCCACATTGTGCATCTGGCTTATGTAGGTCCTAGAGAATCAAACCTGGGTCCTTAGGTTTCAGAGGTAAGCACCTTAACTGCTAAGCCATTCCTGCAGCCCCAGATTTCTCCTTTCTGAACAGTTCAGGACCCCAGCCCATGAAATGACACTGGCAACAGTTAGGGTGGGTCTTCCCGCCTCAATTATTGTAATCTAGGCTATCCCTAACAGATATGTCAAGAGATGTGTTTCCATGGCACTCTAAATCCTGTCAAGTTGCCAACCGTCACCCTCCATTATCTCCTGCCCTCCTTCCTATCCTCTTCCTCCAAATAGTCCGTCGTGATGCATTTTTATATAAGTGCACATACACAGTTAAGTCTAGATTCCACACATGAAAGAAAATGTGATATTTATCCAAGTATAGGTTATTTCATTTAACATGATGATCTCCAGTTCCATCCATTTTCATGCAAATGACATGATTTTGTTCTTATTTGTGGCTGAAAGAGGAACTCCATTGTGTGTATGCAGCACATTTTCTTCGTGTGTGTGTGTGTGTGTGTGTGTGTGTGTGTTCATGTGCTATATGAGCTAGGGAGATAGCTTAGTCAGTAAAGTGCTTGCCTCACAAGCAGAAGAGCTGAGTTTCATCCCCAGAACCCATGTTTAAAAAGCAAAAACAGATACGATGTTGTCAATAAAATGCTTTAAAAAAAGAGCTAGATGTGATGGCACACACTTGTAAACCCAACACTTTCTCATTGGACTGATGGCATTTTTAAAATTTTTTTTTTATTTTCATGAGAGAGAGTGAGTGAGAGAGAGAGAGAATTGGTGCACCAGGGCCTCTAGCCACTGCAGTCGGACTTCAGATGCATGCACCACTTTGTGTGCATGTGTGACCTTGTGCATCTGGTTTATGTGGGTTCTGGGGAGTCAAATCTGGGTCCTTAGGCTTTGCAGGCAAGCACCTTAACCACTAAGCCATCTCTTCATTCCCTAATTTTTAAAATAACACTTTTATTTATTTTCAAACACACAGAAAGAGAGAGAGATAATGGACACTTCAGGGCCTCTTGCCGCTGTATAAATGAGCTCCAGGTGCATACACAACTTTGTGCATGTGGCTTTACATAGGTACTGGGGAATCAAAGCTGGCAGGCTTTGCAAGCAAACTTTTACCTACTTTAACCACTGAGTAATCTCCGCAGCCCTATAGTGGAATTTCAAAGCAGTTTTGTATGCAGGTATGTGTGTGCATGTGTGTGGAGGCCAGAAAACAACCTCAAGTTTCCTTCCTTCAAACACCATCCACCTTTTCTGAGATAGCATCTCTCAATGGCCTGGGACTTGCCAAACAGACTGGATTTGCTTGACCAGCCAGTCCCAGGATCCATTTATCTCCCCCTTACCAGTTCTGGGGTTACAAGCATGTGCTACCACACACCCCCTTTTTTTCTTTATCCTTTTATCTGTTGATGGACATCTACCTTGGCTATTGTGAATGGCACTACAATAACCATGAATGTGCCAGTCTCTCTGTGGTATGCTGACTTAAACCCCTTCAGACATATACCCAAGAGTAGTATAGTAGGGTCACATGGTAGTTCTATTTTTGGTTTTTTGAGGATTCTCCACACTGATTTCCATGGTGACAGCATTAATTCACACTCCCGCCAGCAATGAAGAAAGGTTCTTCTTTCCCCAAATCCTCACCATTATTTGTTGTTTGTTTTATTAATAATAACCATCCTCACTGGGGTAAGATGGAATCTCAAAATAGTATTTTTAAAAATTTTTTTCTTTATTATTTTATTTATTTTTGGAGAGAGACACAGAGAGAGATAGACAGAGAGGGAGACAGAGATGGGCGCTCCAGCAGTCTCTCAGCTGCTGTGAATGAACTCCAGATGTGTGCGCCCCCTTGTGGGCAAGTGTGGCATTGCGCCCTTGCGTCACCTTGCATCTGGCTAAACGTGGGACCTGGAGATTGGAACCGCTGGAGATTGGAACCAGTGTTCTTAGGGTTAGCAGGCAGGTGCCTTAACCACTAAGCCATCTCTCCAGCCCGTCAAAATAGTATTTTAATATTTTATTTATTTATTATTTGAGAGAAAGAGAGAGAGAAGAAAGAAGAAAGAGAATGGTGTGCCAGGGCCTCTAGCTACTGCAGATGAATTCCAGATGCATGTGTCACCTTATGCATCCAGCTTTACGTGGGTACTGGGGAATCAAACCTGGGTCCTTTGGCTTTGCCAGCAAGCACCTTATCTACTAAGCCATCTCCCCAGCCCTCAAAGCAGTTTTTATCTGCAGTACCCTGATATGTAAGCATGTTGAACATTTACACACACACACACACGCACACACACACACGCACACCCACAGCCATTTGCATTTCTTCTTTGACAACTATCCAGTTCATTTATTGATTAGAATGATTTAGGGTTTATTTAGTGTTTCATGTTTGGGGTTCTTTATATTTTCTAGATATTAATCCCTTGTTAGATGCATAGTTGGCAAAGATTTTCTCCCATTCTGTTGTCTCTTCAGTTGTCTGCTGAATGATCCCTTATGGTCTGGAAGCTTCTAATTTCATGCAGTCCCATTTGTCAATTCTTGTTATTATTTCCTGACCTATTGGAGTCCTTTTCAGAAAACCCTTGACGATGCCTATATCTGCAGTGTCTTTCCCTAGCAGTGTCAGAATTTCATGTCTTACATTAAAGTCTTTAATCCATTTTGAATTGGCTTTTGCATAGGGTGAGAGATAGGACTCTACTTGCATTCTTCTATATGTGAATATCCAGTTTTCCTAGGACCATATTTTTTATTTTAGAGAGAGAAAGAGAGACAGAGACAGAGAGAATTGGCAGTGTGCCAGGACCTCAGTCACTGTAATCTAACTCTACACACTTTTGCCACCTAGTGGACATGTGTGACCTTGTGCTTGCCTCACCTTTGTGCATCTGGCTAATGTGAGATCTGGAGAGTCAAACATGGGTCCTTAGGCTTTGCAGGCAGGTGCCTTAACTGCTAAGCCATCTCTTCAGCTCCAAGACCATTTGTTGATGAAGCTGTCCTTAATGTATGCTTTTTGACACTTTTGTTTTTTTTTAAAATCAGGTGGCTATATAGCAGTATGCATTTATTTTTGGATCTTCTATTCCATTCCATTGGCCTACATGTATGTCTGTTTGTACTAGGCTGTCTTGGTCATAGCTCAATAGTATAATTTGTTGTTGTTATTTCGAGGTAGGGTCTCACTCTAGCCCAGGCTGACCTGGAATTCACTGTGTAGTCTCAGAATGGCCTCAAACTCATGGCAATCCTCTTACCTCTGCCTTCCAAGTGCTGGGATTAAAGGCATGCACACCACGCCCAGCTTTGATAGTATAATTTGGGGACAGGTATTGTAATACCTACAGCATTCTTTTTGCTTAGGATTGCTTTAGCCCTTGAGGACCTTTTGTGCTTCCATATGAGTTTTAGGTTAATAAAAATTCTGTGAAGAATGTCTTTAGAATTTCAGTGGAGGTTGCATTGCAATTTGACAAGTGTTGATCAGCATATATACCCGTGTACCATACTCCAATCAAGGTAGGAGTATTTTATCCTCCCAGAAGGCTTATTTGTTCCTCTCCCAGCCTTTCATGCCAGGAAATAATAACTCTTTACTGTGACTGTAGCTTTTGTGTCTATTTCTGTTTCTACAGTGTCATATAAATGGAATTATCAAATATATTGAGGTCTGGCTTCTTCTGCTCATGTGGCTCTTTTGGAATCACTCACATTTTGCATGTTTCAGCAGTTCATTCCCTTTTGCTGCAGAGTAGCCATTTCTCCAGCCCTCCCTATCTATTTTGAAAGACAATTAAGATAATTGTTGTTAACTGTACTTACCCTGGTGTTCAGTAGAAAATTAGAAGCCATGAGTTTGAGGCCACTCTGAGTCTACGTAGTGAATTCCAGAGCAAGACCCTACCTTGGAAAACCAAAACAAAGCAATCAGTAAATAAATGCATAAATCCTATTTGCTAGATAACTGCCGCGAGCATTTTCATCTCCCTTCGACCTTTTTCTGAACATCTAGCACTCACTTTTTATTATTTTTTTAACTTTCGTATCTGTGTGTGCGTGAATGTAATGTGGTATGTGTGTATGTGTGGTATATGCACATGTATGGACCCTTGTGGCACCGCGTATACTCACCTGAGATGCCCAGACTGGAACATGGATGAGTTGCTCCATTGCTCTTCTGCCTGGTTTTCTTTTGAGCTGGAGTCCCTTTTTACTAATTCCAGTGCTTGTGGGCCTTTGGAGATTCTTGAGTCTCTGCTCCTCTGTGGGACTGGGGTTATAGGCACATGTGGCCACACCCAGCTATTTTACATGGCATCTGGATATTTGAACTTAGGTAGTCTCAGGCTCTCCCCCCCCCCACCTTAGGCCTCATGCTTGCACAGAAAGCACACTTAACCACTGAGCCATCTCTCCAACCCCCTTTTGTTGTTACTGTTGTTGTTTTTCATACAATGCCACATACTAGCCCAAGCAGACCTAGAACACACTCTGTAGCCCCAGGCTAACCTCAAAATCATGGTGATCCTCCTACCTCAGCCTCCCTAGTGTGCTAAAATTAAAGTTGTGTACCATCATGCCTGGCTTTGCTATTCTTTTTATTTATTTATTTATTTTGTTTATTTATTTTATTTATTTGAGAGCAACAGAGAGAGAATGAGACAGATAGAGAATGGGCACACCAGGGCCTCCAGCCACTGCAAACGAACTCAAGATGCATGCGCCACCTTGTGCATCTGGCTTACGTGGGTCCTGGGGAATTGAGCCTTGAACCAGGGTCCTTAGGCTTAAAGGCTGGTAGGCACTTAACCGCTAAGCCATCTCTCCAGGCCTTCCTATTCTTTTTATGATGGTGAAAAAATGGGTATTTAGAACTAGGCCACCATTTCTAGAAGACATAATCTAGTTTGGTATAAAACTAGGAGCTAGTTCATAAGTAACTTTCACTTCAGGGTGAGTTTTCCAAGTTCAAGATTGTAAGTTTGTTAGAAATGCTCATTTAGCTGAACTGAGCAAGCATATACTAAATGTACTAGCTAGGTAAGAGCCACAGAGTGGGTAGGAATATCCTGAGGCATGGTCCCCCCGATACCCCACAGGGACTGACTGAGGCCTTCATGACTCTACAGTGAAAACCATAATCCCACTGAGGAGGGTCTCCGGGGTAATGGGATCTGGGGCAAGAGGATAAAAGAGAATAACCTGTTATAATTAATATCAAATAAAAATTAATATTAAAAGAAAGAACTAGGCTGCTGGATTCAGACTCTGTGATCCCCATTTTGTTGGCAACATCTAAAACATCACAATCTGGTGCCAGTGGAAGACTTACTTTCTTCCCTCGTCAGGCCTGATCAGGGCTTTGACCTTGGCCATGTCTGCGTCATGGAGCCGCTTCTCTGCCTGTGTGATCTGATACTCATCGACCTTGACATCCACAGGGAACCCCAGTGTGTTGCTGTCTTTCTACTTCATGGTCACAGGGGACATTGACGATTGTGTAGCAGACCTGCCGTTTTCCGTGGGGGTGCTCTTCTGAGGATGTGTGGACTGCCTACAGGAGCTTGGGCCATTGGGAAAGCAGTTATATGTAGATATCTTCTGTGTGTGTGCTTGCGTGCATGCGTGCGTGCATGTGTGTGTCTATAGTCATCTTTCAGCACAGCCTTCTTTGGATTCAGTGTATGTGTGTTTGTGTAGTCATCTTTCAATGCAGCCTTCTTGGGATTCAGCGTGTGTGTGTGTGTGTGTGTGTGTGTGTGTGTATATATAGTCATCTTTCAGCACAGCCTTCTTGGGATTCACTGTGTGTGTGTAGTTATCTTTCAATGCAGCCTTCTTGGGATTCAGTGCGTGTGTGTGTGTGTGTGTGTGTGTGTGTGTGTGTGTGTGTGTGGCTGTAGTCATCGTTCAGCACAGCCTTCTTAGGATTAAGCTTTGGGAGAGGCAGGAACTTCCTTGCCTTCAGCACCATGTTGGTAGAAAGGACCTCTTAACTACTTCTCCCTTTTGCAAAACGAAAGACCTTGTTCTTTCTTGTGTGTGTGTGTGTGTGTGTGTGTGTGTGTGTACACCTGCATGTGCAAGGCAGACAACAACCTCCAATGACATCCGTAGGTACACTGTGCCTCTTTTCTGAGACAGGGTCTCTCATTGTTCTGGAACTCACCAATTAGACTAGAGTAGCTAGCCAGGAAGCTCTGAGGATCCACCTGTCTCCACCTCCCAGTGTTGGGATTACAGGCGCACTACCACGCTCGCATTTATGTAGTTACTGGGCTTCAAAAGCAGGCACTGGTGCTTGCCTCTCCAGGGACTTTTCCAACTGAGCCATCTCCCGGCCCTAGACCTTGCTCTTTTGCCTGAGACACAGGGACATTTGGGCTTTTCATTTTCTTGCCCACAGGTCTTTTCTGCATCGTTTCAGTCACAGGCGTCCTTTGCTGTTGTCACTTGCTGATTGATCCTAGCATATGTCAGCCTGGGCTGTAGCCAGCACAGAATAACCCCCTTCTTGTCATGCCCCAGAGAACGACCTTGCTCAGAAGCTGTTTGGATTCTGGCCACTGTTCCCTGCGTTGGGGCCACTGGACACAGGAATTTTATGTTCTGGGTGCACACCAATGTTTTAATTCATGTGTGAATGAGTATGTGTGAGCACATGTGGGTGTGAGTGGGTGTGAGCACATGTACCATGGCACGTTTGTCCTTTCTGTCCTCTTTTTTTTTTGTTTGTTTTTTCAAGGTAGGGTTTCACTCTAGTCCAGGCTGACCTGGAATTCACTATGTAGTCTCAGGGTGGCCTTGAACTCACAGTGATCCTCCTACCTCTGCCTCCCGAGTGCTGGGATTAAAGGTGTGCGCCACCATGCCTGGTTGCTCCCTCTTTTTCTTTTTGTTCAAGATAGGGTCTCACTCTAGTTCAGGCTGACCTGGAACTCATTCTACAGTCCCAGTCTGTCCTTGAATTCATTTCTGCCTCCTAAGTGCTGGAATTAATTTATTTATTATTTTTATTTTAGAACGAGAGAGAGAGAGAAAGAAAGAAAGCAAGAAAGCAAGAAAGCAAGAAAGAAAGGAGAAAGGAAGAAAAAAAGAAAGAATTGGCACGCCAGGGCCTCAGCCACTGCAATCGAACTCCAGACATTTGCACCACCTAGTGGCCATTTACAACCTTGCACTTGTCTCGCCTTTGTATGTCTGGCTTATGTGGAATCTGGAGAATCAAACATGGGTCCTTAGGTTTCACAGGCAAGCGCCTTAACTGCTAAGTCAACTCTCCAGCCCTATTTTTATTTTTATTTATTTATTTATTTATTTATTTTTGGTTTTTCGAGGTAGGGTCTTGCTCTAGTCCAGGCTGACCTGGAATTCACTATGTAGTCTCAGGATGGCCTTGAACTCATGGTGATCCTCCTACCTCTGCCTCCCAAGTGCAAGGATTAAAGGCATGTTCCACCACGCCCTGCTTATTATTTTTTTTTAGACTTTTGTTCCTTACAACTTTTTGGGTTAAAAACATTTTTTATTAATTTATTTATCTGAAAGAGAGAAAGAGGCAGAGAGAGAGAGAGAATGGATGAGCCAGGGCCTTTAGCCACTGCAAACAAACTCCAGATGCATGCACTACCTTGTTCATCTGGCTTTATGTGGGTACTGGAGAATCAAACTCCAGTCCTTAGGCTTTGCAGGTAAGTGCCTTAACTGCTGAGCCATTTCTCCAGCCCCTGAGTGCTGGGATTTAAAGACACTATTCTTTTTGGAGACAAGGTCTCCCTTGTTACTTTTGTCATTGCCTGTGTGCCAGTCTAGCTGGCCTTTGAGCTTTTGGATTCCCCTGGCTCCACCTGCCACTTTGCATCAGTCTTTACATGGCTTCTGGGGACTTGAACTTGGGTTGGCAGGCTTGCAAGCAGGTACCTTTAACCACTGAGCCATCTCCACAGCCCCATACATATATTTATATTTCAGTTTTTAACACTTGAAAATGCCCATCATGGTGCAATAATCAACGTGTGTCTGACACCCATTGTTTAGTAGTAAAATATTTTGAATGGATTCATATATAGGACAACACTTTAGTAAACTCCAGACACTGTGTTTTCAGCAGGCGCTATTGCAGAATGGGGGAAAGAGTGTGGAGTTGTGCAAGACAGGGCTCAGCCTCAGCTCTGTGCTCTGTGATGTGGAGCAGACAGCCCCCTCTCTGAGCTGCAGTTTCCGTGTCTGAAAGCATACAAGCTCATACCTGGCTCCAAGGTTGCTATGACGATCACAGAAAAGAGCATGATAGTGCTTGTCAAAACACCAAGCAAGGGGCATTGCTATTCCTGTCCCCAACTGGGATAAGTAGTCCAAGTTCCAAGCTCTGGCTGCCTTTGCTGCCCAGACAGAGGCTAGTACAATAATGATATCTTCTAAAATCTAAATTACCTTGTTTAGTTACAAAACAAACCCAGCCTAGTGATTTGAATCCATTCCAGACCTAACCATGGGTAGGTGAGCTGGGCATCAGCCCCCATACCTTGGAGGTGTATTCACAACAACACAGAGCTTGACACTGCAGGCAGGGTCATACCATGCAGTGTGTTGTAGTGTGTGAGTTTTCTTTGTTTCTGTATTAGTGGATAGATCCAACCTGGTTGTCATCGTACCAGCAGCACACTATCCCAGGAAGCGACAGTCACAGTTGTTCAGCCACTCCATGACAGATGGCCATTTAGCTTGACCCCAGTGCTTTGGTCCAATAAGTAATGCTAAAATAAAAGTAGACTTCAGCTGGGTGTGGCGGCACACGCCTTTAATCTCAGCACTTGGGAGGCAGAGGTAGGAGGATCGCCGTGAGTTCAAGGCCAGCCTGAGACTATATAGTGAATCCCAGGTCAGCCTGGGCTAGAGCCAGACCCCACCTCAAAAAACCAAAAACGAAGTGGACCTCCTTGTCTTTTCTCTGCCCCTCACTGGCATTTTCCTCCAGCCCCTTTCACCTTTGACCCATGAAGTACAACCCCTGGTACCTAAAACAGAAGTGCCTGTGGAGATATCCCTGCACTTGGGACACTGAAGTAGGAGAATTTCGAGTTGGAAGCCAGTCTACAGTACATGGAGAGAGACTGTCTCAAAAACAAAACAAACAAAATAACAAAGCCACAGAGGGGGCTGGAGAAATGACTTAGTGGTTAAAGCACTTGCCTGCAAAACCTAAGGACCCAGGTTCAATTCCCTAGAATCTACGTAAACCAACCAGATGCACAAGCTGACACATGCATCTGGAGTTTGTCTGCAGTGGCTGGATGCTCTGGTACTCCCATATTTTCTCTCTCTCTCTCATGTAAATAAATGAAATTAAAATTAATATTTTTAAAAAGGATGTTACTGGTGTTTAGCAGGTGAAAAAAAAAAACATTTAAAAAACCCCTACAGTGGGTCCTCACAATCCTTCCTCTAGCCTCCTGGTCTCTCTGTCTCCTCTTAGCCCCCTGCCACAAGCAAACCTATCTTGTATCCCCCATAAGTGTTCACACATCTGCCCTGTCCCCATTTCCTACTCCTAGGCCTTTCCTCAGAAGTTTCTGAAGCCTGTCTGTGCCTTCTGGAACTTCAGTATCAAGTGAGTTTCTGGGTTCTTTACATAAGGCAATTTTCAAAGTGGCATCCCCTCTTCTAGACACAGGAGTGTGGTTTAGGGCCTCCTTCAAACTGCCCAGCAGGGTTGACTCCAAACACCACACACTTCCTTGACAAGCTGGGCCAGAGGACGTACCACTCACATGGTGACGTGTTCCCTGTCTTAAGAGGCGTGCTAGGGAGTTGACACTGACCGTGAGGTGCCTGAGAAGAGATTCAGCTGTCAAATGACTGCTAGATGGGATCCTGAGGCCAGGACTCTAGGGTGTTGAGTGGGAGAGGGGCTCCAGGAGCTAGCTCAAGTCCCTGCCCTGGGTCTCCAGCTGAGGAAAGGACAGAAGGCATAGCTGCAAAGTAACCAGTGCAGGTAAGAAACAGCAGCCATGGTGTTGTAGTCAGCTCCATGCTACTGAGATGAACTTCCAAACCAGACACCATTTACGGGAGGAAGGGATTTATTTGAAGCTTACGGATGCAGGGGAAGTCCCATCAGTGCCAGAAGAAGCTGGCCCCCTTTCACAGATCCAAGCAGAGAGAGACAACCACACAGCCAGCACCACAAGCAAAAGCAAAACCAGCAACAAACAGCAAGGAACAGGCAGCCAGCAGCAGGGACCCAGGCAGAGCTCAGACCCTTCTGCATACCTTTAGGCTGGAAATTAGATCCACCCCAAACACACACACACACACACACACAGAGATACCTCCTCCAGCCATGCTGCTGGAAATCCGAGTTGTAATGGAATACCTGAGTCTATTGGGGGACATACTTTCAAACTACCGACACAATGGTGTCTGTGTGTCCAGCTTCCCCTGTCCTACCATCATCACTGAGGTTAAGCACATGTGACAGATGGGAAGCTGAAGCCCTGGGTGGTCAGTGACTAGCTAAAGTCACACTACTGGCTAGAGGCAAGGCAGCAATGGGCCCCAGGCTTTGGGGAGAGGCCCCTGCCTGTTCTGCCCTTACTCCCATGTCTATCCTGTCTCAAGAGTCTTTACTTCCTCCCAACCCCAAGCCCAGATGCAGGGGGCTCCTGGGCCACTGCTGGCTGCTCCGCACTCACGCTGCACCAAGACTCTACAGCCTGTTTCTGTAACCACAGCACAAGCTTCGCCATCCTGCTGCAGGTGTATGAGGTCCAGGTGAGTGCAGAGGGAGGAGCACACATCAAGGAGGTGAGGCAGGCAGACTTGCAGGGAGACCTTACACAACACCAGAGGAGGGCATGTTGGGGTCAAGACCTGGGACAATGGCAGGCTCTGAGAGGACCCAGGCAGAAAAGTGGTGGAAGTGGCAGGTGGGAGGCTGTGGATTAGGGGCCTGAGGTTCGGAAGGTGTCTTTGTGGCCATGAAGAGACTGTAGATAAATCATGAGCCCAGATGAGGGTGAGAGGAAGAGGAGGTTTGGCTAAGATGGGCTCCTGAGGGAACCAAACTCCAGAGTAAACCAGGAGAGGGTGGATCTCTGGAGCTGGAAAGGGACTCCGTGGTCACTTGCTAAGAAGTCATTAAAAGCCAAGCGTGGTGGTGCACACCTTTAATCCCACCACTCAGGAGGCAGAGGTAGGAGGATCGCTGTGAGCTCGAGGCCACCCTAAGAATATATAGTGAATTCCAGGTCAGCCTCGGAAAAAAAAGAGAGAGGGAGAGAGATAAATAGAGCCAGCACTTCAACAAGGCTAGGGCCACTGTATGTATTGGGGTGTACCTAGGAAAATATGCCACGTTAATATGTCCTAAAAGTGTCATAACCCATTAGTACGTGCAAGCATGTGTGCCTGTGCGTGTGTGTGTACATGCATGCACCAGGGTCTCCTGCCCCTGCAAACTGGGACCATGTGCCCAGCTTTACATGGATGCTGGGGAATTGAACGTGGGCCATCAGGCTTTGCAAGCAAGCCCCTTTAACCACTGAGCTATCTCCCCAGCCCCAAACAGCCTCATTTCTAACAGCTGTTCACGGCCTGTGTGGTTGGTTACCTGCCTCATGGAGCCTCCTCCCCTTGTGTGGGTCAGTCACTTTCAATCCAGGGTTCTGCTGAGTTCATGGAAGCTGAGCTGGCAGGAGGTGGTGGCAGGGGACATTTAGGGAGAGCCAGCAGGAGACATGTGTATGTAAGTGCTCACTTAGTAAGCACATCCTATGTGCAGGTCTGAGCGCTGGCAGCTCGTCCTGTCATCATCCCTGCTCCCCCGAGGAGCCTTGGACCAGACAGGGCAAATTTGATGTAGGCCAGGACCATGATGTTCCTCCCTGTTCCTTCCTGCAGAGAGGCACCGAGGAAGAGTCGCTGCTCACGACTCTCTCCTTTGTGGGCTGTGGCATATCTTTCTGTGCACTCGCCACCACCTTCTTGCTCCTCCTGGCTGCTGGGTAAGAGAGTGTACCCCACCAGGCTCTGCTCATTCTTCCCTGGGCCTCCTTTCCCCTTGGGGAGTGCTGGGCCCCTAGGAAGCTGCCCTTGCTGATGGCATGAGCCCAGCCACAAGGGACCCAGGAGGGGCTGAGTCTTCTTAGCCAACTCCTCTGTCCGTGCAGGGTCCCCACATCACAGAGGACCACGGTCCACAAGAACCTCACCTTCTCCTTGGCCTCTGCTGAGGCCTTCCTCATGGCCAGTGAGTGGGCGAAGACCAATCAGGTAGGTGGCCAGAGGGTGGCCCTGCAGGTTCTGGGCCCGGGAGAGCACTTGTAGGTCTTTGGGGCCCTCCTCCCACGACTGTCTTCCCTTGACTCCATTGCTCTGTTGAGAGGCAAGGCTCAGAGAAGAAAGAGCTCTGAGGGAACAGACAACCCCTTCCCCCGAATCCTGCTTGGATGGCAGGACAGGCATAGGCATGGGCCCCAGGGTGGGGCTGCGTCTAGGGTGGACTTTGGTGGCAGACTTCACTGTCCCCCAGGTGGCGTGTGTGGTTGTCACAGCCACAGTGCACCTTCTCTTTTTGGTCGCCTTCTCTTGGATGCTGGTGGAGGGGCTGCTGTTATGGAGCAAAGTGGTAACCGTGAGCATGCATCCAGGTCCCCGGAGGAGACTGTACTATGCCACGGGCTGGGGTGAGGCCCCCTGATGTACAATACTGTTCTGTTCTCAATTGCCTTACACAGCCTCCACTGCCTTGCAAATCTCCCGACTCCAGTACCACGTATGCTGAGATTCATCACTCCCTGGTACCCACCACCACCCAGCACAATCCACAGTCAGCAACACCCAGTATGCCACAACCACCTAGCATCCAGTACCACTAGCACCTAGCACTCATCATTACCCAGTGCCCATTTCACTAAGCACCACTTGGGGTTCATCTCTGACATGAGTGTTTTTTCAGTTCTCCAACTTTACCCAGTTTTGTCTTAACTCCTCCTCCACTTCAACAATCTCAGCTCCCCCCTCCACAAATAATCCCATTTTCAAGATCAACCAAACTCATGCCACTTGCCACCCCACCCTCTCATTGGCTTCCAGCCATAGGCCTTCAGTCCAAGCTAGGCTCACTGCATACCAAACTCTCATGGCCCCAGCATCACCCTGGATCTCCCCAGGGCTATTGGGGGCAGCTGTAGGCTGGGTCCTGGAGAGACAAGAGTGGAGGCATGACCTGAAGCCACTTCTTCCTTCCCTAGGCATACCTGTGGCCATCGTGGCCATCACTCTGACCATACGTGCCGGTGACTATGTGGCCGCTGAACACTGCTGGCTCAATGTGCACACAGATGTCATCTGGGCCTTTGTGGGACCTGTGATTTTTGTGTTGACCGTAAGCTGGGAGGTGGGAGGTCATGGGGGAGGAGCATGCTGGGGATGGAAGACTTTTTCTCACCCATTGACATCTAACACCCAGGCCAATACCTGTGTCCTGGTCAGTGTGGTGATGGTCACCGTGTCCAGCGCCCAACGCCATGCACGTATGCTGAGCCCACAGCCCAGCCTGCAGCAGCATATTAGGATTCAGATATGGTGAGGCCCAGCCGGGGGCCAGGATGGGGTTGGGATGCAAGGGCAGCTGGCACTCCATGTGGGATGGCTGGGGGTGAGCATGAGAAGTCTCTGTTGGGGGCCGTGGGTCTGCGTGTGGGGCGGTGTGGAGAAGATGTATCACCACGCTTGAGGCTGGCCATCAGTCCTGTGTGAGCTACCGTCTTTGCGCCTCACTGCAGGAGGCACTGAGAGGAGCAAGGTAGGAGGACTCCCCAAATCAGGTTATCCCTAGTTCTGGATTAGGATCAGGATAGGTCACCAGCCCTGCCAAGGACCCTTGTTACTCCCCAGGATCATGGCTACAGGAACCAGGACTCCGTGACCTCCTTCCCACATCCCTGCCTCCTCCCTCCCTCTCTCTCTCTCTCTCTCTCTATTTATTTATTTATTTATTTATTTATTTGAGAGCAACAGACAGAGAGATAAAGAGGCAAATAGAGAGAGAGAGAACGGGTGCGCCAGGGCCTCCAGCCACTGCAAATGAACTCCAGATGCATGCGCCACTTTGTGCATCTGCGTGCCTCCTCTCTTGATCCTTCCCCCACCACAGCAGGACCAGCAAGCCCGAGTGAGAAGCCACAGAACTGGGTCCCT
Source organism: Orientallactaga sibirica (assembly GCA_036365145.1). Lineage (NCBI taxonomy): Eukaryota > Metazoa > Chordata > Mammalia > Rodentia > Dipodidae > Orientallactaga > Orientallactaga sibirica. The sequence continues at coordinate 10,214,674 of JAEOAD010000034.1, read as the reverse complement.
GGAGAGCCTTCCTGACCCTTTTTCCCCTACTCTTGGGCAACTGTCCTGATTATTTCCCACCAAGTTTGGCACTGGAATCCCATCTCCCCAGTACCACCATCCCTATTGAAAAGGAAGCAAGGTCCAGCCAAGGGTCATGACTCCCCCAAGCCCTGAAGAGCCGACTCTGTGTCCATAGCCCTCACTCCAGCTCCTCTCCTCTGAGTCTCAGGGGTATGCCTTGGTCCCTCAACCCTGCCACCCTCCCACAGGGCCACTGTGAAGCCAGTGCTTGTCCTACTTCCTGTCTTGGGCCTGACCTGGTTGGTTGGTCTCCTGGTGCACCATAGCCCAGCCTGGGCCTACACTGCTGTGGGCCTCAATTCCTTCCAGGTACCTCCAAGTTCTGAACCTCTGGATGGGGGCTGTCACACACTAGGACTCAGAGGAAGTGTCTGGTTTGTCAGGTCTAGGGTGGGGGTTAGCTGTCCATCAGGGGAGACATCCCAGCAGCCAGAAATGGTATTGTCAAGGGGAGAGGCTGAGGGCAGTGTGATAACTGGTCATCTAAACTATGCGAGCAGGGCATAGGGAAGAAGTTTTGGCCCATTGAACAGTTAAGGAGGCTGAGGCCCACCAAAGGGATAGTCAAGGTATCTCTGTGTCCTGACACCTTAGTAGTACACACCAGTAGTTCCAGGCCCTGGACTGGTGCCAGGGCCACTTCAGTCCTCCCCAGGAGGCATGCTGGAGGGGTAATGCTCTCTCCTTTGCAATCAGCGTAGGCTGCTCCATCCTGAGGACAGTAAGTTAAGAAAGGATTTTGAGCCGGGCGTGGTGGCGCACGCCTTTAATCCCAGCACTCGGGAGGCAGAGGTAGGAGGATCGCCATGAGTTCGAGGCCACCCTGAGACTGCATAGTTAATTCCAGGTCATCCTGGACCAGAGTGAGACCCTACCTCGAAAAACAAAAAAAAAAAAAAAAAAAAAAAGGATTTTGGCCTGGTGTGGTGGCGCACGCCTTTAATCCCAGCACTTGGGAGGCAGAGGTAGGAGGACTGCTGTGAGTTCGAGGCCACCCTAAGACTACATAGTGAATTCCAGGTCAGCCTGCATTAGGCTAAGGCCCCAACCTTGAAAAACTTGAAAAAGAAAAAGAAAGGGTTTGGTCAGGAGGCCAATGCTTAACCCATACATACAACAAAGCTATAATGGTGGGGTGGCTACGGAGTGCCTGCGCAGCTGAGTGTCCCTGTCCTCGGGAGTCATAGCTGTGTATGAGACTCAGACACGGACAGATAATGCCAGATCAGGGGGCTGGGTAGTGGGAGGCCCAAGGAGGGTCCTTTGGGGTACCTTTCTTCTTTGTCTATACCAGCTCTCCCCACATCAGGGCAGTCACGGGGCCAAAAAAGCAGGGCAGGCCATAGCCCAGGCTAAACAAGGGCATGCTCCCCAAATCAGGTGCAAACTCCATCCAGGGCCCTGGGTCCTCCCTCAGAGGTGGGACTGAGATGGTAAGAGCCATTCACAATGCCAGGGTGCTCGCTCACTTTTATCTCCCAACAAGATCATGGATAGGAACTGCGGCCTCGTCCTCACCCAGGGCCTCAAAGCATAAAGAACCAGTGATGGGCCCTGAGTCCAGTGTCAGGGTTCTCAGCACCTGCCCCCTGGTGGTCAGTCTTGACTACAGATGAGTCCAGGAGAAGGGTGCCATGGCCAGTAGTCATCTACCTGTGTGACAGTCACTGGTCACCAACCTCCATGTGCCAGTCACTATGTAAGGCACAGCAGCCCAAAGCTGTGTTCTCAAAGGTGACATGACTCAGATGAGGACACATCACGTTGATGGGAGGGTGAGGCAGGGAGGGGTGTGCTGCTCAGGGTGTTGGTTGGAGGGCCCTGGTCTATGTGCCCTTGGGGCTTAGCCACATTCTGCCACATGGAGATGGACGGAGGGAAAGGAAGCTGCAAGGGGAGAGGAAGAGTCCACCCAGAGGGTCCCCAAGAATGAAGATGGAGCAACAGCTCCTAGTGGCTGTGTGGGCCTGAGCAATGGGGTTCAGAGTGCTGCTGCCGTATCCGCGTGACCCTGGAAGGTTTCTCCACCCCATCAGAAGACATCGAGGGTGGCAGAATCTCGTTGCCATGGTGATTGCTCCAGGTTGTTGGAGGTGCCCCCTCCATGACAAGGGGTGGGTCCTGGAGCTCTCCACTCCTGCTGGGGCCCCTCAGCTGAGGCAGAGATGTGGCAGCCATCTCTACCTGTCTCTTTCCCTCCCTCCTTCTCTCTCTCCCTCCCCTCTCCCCATGGACTCTCTCTGTGGATAAGAGAGTCTTTCTCTGTCCCTCAGGATCCTTCTGTCATTGCCTCTTCTCCCCTTCAGCCATAGACAATTTTTGCTGGCATGGCCCCCACGCAGGTTAGGTATTCCTGGACTCGAGGCTCCCTGGTCTCCCCTTCCCAGTCTAGCACTCATTCTCTGCCTCCCTTCTCTGTGCGTGTGGCACAGCCAGGCCACCACTGTAGGCCAGGTCATCACCTGATCTCTTGCTACTGCCCACAGGCCTGGCCTTTCCCTTCTTTATTTTCCACCACACCTCTTATCTCTCTGTGTCTTCCTCCTCTCCCCACATTGTACTTCCAGTGCTTGCTCTCTCTCTCTTTAGGGCATAAACTGAGCAAGGTCTGCACTCAAGACAGTGACCAGGTAATCAGGCACAGAAAGACTAGAATGAGTCCAGCCTCATTCATCCTTCAGGGTGATTTTATTTCATAGTTTTGTGGAGAGAGAACAAGACATGACTTCTATAACCAGGTATATCTCACACCTACCCTGGTGGAATCTTGTGATACCTGGATAAGTTGAACCAGGCCTAATTCCTACCTCTGTCTAAAGGGGACCAGAGTCCCACACATCTCAAGGGATTATGAGGGAGGGGCAATCCAACTGAGGCAACTCTTGCAAAGGGCTAAACACAATACCTGATGCATGCCTAAGCCCTGGGAATGGCAGATCATTTGTTCATTCATTTATTCATGCAGCCCATGCTTCCCAGCTCCTCCTCACCCCATGCCAGTGCTGATTACACGCCAGAGAACATGTGGTACACACTACCAAAGAGTTTGCCTGTGCACCACCCAGGCACAGTGTGGTACCACAGCAGCTGAGAGTCCAAAGGACAGGACCATGTGGGGACAAGAGGCCACTCATGTGGGGTCAGGACAGGTGCTTCTTAAAAGGGGCTGATTCCCAGCTAAGACCCAAAGGCTGCATGCAGAGAGAGTCCTAGTGGGATCAAATGGGGAGGAGGAGGAGGAGGAGGAATGAGAAATGAGGCAGGAGGGGACACGGGAACCAAACCATGCACAGCTCTCAGAGTTGTTATAAGGAACTCAGACTTCATTAGAGGAGGCATGGGAGCCATGGAGGGTGTCAAGTGAGAGTTGGCAGGGAATTTAGAAAGGTGTCTTGTTCCCCTGGTGAAGAACAGGCCAGAGGAAACTAGGTAGGAAGGCAGGGCCAGGCTTCAGACAGAGGACTGGCGGGCTGTGGCAGGTAGGAATGGGTTTAGCTTGTTTGATGGTGGGAAGGCCTGACTGTCCTGACTTGGAGGTCTTTTACGTTGTGAGGTGGTCTCCGAGGAAGCCTTGGGCTCCAAGTTTGACCCACTGGACCACAATGTAGCTTGAGACTCATTCCTGTATGCCCCGCCCCCACCTCAAACACACCATCACTATCCAACAAATGGAAAAAATGAATCGCCATCCCTCCCCATGGGACTGCTGTGAGAGTCACATGAGACCCCAAGGTGTTGGTGTTTTGCACATGGTATGCTGGTCCCCATGCCCGTAGGGAGGCGCTAGCTCCGACCCAGCCCTTTATTTTTTTATTTTTTTATTTTTTTATTTTTTGGTTTTGCGAGGTAGGGTCTCACTCTGGCCCAGGCTGACCTGGAATTAACTACGTAGTCTCAGGGTGGCCTCGAACTCGCGGCGATCCTCCTACCTCTGCCTCCCGAGTGCTGGGATTAAAGGCGTGCGCCACCACGCCCGGCGACCCAGCCCTTTATAAGCCCTTCACACACAGCACCTCCCATCCCTGAAGCAGGAAACCTAGGCTTTCTGTTCCCACAGTCCCAGAGGTGTGAAGGCTCCCAAGGCACAGTGCAAATGACTTGGCCTTGGAGCGGCAGGCAGATATCCCCGGACAGCTCCAGGAGTCTCACCGTGAGGCGCTTCAGAATGTCAGGGAAAGTGGGGCGTGGCTGGGGTGCTCTGCCCAGAGAGAGGGCAGGGACGGCTTTGTGGTCACCCTGCCTCTGACTATCTGTCAGTGTCTCTGGATGTCTCTGCTGTGACCTCATGACCCCTGGGACCTTGATCCAGGCCAAGCAAGAGGCTAGCCTGCACAATGGGGTAGGGGCTCCCTAGAAGTGACATGACCTCTGTTCTCAGGGCCCGTATATCTTTCTGGTCTGTGCTGCTTACAATGGAGAGGTGAGTAAGATTCATGAGCTGTGGGATGGAGGGGCTGGGGCTCCTACAGGCCCATGGGCAAGCTCACCTGTAGGGCCCCGCAGCCTGGGTCACAGAGTCCCAGGGCTGGCCTACTCTGTCTTGAAGGTGCGGAGTGCGCTAAAGAGGATGGCAGAGAAGAAGGCAGCTGAAGCTCTCACGGTGGGGCAGGTGCGGCAGCTGAGGGCACGGGTGGAAAGCTGGACTGGCAACTTGGCAGGTCTAGGCACAACATACCTCTCCTTTCAGACCTGCTCTGGACCTACTGGCACACAAGCCTCGGGTCTCTGGGCCCTGACTCAAGACAGCCCCACAGCCTGTATTCCACCACGTAGACACACGGCTTTCAGAGGTACAGCCCCACCACCCCAATTCCTTGTGCTCTACCCAGTGCCTCGATTTCCCCAGTCCTCGGGCAGACCTAAAGGGACAGCAGGGACCTATTTATTAGTCCACTTGAAAGACAAGGAAACTGAGATCCAGGAAAAGCTACCGTCTTGGGCCTTGGGAATGGCTTATCTCACCACCAGGAAAGAAGCACTCTGGGTGTGCATCTAGAGGTGGGGCTCGCTAAGGGCACCCGTCCCTGGATCTTCAACAGGGTAGGAGGGGATTTTCTGCAGCCAAGGAAGAGATGGCCTGGGTGGGGATGGAGCCCTGAATCAGGGCCTGGATTGAAAGACTTCAGAGCCAAGCCAGATCTTTCAGACTCAGCTCTCAGTTCCCCCCTGTGCCCTTGGGCCTCAGTTTCCTCATCACTCATCTCCGTGTAAAGCTTTGAAGTGGATGCTTCGGGTGTTTGATAATGAAGGCCCCACCCAGGGAAACAGGCAGGAACTCCTATCTGTGGCCTCCAAATGCATGAACTCTGGTTTCCCCCTACTAGGGTCTCATGGCCTTCGGATCCCTACAGCCTTCTCCTCTATTGCAGAACCTGGGAGACAGGTGAGCTGGGACAAGGGGCCAACTAGTGTGGTGGCAGAGTTGGGGACAACAAAGTGACTAGGGCAGGGCAGGTGGGGCTGCCTGAGCCTCAGCACAGGGAGACACTGGGAGCTGCAGCAGCCTGCAAACTAGCACACGTGAAAAACAAGGCCAGTGGGGTGGAGGAGCCATCCCTGACTCAGCCAAGGGTCCCCAGAGTGAAGGGAAGCAGAAAGAGTCCACCCTGTCCCCCTGTCCCTCAGGCTGTGGAGCTGACAGCATTCAAGGCTTCAGGTACTGCTTCTCCTGGGGCGGGTTCTCCTTTTCCCCTTTGGGTGGAGACGACCCCCGCAACCCAGTTGCACAAGGATGGAAGTGCTTTGAGAAGCAACTCTATGTGGCCTCCTGTGGAGAGGGTTAGTTACTAGTGTGGGTGGAAGCCCTTTCCATACACAGCAGTTGCTGTGCAAATGAGCAGTTACTGAACAACCTGCCTCCCCCATCTCGCGGTCCCTGGACTCCAGCCTCTGTCCTGGGCACGCGTCCTTCCTGATGTACTGGGAGCGCTCCTAAACCCCAGGGCAGGTGCTTTCCCCAGTCGGTGGCAGACGGGGCACGACGGGGCTGGGGCCTGTGGGCAGCTGGGCCAAGCTAAGCGACACCCCAGGCCCTGCTCAGGGAGAGGCTTGAGGTCTGGAGGACTCAGCCTGGCCCTAGGTGAGGACCCCAGTCGCTGTCAGACTTTGTCAACCTGAGTTCTGGGGATCTCTAACACTCTTCTCAGGGCGGGGCTGGAGGCCTGTCTGGGAAGCTCTCACCCGAGCAGGTTCAGCGCACAATCCCAGGCACCTGCGGGTTCTGGTACAATCCAATGGCCTGGGGAGGAGGGGGTTGCTTTTCCTCCCATCGTGCACATGAGAAAGGTGAGGCGCCCAAGGGAGTTGTAACCAGGCAGCTAGTGGCCCACCCTCACCGATGGGGCTCGGTGAGACCCAGCGCTCCTCACAGGGGTGTGAAGACAGGCCCGCGAGAACCTGCTGGCTCTCGACTGCCTCCACCCCAGCTGGCTGCTCAGCCATTCGGAGGCCGGGCTTCCTTCCCTTCTGCAAAATGGGCCCGAGCGTCCTCTGCAGGCCAGGTGGGGTGCAGAGGCCCAGCCGCCCCCGCGGGCCCAGCCCCCTCCACCCACCCGCGGGCGCCGCCGTCTGCGGGAACAAGAGCCTCCGCGGCGGCGCCTCTGCGCTCAAGTGACAGCGCCTTTGTCTCTGCTGAATGGGTGCGTTGCTAGGGCTGTTCGTAGCAACGGAGCCGCTTCCACCTCCGGACCCCAACCGTGGCCCGATGGTCCCCGCTTCGCGTACCCGCGCGCGCACATACACACACACACACACACACACACACACACACACACACACACACACACACACACACACCCTTCCAGGCCCGCCACCCCACTCTGGAGGCCTGGGCTTTTCGGTGCTGGGGAGTGGAAGCTGCCAGCTGTGTGCCGCTTCAAACTCCCAGGGTGGGGAGAGGGGGCCGTTGGGCACTCACAGGGTGTTTGAAGGATGGAGAAACTGAGGTTGAGAGAGACCATGAGAGGTTGCCCAGGGTGGCAGGGTCTCACCGGGCCTCTGTTCTCAGATCCCACCTCGTTTTGGACATTCCTGCCCAAAGAAAGGATCACTTCCCTTTCAGGGATCTAGAGAGGGTGTGAAGGGTTTTCCTGCCGGCCCCACGGAGTTCAGCCGCCCTAAGGATCTCATTCCTGGAACCCCAGACTAGATGAAAGGAGCAGCTGACAGCCCAAGTGGGAAGAGAGCAGCCCCGGAGTAGCCAGCTGTGCCCGGTCCTTCTGTCTTTGTCCCCACTTCTCCCGTCTTCCCTCCACACACAATAAACTGTATATGGAGTCTCTACCTGGCTGTCTGGGGGGTCCTACTGGCCTGAGACAGGCTGGGGTCCAAGGCTCTCTGGGATGAGGGAGGGAACCCAAGAAGCTGCCACCTTGGATATGAGTTTCAACCTTGTCACCAGCATCCATGGGCACAATCAACATTTATGAGTACTGGGGGCTGAATCCTTTATCACTGTAAGTCCTCTCTCCGTCTTCAGGCCAGCCTCACCCGTCTTTGTCCATGACTCAGGCCTGCCTAGGGGCAGAGGTATGAGTAGATACGAGCTAGACTGTTTCATGGCTGCCCTCAAGAGGCTGGGACTGCCCTCAGGACTCAGTGGGACCTGATGACTGTCTTGCTAAGGAGAACTCTGCTTAGGAGTCAGTGTGGAAGCAGGCTGGGCCACCTCTCATTGTTCAGCCACCAGCAAGACCCTTCTTCATCCCTTCCAGTGTAGAATGGGCTTCAGGACCAGGGGGATCAGAGACATGCTGGGCTCCGGGGAGACTGAAAGCAAGGGGCTCAGGCTGGGCAGAGGTGGCCAACAACATCCTGCTCGCCTCCCTGGGGTTACAGAGCTGAGTGGAACTGGGGCAAGTGAGGCAGAAAGGGGCAGGGTGAGAAGTGCAGAGGGGCAGCAAGACAGACGGCACCCAGGGGCCTTTGTAGCTTCCACTGTGGACCCAGCAGGAGTTGCATCTGGGACACAACCTCTGGGAAAGATTGGCCCATATACACAAGTCCAGGGTTTAGGAATTTCCTTCTGGGGACGGAGGCTGTGGAAACTCTGGAAGACCTGTTCATTATCTGCAGAACAGGGGACAATAGGCCTTCTTGGCAGGCTGTATGACACACAGCCCTGTGTTAGTTTTATGCACAGCAGTTTGCACACAGTAAGCTCTCAGGGAATGTCACCTATGACCAGAGAGAGACATGTGGCGCTGTGGGCCCAGACAAGAGCATGTTCAAGGTATTGAAGGGACTGGGTCCGGGAGGCCAGAGGTCCCCCCTCCAAAAAAAAGACGCATGCTGGCCTGCAGGAGGGACAGCAGAACCCCATTCAGTGCTGGGAAGACAGGCAGGAGCCCAGGAAGATGGAAGGTGGCCACTAGGTCTGGAGCTAGGCCTGGCTCGGTGTCAGTAGAGAACATAATCAGCCCCACTCTGGCAGAGCTTACTGCTTGATGCTGGGGTTGGGGAAGGCTGTAGGGGTGCAGGGAGGTGGAAAAAAAAATGGATAGCGCACCTGGTGGCCCACAACCACCTGCATTTCCATGCCATCTAACCTCTTCTCTTTCAGAAGACTCCTATTTCTCCTCACCCGAACAAAAAAACTGGGGAAGGGCTGGAGAGACGGCTTCGCATTCGAGGCCCTGGAAGCGCAAGGACTCATGTTCGACTCTCCAGGTCCCACGTAAACCAGATCCACAGGATGACACAAGCACACAAGGTCACACATGCACAGGGTGGCTCACGTGTCTGGAGTTCAATTACAGTGGCTGAAGGCCCTGGCATGACAATTCTCTCTCTCTCTCTTGTTCTCACACATGAAAAAAAAAAGGCTGGGGGAGCAGAAGATAGGACCAAGGGCCTTTTTCTATCTATCTATCTATCTATCTATCTATCTATCATCTATCTATCATCTATCTATCTATCTATCTATCATCTATTTATTTATTTATTTGTAGTTTAGTTATTTTTGAGGCAAACCCAACAGACTGACCCTTTTTTTTTTTTTTTTTTTTTTTGGTTTTTTTTGGTTTTTGCGAGGTAGGGTCTCACTCTGGTCTAGGCTGACCTGGAATTAACTATGTAGTCTCAGGGTGGCCTTGAACTCTCGGTGATCCTCCTACTTCTGCATCCTGAGTGCTGGAATTAAAGGCATGCACCACCACGCCTGGCCTGACCCTTTTTTTTTAATGTGTGTATAAGAGAGAGAGAGAATTGGTGCACCAGGGCCTCCAGCCACTGAAATCAAATTCCAGATGTGTGCACCTCGTGTGCATGTGCAACCTTGCCTGCTTGTGTCACTGTGTGTCTGGCTCACGTGGGACCTGAAGAGTCAAACATGAGTCCTTAGGCTTTTTAGGCAAGTGCCTTAACCACTAAACTATCTCTCTAGCCTTTTCTTTTTTCTTCCTTCCTTCCCTCCTTCCTTCCTTCCTTCCTTTCTTTTATTTGAGAGAGAAACAGAGAGAAAGAAAGAGGCAGAGGGAGAATGGGCGCACCAGGGCCTTTTCAGCCGCTGTGAACGAACTACAGATGTGTGCGCCCCTGGTGCACATGTGCAACATTGCGCACTTGCATCACTTTTACGTCTGGCTATACGTGGGACCTGGAGAATCAAACAAACATTCTTAGGCTTCACAGGCAGGCGCCTTAACTGCTAAGCCATCTCTCCAGCCCGCCCTTTTTTTTAAAAAAAATTATTTTTATTTATTTGTTTTTTTAATTTTTAAATTATTTTATTTATTTTGGAGAGAGACACAGAGAGAGAGAGACAGAGAGGGAGAGGGAGACAGATAGAGATGGGCACGCCAGCAGTCTCTCAGCTGCTGTGAACGAAATCCAGATGTGTGCACCCCCTTGTGGTCAAGTGCAGCATTGCGCCCTTGCGTCACTTTGCATTTGGCTAAACGTGGGACCTGGAGATTGGAACTGGGTTCTTAGGCTTAGCAGGCAGGCGCCTTAACCGCTAAGCCATCTCTCCAGCCCTTTATTTGTTTTTATTTAAAAAAATATTTTATTTTAGGCAGTCGTGGTGGTGCATGCCTTTAATCCCAGTACTCAGGAGGCAGAGGTAGGAGGAGTTCAAGGCCACCCTGAGACTACATAGTTAATTCCAGGTCAGCCTGGGCCAGAGTGAGACCCTACCTCTAAAAACCTATATATATAATTTTATTTTTATTTGAGAGAGAAAGAGGCAGATAGAGTATAGGTGCACCAGGACCTTCAGCCACTGCAAACGACCTCCAGAAGCATGTGCCACCTTGTGCATCTGGCTTTCTTGGGTCCTGGGGAATTGAACCTGGGTCCTTTAGCTTTGCAGGCTAGTGACTTAACCACTAAGCCATCCCTCCAGCCCATTTTTAATTATTTATTTGAGAGAAAGAGATTGGGCATGCCAGGGCTTCCAGCCACTGCAAATGAACTCCAGATGTGTGTGCCACCTTGTGCATCTGGCTTATATGGATCCTGGGGAATCGAACCTGGGTCCTTTGGCTTTGCAGGCAAGTGCCTTAACTGCTAAGCCATCTCTGTAGCCCCCAAGAGCCTTTTCTAGTCCCCTTTGCCTACACCAATCCATTCTTCCCCACACATGTTCTTTACTTTCCAGCCAGACACAGCTGGCTGGCATCCCTCCCTCCTTTTGCTCTCACACTTTTCCTTTTGCCTGGACTGCCCCCAACTTCTAGCTGGTAAACTCCCAAACATTCGTCAAAATCCAAATTGAAGCCAGGTGTGGTGGCGCACGCCTTTAATCCCAGCACTTGGGAGACTGCAATAGGAGGATCGTTGTGAGTCTGAGGCCAGCCTGAGACTCCATAGTGAATTCAAGGTTGGGCTACAGCGAGACCCTACCTCAGCCCCACCCCCCAAAAAAAACCACCAATTTGGATGACACTTCAGCTCTGAAGGTGTCCTGTCTCCAGAAGCACAATCAATCCCTTCATCTCTGGCTCAGTTACATGATGAATCTCATCATATTATAATTTCGTGAAGACCTCTTCCTTCAAGATAGGACACTGCCCAGGGACGGGAAGTAGGGTGCATGCTTCATTTTTGCAGGTACTAAAACTACTTCATACTGTGCCTCAGTTTTCTCATCCATTATTTGGGCCTGTTACCTATGGAAGTGAATTGAAAGAGTAGGTCGGACATAGCCTGTGAGGTGCAGGACTGGCCCTGGAGTGTCCTCAGGCATTGCTGCCATCATGAGGGGGAGGGACGCTAAGGAATCATTGGGGAGGGTAGTGACAGAAAGCAGAGAGGAAGGGGTCTGGTTTCCCCAGACCTTTGATAAAGGGGTCCTTGACAAGTGCTTTTCCCTTTTGGATTTCCTGCCAGGGCTACTTTAAGGATAGGGAGCTAAGACAGGGTGTAGAGTAGGTGCTCATTAAATGAATGCTCCTTCTAACCAAGATGGGGGCAGAGCTAATATGGCCAGGGTGGAACTGAGCTGAGGTCTCTGAAAGCCACAGCATCTTCCAGACCTCCTGGGTACACTGAAGTCCCCGGAATGAGGTAGGACTCAAACCCCAGCAGTACCTGCTGTCCCTACACCCTGGCCTCTCCAGCTTTTTTTTTTTTTTTTTTTTTTTTTTTTTTGCCTCCCCAGAGTTTTGAGTCAAAGGTCATCTTGTGTGTCACCTCCATCCCAGCCAGAACATCACCCCTCCCAGGTTGCCCCGAGCCCACCCGACCCGCAGAGGCTCAATGCACATCCACAAAAGCAGTTGGAAACTAATTGCAAAATTTATTTCAGGGCTGTGGGTGCTGGGAGGCAGGGGGACTTGTAAGGGCACTTCTTGTTTGGGGGCTGTGGGTCTCTGGCCTTGGTAGGGGCACACATTTCAGGGACAGAGGAGGGGACTGAGCCAGGGATGGCAGAAGGCAGGGGACAGGGATGCCCAGCCTCATCCAGCTGGTCATGCCTGGCACAAGCTGCAGCAGAGACATGAAAGCAGGGCGGGCAATGGATGCTCATCCTGGGACACAGTACAGTTGAGACCTCTCCTAAGTGCCAGGAGAGTGGCTCTCAGGACACTGGGTAGAGATGGGAGAGCTGAGGCCAGTTTCAAGGTTTGCAGCAAGGGATCCAAAGGACATAAGCATGAGGGAGGGTCTCAGCATTGTCCTCGTCTAGAGACTTTGTGTGTCCTCTTGGGTTCATCCACAAGGACTCTGAGACCCCACAGGCCTTCTGCTGGTCACCTAGTGGGGCGGAATGCCAGCGAGCAGCTGGGGCTGGGGGCTCAGAGGCATGACCACCTAAACCACCGCCCTAACACTGAGAAGTCCAGAAAGAGAACCTTGGTGCGAAGGCCCATATCCCAGCTCAGTCCTCAGTCTGTCCCCTGCCACCTCCTTACAGACACCTCTCAAGGACTACGTAGGAAAATGAAAAAGCAAAAGAAAAGAAAACACCAAAAACCCCTCTTGACTATACAACCTTGCAGATTAATACCAGCCCAGCTGACCAAGAACAGGCAGCGCTGAAATGCTGGCTGGACCAGAGTTCTGTTCGCTGGGTGGTTGGGACTAGGAGAGAAGGATGATTTTAGTAGTCTTCCTGGTAATGGATCCAAGTCCCCCCTGCAGGGCAGATGTCAGATGGGTAGAGGACTGGGCAAAGGTCATTTTTCCCTAACCAGTCTCAGTCTTCAACAGGCCCTGTTCAACTTAGCAAACTCAGTTTTCCCTACTTTAGAAAGCAGAGGGCTTCCCTTCCTTTGGGGAGTCCAGAGACCCCTCTTTCTGCCCTCATTGATGCCTGCTCACCTTCCTCCTGCCTGTGATTCCAGGAGAGAGGGGAAAGGATGACCTCTGACCTAAGGGACATCCAAACCCATGAGGGAATCCCTAACCTCCTCCAGGGACTTGCACCTCCAACGCCAGGACAGAAGCTGGGGAGCAGGGGGAAGTAGGGTGGTTAGCAGTCACCTTCTTGGGACAGTCTATGTGGCAGGCAAGATCTAGTGGTTGGTGAGGGCTACCTGCCCCAGCCAGGTCCTACCCATCCTTGCCCACCATCTCAAACACACAGCTCTGGAGCTCAGGGGCAGAGGGGCCTAGGAATGGGGCTCCTGGGTCACCTAATGCGATGAGCCGTGTGGGGCAGCGGTGCCCCCACCCACTGCCCAGGGCCCAGGTTCAAGTCTGCTTAGCTTGGAGCATCTCGATGAGCAGGTTGTTGCGAGGCATCTCGTTGCCCAGGTGCTTGTGGTACAGATACTCCTTGGCCTGCATGCTCAGGGCCCGAACCTCGACCAGGCATAACAGCAACTGCTGGAACTTGTCCCCGCAGTGCGGGTAGTGGCACAGGGTGTAGTCAAGTAGGGCAGCATTGGCCTTCTCCTGAGCATCCTTCACCAGGCTGTGGTTGTTCAAGAACTTCACATCTGCAATGGGAGGAGCACATCACCCTCCAGTCATTGAATCACTGCCAGGGTGGGGCCAACACCATCACAGTCATCACCAGCACCACTTCCCTGCCTTCCTGATGGCTGCCACCACGGTCGTCATTATGGTGAGCAAACACCGACGGCCACCCGCATTGATCCCCTAAGCTGGTATCCTCGTGTCTTTTGTTTTCTTTTTTTTAAAACCAGTGTGACCACCAATGCCACCAACCACCAAACCACAGCCAAAACCCTCACCTTTATTTTCATGTTATCATGGCAATGGTCACCATGGACACTGATGATCACCAAGAGCATTGTCAACCTCGCCAGGTGCATCTCTGAGTGTGGTGTTTACATCTGCAATGTGTGCCGTGTTTATAGCTGTGATAGGGAGTGCTGCAGTCCCTCCAAGGATTCTAGGGGCTGACTCTTGAGAGAAGCTCAGGAGACAGTGCCTGACATGCAGGGAGCTCACTGCTGAGTGTTTACGCCACTGTCCCCATTCACCATGGCCATGGTCAACACTGTTGCCTTAGCTGGCCACATGCCTATCAATCATCATGACAAAATCCTTCCGCAATCATCACACCCAAGTCACCATCAACACCGTCACCCTGCCTGTCACCCTGCCACCACCATGACCAGAGAGATGCCCTGTGTGTGAAAGGACCTGTCTCAGAGCCGTGAGGTTCATGGGCACTCTGGGCTTCCCCTGGACCAAGAAAGAAAGAGTCTCTGGGGGAATTTAGCTTCACTTCAGGAGTGTTTATGGTGAGGACGGGGACAGGCGGGGGTTGAGTGGCTGCACACCAGCTGCGCCTGAGGTCCTTCATGGAGTAGACAGAATCCAAAGTGAATGGTTTGATTTTTTTTTTTTTTTTGGGTTGTTCGAGGTAGGGTTTCATTCTAGCTCAGGCTGACCTGGAATTCACTATGTAGCCTCAGGGTGGCCTCGAACTCACGGTGATCCTTCTACCTCTGCCTCCCAAGTGGTGGAATTAAAGGCATGTGCTACCACGCCCACCCAGCAATGGTCTGAGTTTTAAAGCATGGCTAGGTGGGAGGCAAAAGACAGATAGGGAAGATCCAGGAGGTCTGTCGGAGTCAATCTGTTTACATTTAAAACATGGTGCTGGGGTGTAGGTCAGAGGCAGGGCATTGGTCTGGTACACATAGGCCCTGGGTTCTATCCCCCACAGTGCAAAGAAAAACAAACACGAAGCCCCATACAGACACTATCTATGCAGAAACAGTGGCACTCAAGAAGCCCCAAGTCAACCATGAAGGCTGGGCTCTTTGCAAAAGAAGGGGCAGGTGGCTCAGCATGGAGCAAAGGTGACTCAGGCTGCGGTTGCAGGGCACGATCACTTCCGGGCCTGAGTCCTGGTAAGAAAGAAAAGGGACTTAAACATAAGCCCCGCAGAGGCCATAACCACCACTCAGGAGCCCCGTGGATGACTCTCAGCCCGCTTTGCATGAGAGGCTTTGCCCACCGTGCAGGAGGTGGAAATCCCAGATCCTTTCCTGTCACCCAAGCTCCCATCACAGCTGGCGGCCTCTTCTGGCTCCTGGGCAGCACCCTCAGCTGGTTCTCCTGACTAGGGATTCAAGGTCAGCAGGAATCTACAAAGTTCAGCCTCCATTCTCAAAACCTGGTCTGGCCTCTCCTGAGCTGTGGCTGCTAGCGCTTTAGGAGATAGTCGCCCATCTGCTTCCTGCCCACCTTGGAGCCCCATCCCTGCTGCTGCGGGGGAGTCGGACTAGCATGTGCAGCCCTTGGCCCTCTAATCCCTCTTAACACCCACTGCGCCAGGAAAGCTGAGGCGCTTGGCAACCCTGATCCCCAGCCGCCCCCAGTGCACCCGCCGAGGTCTGTGCTATCTATCCGAAGCTGGATTTAGGGAAACCGGAGCTGGGCCCAGGGCGTATGGCAGGATCTGATGGCTGCTGTCCCCTATCCTCCCCTTCCCTGGTCCATCACCCTCCAGGAAGTAAGCCAGGGTCATTGTCTTCCCTCCCAGGATCACCACCGTCCCACAAGACATTTCTGTGCCCATTTGATTGAAGTTCCCTTTGTCCATAGAGACTCCAACCCCAGCCTTTCCCTGCCTCCACGCCCTTATGCAGTGATTACCTACCCAACTGTGTAGAGCAACCCTGCTCCCCAGACATACTCAAAGGTGCTCATGGGACAGCGCTCCACTTAAGCCAGCTGCCTGGAAGTAAGAGATGCCTGCTGGCCCCATCCATCCCTATCCCAACTTCTCCTCATCCCAATCCTGCCCCTTCTGCCTTCACCCCCCACACACACACACTGTCCCTGGACTACGAACAACTCCTAATAGGAGGCTGGGGGTCCAGAGAAGGCTGGGGACCAGCTCAAGGCCATCCAGTAAAGTGGCCCAGAGGAAAGAGCTGGGGAGGAGGGGGAATGGGCTGGGCACGCTAGGACCTCGGCTTTACCAGGATTTACTGTTCTCAGAAACAGACTTCAGGGACACAGGGCCAGCAGAGGAGTACAGGGGGAGGGTGCAGAACAAGGTCAACCTCCAAGGGACAGTCCTTCTCCCAAAAGTCCTCTGACCTCTCATACCTTCTCATGGTGAGATGCCCCCAACACACATGTCCCTATGAGGCCAGCTTGGTGGAGGGCAGCACCCTTCGAGCCACAATGTAAGTCAGTCAGTTTCCCAGGCACTAGACATCTCACACGGACCCTATTGGTTCCCAGAGACAGCCAAGCTTCACGAAGGGCACCCCAAGGCTCAACATCAGGATGTGCCTGGGACACCCAAAGACAGTAGGGCAAGATTCACACCCAGGCCTGCCTGACTCCTTGCTGTGGGCAGAACAGAGCTGGGCCAGGCTCTGTGCCAGACTCTGGGACAATGAACCAGGTTCCCTGCAACCCAGGGGTCTGTCCAAAGGCCCCACCACTGGATCCTAGGTTTTCCCAGAACCCAGACCTGACTCCCCCTCACTTGAGACCTCAGACAGGTCACTCCCCTTCTCTTTCTCCAGTCTCCCCACATTCCCCAGTCCTTAGCCTTCTGTTTAAGTCCTAAGGGGACACAGAACAGAACCACCACCCACAAAGCGTGGCAGTCCTTCCATCCTTAGACACGGGAGCATGAGTTCCACTGCCACTCCCCCTTAATGCGTCAGGGGAATCAAACCCCAGCTCTGCGGTCAGCTCGATGACCTGGGACAAAGTCACTTGCCCACCAATCATCAGTTTCATGTCTTCTACAAGACAGGATGGCAGGACTGGGGCTTGCACTGAGTGACTGAAGGCCCTAGGGCCCTGAGTCTGCAGGGTGGAAGTGAGCTGGGCTCCCTCAGCCCTAGAGACACAGGCGATGGGAGATGGCACCCCACCCCGGGGAGCAGCCGCTAGCTCTGCGAGCTGTAGGCCCCCGGGATCTCAGAAAAGCCCCCTTTTCACGGTTTAATTGAATATTTGAATAATCCTTTCATTCCTGCGAGGCATAAAGAATGTTGTCCCAATAGCGGTGACTCAGGCAGGCGCCCCCGCGCACAATGGCCCCTCGAGTGGCGCTGCTATTCAGGCCGCCTTTTGTTGGCGAGGAGCAGTGGGTAAATTGCAAACGCTTAAGGGAATGCTGCCGCGCGCCTCAATGGGAATCAGGAAATCGAATGTTAGGTCAATCCATTAAGCTTCGATTAAGTCCTCCGGGGAACAATGCCCGCCAGGCCCATCTTCATAAACACCGCGATTGCCAGGAGAGAGGCACTAATTTTAATTAAACCTCCTTACCTGCCTCAGACGCTATTTAGACGCCAAATGGCACCCTTCTGCGGAGGCAGGCGAGAAGGAGATGCGGGGGCGGTGGGTGCGTGGGTGGGCGACAGTCACTGAACCACCAGGGTTCAGGCTATCAGACCCGGCGAGATGCCGCCTGCCTGAGGGTGCTGCTAGTGTACCAGTGGGAAGTCTGTGGGCAAGTGGCCCACCCACTCTTGAGTTCAGGTTCCACATGAAGGACCCTGTGACACCCACCATCACCCTAGCCCCAGGTGTCACCTTCTACAGAGCTCTGGGGTGCCCAGCCACCATCCTACTCCAGGCACAGCTGTGGGTGGTCATGTGTCTCCCAGCTTCAGAGCCATCCCGAGGGAAGGTTCAAAGGACTGTGTGTGGTACTCAAGGCCATACACAGCTCAGCCTCCATCCACTTCCAAGACGTCCTCTCCACCCTGCCCCCGCCCGCCCTGTAAGCCATATGGAACTTTTAGGGTTCCCCACAACCTCAAAAGAGCTGCTCCTTCGGTCTGGAGTGCTTTTATAGTGCTGCCTGCCTTGTTCCATCCAAACACTCGTATTCTTACTGCAAGGCTCAGCCCAAGTGCACCTCATCCAAGGAGAAGCTGTGGACATCCTTGGTGGAGCTGGCCCAACCCTGATCATACTGGAGTCTGGCTCCTCTCCCCATCTTGAAACCCCCTCCTCCCACAAAACCCTGTCATTGTCCTCCACCCTAGGCTCCTTAAGTAAGTCCTGGCCTCTGAGCCACTGCCTCCTGATCCCTTCTACGGTCTGGAGTGTTCCCAGACATCTCAACCAACCTGCGTCCCTAGTGCAGAGACAATGAGGCCCCATGCCAGGTACCCGCCAAGTGACAAAGATGGATCCTGTGGCCTGGTTCATCCATTCACTTCATTAATTCTCTGATTCATTTGCTCATAAGCTTAATAAGGATGGCAACAACGACAACAACAACACACTTCTTCAGGGGCAGGCCAAGGTCATGGGAGAATTCTCTCATACAAAGCTGTATCGCTTAGTCAAGGATGATTGGTGGTCATTTCACAGATGGGGAAATAGAGGCTCAGAGAACGTGAATGGCTTACTGAAGGGCACAGAGCCAAAGAGAGCAGACCTAGACTCCAGGTGTCCCTCCCTCAGCCCCTCCAGCCAGATCTTGGTCTCTCCTTGTCTCTTAGGCTGCTAGGTCCAAAGCGGGATTCAGGCTAGCATGGAAAAGGAACAGGCATTCTTCACCAGTCTGGACATGCCAAGCTTGGTCCTGGGCAAGAAGCCTGGGTTCTGCCACAGTGTACCCTAGGGTAACCAGAGCCCAGGTGAGTCTGGCACCTCTGTATTGGGATCAGGAAAGGGATCATGGGTCTCTCTTCAGGACACCAAGCACAGATGGAGCTCTGGCCAAAAGATGGTTCTGGCAGCCCCCCCCTCCATCTAGCACTTTCCAGGACCACCCTCACCCCCGCCTGGGCAGGGTCCCTAAGGCTCTGCTACATTCCTAAGTGGCCACCCTGCAGAGCCCACTGTTCCAAAGCATTTGGCCATAGCAGGTACCTCAGCCCTGCCTATGTACTGGGCTTCCCAACTTCCACTCACCGACCTCTGCTTCCCTCTGCTCCCAACACCTCCCACTCCCTCACTCTCTGGGAGGCTTCTTTCCAGACTGTGCTTATAATGTCAACTGCCATAAAGACAATGTCTCATCCTTCCCTTTCCAGGTGAAGCCCTTACCTCTGTTCCAACCTTCCATCCCATAGCTGCTCCTCTGCTACAGAGTTCTCCACCCCTAGAACTCATACTTATCCTCCAAGACCTTGCGGTAGTATCCCTCTTCCAGAAAGCCTTCCAGGTAAAGCCCTTTCCCCTGAACCGTGGCCCTCTGAGCTACACTCATTACTGTCTCGGCCCTCAGTACAAGTCTCTCCCAGACCAGGAGTTGCTGGAAGCCAGGATCATCTCCCTGTGTATAACATCTGGTAATAACTTACTAGGTGAGGCGACCCCAGAGGTGGTGTGAGGATGGAGCTGTGGGCAAGAGGGAGGCAAGCAAGCTTTCTTTCTTTCTTTCTTTCTTTCTTTCTTTCTTTCTTTCTTTCTTTCTTTCTTTCTTTCCCTCTCCCTTCCTTCCTTCCTTCCTTCCTTCCTTCCTTCCTTCCTTCCTTCCTTCCTTCCTTCCTTCCTTCCTTCCTTCCTTCCTTCCTTCCATGTGTGTTGGGGGTTGGAGCTCAAGTTGGTGTCCCTTAGGGACAGCATCCACCTTTAATTGAAACAAGGTCTCTCATTGGCCTGGAACTTTCCAGTTAGGCTAGACTGACCAGCCACCAAGGCCCAGAGATCCTTCTGTTTCTTCCTCCTCAGCACCAGGATTACAGCATGCGCCCCCGTGATGTAAGCAAGCACGTGCCACCATGCTGTAAGTAAGTGTGCACCACCATGCTGTAAGTGTGCACCACCATGCTGTAAGTGTGCACCACCATGCTGCGACATGGCGTCTAGGGATCAAACTAAAGACCTCGTGCTGGTGAGCCAAGCACTTTGCTGCCTGAGCTACCTCCCCAAACCTTTTCTTCCTTCACCTCGTCCCATCTTCCTGCTATACATTTGCCAATCTGTCTATTCAACCCCGCACACAACACTTGCTGTCTGTCCTAGAGGAAGTGGCTCTAAGGGGACAGGGTTTGGGGTCTTTTCTGCCTGATATGCTTTCCCCAGGCCTGATGCCAGACAAATGTGAATGTCTGAATGAATAGATGAATGAGTAAAGAGGTCTGGGCCCCG
Organism: Orientallactaga sibirica; assembly: GCA_036365145.1. Classification (NCBI taxonomy): domain Eukaryota; kingdom Metazoa; phylum Chordata; class Mammalia; order Rodentia; family Dipodidae; genus Orientallactaga; species Orientallactaga sibirica. Next base: position 10,194,664 of record JAEOAD010000034.1, on the reverse strand, counting down.
AAGAACTCAGCATCAGAATTTGGGTCCTTATAGGTCAAGGAGTTGGAAAAGCAGAAAACAGAAAGTTGTAAACTCACCAAAAACTTTCTATAGGTGATGGTGGTGGGGCATTTCTAATGTGATTGGCAAGAAATTGACCAGACTCTCAGAAGTGTCCACACTCAATGAAGGGCAAACCTTAGACATCAATGATCTTAGCCCTTAGCGCTTCCCACAGAAAAACTGAGACCTGGCAGGGAGGCATGGGGGGGGATCTCTACCCAAGGGCTCTTCAGCCACAGTAGGGACCACCCCCCACCGCCACCTTTGCCCCACCCCCAGACGCTAAGTCCTGGAGCACACTCACCGAGGCTGAAGAGGATGAGGAACTTGAGGCAGACGAACTCCTGGCGGTCCAGCTGTAGTGCGTGTAGTTGCAGCACCAGCTCCTGTGCCCGCAGCACCAGGCCATGCAGCAGGGAGCCAGCCTGGGCAGCCACTGTGCTCAACTCAACCTGTGTGGGCAGAGGGCAGGTCAGGGAGATCAGTAGAAATACCATGGGGATGGTCAAAGGGTAAGGGGCAGAGGCTCTGATGAGGGACTTGGGCTAGGCATGGGGCCTCCCAAGCCCACCATGGCTGGGGAGCACCTCACGAGCTCTTTCCATCTGCCAAGCCAAACTGGTTACCTATGGTTGGCCTCTCCTTGGTAGCAGTGGGGTGGGCACCAGGAGCAGGGACAGCAAAGGAACTGAAGGGTCCTTCACACAACCACCAAGAGCCACCACCACCAAGACCAGTGGTGTGAATGGCTTGTTTACAGCTGTCCTGTGACAAGAGCTGATCCTGGGCCAGGGAAGGGGATGGTAGAGCAGCGCTGGCTGTCTTAGTAAATGTGACGTCACCCCATGATCACCACACAGGTTTCACCCTGCCACCACTCAGCTCTCCCCTTTCCCACACATGCACCAACACACAGACAGACATATTCACAGGGTTATCACCTGCTCCGGGAAGTGAGGGCACACCTGTCTGCACACCCATGCCCGCCCTTGGATGGTCACCACAGCCACACAAGACACAGGCCCGCATGTGTGTTCACATGCACATGGTGACAGGCAGAGGTGGGTGCCCACATACCTGTGTGTGCACAGAGTTGCACAATAAAAGAGAGATGGACACACACACACACACACACTCTAGAACATTCCTGTGGCCCACATGTCCACGCTCACATGCTGGACTCTACATCTACATTCATGTGGCCCAAAGTCACCCCTGTCCGCTTGCCCTCGCTGGCTGAGGCACTAGGATAAAAACAGGATGAGGACACAGGGCTTGCAGAGAGCTTCAGTCTGTGGCCCACTCAAGTCCCCACTGTGCCCACTGCTCAGCCAGTGTCACCTCCTGGGGATCACACGCCTATCACCAGGCTAGATGCTGGGCATGGGTCCCCATTCTCCTGCTCTTCTGTATCTACTTTCACCAGCTGGAGGTCCTCTTCAAAGGTGTCCCAATGGCCCAGAATACTGGGCCAGGTGATGGCCCCTCCACCCACCTCCACAGATAGCCCAACATGTCCCTCCTGCAAAGAGTCAGGAGTTCCCAGGCCCTCTCCATGGCCTTCCACTCCTGTCACGCCTCTGCTCTAAAGGGTGCCAAATCCCTCAGAACCTTTTGTACACTCATTCATTCATTCATTCATTCAGATCGAGAACCTACAGGGTCTTGTCCATTCAGCTCCCAGCAATGCTTTCAGCCTCATCTCTAACTGCCTCTGGCCCTGCAGGCCTTGAGCAGCACTCTGAGCCCCAGCTAAGGGCCCTTGTCCCTGCTGTGCCCCTGTGTGGAGGTGGAGACTGCCACTCATCACCCCTCACTAGCTGACCAACCCTGCCTTATTTTGGGGATTCGCGGTGCCATCATCAGTCACCCTCCTGTATGAGTCTCCCTTGGCCATTCCACACATCCTGAGAGGTGGCCCCACCTCTGCAGAGCTCCCAGGACCTGACTCCCCACAAGATCCTGGGACACAGAGAGGTCTGGCCAGTGGCTGCTCCTGAACTTGGAAAACAGGGTGTCTGGAGGCAGCCCAAGAGAGACTGGGCCTGGGGGGTTCTGGAAGCGGTTCAGTCACCTCCTGCCCTGTGACCAGCAAGATGCTGCCCTCCTTGCCGTACTGAATCTGGCGGTAGATGTGGTCGAACACCAGCAGCTCACTCCAGCAGTTCTGTAGCAGTGTCATCTGGTCAGCAACCTGAAGGGAAGAGCCAGGTGGGGGACCAGCTGGGGACATCTTCCCACCCCCTCCCCCAGCACTTCATTTATAGCCCCTGTGCCTGAAGGGCAAGTTCTACTCAGAACCTTGGGAAGAGCAATCTGGTGTGATGGTGCACACCTTTAATCCCAGCACTGGGAAGGCAGAGGTAGGAGGATCACTGTGAGTTTAAGGCCACCCTGAGAATACAGAGTGAATTCCAGGTCAGCCTGGGCTAGAGTGAGACCCTACCTCGAAACATAAAAGAAAGAAAACAGAAAGAAAAAAAGAAACAGTAGCCAACTCTCTGGCCCAATGCCCCTTTTCTTCCTCCCCTGAGGTGCTGGGATTAAAGGTGTGCCCCACCACACCCAGCTCAAAGCCCTTCTTTTCTTGTGTATTCTTCTTCTTTCATCATCATCATTTTTGTTGTGTGTATGTAGGATGCATACTTGTGTGTGGTATATTCACATACATGTGCAGATGTGTATACCCTGTGTGCACACATGTGGATGCCAGAGGAAGATGTCCTATGTCCTCCTCAATCACTCTTCTGCCTTATTTATGTGAGACAGTTTCTCACTAAACCTGGAGTTCACCGCTTTTCAGGAGTGCTGGCTGACCAAGGAGCCCCAGCGATTACCCCGTCTCTGCCCCACTCAGCACTGGGGCTACAGGCGTGCATGCACAATCATGGCCAGCTTTTTACGGGGTGAGGGGAGATCAAACTCCAGTCCTTATGCTTACATAGCAAGTGCTTTCACTAGCTGAGTTAGCTCCCAAGCCCATAAAGCCCTGTTTCCTAATGAAGAGTTGGCCACCCAGGGAGGTCCAGGGACATTTCTCAGGTCACCCAGGAGTGGAGCCAGACCAGGGTCATGCTAGCCTTCCTGGTCCACAACCTCCACAGAGACTAAGTAGGCTTTTCTTGGTGTGCAGAGTAGCCGAGGCAGGCACCAGCTGCAAGTCCTCCCAGAAAGACAGATGCAGTGCATATTGTGGTCCCTTAATAGCCCCCACCCACCCCTAAGGGTACTTCCCAGGTCCCTCCCTGAGCAAGCATGATCGCTCTACAGTTGTTGCTCTATAGCCTGGAAACCCTATGCGCTTGACACAGTTGTCACTTCGTGGAGAGAAGGAACGGAGCGCAGTTAGGCAACTCGCCCCAGGTCACGCAGTTCTGGGTGGGCCTCATCCCATGCCTTTCCCTTGGCTTCCAGATTGTCATGGTTCTCTTACAGGCTCCTCCCTCCTCTACAAAGCCCTCACAGGCCCTCTGTATACCTCACCACCCCCTGGACATGGGATGGCACCAGTGTGCACCTGTCTTTCCTGGTACCTTCAGATCTGGGAAGAGTAGAGCTGTGTGCCTCAAGACGCCTGCCATTTGGGGTATGCTGGCCAGGCCTAGGAACTAGCTGTGTTCTCTAGGGTGCTAGCCCCTCCCTCCTCTCTGGGGCATCCTCAGGCAGATGGGGAGAAAAGAGAAAGCAGGTCAAGGGGAAAGGGAAGCTATACTATCCTCAGGACTCTGCCAGCACACCTCTTCCCCAGTGCACACAGCAGGAGAGCAGGAGAGATCCTGTGCTGAGCCACTGGATCCCAGCAGCCCTTCCTTACCTCCTCTCTGGGTCAAGAGCCCAGGCTTCTCCCTGCCCCCGGGAGCCCATCACTGTCAGAACAGAGGCCCAGCCAGTCCCCATCTCTGCTCAGGAAGTGGGTGCCCAGGGGAGCCTGGAGGAGGCCTCTCTCCCCATCGTGACTTTCAAGGAGCAAGACCAGGCTCTGGAAGCGTCAGAGCCAGTACACCTCAGCGCTGTTCATGTGACATCTGTCCAAGGCACAGAGAAGCAGACAGGCTCATCTAAGGTGACACCAGGGGTTTTTGCTGGGAGGCTTTGCCCAGATCTTCCTCCTGGGCCCATCTTGTGGGATGCAGGAACTGACCAAGGCCCAGGTGGGAGGAGCCTGCCCAGAACAGTCACAGTGACAGCAAAGCAAACACAGGCCCACTTGCGTGTGACCCAGATGGAGGCAGGGCAGAGTTGGGCACAGCACCCTCCTACCTACCTCAAGCTCTAGAAGCAGATACTCTTGTGCCCAGATTGAAGGAAGAAGGGGGGCAGGAGACGTGATAAGGAGGGAGCATTAGGAGATAAGCAGGCTGAGCCTCAGCAGAAGGCAGAGGGGTCAGAGTGACCTGCGCCTGGCCCTGGAGTAGACTCTATACCCAGACTTCAGACCTAGGACTGGGCAGTCCTGCCTGAGGGGTGCTGATTAGGAAGCTGAGGCACAAGGCAGTAATGTGAAGCTACACTGGGTATCCCATACCCCAAGTTCCAATTCCTGCCTACTCCCATGTCCTCCTCAACCCTAATTTCCTATTCAGTATGATGTGAAAGCACTTCTTTCTCTTTTGCTTGGAGAAGACATGTGGCATCAGAGAGGACACAGGGACAAATGCATCAGCAGCAAAGGGTTCTGGAACTGGCAGGGTTCCCATCTCCCCCTTGCCCTCTCCTGCCAGACTCACTTCTTCCCTGGGGTGGAGAGACGGACACATGAACACCCAACTCCAAAACACTTTCCATGTGATGCACACGCACACATGCATGTACATACACTACGCAAGTGTACATGCATCTTATTTAAAAATAAATCAGAGTGGGTTGGGAAGATGGCTAAGTGGTTAAAGATCTTGCTTGCAAAGCCTGCCAGCCCAGGTTCAATTCCCAACTACCCACATAAAGCCAGACAGGCATTTATTTGCAGTGACAAGAGACCCTAACATATATGTGCCCATATACACACACCACATGTGCAAATAAATGATTTTTTTAAATGGTGCCAGTGTCTGGCATTCATTTGCAGAGGCAAGAAACTCTGGCTTGCCCTGACCCCCATGTGCAAATACATAAATAAAAATGTAAAAAATAGGGCTGGAGAAATGGCTTAGGGGCTAAGGCACTTGCCTGTAAAGCCTAAGGACCCAGGTTCAATTCTCCAGGTCCCACATTAGCCAGATGCACATCGTGGCGCATGCATCTGGAGTTCGTTTGCAGTGGCTAGGGGCCCTGGTGTGCCCATTCTCTCTCTCCCTCCATCCCGCTGTCTCTAATAAAATAAATAAATGAAAACGATAAAAAATGTAAAAGTTAAATAAATGAGAGGGCCACAGCAGCCAGCCTTCTCCACAGGAATTTGAAAAAACTGGATTGTACTTTCTAGAGGTTTCATCCCCATGAACCTTAGGCTTCCCTATCACCCTTGGAACAAGACCACTTGCAGTTCTGGCCCAGAGTCCCTGGCTAGTCCGTCCTGTCTGCTGGACCCTCCTGTGGCCTGCCACAAATCTTCAGGGAGCCTTGACACTGTGCAGCCTGCCTTTGAGGACAGTATTGATGGTGCTGTGTTGACCTCTTCTCCAGCAGGCCCCTCTGGAACCCCCGGGGTCTGATGGGTCTGGCAGCCAAGGCCAGCAGGCTCAGTAATTCTCTGGTGGTTGACACTCCATGGCTGGCCATGGCACACTGCTAAGCTGAGTGGTCTCGGGCCATCATTTATCAGCTCAGCACTGACAGACTTACTGGGGTCTCAACGAGACCATCTATCTGGACAATTATCTGTTGCCAATGGGGCCTTGGAGGGGAGGAGAGCAGAACACAGAGAGGGAGCAGATGTCAAGATGGGCTCCTATCTCACCTCCTCCCCACTGTCCTTCACAGTGACTTCAAGGAAGCAGAGACCTTAATGCAGGTCCTGCCCCCATTACGAGGCAGGGAAAAGCCATTCTGCAGTCCCACAGGCAGGAAGTTGGTCTATGACCCAGGGCAAAGTGGGCCCCACCTTTACAGTGCTCAGAGGTGCATGGATGTGTCACATCTTGCCCTGTGCTCTTCTTGGATGACCTGTGAGGACGGATCCCACCCTACACTGCTGACAGGGACAAGCCAGAAAAGAGGGTCTGACCCCATTGATGGAACTTCCTGTGTGCTGGGTCCATGCTGAATTCTTCACCTGCCTTAGCTCACCTAGCTCTCATAGGTCTATAGCAAGGTTATTAAATTCCTCCCATCTCACAGATGAGGAAACTGAGGGCAGTGGAACAGAGTCACTTGCAAATTCCCACTGTTGAGAGGCCCCTACCCACCTCTGGCAGCTTCTGGAGACCTCTGATCTGGCCATGCGCTCTCCTACTGGACTCCTTCTGTACCCTTTCTCTCTTGCAGAGCCCTGGGTACAATTCATTTGCATTCTCCTAGCTTGTCTGTCTTCTCTTCTAGCCCTGTAGTTTCCTGGGTCCTGTTTATTCTAGGGGTTTTGGTGTCTAGCTCAGGAGCTACTCCAGTCTCTGAGCCACTGAGCCTCTCTTCCGTGTGCTAAAATGAGCCCAGCCCAGCAGAATGGTGGACCCATACTGGGAAGTGGCTTACTCAGTCCTACACTGTCTGTCTGCCTCTACATGCTTGAGCTCTGCAGACACACCTCAGCTCACTGAACTTCCTCACTGTTGGGGAGGACCTCCCAGGGAAGGACTGGGGTTATCTGCAAGACCCCCTTAAAGCAGCACTGACTGCAGCTCAAAATCTTGGGCTCTGTGCACAGGGCCCAGGTTCTGGGAAGGGGAAATAGGAAGGTTTGGGCCACAGGGAAGCCAGAAGCAGGAAAAAACACTCAGCAACGCTGGGACAAAAGCCCTTCCCATCCTGCGTGAAACCCCCGAGAGACCAGGAAGGCGGCCAGAGGAAGTGCCCCGCCCCTAGATGCAGGATCCAGGAAGGCTGGAAATGCTTGGCTCCTCCTCTCCTCTACACAGGATCTTGGGGGAAATCTACAGGGTCTTGTGGGGGGAAGAGGTGGGGGGGAGGTGGGGGGGGCCCAGCCATAAGCAGAGCATGTGGGACAGCCCAACATCCAGCCTTCCTCCCAGTACATAGGTCAATCTAGAGAAGACCAGTATGAGAAGCCCCTCAAGACAGAGACGGAGCCCGTCTTCAGTCATGGTAGACTCACAGTAAAAGCAGGAGCACCACCAATCCCTGACTCCCACAGTCCCCAGGTCCCAGCTTGTGGTGGCCTCCTAGGATTCCAAGTGTTCATATTGCACCTTATTTCCACCCTCTAACCCCCGTGCCAGACAGGCAGCTAGTGCCCCCAGCCCATCCGGCCACATGCCCAGAGGAAGCCCAGGCCAAGTGGCGCCAGCACTGACAATACTGCTCAAGGCTGCAGTGGCCCAGCAGGGAGGGCAGCAGGCCCTGCTGTTTACAGCCAGCCCCAGGACAGCCAGGGGGGCTGACCTAGGAGAGGGAGCACCAGGCAGCAATGGGCCTTGGCTAGGATTTCACAGCCTCATGGGGTGGGGGCTCACAGGGAGCTAGGGCACTGGAGAGAGCAGCTCCTCGAGCTCAGGCCCTTGACACTAAGCCAGATGACTAGGAAGTCCTTGCCTATGACAGGCCTCAGTTTCTCCTATTTCCCTGCCTGCTTCTTTCCTAGAGACAGAAAGTCTTGAGGCAGAGGTATTCATATGGCTAGCTCAGTGGCAAGCCCTGGCATCTGCAGCCAGCTGCCCTGCACATAGACACGCACAGGAGACATGCCATCACATAGAAGAGCTGCAGAGGTGGTGAGCTCCTTCATCTTAGCTAGGAAGGCCAGAGTCCACAGAAACCCCCAACTCACACACTCAGGACCCTATCTTTGACAGCTGAGGCTGGTGGGGCTTGGTGGCCTCCCTGAAAGAATGGAAAGTCAAGATGGCTTGACCTTCTTCCTTCATTTGGGCTAGGGCCTTGAGAGACAAGATAGGTTCTTCGAGGTAGCCCAAAGTCTCAAAGAAAGTGGGAACTATCTAAAGAAACTCTAGTGGGAAAGAAATAGCCTGAGGGGGTAGAGGAACATGGAGGAGCCCACAGGCCACAGGCCAGGGAGGGTACATGTGAGAAGTACAGGCAGAGAACGATAGACTGGAGAGACAGAGAGAGGGATGGCCAGGAGGAAACCAGAAGGCTGTGATAGCCTAGAAGTGCCCCTCATATCCCTGGAGGGCCTCCCTGTCCCCACACACTGCCCGAAGTCAGTGGACAGAACAGCCCCATTCAAAGGTTAACCTCACTGGGTGTGGTGGCGCACGCCTTTAATGCCAGTAGTCGGGAGGCAGAGATAGGAGGATCGTTGTGAGTTTGAGGCCTCAAAAATCCAAAACCAGAACAAAGAAAGAAACAAAACAAAACAAGGTAACCTCAGACAGCCAAGAGAACGTGCCAGAGTTGGGGCTAGCAGGCTGGGAGGAGGCACTCACCTCCAGTTCCTTGAACACCATGCATCTGCGTGCCCAGTCTACGATGGAGATGAAAGTCTGGTCGGCCATCCTGCAGAGGAGGCCAAAAGCTGCGGGCTGGTCAGAACGGCTTTTGGCCGGCTCCTGCAGGCAGCCTAAGATGCGTGCTCGCACTTGGTCCTCCTCAGGCTCCAGCTGCAGCAGCTGCAGGATGAGCTCTGGCACACTGGGCCCACCAGAGAAGGGTTCTGGGTAGCTGTAGGGTGGCCCCGGCTGCTGAGGGGGGCTGGCGTAGGGCTCTGGGTACTCAGACTTAATGGTGCGGCCAGAAAAGGCCGGGTAGAGATAGCCAGCTAGTGACCCGTGAGTGCTGGGCACGGCCATGGGCAGTGCTGAGGCTCCAAAGTCGCCCAGTGGCCCAGCAGGTGGGCCAGAGGCCAGGGCCTTGGGCTCTGGTGCATGCAGGCTGGGGGGCAGCATGTAGTCCGGAGGGGGCGGGGGTGGCGGGGGCACCCCCACTGGGGGGCTGCTCTCCAGCTTGAATCCACTGGCCCGAATCTGTGCTTTCTTCTGTTGCTTCAGGGCGCGATCACGCTTGTACATGGGCCCAAACTTGTTCCGGCCACCCCGCATGCGGTCAGCACGCACAGCTGTGGGCAAGGGCAGAAAGTCAGGTTCCACACCACCTTCCATACAGTCCTGCCTTAGAGTTTTCCCAAATGGATGTGTCACCTCCTGCTCAATACCCTACTATGGCTCCCACTGCCCACAGTGATCTCCTCCTGACATTTGAGGCCCTGCCCCGCCTTCCCTCCTCCTTAGTCCTTATCCACATCTCAGTTCCTCTACTTGACATTTCTCCCTTGTCCACCCTGCCTTCAATATTCTCATAGTCTCCCCGCTTCGAATACTTTTCTTTCTCCTGTGCTTGCTGAATAGGCAGCTCCATGTCACCACTGAAAGTGATCCTGGACACCCTCTCCCCATGGACAGTCTCCATCCCCGCCCTGATGTTCCACCCTTTACCCACTCTTATTACGCATAGACCTCAGGCTGAGAGCACCTGGGACTCTAGGTTCAGATGCCCTGCCCAGGGCCTGGCAGGGATGGTGAAAGGAGACTCCCTGAATCTGCCCAGCTCCTGGTGCAAGAAGACTCAGGCTTCCCTCACTGCCTCTCAGTGCAGAGAGAGTCCAATTTAGTACTGGAAGGAGTGACCTCTTTTGCTAACCAGATGTTCCTTTGCCTGGCCAAAAATGTGTCACCAGCCAGACTCAACAGGTGCATCTCTGCAGCTGGAGTGTGGTGGCCCCAACCCGTGCTCAGACAGGACCCCATCCCTGCTCTGGGAGAATGGAGAGAGTCAGAGAGAGGGGCTGTGCAGACTGGAAGGATGGCTTGGGAACCCGCCCAACACACATCTTCCTGTCACAGGGCAGGCAGCCTCCTCTGCTCCCTCAGGCTGCCCCAGGATCTGCCGCCCACAACAGCCAGCTTTTTTGCCTCCCCCTGAGGATCTGGGGTTAGGCATGTGGATTCTAGGGACAGGACAGAGTATCTCCTCCCATTCAAGAGTCCCTCTCCTAGGTAGAAGGACAAGCCTGCAGCTCTCAGAACCTGGCTGGGGTACAGAGTGTGTGTGTGTGGGGGGAGTTCTCCATTCTGCAAAACTTTCAACAGCTGCTGGCTGGGCGCTCAGCCCAGCTAGGGCGGTGGAAGCTATGTCTGTCCACTTTCAGAGCTCGGGTCTCTCCTGATGAACCCTCTCCCTCCTCGGTGAACTAGAGCCCGGCCAGGGAAAAGGCAGAGATGGGCGGCTCACTGTTCTCCACTCCAGAACCATCTCAGGGTTTGGCTAAGAACCCATGGCAAGGAACCTCACCCACTGAGTGAGCCTTCAAATGCAGAGGGAGACAGATGGGCAGGCCGAGCAGTGGTAGGACAGTAGCAGAAAGTACAGTAATAGTAATAACAATAACAGCTCACTGCACACAGGGCACCTTCTGCTTTTGGTAGCTTCCCTCAGTCCTCATGCTGACTCAGGGAGAGGGCAAGGCACTACTGTAAGCCCCCCCTTTTTTTCTTCAGATGAGGAATCTGTAGCTCAGAGAGGTTATGAAACTCCGTCCAGTGTCCCCTAGCCTACAAGTGGTGACACAAGTGATGACACTGGGATTGAATGCGGTAAAGGCACTGACAGCTTTGGCTCTGGTGGGCTTGAGGATCTGTGGGTGTGGCTGGAAGCTCCTTGCTGGGGGAGCAGCTTTGCTGGGGCTCCACTGTGACCTGGGGAAAGGATCATTTCTTGAAATTCGTTGTTTGTTGGCTTGTTTTGAGACACGATCTCACTATGCAGCTCAAATCCTCCTGCCTCAGCCTCCCGAGTCTGGGATCACAGACGTGCTCCACCGTGTTGGGTTTCCCTGGAGTTCACTTTTCAGATATTTCTCAATCCAACCCGAGACGGCCCTGCCATGCATCGCCTCTCCTAAAGCCCTAGGAGCGACTGTTGCTTCACTCCCTGTAAAAACTGGTCCTAATGTCACAACGGGGGCCCGTCGCCTGGCCCCAGAGACTCGGATGTTTTCTGGGGATGGCGTTCCCGGCTGGCTCGGCCAGTCTCCCCGTCCCTCCCGCCCGCAGCTCCCCGGGAGCCCGAACGTCGGCAGTCGGGGGTCCGAGGCCCACAGGATGCGCACCTTCCAGGCGCATGCCCACCGTCAGGCACTTCTGGAAGCGGCAGAAAGGACAGCGCTTGCGTTGAGTCTTGTCGATCTTGCAGCTCTGGCTCTCGGTGCACGTGTAGTGCTTGTTGTTCTGGACCGTGCGCTTAAAGAAGCCCTGTGGGGAGGGACGTGGAGAGTCAGCGCGAAGCCCCGGCCCTGCGCCCGCCGCGAGAGCCCGCGCCCCTCACCTTGCAACTCTCGCACGTGAGCAGCCCGTAGTGGTAGCCCGACACCTTGTCTCCACACACCGGGCACAGCTCGTCCAGATCCTCGTCGTACGAATAGTCCATGCCCGCGACGTCCGCCTGCAGAGGAAGGAGGAGCCGCTCACCTCGGGTCCCGCACTCCGCTGCGAGCCCGTCGCGTTGTCCCTTCGGAGCCCAGGTCAGCGCACCCTGGGCGGCCCCGGGCACCAGGTGCGGGCCATGTCCCTGCACTACGGCTCGGACGCCCACTGCTCCCCCGGGGCTGCTCCCGCGCTGCCCCCGCCAAGCCCGATCCCAGACCCTCGGATTCGATGCTCTTCCATCCGGATTCGTTTGCCTAAGAACAAAACCCCGGTTCTGAGAAAACGAGATAGGCGCGCGCGGGGGGCAGAGGGGAGGAGGGGGACAGATGCCAGGGAACCCAGGAGGAATGGGGTGCCCGGCCCGGGCATTCTGGGGACCCGACAGAAACAGACAGTGAAAGAGAGCGAGAGAGAGAGAGACCCCTGCAACGTTGCTCAACAGAAAAGGGATCCAGGGGCGACAGGGACACACAGAAGCTGAGCCAGAGAAACTGGGAGAGACAAGATTCCAAGATGATAGATAGGTAGATAGGCAGGTAGGTGACAGATAAATAGAGGCATAGATGATAGCTGAAGCGATGACTGTGATACATGATAGAGATCGATCGATACGTAGATGGTAGATAAATAGATAGAGAATAGATACACGGTAGGGATCGGTCGATAGTAGATACATGATAGAGATCTATCGATAGATGATAGGCTGATAGAAAAATAATTGATGATGGGCGGTAGATGGTAGGTAGACAGCCAGATGACGGGTAACGAAAGAGACAGAATCAGAGACCCCGGGAGACAGACATCCAGTCAGCGACACAGTGACACACCAGAGATCCCGAGACACCGGACTAGAGAGATCCCGGGGGCGATCGAGGCAGAGAAAGTGACAGAGACACGGAGAGAAAACCTGGAGAGACGGAGGCGCCCAGCACAGGGTCGGGGACGGGGAGACCGACGCTCGGCGAGCCGCAGAGCCAGGAGCGAGCTCCGAGGCGTGGCCCCGCGAAGCAGAGTGCGGCGGTCAGGGGCCCCAGCCCAGAGGGGCGGAAAACGACGGCACCGGGACGCCGAGCCCAAAAGCACCGAGCCACAGGGCCCAGAGACAAAGCCGGTGCAGCGACGGCACGGGCGGGCGCGGCTCGCCGCCGAGCCCGGGGACGTCGGGCCAGGAGACGGCGAGCAGGGCGCAGCGGGGACTGCGGGCACCGGGCTGCAGCCGCAGGCCGGGCGCGAGGCACGGAGACCTAGCGGTCTCAGGGAGGCTGAGCTCAGGCGGCGGGAGACCTTGGGCGGAGAGTCCAAGTCTTCAGAACCACGGCCCACCCGGCCGCTCCTGCGAGCAGCGCCCCGCGTCCGGCCCGTGCTGAGCAAGCCCCGCACCTCCCCTCCCCACCGCGCCGCGCCGCAGCCGCCCGCGATGAGCCGCACCCGGGCGCAGCGCCGCCCGCCCGCCCGCGATGACGGCCGATCGGGCCGGGGGCGGGGAGACGGGGCCTGGGCGCGCACCCCCACCCCCACCGCCTCCCCGCGCCCGCCGCCTCCAGGGCGGCTCGAGGCGCACCTGGGACCCGGGCCCCTCCGCCGCACTGCGCGCTGCGCGAAGCCGCCGCGCGGGGCCAGGGGCCGGCCGCTCTATATGGGCACGTGCGGTATCCGGGGGCGGAGGCCCGGCCCGAGTCCTCCCCCCCACCCAGCCTGGCCTGTGCCTTGCCCTCCCCCTAGCCTGGCTCGGCCTCACCCTCACTCCTGGTCCCCCCAGCCCTGGCCCCGGCCCCACGAAGCCCGCGAGCGAGCGAGCGAGCTACGAGAGGACCCAGGAGTCCGAGCGCCCTGGAATCGAGGCAGGTGTCTCGTGTGGGGCAGCAGAGGGCCACCCGCCCGTGGAGGGAGGAGGCGAGCTGCTGCTGTGTGCAAGTCCACCTTAGAGGTAGCTAGGGCCAAGGTGGGAAGGCTGGTCGTTCTGCAGCGTTGAAAGTGGCTAAGGGTGAGTGTGGGGACGTGGCCAAGGCACAAGCTCTGGGCTAGAAATCAGACTCTCGCGTGGGTCCTGCTATATTTGTCCACTCAAACCGCAAGCAAGTTTGCGCCCTCAGTTTCCTCATTTGATGCCCAGTGCTCCTGGGAGGGTGGCTGAGGATGGACGAAGTGATGATGCATGTGGGGTAAGCTCCGGCGGCGCCCAGCGGGGGAGATAGGGGCAAACCCCTTCCTTCTCCCTGAGCCTGGGGTGTTCGACTGGAAATGGGAAGTGTGGTCGTCTCACTCTGTGACACCCCAAGATCTGGTGAGCAGCCCGCAGCGCCAAGGGCGTGGGAAGCCTGGAGAACAGAGCTGAGGAGTGGCATCCCCGCACCCCTTTGAACTCTCACCGAGCCAGGGCGAAGGAAGGCAACACAGCCGGGAGCCTTGAGACTACCGGTCCCTGAGCCAGGATCGCAGAGCAACTGATCTGGGCTAGGGGCATCCACCAGGCCACTCCCGCTTTTCAAGTGAAGCGACAGAGGCAGGGGGAACTTAGAAGGGGCCTGCTTGACCCTGCCCCACCCGCTCCCACACCTGGGGCAGAGAGAGCGCTAAGGACTCCCCCCACTCCCACCCCCCCAGCCCCGCCATCTCGCTCACCCCGCAGAGGGAGGCAGAGTCTGGCGGACTTGCTATGCAAGCTCCAATAAGTCACTTCGTTCCTCCAAGCCTCAGTTTCTCCGATTGCAAAACGAAAAAGACTCAGCCCTGCGTTTCTGTGAGAAGGGAGGACAGACAGCCAAAGATGAGTTAGTGTCAGACCTCCTCCCCAAACCCTGTGGAAGGTGGGATTTGGGGCTACTTGGGCCTTTGAATAAAGTCCCCATCAGACAAGAACTCTTAGAAAGTGGAACTGGGGCGAAGTGAGGTAAAATGGCCGAGCACACCCAGCTCTGGGTTGGTCCCCAGCACCACAAAAACAAAGCAAAACAACAACAAAAAACCCAAAATGTACCCGGGAGCAGCAATCAGCAGGAGGCAGGGCAGTGAAGGGGGTGGGTCTGGGGTCCTAAGTGGGCATCTCTAGGGTAGATCCCACCAGGGGTCTCCTGAAGTATGGACACTCCTTTGGGCTAGGTCTGTGGTGGGTTGGGGGCTGGGCACCCAGCCAGCAGTCCCAGTCTTCCTCCATCTCAGCCCTTTCCACCAGGGTTCCAGTATCCTAGGCTGGGAACCCTGACTCCATTGCATGCACCCCACACCCTTCTCACGGTGACTCATAGCCCCTCACCCACCTACCCAATGAAGCCAAGTTGACACTGGCCCAAGCCACAGAACTCGGACTGACAGTGGACACCCAGACATGCACAAACACACACGGACACTCAAAGACCTCCACAGAGACAACTTCACAGATACAGATATCCCCAGAAAGCAAGGCCCAGAGATACACAAGGAACTCACAGAGCAGCATGCCGGCCTGAACACCGGCCACAGTTAGGACACCACCGGACACCCTTTGACCCCACAGGGTCTATCGCCATAAGCCTAGAACCTCCGCCCAGCAGCCCAAGAAAGATGAAAGAATATTGTGATAAGAGAGTGGATCTACGGAGACCCCTGGCCCCTTTCTGGCCCAGAGCAGCGGGCACTGGTCACTCCACAGAGCAGGCAGTGGCTGGTCCCCGCCATGGGGAGGCATTGAGGAGAGAGGCTGGCCATTAGAGGCCTGGGCCCCGGCCCTCACTTACAGAGCAGAAGGAGAGCTCTCACAGCCGGATGAGAGTGGGCACTGGGCACCAGGGTCAGGGTGGGGAGGCTCCCAGGACCCAGGTGGGACAGTGACCAACAGGCACGCAGGAACTCCTTCACCCCACAGCGGACAGGCGGCCGACAGACAGCAAGCTGGCCCTGTCCGATCGTCCTCTCCTTCTCCCCGCCCTGGGGGGGGGGGCACCAGAAGCCCAATTGGTCTCTGCCCCCACGTGACTCTGCAGGCCTCTCTCCTCCTTTGTTGGTGTTTCTCTTTAGGTCTACTTTTTTTTCCTCCTAAAAGAAAAAAAATATCCTATCTATCTGGGGGCCGCGGGTGGGGGTGGAGGCCAAGGCACTAGGGAGGCCTTGGCCAGCTGGCTGTCCAGGCTGCTGTGGGAGCCCAAGGCAAGGACCCCATGTAGGCGGGTAGGCAACCGCTTGTTAGCGACTGGGTGGGAGTGGGACCTGATTTATGGGCCGCTCCCCCACTGGGCCTGGCCTGTGGCTGAGCGTCTCTCCCCTTCAATGGCTTCCTCCCTGGGTCCAGGCCTGGCCTTCGTGGTCCTTCTTGGTCCAGACCATGGGGTAGACTCAGGACAGCCTGGTGGTGGAGGAAGGGGCATGGCTGACCCTGCCAGGTGGATAGACAAATAGACCAGCTGAGGAAATTGCCTTGGACTGGTCTTGTCCTCTTCCTGAGGTGAGGAAAGGAAAGAGAGAACTCACCTTATTGTGGTTTTTAACACTGGCATCTCTGAATGTCACCATCTATTGGGAACTACAGATATGCCCCATCCATAGCTGGGGAAGCTAAGGCTAAGCTGAGACTGCTGCTAGGCCTCAGGGAGCAGGTTGTACCAAGTGAGTAGCTAGGCCCACACAGGGAAGAAATTTTGTCTACAAGGCCAGACCTCCCCACTCAATCTGGGATGTCCCTGTCCAGTCTCCAAGTCCACATACATTCTGAACTGGCCTGGTTCTGTTGGTCCCATGTGGCTGAGCCCTGCATCCACCCCACACCCAACTAGTGACTACTCTTTTAAAAAATTGTTTATTTATTTATTTATTAGAGACAGAGAGAGGTAGAGAGAGAGTGAGTGAGAGTAGGTATGCTGGGGCCTCTGGCCTCTAGTCACCATGTGCATCTGGCTTATGTGGGACCTGAAGAATTGAACCGGGGTCTTTAGGCTTCACAGGCATGCGCCTTAACCACTAAGCCATCTCTCCAGCCTGTGACTATTCTTTTCTGCATTCCTTCTTCATCTCCTGTAGACTGTGTGATGTCTGTTCCAGGCACTGGAGACCCTTGGTGAAGAACCAGGAAATCTCTGTCCTAGGAGGATTGGGGAGTAGCAGGAGGCATTGGGGTACCAAGGGGGAATCACTGTTAAAAACCCCTACTTCACTTGAAGTAACAGACAAATTATCTGAAGCAGCTCATTTATGTGACTTTGGATGACAGGATTTTTTTTTTTTTTTCTGGATAACTGAACTAATTCGATTCAAAACCTACCTAGAGTGTCTTTCCTCATTACTCCATATTCACAATAGCTCAGCCTGGTCTCAAACTTGTTTTATTTTTTTGGTAGGGTCCCCACTCTAGCCCAGGCTGATCTGGAATTCACTCTGTAGTCTCAGGCTGGCCTCAAACTCACAGTGATTAAGTGGTTAAGGGGCCTGCCTACAAAGCCTAAGGACCAAGATTTAATTCCCCAGAACCCATGTAAGCCAGACGTTTGCAGTGGCTGGTGGCTCTGGTGTGCCCATATTCTCTCCCTCTTTCTCTCATAAATAAATAAACAAAAAGTAATAATAAATAGATAATAGTAGTTTTATTGATAGTCCTAACATTCTGATTAAATATATTTTAATTCTCCTGATATTACATAAAACTTTTCCCCCAATATGCACAATCACATAATCAAGCCTTTCAGGTATAGAGGTTCTTACAGAATATATTTCTCTTGAATATGGCTAGAACCTAATCAAACTTCCCATTTTATTTTGTTTAATTTTATTATTCCTTTTTTAAAAATCCTCTCATTTTATTTCATTTTCATTCCTTTTTAGTCTTATATTTTATTTTTTAATTGTTTTTCTTTGCTTGTTTTTTTAAAATTTATTTATTTATTTATTTATTTGCAAGCAGAGAGAGAGAGAGAGAGAGAGAGAGGCAGACATAGAGAGAATGGGCACACCAGTGCCTCCAGCCACTGCAAACGAACTCCAGATGCATGTGCCCCTTGTGCATCTGGCTTACGTGGGTCCTGGAGAATCGAACCAGGATCCTTTGGCTTCACAGGCAAATGCCTTAACCGCTAAGCCATTTCTCCAGCCCTCTTTGCTTGTTTTTCTCCCTTATTCTTTCTCTCTCTCTCTTTCTTTCTTTCTTTCTTTCTTTCTTTCTTTCTTTCTTTCTTTCTTCCTTTCTTCTTTTCCTTTTTTCTTCTCTTCTTCCTTCTTTTCTTTTTTCTTTCCCTTCCTTCCTTTTCTTTCTTTTTTCTTTCCCTTTCCCTTTCTCTTCTCTCTCTCCTTCCTTCCTTCCTTCCTTTCTCTCTTTCTTTCTTTCTTTCTTTCTTTCTTTCTTTCTTTCTTTCTTTCTTTCTTTCTTTCTTCTTTCTCTTTCTTCTTTCTTCTGTCAAGATAGGGTCTTTGTAGCCCAGGCTGACCTTGAGCTTGTAGTGATGATCTTCCTGCCTCAGCCTCCCAAGTGCTGGAATTATAGATGTGAGCCCCATTCATATGTCTCTGTTTCTCTAATTTTTTTAAAAAAACATTAAAAATCTGTTTTTTATTTTTTTAAATTTGTTGTTCTTTTTTATTTTATTATTTTTTATTGACAACTTCTTTAATTGTAGACAATATCCCATGTTATTTCCCTCCCTCCCCCCATTTTCCCCTTTGAAACTTCACTCTCCATCATATTCCCTCCCCCTCTCAATCAGTCTCTTTTATTTTGATGTCATCACCTTTTCCTCCTATTATGATGGTCTTATGCAGATAGTGTCAGGCACTGTGAGGACATGGATATCCAGGCCATTTTGTGTCTGGAGGAGCACGTTGTAAGGAGTCCTACTCTTCCTTTGGCTCTTACATTCTTTCCACCCCCTCTTCCGCAATGGACCCTGAGCCTTGGAAGGTAGGTTTGAAATGTTTCAGTGCTGAGCACTCCTCTGTCCCTTCTTCTCAGCACCATGGTGCCTTCTGAGTCATCCCAAGGTTGCCACCATCTGAAAAGAGAAGCTTCTCTAACCAAAAGTGAGAGTAGCATTAATATATGGGTGTGGACATTAAGAGAAGTGCTTACTGGGCAGTTTGGTGAGCATAGTATATACATTTAGTGAGACAGCAGCAGACATTACACCCTTAGGGCTCATGACTACCCCTGTCGTAGGTTTTCAGTATCAGGGATGTATTCCCTCCCATGGAGCAGGCCTCCAGGACAATTAGAGAGCAGTTGGTTTCCCCATAACAGACATGCCGCTATTGCACCCATTGGCTCATTTGGCCTGGCTGGCCAAATTTAAAGCTTGCAGTGTTCACTGTTGAGTACCTTCACTGGTGTTTTCTCTCTCCCATTGAACTGCATGCAGCATAGCTTTTTCCAACTTTCTGTCAGCTGTTCCACATGGAGGAGGCTTTCAGCTCAGCTCCAGCAGGATTTTTCAGTGAACTTGCCACCCAACTATGTGGAGTCTTCAGCAATAGGGTCTTACCATCTATTCCTGGTGGGAAACCAAGGGCCTCGACAATGGCCTATAATGTTTTGGGGGTATCTGTGACCTCCCTGGCCAACAACTCACTGGAAGGTATCCCATCCCTGGCACTGAAGATTTTGTAGTAACAACCTATGGCTTCTGAGTGTTCCATTGTCCAGAAACGTAGGTTTCCATATGACTTTTTAATATCCTCTTAGATTTTGATTAGCCCTTCCTCCACTGCTCCTTTACTCAATCTCTTCCCCTGCCCTCACTTAGGCCTTTTCACCCCCATTAATCCGTTCTTCTACTGCCTCAGCCTCCCAAGTGCTGGAATTATAAATGTGAGCCCCATTCACCTGTCTCTGTTTCTCTGATTAAAAAAAAATCTGTTTTTTATTTTTAATTTTTATTTATTTATTTAAGAGAGAGAAAGAGAGATACAGAGAGAATGGATGCACCAGGGCCTCCAGCTGCTGAAAATGAACTCCAGACTCATGCACTACCTTGTGCATCTTGCTTATGTGGGTCCTGGGGAATTGAACCTGAGTCCTTTGGCTTTGCAGGCAAGTGTGTTAATCGCTAAACCATCTCTCCAGCCCCGTTTCTGTGATATATATATATATATCAGGAAAAAAAATATATCTATGTGTGTGTGTGTTTGTATGTATATATATTGGTTTTGCAAGGTAGGGTCTCACTCTGGTCCAGGCTGACCTGGAATTCACTATGTAGTCTCAGGGTGGCCTCAAACTCTTGGCGATCCTTCTACCTCTGCCTCCCGAGTTAAAGGCATGTGCCACCACGCCCGGATTTCTGTGATTTTTAAAAAATTTTTAAAAATTATTTATTTTTTGGAGAGAGACACAAGGTGAGATAGACAGAGAGGGAGAGGGAGACAGAGATGGGCACGCCAGCAGTCTCTCAGCTGCTGAGAACGAAATCCAGATGTGCGTGCCCCCTTGTGGCCAAGTGCGGCATTGCGCCCTTGCGTCACTTTGCATCTGGCTAAACATGGGACTTGGGGATTGGAACCGCTGGAGATTGGAACCAGCGTTCTTAGGCTTAGCAGGCAGGCACCTTAACCGCTAAGCCATCTCTCCAGCCCTCTGTGATATTTTAAAAAATATTTTATTTATTTATTTATTTGTGAGAGAGAGAGAGAGACACAGGAAGAGGCAGAGAGAAAGAGAGAATGGGTGTGCCAGAGCCTCCAGCCACTGCAAACAAACTCCAGATGCATCTGATTTATGTGGATCTTGGGAAATCAAACCGGGGTTCTTAGGCTTTACAGGCAAACGCCTTAACTGCTAAGCCATTTCCCCAGCCCCTGTTTCTCTGATTTTAATGCAATGATTTTGTTTTGGAATTAATACTACTCATCCTCAGAGTTTAGTCAAATATACGAGAGGGCTGGAGAGATGGCTTAGTGGGTTAAGGTGCTTTCCTGTAAAGCCAAAAGACCCAGGTTCGACTCCCATTTTATTTTGTTTAATTTTATTATTCCTTTTTAAAAAATCTTCTCATTTTATTTCATTTTCATTCCTTTTTGTCTTATATTTTTTTTTTTTTTAAGATTGTAATCCAGTTGCACATGGTGGCTCATTCATCCGGAATTCGTTTTCAGTGGCTAGATGCCCTTGTGTGTAAATACTCTCTTTCACTATCATAAATAAAACAACAACAACAACAACAACAACAAAAGAAATATACCAGAAGGGCTGGAGAGATGGCTTAGCAGTTAAGGCACATGCCTGGGAAGCCTAAGGACCCGGTTTCAATTTTCCAGGTCCCACGTAAACCAAATGCACATGGTGGCACATGCATCTGGAGTTCATTTGCTGTGGCTAAAGGCACTGGCGTGCTCATTCTCACTCTCTCCCTCTCTCTGTCTCAAATAAATAAATAAAGAAGATTTAAAAAAATAAAGAAATATACATACATGGAGCTACAACAAAATCATGGCTCTTTGCATCTCTTTTGATGACTTTGTGGAGTTCACTTCTCCTGCCTCTTACCCCTACTCTTTTTCTCCTTCTCTCTCTCTGGTGCTAGGGTTCAAACCCAGGGTTTTAGAATTATTAGGCAACATCTACCACTGAGGCGTATCCCTGTCCTTTCTACCTTCTTAAGCAGGACAAGTGGGGTCTTTCAACACCATGATGTTTCGGAAATAACCAGCCAGTCTTTGCCGTGTTGTCCTCATAAGTCCTTGAGATCCAGAGACTCTGGATTCAATCCAACTTCTGCCTTTCTGGTTGTGTGACCTGGGACCATTTCCTTCTCTCGGGATCTCATAGTATCCCTTTATAATGGGAATGAAAGGAGATAGTACATGTAATCTCCTCAATGACTTCTCGGTATATCATGTGTGTTCAATAAATGTTAGCAAAACACACACCAGAAAAGACCCGCTTGATGATTGCCCTGTCTTTAGAGGCCCTTTCCCTACTGAATCGGACATTGCAACACCACCATCAATATTGCTTGCCCTTCTGTGAAAGGATGACTCATCTCAGCTGGGGAACCCTCAAGGAGAGGCCTGATTTATGTCTGGGTCCATGACAGTCAGTGCAAGGCAACTATGGGACAGTGTTTGTTGAATGACTATCCTTGCACAGAGACCCCCTCATGCCGCTTATAGGGCCAGGGTTCTAGTGCTTTCTGTGCTTGACTGCTCTACAGGTGTCAGCTGTCACTTGCTCACTTGGGCACCTTTATATGTGTCCAACACCTCGCTCCTCTTTCCTTGGAGCTGCTTCTCCCCCACACCACTGGCACTCATCCATACAGGTGCTCTATGTGAACCAGGGCTGAAGGGGAGCTAGGGTGTTGCCAGAATGGAAATGGTGGCGGAAGCACCTCCTATGCCCTCATGAATGTCTCTATCCCCCAGTTCAATCTCAAGTTGGCTCCACCACCCTGGAGGGAGATGAGTATTTTCACCTCATCCCTGGTGATTAGGACTTAAGCCTGGGTGGGGTGGGAGTGGGACAAGGCATCTTCCCAAAGTCACTGCTGTGAAGGTGACAGCTCAGCATTCCAACCCAGGCCGTGGAAGGCCAAAGCTGGCGGGGGGTGGGGGCGGGGAGAGGGGAGAGGTTGTTCTCTCAGTCATGGGCAGCCTTGGGTCTCCTCTTGTGAGCTCAGCTCCAGCGCTGGGGTAGGTGTGTGTGGGGTGGTATCTAGGACACCTATGGGAAGGGAAGAAGAGGTGTAGTTCTGAGTACCCCCTTTCCCTTCCCCAGGCTGCATACAAAGCCCAGGGGTTCACTCCTGAGTAGGGACTTTCCCAAAGTTCCAGGGTTGTTTCCTGGAGGTGGAAGAAAAGACAAATGAAGCAGAGACCCAGAAACTGAAAGAGACAGGGAAAGGACCTTTGGAGCTGGGGAACAATGGGGAGAGACAGCCAGAAAAAGAAGCTACAGAGAGACTGAGGGAGACCATGAGGAGACAGAAGGAAGACCTACTCATGGCAAAGCAGAACTGCCAATGGTGGAGGAAGGGGAGGAGAGAAATTCAAAGGGACACAGAAAGAAGTGTGTGTGAAAGAGAGGAGCGAGGAGAAAAGAGAGAGAGAGAGACAGAGGCAGAGAACGGACCAAGAGGGTCAGGGAGCTGGAGGCAGAGGGAAAATGGCTGTGGTGTGAAGACCCTGTTCTGGGCAGGAGGGGGTGGGCCTGCTGGCAGCAGCAGAGGCAGTTTCCGCTGCACCCCTTATCAGCCTGCTGCCAGATGTTCAGATCCGATGCCAATGTCAGAGGAGTCCATCGTGCTGGGTCAAGGCTGTGGCCAGCGGGAGCCTCAGCTGCAGCATGGGGAGGGGGTGGGAGGGACCTGCACTAGACCTGCTAGCTCCTCCCCCTTAGCCTCCCCCTCTCTCTGGGCTGGACCACCTTGTGGGGGTGAGAAAGACTAGGTGCCTCCAGGGGTTACTTCTCTAGACTGAGAGAAGGGACTTGTGGAGGCAGAGTTGGACTCCTGGCAACATATGGACACGTACATCAGTTTACACCCCCACATTCAAGGAAGCTCGTGATGTGGATGCACACACCCAGACACACACTTGCACATAGGAATGCACAGTGTTACTCAGGATCACTTAGTTCAGTGAGGAGCTACTCTACTTCAGCATTCCTCTGCACCCCAGCCCGCTAGTGAAATGCTTTGTGTGCTCCAGCGCCCTTTACCCCACCTCAGTCCCCAAACCCGAGCCAGGACTGCAGCCAGAGCTGATGGAGCCAGGTAAGAGCTTCTGGTGGCTGGTGTGGCTCTTGAGATCCACTCTGCTGTTCTGCAAACAGACATACTCAAAAGCTGCATACCCTCAGAGGCAGGGTCAAGGGACCTGAGACCTTCTGGAAGGAGGCTTGGCAGACCCCCCCCCCTTCTGCTCTGGACAGAGACAGGTGCTGGGAGTCTGGCAGGGCCAAGCCTCCAGCCTTGGGCCTGGGCCTCTCCGCCATGCTCCTGGAGCATGCAGAGCAGCTGGGGCCCCCTTCCTGGGGCAGCTTATCTCATAGTGCACACGCTTGGCCCTCAAGGGGTGACCCAGCCTTGCTCCCCACATTCCTCTCCAGCCATGCAGCCAGTAGGCCCCCTACAGCCCTGAGACTTAGCCTGTACTGGGGGCTGGGGGCATGGTCTGAGCCTCCGCTTAACCATGCCCCTGCTCTCTTGGCACCAATATTCTCCAGCCATCCTTGGTGTCTTTTTGCTGTCTCCGCTTGCCTCTGTCTTGATAAATCTGTTTATTCCTGTATCTTTTTCTTGGACTCTCCCAAATTGTTTCTCTCTGCGAGACTCAGTCTCTTGGTCTGTTTTTGTTTTCACTCCAGGGTCCTTGAATGGGACCAAATCTACGGACACGTTTGCTCTTCCTTTTGGCTCACAGAGGCAAACCTCAATAGGAAAGTACATGCAAAATCTGGCTATAGTGATGGGACAAAAGGCCTGGGAAGTTGGAGACATGTCCTAGGAGCACTGGAGTAGCCAGCGTGCATAAATTTAGACACCCCCCCTCCCACCACCTAGGAGTAAGCCCGGATAAGGATATGGATCAGGGCCTAAAGCTGGTGGGCTCTCCCATTAGTGGAGACTTGGGGGGAAGGGGAGGAAGCTGGGGCTGGAGGTCTTGGCCTGAGGGCCTCCTTCCTGTTTGTAGGGAAGTGACTGCCTCAGAAAGCTGCTGGGAGAGAGGAGGGAGGCCATGGTGACTTCCGGGAAGCTGGCCAAGGGCCTGAGGCCACCCTCCCTGTGCCCACATAGGTCTCTTCAGTCCAGGCTTAAAATAGTGCAGCTCCTTCATTGCTGCTGGGCCCAGTCTGGGTTTCAAAGGATTGCAGTCCCAGCCTGTGCTGCCAGCAGAGACCTAGGGTGAAGGGACTCCACCCAACTATCCAATCCTGCCCAGGCTGTAGCCAGAGGCTGTCTTGGCCAGAGCAGGAAAACATGGGTCTCAAATCAGAAGCTTTGGATTAAAGTCTTAGCTCCCACACTGACCAGCCATGAGACTTTGGTCTGGTCCTTGTCGCCTCCCAGAGCCTCTGTTCCTACTCATGTAAAAAGGTGAGTGCCTGTCTTTTTACCAAAATAACAGTGGAGTAGCCATCTCAGAACCTTACCAGGCATCAAATGTACACTCAATTCAGGAGTTCCCTTAATTGCTACTGTCGGCTGTGCCTGGTAATGGATTCTGCATACACCCCTTCCCCCCTCCTCTGCCCCAGTCCACCCACAGACATATTCAATACATGTGCTATTCCTACACTGCTCTTAGGACTGAGGACAGAGCAGGGAAGGCTTGCAGATAGAAGGCCTGCAAGGAGGGCAAGGATGGGGCTGTGGTCTCCATGGTGAGACTTGTTGCCAAGGGAACAAGACTCCACAAGCCCTGGGTCTGGCAATTGGGCACTTTTGCCACAAGATCTGGCAGATTGATTGCCATTGCACCTAAAACCCTTGATGGACAGCCTAGCCAAGGCCAGGCCAAATCAGAGAGGAGGCCCAGGGCTCTGCTGCAGGGGCAGTAGCTTCTAGTACATAGCTTCCAAGTATAGACTGACTTCAGAGAGCCTTGACTTTGAGCTAGCCACAGACATCATCAAGGGTCAATGTCACATATGAGCAGGAAGGGGAAGAGCTGGAATCAGAACTGGTGAGACCCTGGTTGATGGTCCTGCTGTCTCACAAGCTTCCTTAGGGGAATAACTTTTGGGAAGGACTCCACATAGCCAGATCACCTCATCCCAGCATTTTCGCTCGCCATCATTTCTGGGAATTTCGGGCTTCAGATTATAACCAAACTCGGAGCAGCCAGCATTCTGCTCTTGGCAAAGAGACACCCTTACGTACCTCCAGGTTTGTGTAAGGGGCTCGGTCAGCACAGATGCTACTAATAAGCACTCAGTGCTGGCTTCTAGGCACTCCTGAACTCTCCCGTAGGTCACCTTAGGCCAACTATTTTCCCTCTCTGGGCTTCAGGTTTTTTTTTTGTTGTTGTTTGTTTGTTTTTCCAAGGTAGGATCTCACTCTAGCTCAGGCTGACCTGGAATTCACTATGTAGTCTCAGGGTGGTCTCGAACTCTTGACGATCCTATCTCTGCCTCCCAAGTGCTAGTATTAAAGGCATGCGCCACCACACCTGGCCCAGGCTTTTTTTTTTTTTTTAAAGATTTTTTTTTTATTTTGAGAGAAAGAAAGAAGCAGATAGAATGGGCTCACCAGAGCCTTTAGCCGCTGCAAATGAATTCCAGATGCAGGTGCCCCCATTGTGGGTCCTGGGGAATCAAACCGGGGTCCTTAGGCTTCATAGACAAATGCCTTACCACTAAGCCACTTCCCCAGCCCAGGTTTTTTTTTTTTTTTAAATCTGCAAAATGGGATCATTACAGCAGTCCCCTGTCATCACTTTGCTCTGGAGTATAAATGATGGAATAGACACGTCACTACAGTGCCTTGCTTTGCTATTACTATTTTGGTGTTGGGGCTGCATCGAGGGCCTCCTACTGAGTTACACTCCTACCTCTTCTATTCTTTCCTTCCAGGTTTTACCTACCATGGCAGGAAATCCAGAGCTCATTATTACTTGAGCAGCAATTCATACACTTGGAGTACCCTAAAATTTTATCTTATGGAATGCTGTCCCAACAGAATTTTCACAGGAGGAAAAAAATATCCAATGTGCAGATGTACAACCTGGTTATGAGAAACAAAATTAAGTTTTCAAGTAGGTAGGACTTCAGTGAGTCTTTACTATGCAAAGGAAGCTTGGAAGTCTATGGGAGGAAACAGAGTATAGTATTTCCTAAATTTCTGATCTCAGAAATTTGCTCCTTTGACAACACAGTCCTCACGTGAAGCCCAAGTGCTGAGATATTGTACACTCCATGTCTACTATATCCCTTGTGCCTTTGGGGTGTTTGGGACAGCATTGCCTTTCAGCTCAATTTGTCTGTACATCTTTCATTGGTTTGTTTTTTGCTAGGGAAAGGTTCAACCAAAGGCCATTCCTGAGTTTTGTTACAAATACTCTAGGATCCATGCTCAGCACAACTAAGTCGCTAAGGCCGGCGGGAGGAAGCTGTTGTAACTTTGGTATCAGATAGACCTGGATTCAAAAGCTACTTCTGCCATTGTTCATGTGGTATCTATGGGAAATGGCTAAACTTCTCTGAGTCTTGTGTGCTTTGGAGCAAAATGGGGCTGAGACTATACTACATGAGGTAGTTCTGGGGATGACATGACATGCATGTGCAAGTGACCACCAACAATAGGGTGTGGCTATAGAGAGGTAGCCAGGAGGTTCCCTTCTCCTCCTAGCAGATACCTCTGTATATCCACTCCTTCCTGTGGGGCTGTGGAGACAGTCTATTACCTCCTTCTGTCACAGTCCCTTTGTTTCATACTCCTCTTTCAAGCCTCAAGGGCTCTCTGGTCCTTTTTGCTGGGTAAGGAGGCATGGAAGGCAGCTGGGTGTCCCTGTTTCACGCGGACAATTTAATAGACTGATGTGACTCTTCCGGCCTTTATCTCTCTCCCCTGTCAGGAGAGCCTACACTCCCACTGTCTTCACATAGCTCTTGCCTCAGAGACCTGCCTCTGAGCTGGTGAGCAGGACTACAGGATGGCTGGGCTTTGGAGCTGGGAAGATCTGAGTTCAAGGCCTGACTGCCATTTCCTATGTGATTCTAGCCATGTTCCTTGACTTCTTGGAGCCACTATTTGCTCAGCTTTAGGAAAGCTACCTCATCTGCTTTCTGGTTTCTCTCTCTCTCTCTCTTTTTTTTTTTTTTTTTTTTTTTTTTTGAGGTAGGGTCTCTCTCTAGCCCAGGCTGACCTGGAATTTACTATGTAGTCTCAGGGTGGCCTTGAACTCACACCAAATCCTCCTACCTCTGCCTCTACACCCGGCTTGCTTTCTAGTTTTCTTGTAAGAGCAGAAAGCACACCACGGCTGTCCACCAACACATTGCATCAGTGGCACAACCCTGAGACCCAGCAGATGGGAAAGCCCTGACAGGTAGAACAAGCCACTCCTTTAGGCCCATCCCAAATCATGGCCCTCTTCTGTGTCTCCCACCAGGTTCAGTTCCCCTAGTCATGCCATTTCTGGCTGGAAAACCTTAGGCAAGTCCTGTCATCTTTTTTAACCTTATTTTAAAAAATAGAATAATTAAAAGTTCACAGAGGTTCAGGTTTGTGGAAAATCTCAACACAGAGTCTAGCACACAGCAGGCACTTTAGTCCATGCTGGCCCACTGGTTCTGTAGTTCTGAGACAGACCATCCTCTGCAGGCCCTCAGCAAGAGAGGTGGGGGTGATGTCAGCTATAAGCAGAAGTCAAAGCCTCAGGACACCCAGCTGTCCCTCCCCTGGAGCCCCAGATAAGCTTCACAGACAGATGGCATGTGCAGAAGGATTCACATTTATTGGTTCAAATACAGTACCTAACATTTGCTAAACATGCATTTCACACTAATTGATCACATTTCCACAGGTAGTCAACTCACAGAACAGGGCCCATCCCTTGCCAGCAGGCAAGTGTGGGAGGTAGCAGAGGGCCTGAGTAGCCTGCAGAGCCCGCCAACTATCATTTGGTCATGCAGGGTTGATGGAGCCAGGCTGGCAGGCAGCCCTTGGCCGGCCCTTTGGGAACAAGGGCTCAGAGACATCCTGTTCACTCGATCCCTACACAGGGCTGTGGGTGGGAGAGGACTGGGGAGGTAGCCTGAGGTAGGTTCATGATGCCTGTGCCATCACAGCCTCAGAAGGTGGTATGTGTGTAAGGTGGTGTTCCCTATGCTGAGTATAGGAAGCAGGTAGCAGCCTCTTCCAGGGGGTGGTTCTTCCCTAACTGGGCAGGTGGAAGTACTTTCCAGATACAGCCCAGACATGACAATGCAGCCACTGCCCCTATCACAGGCCTGGGATGGCAGCACAGACACAAACACCCACAGCTCAGGACTTGGCTCCCAACAGAAACATGTAAACAGCACAGCAGCTACAGTATTCTTTTCCCACAGAACTCCTCAGAGAGGAATCGACCAGGATGTCTGTCACTCAAGAGGTAGTTTTTTCGGTTTTTGTTTTTTAGGGAAATTTGAGTCAACAACATTATCACCTATTACAAGACATTTTAGCAAAGGAAATAGTCACCAAAGGGCAAGAGGACCCTTTGGCCGGCAGGACTGGCTTCAGGATCTGGAAGACTGGCCTCCATCAGTAGTACATTTTTCTTGGGCTTGGAGCAGACCCTGGACTTCATCTGAGCTTTCCTTCGAGCATACAGCTGATCTCCGAATGAGGACCCATTTAGGGCTGGTAGAGGCAGGGCCTCAGGAAAGTTTTAAGGGAGCTAGGCCTGGCCAGAGACAGTCCCAGCTTGCTCCCAGACTCAGCAAACTTTGGGGCTGTTGCCTCTGAGAAAATATTGCAGGTTTGGCTCTCAAGCCCAGAAAAGATGTTACTTGTGGCAGCCGCGAGAGGGGCTTCTGGGGACCCTGTAATTAAATACACATCCCTGAGCTGTGGCCCCAGAAGCACTTGCCTCAAGGCTAACCAGTTTCCAGCACCTGGTGGGATGATTGCCGTTTTTCATCCTGAGACACAGATAAAACATTATTTCATGGACATTGGGCATAGATGCTTTCAGACAAGGAAAAAGGGAGGACAATCCCGGCAGAGGCAGAGGGCATGTGGGTATTCTTCTGGATCAAGACGGGGAGTAAAAGTAGAGGGTTTTTTTTTTTTTTTTTTTTTTTTTTTAGTTTTTTAACTTAAAAAATTATAAAAAACTTGAAGTTTAATAGAAGGGATGGTCTGAAGGACTGGATTTCTTTCAACAATTGCAAAACACTTAAAAGTAACAAGGAAAAACACGCAGACCAGGGGCTCAAAGCTATAGACTTGGAGCCACTGCTCAATTTCCTCCTTGCTGGGAAGCCAGGGTCCCTTTATCCTGGCTTATGTTGGTCACAGCTTGGATGCTGCCTGACTTCATCTGTCCCATTCTCCAGGGGATGGAGAACATACACATGTGGGTGGGGTGGCAGAGTAGGGCAGCCTGCCCAGCAAGGCGAGGGTTTAAGAGTCTGATGTCACTGACCATGGCAGACACTCACTTCCCTGAGTAGTGGGGGCAGGTCAGAGGCAGGTTGGTATGGAGTGGGTGACTTCCAGTGATTCCACGGAGTCCTCTTCTTTCCCTTTCTCTGCTCTGGCTCTGGATATCTACTTCTTTTTTCTCCCTGGAGGTTTGCCCACCTCACTTGCAGGTTAAGGCCTGGGGACTGGGTGTCCTCTGAGCCAGGAATACTTTGAGGCAGGTTCTAGGAAACTTTTTCAGACTAAGGGCAAAAACCCCCCAAGCAAACAAATAACAGCAACAACAACAGTCTACAAAGGGAACCACAGAACATGGACTACAGATGAGTCCACGATGCCAGACTTTTGTCTTGGGTTAAGAAAGTGTTCACAAGGAAAGGAGAGGAAAGCTTGTATGTGTCAATACAGTGCAAGGAAGCAGAAGTCTCCTTTTCCATACAGCTTTCACAGCTACATTTTTATGGTGGATAATTTTTCATTCCAAGTTAGTGCTTTTGGTGACTGGGATCAGAGAGAGGGCAGAAGAGGAATCAGACAACACACACAACGTTTTTCTTCTTCCACTAGCAAAAAGGCTGCCTGTTAACCAAACATTATGGGAAAAAAGGCAAAAAACAAGCACACCAAACCTCCTCCTCCAACCTTTCTCTGTGTCCTTCAAACCAAAATCACAAATACATCTAGTGGCTGACCTAATGTCTCCACACTGCTAGCTACACTCCTACCTTCTCATAATACCTGAGTTTGCAATGCAATGCATTCACTTTACCCTGTTTAAAAGAAGCCCGTGTCATAAAAGGACTGGGTGCAGAAGACACTAAAGGCAGTCCACAGGTCAGGCTCTGGCTCGGAACACATAGCCACTTGGCTCAGAGATTCTGCAGGGCTCTCGGCAATGAATGGGCTCTTTGTTCTGTGGAATCTGCTGCAAACATTTGTAAAAATGGATTTGTACAATGGCAACTTACAGAACCTTTCCCCCACTCCACAAATTAACAACTTGCTCTGTTTAATACTACACTATTGGACAGACATACTCTTGACTCATCAAAGAACATTTCCTTTGACACTCAACACAATGGGTAAAATGCTAATTTGAAAAGAAATTTCAAAAAGTAGTAATTTGATAAATGTAAATCTAAGCAAAGAAATATGTGTGCATAAGGCTCTCTCTTAGAGAGGGAGTCTCTGCTATGTGTCTCCTCACCTATCTTGAAGAAAAGAGCTCAAAACCTGACCTGTAGCAGTTGGTTAAATTCAGGCATAACAAGAAAAATACTATGAACTTAGAAATAGACGCATAAACACATATAGATACATCTTCACTGTGACATATGAAAAACATGCTAGCTGACACTTTTCCCTAAGGACCAACCAACCTTCCTTCCTTCCTTTCTCAGAGCATCTGGGGAAATAACACTGAGGAGTAATGCTCTCAATTTTAGATCCACCAAGGAACAAAATCATCACTGTGCTGGTCCCCATAACATTTCAGTGGAAACAAAAAATTACAATTAGATTATCCAGTATGCAAATTATGTGGTAGACCCCTGGGTAGGTTAACTAGGCTGAGTTAGGGGAGAATAAACAGCTTTTGACCAAACAGGCTGAAGGAGCTATTGTGGTCTTATCTGGAGTACTGGCTGCAGAAGGTGCCTGGTGAGGGCAGAGAAGGGAAAAGCACCAGAAGCAGCTCCAAGAGAAGCCTAGTACAGCCCTGGCCCAAGTCTGGAGGGTCAGGTCATCTTCCTGGAACTAAATGGGGCAGGTAGTAAAAAGAACAAGGGGTCCAGGCTTTATCTGCAGAGGCAGCAGCCAGGCCCTCAGGAACATGAGGTAGTTTAAAGCCCCATTCCCTTCCAGGTCCTTCTGGCTCCAGCCCTCCAGGCCTTGGTTGGCCAGGCCACTGATATACTTGAAGGGGTTGATGGGCTACTCTGGGCCTTGGGTTTTCTGTTCTAGAACCCTGGCAAACCCAAACTCATTTTTGGAGACATTAGGAGAACTTAGAACAGAATTTAGGAATAAAATCTCTGGTCAGCAGATGGGTAAATGGTTCTTTCCACTGTGGGGGTGGAATAGGCTCAGAACAGGGGAATCCAAATACTTATTCTTTCAGCAGCTTATCCTTGTTTCTCTACCCTTAGAGGAAAACAAGTGAAAGGAAAATAAATCAGAAGTGGGCACTACAATTTAGAATATGGCATTTTGTGTCAGTTTTCCAAAGGAATGACAGGAAGTCAATTTTATTAGGAAGAGGAGAGGAGAGGGAAGGAGTCTGAGGAAGGCAGGCCTTAGTAGATGTGCGTCAGAAAACTAGGTAGCTGTAAGTCCCAAGGAGCAAGTCCTGTGGACTTACTGTTAGAACTTTGCCTGAAAAAAGCTGACAGTGGCAGTGGTATGTGTGGTGGGAGGGATATAGCAGAGGATGAGAACAGAACCCCTTCTGCCCTTAGGACTTGTGGGATGGGAGGATGCCTGCTTTAGACTTGGTCACTGTGCACTATTCTCAACTTTCAAGCTTTCTGAAAGAGATGAGCCCAGTTCCAAACACCTCATCCACCTCACTTAGTAACTCACCCTACACCACTTGCCCCTTTGGTGTTCTCTCACCTGACAAGTCTGTGGCTAGAAAAAGGCAGTTTGCTCTCTGACAGACAAGCGTGTAAGTCCTCTGAGAAAATGTGGAAAAAGTAGGGATGGTCACACCCCTGTTTCCATTGAGGTAGTTGTCTTTGTCAACATTATGGAAATAGTCATCTCAGGCCATTCCACCCTCTCCCTCAAAATACAAAAGAGCTATCTCTAAACAATGACAACACTGTAACATTAAACATCTTCACATTCTGTAAACTGCAAGGAAATG
The DNA here is from genome assembly GCA_036365145.1 of Orientallactaga sibirica. Classification (NCBI taxonomy): domain Eukaryota; kingdom Metazoa; phylum Chordata; class Mammalia; order Rodentia; family Dipodidae; genus Orientallactaga; species Orientallactaga sibirica. The sequence continues at coordinate 10,162,244 of JAEOAD010000034.1, read as the reverse complement.
CATCTGCTGCATTCACACAAAATCATGTGCATCGTGTTGAAGGCCATACATTCAACTCTGTCGTGAAATAAATATATAGAAAAATGAGGTTAAAAAAAACAGACAAACAAACAAATTCTTCTTGCTATGGAGGCAGCCTCCATCTTGGTCTCTGGCTTTTTCCTCTGGAGCCTGTCCTGCCTACTCAAGGCACTGTGGCCAGCCTGAGGAGGGTGCAGGAAACAGGTCATTCCTTGACTACACTTGTTTTGCAGGAATGCAGCACCACCTTAAAGAGGAGGGGCAGCTGCTCCAGGGGCACATTCACCATCTTTCCTGGGGAGAAGGGAAAAGAAGAGTTAGTAGTGACCACTTGGGGAGGGCAAGCCTGCCTTTTCTTGGGCTGGTAAAGGGGGAAAAGCACCTTGCTGAGGGACTGGGGCAAGGAATATCTCAAAGGGCACAAAGATATCTATGACGTATCTAGACTCATTTTGGTTCTCAGGAGACTAGTAATGAAGCCAACTCACACTCACTCTATCATGTATGACGCTTGCTCTGTGCCAGGCAGTTCATGGACTGTCTCAATCAGAGTCACAATATTTCTGCAGGATATTACTTTTCAATCTCAGTTTTAAATGAGAAATCTGAAACTAAGAAGTAGTTCCAGTGAGCCCTTTACAGGTAAAGTACCGCAAGAAACTTGCATCCTACTTTCTTTTTTCCTCCTAATTCTCTGACTAGCATTTTATGAAACAAACATTCCTTTCCAAAACAGGATAACTGGCTAACATTGGGGAACTAAGAGGAGGAGGCACAAGGGCAAATAAATTTGAGATGCTCAGGGATAATAAAGGGTTCACAGGTTTCTTTACTGAAGAACCTCTTATAGCATTAAGTGAGCTAACACACTGTGAGTACCTAAGGCTGTGGTTCTTCTCCCTAAACACCTTAGAGTCATCTGAAGGGCATTTACACCCCATGCCAATTAAGACAGAATGTCTGTAGGTGCAACCAAACATTGATGTTTTTCAAAATCTTTCAAGATGTTTTATAGTGCTGCCAGGTCAAATTTTATAGGAAAAATCCCAGTCTAAAGATTACCTCAATATGTGTTGAGCAGCTAGTAATAAGAATCTTTATTGTAAATAAAGTAATATAACAATAAATAGCCAAGAATTGACCATAAATAAAGCATGCCCACTAAAACCTAGGAGTTTAGCCAGGCATAATGGCTCCTGCCTACAATTCCAGCACTTGGCAGGGTGAGAAGGTAGGAGGATTACTGTGTGTTTGAGGCTAGCCTGGACTACAGAGTGAGTGAGAACCTGTCTCAAAAAAGTAAAAGGTAGGGCTGGAGAGATGGCTTAGTGGTTAAGGCGCCTGCCTCCTAAGCCTAAGAACACTGGTTCCAATCTCCAGGCCCCACGTTTAGCCAGATGCAAAGTGACACAAGGGCACAATGCCACACTTGCCCACAAGGGGACGCACACATCTGGAGTTCGTTCACAGCAGCTGAGAGACTGCTGGCGCACCCATTCTCTGTCTCCCTCTCCCTCTCTCTCTGTCTCTCTCCAAAAATAAATAAAATAATTTAAAAAATTTTTTAAAAAAGTAAAAGGTAGCTGGGCATGGTGGTGCACGCCTTTAATCCCAGCACTTGGGAGGCAGAGGTAGGAGGATCACCGTGAGTTCAAGGCCACTCTGAGACTACCAAGTAAATTCCAGGTCAACCTAGGCTACAGTGAGACCCTACCTTGAAAACCCTGAAAAAAATGGGCTGGAGAGATGGCTAAGTGGTTAAGGCATTTGCCTGTGAAGCCTAAGGACCCAGGTTCAATTTCCTAGGACCCACATAAGCCAGATGCACATGGTGACACATGTGTCTAGAGTTTCTGTGCAGAGGCTAGAGGCTCTGGTGTGCCCATTCTGTCTCTAATAAATAAATAAACAAACAAACAAACAAACAAATAAATAGAAAAACCAAAAAAAGAAAAGGTACAAGTTAAAGTTCAAGCTGGGCATAGTGGTGCATGCTTTTAATCCCAGCACTCGGGAGGCAGATTATTTATGATCTCTATGAATTTGAAGCCACCCTGAGACTACATAGTGAATTCCAGGTCAGCCTGGGCTAGACTGAGCCCCTCCCCCCCAAAAGTGCAAATAAAGCCAGGCATGGTGGCTCATGCCTTTAATCCCGTCCCTTGGGAGGCAGAGGTAGGAGGATCACTGAGAGTTCAAGAACACCCTGAGATTACATAGTGAATTCCAGGTCAGCCTGAGCTCAAGTGAGATCCTAGCCCCCCACCCCCCAAAAAAGTACAAATAAGTTTAAAGGTACCACTTTTCATGGTCCTAGAAAAGCTTGTGGGCAATCCTACAAAATGAACTGTTTTAAAAGACAGAATGCCTGCACATCACAGGGCTTAGAAAATGAGGTTTCTCTTCTCTAAAAGAAACACTAACTCTTCTGAAGGCAAAGGTACTAACTCTTATGCAGCTGGGGGTGAGTCTCAAGTGAGCACCCCAAGAATGAACGCTGCCTCATTCTCTTCACAAGATGAGGATCAGTGAAGGGTTTGAACCCCAGACCCAGAATGCTACCTGCAATGTATCGAATTTCCGGTAAGCACATCATGAGATCAGGAAAGCGGTTTGGCTGATGTGTATACTTATACTCAGTGAAATCCTGGCAAATGTACCAATATCGCTTGTTCAGCTGTTCCAGCTGTGAGGCACTGGTCAGACCCCTGATATCTGTGGGGGGAAAAACACACAGAGAATTGGAGGGGCTTTCTAATGTAGGAAAACACCAGCTTCTTTTAATTAAAAGTTATTAAACATGGCCATGGTAGGTGATCTTTTCTCTTTATGACTTGGAGGATGTGAGACCTTGATAAAGAAAGACAAATAAAAAATATATGGGGGATGGGCTGGAGAGATGGCTTAGTGGTTAAGGCGCTTGCCCGTGAAGCCTAAGGACACAGAGTTGATTCCCCAGAACCCATGTAAGCCAGACACACAAGATGACACGTGTCTGGAGTTTGTTTGTAATGGCTAGAGGCCCTGGCATGCCAATTCTACCCCCATTAAAAAAAAAAAAAAAGAATATATGGACAGTCACTTTTCTGAGCCATTTGAGGGCAAAGCTGGGTCTTTTTCGTCATCACACCCAGCTGCCAGTACAGGGTGTGGTGGCAAAAAACAGGCATCAATGAATGTTGGACAAATGACTAACATATCTTTCCAACTATATATTTTAAAAAATATATTATTTATTTATTTGCAAGCAGAGAGAAAGAAGAGAGAATGGGTGCGGCAGGGCCTCTTGCTGCTGCAAACTCCAGATGCATGCATGCATGCATGCATGCATGGTTTTACATGGGTACTGGGGAATTAAACCCAGGGCATTAGGCTTGGCAAGTGCCTTAACTGCTAAGCCATCGCTCTAGTCCCGAATGTGTCTTTGAATTTGCTTGTTGGACGGAATCAGAGACTCTGCTGATACCTAAACATGTAAGCATCTGACACAAATATACGCGTGTGCGCACACACACACACACACAGAGTCTCCAATGACCCTAGGCTCTTATTATTCTACCTTGGCTATCTCTTCCATCTAACTACCTACCTATTCATCCTTTTAAAAATAGAATACGGCTGGGCATGGTGGTGCATGCTTTTAATCCCAGCACTTAGGAGGCAGAGGTAGGAGGATTGCTGTGAGTTTGAGGCCAGCCTGAGACTACATAGTGAATTCCAGGTCAGCCTGGACTAGAGTGAGACCCTACCTCAAAAAACCAAAAATAAATAAATAAAAAAAATAAAATAAATAAAAGGACGAATAAAAAATATCCTGCATGAAAATAAGTATTCAGGTGTTGAGGGCCAACACACTTCTCGTCCTCTAAGAAGTTACTACTCATTGTTCTTATATGATGTACAATTAATTTATCAAGTGCTTCTGGGATGTACACTTCTGGAGGGACCAGTGTCTTTAACACTTGGCACAGGGTTAGGCTAGAGATGGTATAAAGGACACCACAGAAATGTATGATTGGTGCAGAGGTAGAGGGAGGAGGTCTGGCCAGCATTAGGGGAAAGTGGTAAACAGAAGGGCTTGGTCAAGAGTCTTTGTACTGGCCTCAAATCCAATCAGAGAGCAATTGGAAACTGAGCATGGTAAGAGTACTTTCAATGCCACAGGCAACAAGATCACAGTTCCATTCTGGGAGTGGGGCACTCATATGCTGTTCTGAATAAAAGAATACAAGTTCTCTTTCACATGCTGGTTACCAGCAGCTATATAATATATATGTAATATATATATATATATATATATATAAATAACATGGCTCTTTGCTGTTAATGCTCCTTTAAATTACACCAGTACTCCTCTAATGTGCAGATGTGAGTTTTTGTGCACCACCACTCTTCCCTGAAGGAGTGTCAGAACCACTGCCAGCCTATCACCAGGGCCTTCTCTCTAATACTTTTACAGTCACTCTACTCCTTTTCAGTTGCTAGTAAAGTTGGTACATATTTTAAATGACGCATGTTCTGTCCTTGGTGCCTGTGCATTAAAACTGACTAAACAAAGTGAATCTTCTTCCTTCCTCTATGAGTTATAGAGACTGTGGCATTTAGATTCAAGAAAAAAATTCAAAGTGTTCCCCAAGCTGTAAAGGTACAGGGTGATGACAAGATGGATCATAAACCTTCGAAGATTGATGGCCACGTGATGTGACAGATCCTGTGACAGTCCTGGGGTAGAAGTGGGGCAAAACAAGAGGGCAGATGCTCACTGGCAAAAATAAATGAATAAAATAAATCCCTGCCTCCCCCCTCCCCCGCCCCAGGCCTCACCTACTCACCTTGATTTAGGAAGTTAATTGCCTTCATGCACGCATACTCCTCATTGCTGACCTTCAGCTGATGGAACTTGTGATACAGGTAGATGAGCCGTTCAATCACCTCCATCCCTTCATCACTAAATCTGGGGAACAGATAGGTTTTACTTGGGAGTTCTGATACCAGCAAAGGCTAGTGAGGACAGACACTTAAAGTATCTATGATAAGGAAAGAAGCTGAACTTGGGGAAAATGGAACCCATAGGCAGACCCATAGTCTGTGTAGGCACAATGTGGTTCACACAAGCTACTGTTCTGAAGGCCAGACTTCATCTGGCAAATCAAGATTCAAATCCAGCACTATCACACACAGCTATGGGCTCTGGGAGGTCATATGACTCTTCTAAGATTTGAGGTCCCCCTTTGCAAAATAGCAACACTTGTACTAACAAAAACCAAAGGCAGTTTGGTGTATAAATGAAGGAAATGTGGGCTGGGGAAATGGCTTAGCGGTTAAGGTGTTTGCCTGTGAAGCCTAAGGATCCTGGTTTAATTCCCCAGGACCCATGTAAGCCAGCTGCACAAGGGGGCACATGCGCCTGGAGTTCATTTGCAGTGACTAGAAGCCCTGGCATGCCCATTCTCTCTTTCTATCTGCCTCTTTTTCTCTCTTGCTCTCAAATAAATAAATAAAATAAAATATATAAATGAAGGAAATGTGACAATATTAAAATACTGGTTTTGTTGAAATGCAGTCTCCATTATCAATGGCAGCTGCTATAGTTACTATATAAGCTTCTACCACAATACTGAAAATGCAGCTAATTGTATGGTGAAGTTCACTTTCCTAGCAGGGTTAAGATGTGCAATGAAAAATCTAACAGGTAGCCCTGACTTAAGCCTGAGAGGGAAGGAAACATCCATTGAGTCTCTACTCCTTTTGCTTGGCCTTTGGGCATTATCTCCTCTAACTCTCTCAATCCTTAAGCTAGGTGAGATGATCACTACCCGTATACAGGAGAATGTCACATTCAAGGAAGAGAGAGGGTTGACCTTCCAGCACACAAGTAGATGGTGGCAGATTTAGAATTTGAAACCTGGCCTAACCTCCTAAAGCCTCAATTCTTCCCATGTCTAGGTATGTCCTAGCACAGAATTTTCTAAACATTTTTTACTCCCTTTTCACCTGAGAAATTAATTTTTTACATGACCCGGGATATTATAGGTATGTAAAATAGCTATACATGGGCTGGAAACATGGCTTAGCAGTTAAGGTGTTCGCCTGCAATGTCAAAACACCTAGGTTTGATTCCCCAGGACCCACGTAAACCAGATGTACAAGGTAGAACATGTGTCTGGAGTTCATTTGCAGTGGCTACAGGTCCTGGCATGCCCATTCTTTTTCTCTTTATGTGCCTCTTTCTCGCTCTCTCTCTCAAATAAATAAATAAAAATAAAATAGCTATACAAATCAAACACTTATAATAAGCCAGAGTGAGACCCTACCTTGAAAAACCAAAAAAAAAAAAAAAAAAATTCATTAAATAAATTTTGACTTGGGATGTGGACACAATTTCCAGCAATTTTTGAAATTACACTAACAAGCTTATGCCATTTTGTACTACACATTTATGAAGCAGAGTTCTCATCATTGATGATTATAAAATCAAAACATTAATCAACTCTGAGAAATGTTGAAGATGCTCTGTGTCCTGCAATGTCAAACACTCAGGTATGATTTAATTCTTCATGTAAAAAGAAATACACACTTCCATCTCATTAGAATGTAAATTTTGCTTTCATCTTTATTAAATGATATATATTTTTTTTCCAAAGAATTTTTTTAAATACAGCTATTTAATGAATTTAAAATTTTTATTTATTGGGCTGGGCGTGGTGGCATACGCCTTTAATCCCAGCACTTGGGAGGCAGAAGTAGGAGGATCACCATGAGTTCGAGGCCACCCTGAGACTACAGAGTGAATTCCAGGTCAGCCTGGACCAGAGTGAGACCCTACCTCAGAAAACCCCAAAAATAAATAAATAAATCAATTAATTTTATTTATTTGAGAGAGAGAGAGAGAGAGAGAGAGAGAGAGAGAGAGAGAGAGAGAGAGAATGGGCACGCTAGGACTTTTAGCCAATGCAAATGAACTCCAATCATGCATAACCTTGTGCATCTGGCTTATGTGGGTAGTGGGGAATCGAACCTGGGTCCTCAGGCTTTGTAGGCAACTGCTAAGCCATCTCGCCAGCTCTTAATGATTTTTAAAAAAAATTTTTTGCTGGGCATGGTGGTACATGCCTTTATGAGAGAGCAGAAGAACAGAGAAAGAGAATTGGCACACCAGGGCCTCAGCCACTGCAATAGAACTTCAGATGCATGCAGCAACTTGTGTGCACGTGTGACCTTGTCTGCTTATGTCACCTTGTGGATCTGGCTTATGTGGGACCTGGAGAGTCAAACATGGGTCCTTAGGCTCCACAGACAAGTGCCTTAACCGCCAAGCCATCTCTCCAGGCCAGGTTGACCTGGAATTCACTATGTATTCTCAGGGTAGTTTTGATCTCACAGTGATCCTCCTATCTCTGCCTCCCAAGTGCTGGGATTAAAGATGTGCGTCACCATGCCCAGCCCAATGATATTTAAAAAATATATTTTATTTATTTATTTACTTGAGAAAAAGAGGCCTCCAGCCACTGCAAACAAACTCTATACGCATGCGCCCCCCTTTGCATCTAGCTTATGTGGGACCTGGAGAATCAAACCAGGATCCTTTGGCTTTGCAGGCAAACACCTTAACCACTAAGCCATCTCTTCATCCACCCCCCATGAATATTTTTATACGAAACTCCAGTCAGCAACTCAAACAGCAGTTTTATTTTATTTTATTTTTTGGTTTTTCAAGGTAGGGTCTCACTCTAGCTCAGGCTGACTTAGAATTCACTATGTAGTCTCAGGGTGGCCTTGAACTCATGGTGATCGTCCTACCTCTGCCTCCCAAGTGCTGGGATTAAAGGCGTGTGCCACCATGCCCGGCTTCAAATAGCAATTTTTAAAATATTTTAAAATTTTATTTTATTTGCAAGCAGAGAGGCAGAGGGACAAAATAAACAGAGAGAGAGAGAGAGAGAGAGAGGGAGAGGGAGAAAATGGACATGCCAGGGCTTCTAGCCACTGCCAAGGAACTCGAGACACATGCACCACTTTGTACATCTGGCTTAACATGGGTACTGGGGAATCGAACCCAGGCCATTAGGCTTTGCAGGCAAGCATCTTAACCACTGAGCCATCTCTCCAGCCCCTCAAACAGCAAATAAATTTATTTATTTATTTATTTGCAAGTAGACAGAAACAGAGAGAAAATGGGCATGCCAGGGTCTCTAGCCACTGCAAACAAACTCCAGATACATATACCACTTGGGGCATCTGCCTTTATGTGGGTACTAGACAACTGAACTCTAGTCATGAGATTTTGTAGGCAAGTGTCTTAACCACTGAGTCATCTCTCCAACCCTGCAAACAGCATTTTTAAAAAAGTTTTATTTATTTATTTATTTATTTATTATATTATTTACTTGAAGGAGAGAAAGAGTATTGGTGCACCAGGGTCACATGCCACTGTTAACAAACTCCACTTTGTGTGTCTGGCTTCACGTGGGTACTGCGGAAATAGAACCTGGGCCAACAGGCTTTGCAAACAAGCACTTTTAACCAGTGAGCCATCCCCTAGCCCCTCAAATAGCATTTTTTTTTTTGAGAGAGAGACAGAAAGAGAGGGAGAGGAAGACAGGTAGAGATGGGCGCGCCAGCAGTCTCTCAGCTGCTACGAATGAAATCCAGATGCGTGCACCCACTTGTGGTCAAGTGCGGCATTGCGCCCTTGTGTCACTTTGCATCTGGCTAAATGTGGGACCTGGAGATTGGAACCGCTAGAGATTGGAACCAGTGTTCTTAGGCTTAGGAGGCAGGCGCCTTAACCGCTAAGCCATCTCTCCAGTCCTCAAACAGCAATTAAAATTTTTTATTTATTTTTTATTTATTTATTTGAGAGAGGAGAGAGAGAGAGAGAGAGAGAGAGAGAGAGAGAGAGAGAGAGAGAGAGAGAATGGACACTCCAGGGCTTCCAGCCACTGAAAACGAACTCCAGATGCATGCACTCCCTTGTGCATCTGGCTTACATGGGTTCTGGAGAACTGAACCGAGGTCCTTTGGCTTTGCAGGCAAGCGCCTTAACTACTAAGCCATCACTCCAGCCCAAACAGCAATTTAAAAAAATGAAACTATTTAAAAAATTTTTTGAAATGGGGCTGGGGGTATAGCTTAGTGGATAAGACGTTTGTCTGCAAATCCAAAGGACCCAGGTTCAATTCCCCAGGCGCACGCCTTTAATCCCAGCACTTGGGAGGCAGAGGTAGGAGGATCACCATGAGTTCAAGGCCAGCCTGAGACTACATAGTGAATTCCAGGCCAGCCTGGACTAGAGTGAGAGCCTACCTCGAAAAACCAAAAAAAAAAAAAAAAAAAAAAAAAAAAAAATTGAAATGTAGGCCAGGCTGGCCTTGAACTTTCTGTATAGCTAAGGATGACCTTGAACTCCTGGTCTTCTTGCTTTCACCTCCCAAGTGCTGGGACTTAAGGCATGCACCACACCTGGCTAAAATCAAATGTGATATAATCCAAAGATGTGCTAATTTTAATTTGACTTACTATGGTAGGACAATATTATAAGTCTTTGTTTTCTAAAACTAACCATTACATTCTAGAAGAGCAAAACACTTTGTGTGTACAGCAAAAACACTGCAAGTCATAGCACACAATTGCCTTGAATCTGAGGGCAAGTATTTCGGGCAACAACTGTTGATGTGTTGTGGTGTGGTGTGATAGAATATGCAGTGCAAAGTGTGTGTATTGTATGTTCATAACCAAGGCTGCAGTGAAGTCATGTGATGCAACACAGAAAAGCACTACCAGAAGAAGCACTTTACATTCATTATGCATTTGATTTTGAATTCATTTATGGTTGCTGTGCATTCAAGAAACATTTTTATATTCTCACCTAATTTCTTTTGGTAACTCTCACATAGTTACATGGAGTTAATCCACAGTTTAAGCTGGGCTTGTGCTGGAGAGATGGCTTAGTGGTTAAGGCGCTTGCCTGTGAAGCCTAAGGACCTAGGTTCTATTGCCCAGAACCCACATAAGCCAGATACACAGCGGCACATGTGTCTGGAGTTCGTTTGCAGTGGCTAGAGGCCCTGGAGTGCCCATTCTCATCCTCCCCTTCTCTAATAAATAAATACAAATAAAACAGTAGTAGTAGAAGCAGCAGCAGGGCATTAGCAGAGGGGGTTCAAAGCTGGCCATGCTCTTTTCTTTGGGCTAGATGTGTGCTCTTGGGGAAATGACCATATTTTCAGCAAAAAAAAGCCCCGAGGCCACACCAGGGGTTAATGTTCTGGGTATGCCAATGATGAGGGTCAACTAAGAAGTAGGTCAGAACTGGGGCCTCTGTTTGCTGGTTTGAGCTAACATGGCCAACTCAAGCTTCTTTTTAAAGTATTATTTATTTGACAGAGAGAGAGGGAGGGAGGGAGAGATTGAGAGAGAGAGAGGAAAAAGAGAGAGAGAATTGGTGTGCCAGGGCCTCCAGTCACTGAGAATGAAATCCAGACACGTGTGCCCCTTGTGCATCTGGCTAACATGGGTCCTGGGGAATCGAAGCCATCCCTCCAGCCCAACTCAAGCTTCTTGCTGTTCCTGGCCCAATGACTTTTACAACTTAATGCTTTCCCAGGTTGGCTGATAGACAAATTCAGATTGAAAACCACTGCAACAACCTCATCAACTTTACAATGTGTTGAGCTTGTTAATTCTTCCAATAAATTAAAAAATGTGTATTAAACATAATCTTGTATGGAAACAAAGGCTCAGAGAGGTTAGGTATTGTGCCTCTAATATATTAAGTCTCTTTCACATGCATTCTTACAGTTATCTTCCTGAAAGCCTGTGAGATAAATCTTACCACCTCTACAATTAGGATGAGAAAGGAGAAGTGACTATTCCAAAGCTGAGTAAGGGCTGTAGAGCCCAGCTTCAAGTCTAGACTTTCTAATTTCAAGCACAGGGGCTTTTCCCAGTGCCATACTGTCCACCCCAAATGCCTATCAAGTTCCAGCTTTGTGTTCCTACATATCTCAGCCCAGGACCTGGCCCTAAGTGCTGCTTCTGTGATGCTGAGACTTGTAAGAAGTAGTGAGTCTGGGGATGCAGACCATACCTCATCATAGTACAATTCCCCCTTAGTGTTTGCATGGAGGGTGGGGTTGTGATGAGATGAGGTAGGGTACAACAAAGGAGGACCTCGCAGGGTAGCAATTGTTGACATCTGTAGTTTGGCAGTATAGCAAGCACAAGTGATGCTCTGTCACTTAATCAGCAACCTCTTGCCCTGAGCGTTCACTCTGGCACTGTGGGACCTGCAGGTGTGTGGCTATCATCCAGACCCTGAGCTGGCAGTGTCAAACTTGCTCCTGGCTGAGGCTTGACCTGGGAGACACAAAGGAACTCTCAAGTACTTGGTCTGTGCATATGACCCAAATCTGCCTTTTTTCTTGGGACAGAACATCACTCTTTTCCAAATTTCTTACAACAGGCACCCGTCATGAACCCCTGGTAGTGGTGGGGACTGGCAGCCAGCCCAGCAGCCCCCACTCTGTCTCCACAGCCTGGCTGCAAAGCTTTCCTTTACACCCACATCCCACCCCTTGATAAACAAAGTTGTTCTCTGTTCCACGGACTTGCTTTCTCCTGCAGCCGTTCCTCCTCCGCATCTGCCCACTCCACAGTTCTGACACCCCTGTATTCCCTGTCTACAGATTATCAGTATTCAAAGTCATAAAGCTGGACAAACACACCCATTCTTCTTCTAAGTTCCTATCACACAAGCACGCTAGGACAAGGAAAACAATCCTGCCAGGATCCCCCAAACCAATGGAGCATTCAGTCAGCAATTGAAGCTGACACTATATAAGTTATATCCTACTAAGGGGCCAAGAGGACCCCAGTTGTCTCTTTCCCATTAATCTAAAATGTACCTTCCTCCAGGGGCAGTCATCAGCCATAGCCTTCAAGGAACTGCCATCTTAGTACCCACACAGACTCCAAGAGAAATTCCAAGGGAAAACTCTAGAAAGTCAACCCCTTTCAGAAGGCTCCAGGAGAATAAGAATTTAGCACACGGCAATGGTGGAAAGTCCAACCTCTGAAGTACAACAGACCTGGACGACAAGCCTAACTGTCTCACATTTGCAGTCCTGAAGTTTTAGCTCTGTGCAGCTCATGTTCCTCATGTGTAGAAGGGCTACTTCAGTGCCAGTCTCATAGATGGCACTAGTCTCAGCAAATAACATAAGTAAACACAGAAGAAATCTGGTGCGTTAACTCTCTGTTAGTCATTAAGTATTCATAGTACTAGCAACATCAGCATGACTTCCTTTACTGATACAGCAAAAAGAAAACTATTCCCTGAGCCTTATGGAATAGAGGCTGGGAAGCAACTTTCCAGAGACTTAGCCAAAACATTCCTGAGATAGAAGTGCCCATTTAAAGGCTAGGAATAGTGACACACGCTTTTAATCACAGCACTCAAGAGGCAGAGGTAGGAGGATCTCTGTGAGTTTGAGGCCATCCTGGGCTAGAGTAAGACCTTACCTCGAAAATAAAAACAAAAAACAAAAAAGTGCCCATTTAGATAAAGGAATCTTCACTAGGGAGTGAAGTAATGTTGATTAGGACCAGAAGCAGTCACTGGCTGGTGCTACAATCTGCTTTAAATCAAATTTGTCCAACTCACTGTCTGATAACAAACGGTCTGATTAAGGAATATGGGCACCATAAATTAGAGCCAATATTTGAGAAGAGAAAAGGAGGTGGTTATACATCATCTGGGAAAAGCCTTTTCCTGACAGCAGGCATTCACACTCAAAAGTTGTGAAGAAGTAAAGGGTGTTAGGGAAAGTGGGAGTAGTGCAAGCACAGGCAAGGTAGGAAAGAGCTATGGCCAATTAGACTCCACACCCTGGGCTTCTAGCAAAGAGGGATGCTTGACAGTGATTAATCTGACTATGGAGGCTCCATACCCTAGAACTCCTGATCTTATGTACAACTCAGACCCAAAGACACCCAAGCCAAACTCATATCTCATGGTATTTTCCCAGATGCTTTATTTTGGCTAACATAATCCATGCCTATCTCCCCAGCTACTTAAAAAAACCAGTAGCCATTCCCAATTTGTCCCTCTTAGAGAAGTCCTACTGCCACCATCTCCTGACATCTTGTAGTTCTGTGCTATACTCTCTATTCTCTCATCACCACTGCCATGCTCAAGCCTAGTTTCATTACATGGCTATAGAGCAGCCTTCTACTCACTGGCACCCTCGTCCATGCCAAAACATTCTGCGCCTTACAGCCACTAAAAGCTTGCTCCAATGCAGTCTATGTGATTCCTAGTTAAAAATCAAATCCACGGGCTAGAGAGACAGATTAGCGGTTAAGGAGCATGCCTGTGAACCCAAAGGATCCAGGTTTGATTCTCCAGGTCCCATGTAAGCCAGATGCACATGGTGGCACATGTGCCTGGAGTTTGTTTGCAGTGGCTAGAGGCCCTGGCAAGCCCATTCTCATTCTCTCTGTGTGTCTCAAATAAATAAAAATAAATCTCAAGAAAATCAAATCCACACCCTGAGACTACATAGCAAATACCAGGTCAGTCTGTGCTTAAGTGAGACCCTACCTCAGGGAGAAAAAAAAAAAAAAAAAAATCAAATCCAAACTTTTGTATTCTTTATTGTTGAAACAAGATCTCATGAAGCCCAGGCTGGCCTCAAACTCACACCTTAGGGCTGGACCCTAAGATCTGCCCAGTGACACTCCCTCCAGCCAGGTGGCTATAGATATAAACTACAAACTAATAAAACACTGAATATATTGGGGGCCATCTATTCAAACTACCACATTCCACCCCTGACCCCTAATAGATTCAAAACCATCACACATTGTAAATTGTATTTAGTCCAAGAACCCCACAGTCTTGACCAACTTAAGTTAGTTACAAAGTTCCAAGTCTCCTCTGAGATTTAAGATTGTCTCTTAGCTGTGAGTCATATAAATCAAACAAGTTATATACTTTTTTTTTTTTATTTTATTATTTATTTATTTGAGAGAGAAAGATACAGAAATAGGCAGGTAGAGAGAGAGAGAGAGAATGGGTGCGCCAGGGCCTCCAGCCACTGCAAACGAACTCCAGATGCATGCACCCCCTTGTGCATCTGGCTTACATGGGTCCTGGAGAATTGAGCCTCGAACCGGGGTCCTTAGGCTTCATAGGCAAGCGTTTAACCGCTAAGCCATCTCTCCAGCCCCAAGTTATATACTTTTAACATATAAAGGCATAGAGTAAACATTTTTAACTGGTATGAGGCATAGCAAAGAGAGACTAAAACAATGCAAACTCAATAACCATCAAGCAAACATCAAACTTTTGCAGTTTAAGTTCAATATAACCAGAGACTGACAGTCTCCAGATTTTTTAATTCTGCCCTTCCAGCTGGGCAGAGTAGTCAGGGAACACTTCCAATAGTGCGCTCCATGGTAGCCCTTGCACAATCTTGGTATATCCTAAACATCTTTAAGTCTCCATGTAAACCACGGTCCATCTTCCAAAGGCTCTCAGCGCATCAGGCCCTGCCTCATGCCGCATATCAGCAGTGGCTCCTGGAACCATGTGCAATTCATGACCATTTTATGCATTTTTTATGCTTCCAAAACTAATACCAGGTGTGCAGGACACAGCCATATTCTTAATTCAGGGACAAAATAAATCACAACCTTGAAAAGCAGGTTCCTTCTCCAGTCAGCTCTCTCCAAAAGAGTTTGTATTTTTATCATAGTCTTTCCTCAGACATCCTCTCCATTGTTTTAATATAAAGCAGTTGGGCCATCTTTCTTAAGATTCCTGATGTGTTGACAATAGCAGTTTCAGCAACCTAAAACCAATCTCAGTGACTGTAATTTTAACTTGCTTGTTAAAGGTTTTCAACTTAAAATCTTAAATCTCTCAGTCAATATCTTTAGCCAACCACATCTGTCCATTACAAATTTAAATCAAACTCTCTGGGCCTGAGCAGCAGAATACAGTCAGACCTTATGCCAGTAGTCCAGTTCCAACAAAGTCCTCTGCAGTTTTTCCTTCTCTTTGGAAAGCTCATAAGCCAAACTTCGAAGTTCAATACTGTCTGCACTTAGCATTCTCAAACTCTTATAAAAATAGTCCAAAATACTTGGCTTACCACTCCAGAAAGTGTCTTTAGTAGTAAGCACCAAGTCCATGTCCATTGTTTCAAAACAAAAGCTCCAAAAGATCAAAGTCCACATGGTCAGGTTCATCTTACCCCACTCCTGGTACCAATTTCTGTGGTAGACAGCTTTAGGTTCACTGAGATGAACTTTCAGACCAGGCACAGTTATGGAGGAAGGGATATTTATTGAAGCTTACAGATCCAAGGGAAGTTCCATAATGGCAAAAGAAGCTGGCCTGCTGTCACAGGTCAGAGAAAGAGAGAGAAATCCCCAGGCCAAAAGCCACACCAGACAGCACACTTCAGGAACTCCAGGTGGAACTAGGCACTTTGTATACCTTTAGATTGAAATTCTAAACCCACCACCACACCTTAGGGCTGGACTCTAAGATCCACCCAGTGATACTTCCTTCAGTCAGGTGGCTGTAGATGTAAACTACAATCTAATAAAACACTAAATATAGGGCTGGAGAGATGGCTTAGTGGTTAAGGTGCCTGCCTCCTAAGCCTAAGCTCGCTGGTTCCAATCTCCAGGTCCCACGTTTAGCCAGATGCAAAGTGACACAAGGGCGCAATGCCACACTTGACCACAAGGGGGCACACACATATGGATTTTGTTTGCAGCAGCTGAGAGGCTGCTGGCACACCCATCTCTATCTGTCTTCCTCTCCCTCTCTCTCTGCCTCTTTCTGTGTCTCTCTCCAAAATAAAATAAAAATAAAATAAAAACTAAATATATTGGGGGCTATCTATTCAAACTACCATACCTTGCACTGTAGATTGTATTGGCATATAACTGTCTTCTATAAACCATGAATAAAGACTCTCAGAGTCAGAAATTATGTGATTGAAGCTACTCAGGAAACTGAGGCAGATGGATTCTAAGTATGAGGTCAGCCTAGGCAACTTAGTGAGACCCTGTCTCAAATGAAAAGGGGCTAGGGAAGGCCAGGCATGGTGGCACACACCTTTAATCTCAGCACATGGGAGGCAGAGGTAAGAGGATTGCTGTGAGTTCAAGCAAGACTACATAGTGAATTCCAGGTCAGCCTGAGCTAGAGTGAGACCCTTAAATTAAAAAGGAAATCAAGAAATTCATAGAATCAAATGATGATGAAAATACAACATACCAAAACCTTTGGGACACAATGAAGGCAGTCCTATAAGGGAAATTTATAGCTCTAAGTGCCTATATTAAGAAATTAGAGAGTTCACAAGTAAACAATTTAATGCTTCACCTTAAGGTCTTGGAAAAAGAAGAACAAGGCAAACCAAAAATCAGTAGATGGGAAGAAATAATAAAGGTTAGGGCAGAAATTAATGAAATGGAAACCAAAAAAAACAATAAAAAAAAAATCAATGAAACAAAGAGTTGGTTCTTTGAAAGGATAGACAAGATTGACAAACCCTTAGCAAATCTGACCAAAAAGAAAGAGAGAAGAGACAAAAATTGATAAAATTAGAGATGAAACAGGCAACATCACAACCGATACCAAAGAAATTCAGAAAATCATATGGACATACTTTAAGAATATATATGCCTCTAAGTTTGAAAACCTGAAAGAAATGGATGATTTCCTTGATGCATATGACCTACCAAAATTAAATCAAGATGAGATAAACCATTTAAATAGACCTATAACAACCACAGAGTTCCAAACAGTTATAAAAAGTCTCCCAACTAAAAAAAGCCCAGGCCCAGATGGATTCACTGCTGAATTTTACCAGACATTCCTGGAAGATCTAACACCAATGCTTCTCCAACTTTTCCATAAAATAGAAAAGGAAGGAATTCTACCGAAATCCTTCTATGAAGCCAGCATCACCCTGATACCCAAGCCAGACAAAGACAGATCAAAAAAAGAAAATTACAGACCAATCTCCCTCATGAACATAGATGCAAAAATTCTCAACAAAATACTGGCAAACAGAATACAAAAATATATCAGAAAGATTATTCACCCTGACCAAGTAGGCTTTATCCCAGAGATACAGGGATGATTCAACATACGCAAATCCATAAATGTAATACACCATATAAATGGTCTGAAGGACAAAAATCACATGGTCATCTCAATAGATGCAGAAAAGGCATTTGACAAACTCCAACACCCCTTCATGGTGAAAGCATTACAGAAACTGGGAATAGAAGGAACATATCTCAACATAATAAAAGCTATTTATGACAAACCTACAGCCAACATAATACTAAATGGGGAAAAACTTGAAGCTTTTCCTCTAAATTCAGGAACAAGACAAGGGTGTCCACTTTCCCCACTACTATTTAATATAGTACTGGAAGTCTTAGCCATAGCAATAAGGCAAGAGACACTCATAAAGGGATACAAATCAGAAGGGAAGAGATCAAATTATCATTATTTGCAGATGATATGATTCTATTCAACAGACCTTAAAGACTCTACCAGGAAACTGTTAGAGCTGATAAACACTTTTAGCAATGTAGCAGGATACAAAATAAACACACAGAAATCAGTAGCTTTTCTATACACTAACAACAAACGTGCAGAGGATGAAATCAGGGAAACTCTCCCATTCACAATTGCCTCAAAAAAAATAAAATACCTTGGAATAAACTTAACCAAGGAAGTGAAGGCTCTCTACAATGAGAACTTTAAAAAACTCGAGTGACAAATTGCAGAAGACACAAGGAAATGGAAAGACATCCCATGCTCCTGGATTGGAAGAATCAATATTGTGAAAATGTCAATCTTACCAAAAGCAATCTACACATTTAATGCAATCCCCATTAAAATCCCAATAGCATTCTTCACAGAAATAGAAAAAACAATCCTAAAATTCATCTGGAAACACAAAAAACCTCGAATAGCCAAAACAATTTTGCACAACAAAAATCAGGCTGGTGGTATAACCATACCCGATTTTAAGTTATATTACAAAGCCATAGTAACAAAAACAGCATGGTACTGGCACAAGGACAGGCAGGTAGATCAATGGAACAGAATAGAAGACCCAAATATCAATCCAGGCGGCTACAGTCACCTGATTTTTGACAAAAACGCCAAAAATACTCATTGGAGAAAAGATAGTCTCTTTAACAAGTGGTGCTGGGAAAATTGGACATCTGTTTGTAAAAGGATAAACATAGATCCTTGTCTCTCTCCATGCACAAGAGTCAAGTCCAAATGGATCAGGGACCTTAATATCAGACCTGAAACTCTGAAACTGCTAGAGGAAAAGGTAGGGGAAACCCTTCAACACATTGGCATAGGCAAGGACTTTCTGAATATAACTCCAATTGCTCAGCGAATAAAAGCACTAATCAACCACTGGGACCTTATGAAATTACAAAGCTTTTGTACAGCAAAGGGCACTGTGAATAGAGCAAAAAGACAACCTACAGAATGGGAGAAAAGCTTTGCCAGCTATACATCTGACAGAGGATTAATATCCAGAATATACAAAGAACTCAAAAAACAGAATAATAAGAATTCAAACAACCCAGTTAAAAAATGGGCTATGGAACTAAATAGAGAATTCTCAGAAGATGAAATACAGATGGCATATAAACATCTGAAAAAGTGTTCCACATACTTAGCCATCAGGGAAATGTAAATTAAAACCACTTTGAGATTCCATTTCACTCCTGTCAGAATGGCTACCATCAAGAAAACAAATGACAATAAGTGTTGGCGGGAATGTAATCTGTTCCAGCCATTGTGGAAATCAGTGTGGAGGTTCTTGAGACAGCTAAAAATAGATTTACCATATGATCCAGCTATAGCACTCCTAGGCATATATCCAGAGGACTCTTCTCACTACCTTAGGGATACTTGCACAACCATGTTTATTGCTGCTCTATTCACAATAGCTAGGAAATGGAACCAGCCTAGATGTTCCTCCACAGATGAATGGATAATAAAGATGTGGTACATTTACACAATGGAGTTCTATTCAGCAGTAAAGAAAAATGAAATTATGAAATTTGCAGGGAAATGGATGGATCTGGAAAGGATTATACTAAGTGAGGTAACCCAGGCTCAGAAAGCCAAATGTCACATGTTCTCTCTCATAGGTTCTCTCTCATAGCTACAAATGTATAGACTTGTGTGTGAACTGGAACCAAAAATAGGTACCAGAAGCTGGTAAAAGGCTATAAGGGATGGAGGAAAGGGAAGGACTTAAGTGTATGGTATTACACATATGTAAGTAGAAGACAGATTACAGGGAGGGGAACGGCCTAAGCGAGGCCATGGGAAGAGAATGCGTAAAAGGGCAGGGGGAGGGTCAATTTAAATTCAAGATATTGTGAATAAGACTTATGTAAACCTACTTATTTGAATAATGGCACATCTAGAAGCTGTAGACTGTTACTGGAAAATTTTCAGTGCCTGGGATGGGATACCTTCCAGTGAGTTGTTGGCCAAGGAGGTCCCGGTAGTCTCCAAAACATTAAAGGCTTTTGCCAAAGCCCTTGGTTTCCCTTGAGAAACAGATAGTAAGACCCTATTGCTGAAGACATCTCTTGCCTGAGAGGCAAGGTCACTGAGAAAGCAAGCTGGTGCTGAGCAGAAAACCTTCTCCCTGTAGACCAGCCAACAGAAAGCTGGAAAAAGCTGCACTGCACGCAGCGTATGGGAGACAGAAGTCATCAACAGTGAAAACAGTGGATGCTGAATATTCAAGCTTGGCCAGACAGGCCCAATGACTGAACGGGTGCAATAGTGGCATGTCTACTCTTGGGGTAACCAACTGCTCCATAATTGGACTGAAGGCCCTCTCTACGGGAGGGAATACATGCCTGGTACTGAAAAACCTAAGCAAACGTCTATGGTAGGTGAGGTCATGAGCCTTAGGGGTATAAAGCCTGCTCTTGTCTGACTAAATGTATCTATTATTCCCACCAAGCTGCCCTGGGGGCACTACACTTAATGTTCATATTCACATATTAACGCTACTCTCACTTCTGGTTAGAGAAGCTTCTCTTTTCAGATGGCGATGACCACTGGGATGACCCAAAAGGCAACATAGTGCTGAGAAGGGATGGAGGAGTGCCCGGCACTGAAACACCTCTGTCACACCCTCCAAGGCTCAGGGACCATTGCGGAAGAGGGGGCGGATAGAATGGAAGAGCCAAAGGAAGGGTATGACTTCTTATAATGCAACTGCCCAGACAGAAGTTGGCCTAAATATCCATGACCTTGCAGTGCCTAGCAATACCTCTGCAAGACCCTCAAAATAGAAGAAAAAGATGATGACATCAAATTAAAAGAAAGACTAATGGAGAGAGGGAAGGATATGTTCAAGATTGGTGTTCTAAAGTGGAATGGGGGAGCGAAGGGAAATATATGATTTTTTGTATATAAGTATAGAAGGTGTCAATAAAAAATTAATAATTAAAAAAAGAAATAAAAAAATAAAAAAGAAAAGAAGCACTTGTATATCATGTATAAAGACCTTGTGTTTAATCCGTGGAATCAGAAAAAAATGAAGGAAGGAGAAAAGACCGAGTAAAGGAAGCAGGAAGGAAAATAAATGAAATGAGAAAGGGAGAGAGGGAGAAAAGGAAGGAGGGAAGAAAACTTGCTTGCTTGTGTGCACAATCTACTTTCTCAAAACTCCTATCCCACTGCCTAAACACACATAATATATGCTCATGAACTAGAACCAATGTGTTGAAATTATATATAGATATAATTTTTTTTGAGGCAGGGTCTCGCTCTAGCAGAGGCTGACCTGGAATTCACTATGTAGTCTCAGAGTGGCCTCAAACTCATGGCAATCCCTCCTACCTATGCCTCCCAAGTGTTGGGATTAAAGGTGCGAGCACCACACCACACCAATTGTGCTCCACAGCAGAATGAGAATCCATACAAATCCATTTATTTTTAGAACCCCTTTGAGCTAAACAGCAGCATGTGCTCTGGGTAGCACTTGTCAAAAGAACTTTCTGTGCCGGGTGTGGTGGCGCACGCCTTTAATCCCAGCACGCGGGAGGCAGAGGTAGGAGGATTGCCATGAGTTCGAGGCCACCCTGAGGCTTCATAGTGAATTCCAGGTTAGCCTGAGCTAGCGTGAGACCCTACTTTGAAAAACCAAAAACAAACAAACAAACAAACAAACAAACAAACAAAAAAACACCCACAAAAAAAACCTTTCTATGATGAGAGAAAGTTCTATATCTTCACCTTCCAGTAGTATCATAGTCACTAGGTTTATGTAGCTAGTGACTACATGAAATGTGGCTACTGCAAATGAGGAACTGGGCTTCTAATGTTTATATGTATTTACAAAACCATGTATGGCCAGTGGCTGCTGTGCCAGATAATGCAGCTTTATTTAGATGCTCCTTGGCAAGGAAGCTCTCTAAGAAGTAGAAGCTTCTTCATTAATTTAGCTATTGCTGACCCCTGCTTTGCTTGGGGGTATAAGAGATTAGGACTAACGTGGGATGGGGTGCATTATGAAGGACTTAATCCACAAACTGCCCAGCACTACCAGCAGTCCCTGCTGAGGGCAAGCAAACACCTATCATGCTCCAGGGAGTAGAGCCCAAAGGCTGAGTCTATAGGCAGTTTCAGACTGAACGGGCAGATTCTAGGCAAACAGGGAGGCAGGGCTCCCTGGGGCCAGCTCTGCAAACCTGACAATATCAGAGCACCTGACTGCTATCCAAACATCCCCTTGCCCAAAGTTATGGAGCTGGAGACAGTAACTTGATGGAAACAATAAATTAGACTCTAGACAAGGGTTAGATCATCTGCAAAATAAGACATCTCTATTACAGGACAAAATTTCAGCTGGATTCAAAACTGTCATATATAGCACTTCGAAGCCAGTAAAGTACTATTAATAAGAAAATATTAGAAAGCCAGGAGAGAGAATCCCCCACTTAATGCCAAGGCCCCTTAAAGGCCTTTGACCTTTGGACTTATTTTATGTCATACACTGGGTGGAAGGAACAGACACTCTCCCTCATAGCATCCTATGGAGTGTCACCATACCTCAAGTGGCAGGAAGAGCCTAAGCAGCCAGGTGGGAATAAGCTCAAATCTAGTGTCAATTCACTTTCAAAACTCTCAAGGGCTGGGTTCTCTAAACTTCAGGCTTTCTTATCTATAAAACAGACACGAGAGTACCTATAGGGCTAAAAAGATGGCTTAGTGGTTAAGGCACTTGTCTGTGAAACCTAAGGACCTGGGTTCAATTCTCCAGTACCCGTGTAAGCCAGATGCACAAGGTGACACATGTGTCTGGAGTTCTGCAGTGGCTGGAGGCCCTGGGGTGCTCATTCTCTCTAATCTGCCTCTCTCTCTCTCTCTCTCTGTAATAAATAAATAAATAAATAAAATATATTTACTTAAAAGTATCTTTTTAAAAAAAGAGTACCTATAATGCTGGAAGCCACAACAGAGAAATAATATAAAATATCTAGTCTAATGTTGGCCTGCAGTCAGTACCAAAATGACTCCTAGGACTTTCTTTAAAAAATTTTTATTTATTTTATTTGAGAGAAAGAGGCAGATAGAGAGATAAAGAATGGATGTGCTAGAGCCTCTAGCCACTGCAAATGAACTCTAGATGTATGCACCACCTTATGTATCTGGCTTTACATGGGTCCTGAGGAATCAAACCTGGGTCCTTAGGCTTCACAGGCAAGTGTCTTAACCACTAAGTCATCTCTCCAGCCCTCTTCTTTGACTTTACACTAAAGTTCTCTGCCTTGTGGGAAGAG
This sequence comes from Orientallactaga sibirica, assembly GCA_036365145.1. Lineage (NCBI taxonomy): Eukaryota > Metazoa > Chordata > Mammalia > Rodentia > Dipodidae > Orientallactaga > Orientallactaga sibirica. The sequence continues at coordinate 10,139,342 of JAEOAD010000034.1, read as the reverse complement.
TTAAAATGTTTGTTTTTCCAAGATATATCACCTTAGTATAACAGACATAATATTAAAACACCACACTAAGTTTGACTGTACAGCACTTATTTCTTTCACACACCTGGCTGGGGAGGGTCTTTATCACTTATTCTATCAGTTCAGAATCTGTGACTTGGCCAACAACACAAAGCTTAGGTAGTGGTAGTGTGAGGATTCAAATACAGACCAGTGGGGTTTAATAGGCATCTTCAGAGTGCCAGGTAGTCCTGACTCACAGGGATGAGATGGTTTGGTTGTTTTGGATTTCCTCCCCAGCCAGTAGCACTAACCTGTGTAGTTCTTCATCAGAAGGTGAGTACTTGGCAGTGACATCAGCCAGCTCCCCAAAGATTTGCTTGCTGTAAACTGTGAGGGATGAAAGCAGGATTAACTCCTGCCATGTAGAGCTCAAGAGGCACGTATAATCCTTGATTGAGAGCTCGCAGAAGAAAGGCAGCTTCTTGATCCAGGCAATCTGCCTGAAGAGCAGCTCGTCGGCGAGGCGGCAAAGCAGGGCAAACAGCTCTGCCTGTGTCACAGCATATCTAGGGGTGGGGACAGGGAAGTCACTTCCATCAGCCATAGGACAAAGAGAGGAGCACAGGGGGAGGGCACTCCTTGAGGGCACAGTGTGTCCTGGCAGTAGGCCCCTTACACCCTTAATTATGGATTTCCAGTTTCACTCAACTTAATTTTATTTTTTAATTTGAGAGAGACACAGACAGAGAGAGAGAGGGAGAGAGAGAATGGGTGTGCGAGCAGACTCTCAGCTGTTGTGAATGAACTCCAGACACATGCGCCCCCTTGTGGGCAAGCATGGCATTGCATCCTTGCATCACATTTTGTGTCTGGCTAAATGTGGGACCTGGAGATCAAACAGGTGTTCTTAGGCTTAGCAGGCAGGCACCTTAACCACCAAGCCATCTCTCTAGCCCAACTTAATTTTTTTTTTTTTTTTTTTTTGGTTTTTGAGGTACGGTCTCACTCTAGCCCAGGCTGACCTGGAATTCACTCTGTATTCTCAGGGTGGCCTCAAACTCATGGCAATCCACCTACCTCTGCCTCCTGAGTGCTGGGGTTAAAGGCGTGTACTACCATGCACGACTCCAACTTAATTTTTTTATAAAGGGGTAAGACTGAGGCCAGCAGCAAGTCAGGGTTCAGAGCGATGAATTTGGTGAGGTAAGGAAGGTGGCTTTGTGAAATTATCAGAGAATATGACTTTTTAGTGTTGGTGCTTTCTAATGCTCCATGTCTTAAAGGAAATTCTTATTTACTTCTGCCCCAGTGTGGGCAATGAGCCACTCAAATGAGTGGCTCTGGTATCCATCTACCCAGTGAGGACCAGCAAAACACACACACACAACACACACAACAACAACAACAAAAACCACCACCAACAAAAAACATGTCTAAGACCAGACTGCTGAAAAGGATGAATGGACTGAGTTCAGAAATTTTTCTTGTTCTCACTGCACCCTCTGGTGGTGAGTGTACAAGAACCAGAGCTGTGCAGCCTTTCCTTTAAGCTGTTACTCTGCTCTGGCCTATGCCAGGCCTGAGGCCTCACTCAAGCCCAGCTTCTTCCTCTAAAAACCTTTAGCATCATCTTCCTCACACTCCACACCCAAATATATAAAAGCTTTGTGTGACTTTCTGGGTAGATATTTAAGTCTCATCTTTCTAAAAAAATTTTTTTTATTTCTTTATTTATTTGAGAGAAAGAGAGGAAGAGGCAGAAAGAGAGAGAGAGAGAGAGAGAATGGGTGTGCCAGGGCCTCCAGCCATTGCAAACAAACTCCAGATGTATGCGCCACCTTGTGCATGTGGCTTACATAGGTCCTGGGGAACTGAACCTGAGTTCTTAGGCTTTGCAGGCAAATGCCTTAACTGCTAAGTCATTTCCCCAGCCCAAGTCTCATCTTTTAACACCTGGTGTTTAGTTTAGGAAATCTCAGGATAGTCTCTGGGAGTCCTAAGATTGCTGAGACTCCAACCACCTGTGCTCTTGGCTCAAGAACCAACAACAGAGCCGGGCATGGTGACTCACGCCTTTAATCCCAGCACTCGGGAGGCAGAGGTAGGAGGATCTCTGTGAGGTTTGAGGCCACCCTGTAAGTACATAGTGGGTTCCAGGTCAGCCTGAGCTGGAGTGAGACCCTACCTCGAAAAACCAAAACCAACCAAACAAATAACAGGTGACCTAAGGTAGGTCACAACCAGTTATGGCCTTGAATGCTTTGTTAAGGCGCCTAAACCTGATGTAGGATTATCTTCAGAATTAGAGCTCATCTCTAGCAAAGAAGTACTCAGATCTACCCAAGGGCTTGATTCACCTAGACCCCCACAGAAACAAGACCCCTTCACTCCCAATTACATAGGGACTTAAAGAGGAGATGCTTAAGGAAATAAAGAGGGACCACTGCTATCAATACTGGACAAGCACAGATTTATCTCCTGATGCTTGAATCATCATCATTCGTTATCTTCTTTGACTCATCCCAAGGTCCAGGGTATACCAACCAGGGATACAAGTGGTAGGGACATTTTTTTTTTTTTTTGAGGTAAGGTCTCATTCTAGCCCAGGCTGACCTAGAATTCACTCTGTCCCTGGGTGACCTCGAACTCTTGGCGATCCTCCTACCTCTGCCTCTAGAGTGCTGGGATTAAAGGCGTGCGCCACCATGCCTAGCCTGGGAGGGACATTCTTGAGATTGCCAGGAGACTAGCAGGAAATAGTTCACTCACCCATCTTCAATCAACATTGGTGTGCCCAATGGCTCCAGGTCTTCTGCTGATATTAGCTGGTGAATCAGACTGTAGGACTGGGGATCCAGGCTGCGAGCTTGTGGGGGCAGAAGTGGCGAATGGCCAGAATAGCTAAAAAGGTGTGGTATGTATTGGTAATGTGGAGGTACTGACATCCCCATGTACTGATCTCTGAATGTCATGAATCCATTTAGTTCCACAGACCTACTGAAAAAAAAAAAAGAAAAGAAAAAAAAGAAAAAAAAGAAAACACCTCACATCAGGCAAAGCCATGGCAAGTTTAGTGCCTGCCAGATGGAAACAAGCCAGAAGGTGACCGAGATGTTCTTTGGCCATGGGTCAAATTAATGGTTACATGCATATCTGTCCTATTACATTCCCATCTGTGAGACAAAGTCTTTGTGGGTTCATAAATAAGGGGCTCACCATTAGCCAACTCAGTGACCAGCAGAATAGGCAATGAATAAATAATTATTGCTTGAATTCTTTGTACAGATGTTGCATCTATTTAAAAAATATTTTACCCAGTGAGGACCAGCAAAACACACACACACAACACACACAACAACAACAAAAAAAACCACCACCAACAAAAACATGTCTAAGACCAGACTGCTGAAAAGGATGAATGGACTGAGTTCAGAAATTTTTCTTGTTCTCACTGCACCCTCTGGTGGTGAGTGTACAAGAACCAGAGCTGTGCAGCCTTTCCTTTAAGCTGTTACTCTGCTCTGGCCTATGCCAGGCCTGAGGCCTCACTCAAGCCCAGCTTCTTCCTCTAAAAACCTTTAGCATCATCTTCCTCACACTCCACACCCAAATATATAAAAGCTTTGTGTGACTTTCTGGGTAGATATTTAAGTCTCATCTTTCTAAAAAAATTTTTTTTATTTCTTTATTTATTTGAGAGAAAGAGAGGAAGAGGCAGAAAGAGAGAGAGAGAGAGAGAGAATGGGTGTGCCAGGGCCTCCAGCCATTGCAAACAAACTCCAGATGTATGCGCCACCTTGTGCATGTGGCTTACATAGGTCCTGGGGAACTGAACCTGAGTTCTTAGGCTTTGCAGGCAAATGCCTTAACTGCTAAGTCATTTCCCCAGCCCAAGTCTCATCTTTTAACACCTGGTGTTTAGTTTAGGAAATCTCAGGATAGTCTCTGGGAGTCCTAAGATTGCTGAGACTCCAACCACCTGTGCTCTTGGCTCAAGAACCAACAACAGAGCCGGGCATGGTGACTCACGCCTTTAATCCCAGCACTCGGGAGGCAGAGGTAGGAGGATCTCTGTGAGGTTTGAGGCCACCCTGTAAGTACATAGTGGGTTCCAGGTCAGCCTGAGCTGGAGTGAGACCCTACCTCGAAAAACCAAAACCAACCAAACAAATAACAGGTGACCTAAGGTAGGTCACAACCAGTTATGGCCTTGAATGCTTTGTTAAGGCGCCTAAACCTGATGTAGGATTATCTTCAGAATTAGAGCTCATCTCTAGCAAAGAAGTACTCAGATCTACCCAAGGGCTTGATTCACCTAGACCCCCACAGAAACAAGACCCCTTCACTCCCAATTACATAGGGACTTAAAGAGGAGATGCTTAAGGAAATAAAGAGGGACCACTGCTATCAATACTGGACAAGCACAGATTTATCTCCTGATGCTTGAATCATCATCATTCGTTATCTTCTTTGACTCATCCCAAGGTCCAGGGTATACCAACCAGGGATACAAGTGGTAGGGACATTTTTTTTTTTTTTTTTTGAGGTAAGGTCTCATTCTAGCCCAGGCTGACCTAGAATTCACTCTGTCCCTGGGTGACCTCGAACTCTTGGCGATCCTCCTACCTCTGCCTCTAGAGTGCTGGGATTAAAGGCGTGCGCCACCATGCCTAGCCTGGGAGGGACATTCTTGAGATTGCCAGGAGACTAGCAGGAAATAGTTCACTCACCCATCTTCAATCAACATTGGTGTGCCCAATGGCTCCAGGTCTTCTGCTGATATTAGCTGGTGAATCAGACTGTAGGACTGGGGATCCAGGCTGCGAGCTTGTGGGGGCAGAAGTGGCGAATGGCCAGAATAGCTAAAAAGGTGTGGTATGTATTGGTAATGTGGAGGTACTGACATCCCCATGTACTGATCTCTGAATGTCATGAATCCATTTAGTTCCACAGACCTACTGAAAAAAAAAAAAAAAGAAAAGAAAAAAAAAAAAAAAAAACACCTCACATCAGGCAAAGCCATGGCAAGTTTAGTGCCTGCCAGATGGAAACAAGCCAGAAGGTGACCGAGATGTTCTTTGGCCATGGGTCAAATTAATGGTTACATGCATATCTGTCCTATTACATTCCCATCTGTGAGACAAAGTCTTTGTGGGTTCATAAATAAGGGGCTCACCATTAGCCAACTCAGTGACCAGCAGAATAGGCAATGAATAAATAATTATTGCTTGAATTCTTTGTACAGATGTTGCATCTATTTAAAAAATATTTTTAATTATTTGCAAGCAGAGAGAAATAGGAGACAGACACACAGAAAGAATGGGCATGCCAGGGCCTCAAACTACTGCAAACAGACTCCAGATGCATGCACCTCTTTATGCATCTGGTTTTATGTGGGTACTGTGGAATTGAACTTGAGTCATTAGGCTTTGCAAATAAGCGCCTTAACCATGGAACCATCTCTTCAGCCCACATCTTTATATTTTTTTATTTGCAAGCAGAGGAGAGATGGGCAGGCAAGCGCTTTAACCTCTGAGCCATCTCTCCAGACTTATTTTTGTTTTTATACAGTGCTGAATATTTAACTTACAGCCTTGTTCATGCTAGGAATGCATTTTGCCAGTGAGCTATATCCTTACTTCTTTTTTCACTTTTTTTTTTTTTTTTTGGTTTTTCGAGGTAGGGTCACACTCTGGCCCAGGCTGACCTGGAATTAACTATGTAGTCTCAGGATGGCCTTGAACTCACGGCGATCCTCCTACCTCTGCCTCCTGAGTGCTGGGATTAAAGGCGTGCGCCACCACGCCCGGCTTACTTTTTATTTTGAGATAGAGTATCACTAAGTTGCCCCGACTTGTCTTGAATTTGAGATACTCCTGCCTCAGTCTACTGTGTAGCTGGAGTTATAAGCCTGTGCTACCAGGTTCAGCCTGGAAGAGTTTGGTTTTATTTGTTTTCTGCATGTATATATGTGTGTGTGCATGGAGCTTACTGATTCAGCTACACAAACTAGCCAGCAAGCTATAAAGATGCACTTGTCGGGGCTGGAGAAATGGCTTAGTGGTTAAGGCATTTGCCTGTGAAGCCTAAAGACCCTAGTTTGATTCCCCAGGACCAACGTAAGCCATATGCACAAGGGGTGTATGTGTCTGGTGTTCGTTTGCAGTGGCTAGAGGCCCTGGCATGCCCATTCTCTCTTTCTCTGTATGTGCCTCTTCCAGTCTCTCTCTCTCAAATAAATAAATAAATAAATAAATAAATAAATAAATAAATAAATAAATTAAATTAAATTAAATTAAATTAGAGGCAGAGGTAGGAGGATCGCCATGAGTTCAAGGCCACCCTGAGACTACATAGTTAATTCCAGGTCAGCTTGGGCCAGAATGAGACCCTACCTCAAAATAAATAATAAATTAAATTAAATTAAATTAAAAAGATGCACTTGTCTCTGACTCCTTAGCATTGGAATTACAGGTGCACACCACCATACTTGGCTTTTTTTTTTTTAAACATAGGTGGAAGGATCTAAACACAGGTGTTCATGTTTATGGAGTGAGTGCTTTACCTTTAAGGAAAGTTTTCATGTATACTAGTAGCCTGTGATGACAAAAATGAGTGTTTGTATTATTTTACTGTTAAGAAAATGAAGGCACAGAAAGGCTAAGTGGTCTTGCCAAGTCATAAAACACATCTAACACCTAGCAAGAACTACAGCATGTGATTACAAATCCCTTACTATTCAAAAGAAGTAACACAGGAACAGCTGAGTGGAATAAAAGCCATAAATTTAACATGAAGGAGGCAGATTCTTCTATGTCCTCTCTTGGAGAAATCTAATCACTTTATCACTTACTTTCTAAAAATTCTCTTGCTGTTTACCTAGATGTGTCTCCTGTAATCAAGTCTGGCAAACTACCGCCCAGTTTGGAGAGTAAAGCTTTGGTGGAACAAAACCACACTTACAGTCAGTACCACTTTAGCACTACACAGGCAGAGTTGGGGAGCTGAGAACCAGAGCAGGCTTCTAAAGTCTAAAACATTTACTTTATGACCTTTGAAGGAAATTCTTGTCAATTCCTGTCCTATATGAAATGTTACTGGGGAAATGAAAGCTTCCATGGTGGCCAAAGGCTCTACTTCACACCTGACAGCTAATTAGAGTTACCATGCTTCAACTAAGGGTCTCTAAATTTGAATTCCCCAATAGCAGCAAGTCTGATTGGTTAAAAAAAACAAAACAGGGCTGGAGAGATGGCTTAGCGGTTAAGGCACCTGCCTGCTAAGCCTAAGAACACCGGGTTCCAATCTCCAGGTCCCACGTTTAGCCAGATGCAAAGTGACTCAAGGGCGCAATGCTGCACTTGACCACAAGGGGGCGCGCACATTTGGATTTCGTTCACAGCAGCTGAGAGACTGCTGGCGTGCCCATCTCTATCTGTCTCCCTCTCTGTCTGTCTTTCTCTGTGTCTCTCTCAAAAAAAAAAAAAATAATAATAATAATAAAAAAATTAAAAAAAAACAACAACAACTTGGTTCTTAACACTTATAAAGTGAAAAATACTGGGCTGGGGATATAGCTCAGTTGGTAGAGTTGTCTAGCATGCAGGAAGCCCTTAGTCCCTTGCCCCACATAAACCAGACATGATGGCACATTTCTGTAATCTCAACATCTAGGAGGTTCATGGTCATCCTCAGCCAGCCTGGACTACATGAAATTCTATCTCAAACAAACAAACAAGCCTCTGACTTTTGCAGGAGTTAGAGAAATGAATATAATACTGTCCATATGGTTTGCGTTTAGCAATACAAATAAATGAGGGATTTAATTCCCACTATGGCAAATAAATAAATGAGGAAAAAACACTAGACTTAGAAATATTCAACCAGACTTTTCTTGGAGGATCCTTGATGATTGATACACGGTTTGCCTTACAGCTCACCTGGATGACAGTGTGGAGCCAGGAGAGGGCTGATTGCTCTCTGAGGCCCTATTCCCAGGGGAACTGTGGTCGCTGTCACCATGGTTGCTCCAATGATTGGCTTCTTCTTCAAATTCCTGCCCAGACATGATCCTTTCAATCTCTTCTTCTGATATCTTTGACAAGGAATTGATATATGTTAGAGTCACTGCTCACAATACCATCTATTCCTTCTCCAGGAATAAAAGCTCATTTATGTCTCATGTGATTCCTAAGACTGACTGACTCTCTTTCCTTCTTTCTTTCTTTCTTTCTTTCTTTCTTTCTTTCTTTCTTTCTTTCTTTCTTTCTTTTCTTTCTTTCTTCTTTCTCTTTCTTTCTCTTTCTCTTTCTTTCTATTTGTATTTTGTATTTATTTATTTGAGAGAGAGAGGCAGAGAGAGAGAGAATAATGGACACACCAGGGCCTCTAGCCACTGCAAAGGAACTCCAGATGCATGCGTCACATTGTACATCTGTCATTACATGGGTACTAGGGAATAGAACTTGGGTCCTTAGGCTTTGCAGTCAGATGGCTTAACTATTGAGCCATCTCTCCAGCCCTGATTCCTAAGATTTTAAAATGATTATTTAAAAATTTTTATTTATTTATTTGCAAGCAGAGAGACAGAGAGATAGAAGAAAGATAGAGAGAATGGGCACGCCAGGGCCTCTAGCCACTGCAAATGAACTCCAGAGGCATGTGCCTCTTGTGCATTCGGCTTACGTAAGTCCTGGGGAATCAAACCTTGGTCCTTTGGCTTCATAGGCAAATGCCTTAACCGCTAAGCCATCTCTCCAGCCCTGATTCCTAAGACTTTCTAATGGAAACCTGAATTCCCTTTCCTTTATCATCATACTCCAGGTCTCTCATTAATCGTAGGACAGCTTGGCTTTTTGAGTTCCAACACACTGTTCCACTATGGCCTTCCCCTTGTCCATTGACCCTACTTTCATGTCACAAAGTCTATATATTCAACTTTTCTTTGTCTTTGAGCTTTCTCTTGCATAACCCTAACACATAATTCCTCAGTGACAGTTTCCTACTTGCTCCTAAAAAAATTTTTTTTAACCGGGCATGGTGGCACATGCCTTTAATCCCAGCACTCGGGAGGCAGAGGAAGGAGGATCACCATGAGTTCGAGACCATCCTGAGACTACATAGTGAATTCCAGGTCAGCCTGGACAAGAGTGGGAGCTATTTGAATATAAGTTCCTTAATTTGTATGGCTGAGGGAATAAAAGCCCTAGCTCATTGGATTCTTGTGATGATTCACGTAGCTAATTATATAATCTACTTAGAAAACAGCCCAGCACATAGTAACAATTATGGAAGTACTAATGATCACATCATCTTCAAATTATTCTGTTTTTTGATTTTTGGATAGGATCATGCTATAATACCCTGGCTGGGTACAAGCAACCCTTCTTCCTTAGCCTTCCAAGCTGCTGAGACTACAAATGAGTGTCACCATGCTGAGCTATCATTGTTATATAACCTATATAGTAACCTGCCTTAAAAATACCCTCTGTAAGACCTAAGTGCATAATGGGTTCTAGAAAAGAAGTACTTAATAAACAGATAATGAATAATAATGTTCATTTTTTAAAGTACTAGCATGTACTTTCACAAAGATTCTTTTTCTTTTGAGGTAGGGTCTTGCTCTAGCCCAGGCTGACTTGGAATTCACTCTGTAGTCTCAGGCTAGCATTGAACTCACAGTGATCCTCATACCTCTACCTCCCGAGTACTGGGATTAAAGACATGTACCACCATACCCAGCCAAAAGATTCTTTTAAAGAAAGATATCCTAGGGCTGGAGAGATGGCTTAGCGGTTAAGGCACATGCCTGTGAAGCCTAAGGACCCCAGTTCAATTCTCCAAGACCTACATAAGACAGATGTACAAGGGAGCACACATGTCTGGAGTTCGTTTGCAATGGCTAGAGGCCCTGACGTGCCCATTCTCACTCTCCCTCTCTCTCTACCTCTCTCTGTCTTTAATAAACTGCACCTCACATAAGTGAACTGACATGTATAAGGTCACACTGTACGCCTGTATCTGGGCAGAAGTTTGAGGAAGAAACTGAAGTATGCTAGTCTCCAGAGCCCAGTGCTCTCTATACAGAACAAACAAACTTCAATAAAGTCTCTAACCTAGGACTAACTTGCCACACTCAACACAGAGAAGGGGAGTTAAGTGCTAAGGAGGAGCAGCCAGAGTAATTTTAATGTGTTGTTCCTATGGAAACCTGGGAGGACAATTTTCTCCCAAGCCTGTCTGATTCAAATATGCACATTTCTTTCTCTAGCCATCTCTGAGAAACCCCTCAATTACCCTGATCATAAACGGGAGCATTCAGAAATGGTTGCTAGGACTTAGAAAAAAAAAAACACATTTTTTTTGTTTGTTTTTGTGGTAGGGTCTTGCTCTAGCCTAGGCTAACCTGGAATTTACTATGTAGTCTCAGGGTGGCCTTGAACTCACAGTCATCCTCCTACCTCTGCCTCCTGAGTGCTAGGATTAAAGGTGTGTACCACCACACCTGGCTAACAAAAACATTTAGCTGGTGGATAAAGTGGTTGATATAAAATTGTGGGACTTAGAGAATGGGCAGCTTCTGCAAACTAACTCCAGATGCATGTACCCCTTTGTGCATCTGGCTTACATGGGTCCTGGGGAATCAAACCTTGGTCCTTTAGCTTTGCAGGTAAGTGCCTTAATTGCTAAGCTATCTCTCCAGCCTGAGGGATTATTTTTAAAATTTATTTTGCAAAGATTTAGAGAAAGAATAGGTATGCCTGAGTCTTCTTACCACTGCAAATGAACTCCACATGCATGGAGCACTTTGTACATCTGGTGTTATATGGGTACTGGGGAATCAAATTGGGCCAGCAGGCTTTACAAGCAAGGGCCTTTCTTTAACATCTGAGCCATCCCTCCACCTTTTTTTTTTAAAGGTTCTTAGAACCCTGAAATCATTGTTTACAGCATCAGTGATGGTGGTGAGAAGACCAGTCTTTGGAAAGGCATAGAAAACTTGGGCTGTATAAAAAGAGCCAGTTCATGAAGGAAGCTTACTCCAGGTGGGAGCTGCACCTGCCTCCCTCTGTGGGTCCAATTGGGTATAGGGTAATCACTGATACATTAAATACAGGACAGAACATGTTGATAGAGCTACACATGGATCTGCATTTCATTTTTCATTTTTTAGCTGTGTGGTATTAAGCAAAACAAGTCATTCAAACTCTGTGAGCTTTAGCTCCTCAAAATGGAGATATCACCTCCCTTGTCTCTCTCAAAGGAACTAGAACAAAGAAATATGCAGCTTTAAGTCAGTCAGACTTGGAGACAAACCCCAAATAAAGTTATAAAGTATAGACATAGAATAGATAATAAATGGAATTCCTATACCTTTTTTTTTTTTTTTTCTGAGGTAGGGTCTCACTCTAGCTCAGGCTGACCTGGAATTCACTCTGTAGTCTCAGGGTGGCCTTGAACTCTCAGCGATCCTCTTACCTTTGCCTCCCGAGTGCTGCACAAGATGCACAAGGTGGTGCATGTGTCCAGAGTTCATTTGCTCTGGCATGCCCATCTTCTTTCCTCTTGCTTTCTCCTTCTCCCCCACCCCCATTTGCAAATAAATAAATCAATAAAATATTTAAAAAGGGCTGGAGAGATGGCTTAGTGGTTAAGGCACTTGCCTGAAAAACCAAAGGACCCAGATTCGATTCCCCAGGACCCACGTAAGCCAGATGCACAAGGTGGTGCATGAATATGGAATTTGTTTGCAGTGGCTGAAGGTCCTGGTGTGCCCATTCTATCTGCCTCTTTCTTTTTTTCTCTCAAATAAATAAATAAAATTTCAAAAACATTAAAAAAAAAAAAAAAAACCTTAGAGATCAGCCGGGCGTGGAGGTGCATGCCTTTAATCCCAGCACTCCAGAGGCTGAGGTAGAAGAACTGCCATAAATTCAAGGCCAGCCTGAGACTACATAGTGAATTCCAGATCAAGCTGGTCTAAAGCAAGACCCTACCTTGAAAAACAAACAAACAAAAAAAACCTTAGAGATTATAACTCTAATATATCATACAGAAAACATTGTCTCAAAAAAAAAAAAAAAAGAGGGCTGGAAAGATGGTTCAGAGGTTAAGGTGCATGCTTGCAAAGCCTAATGACCCAAGTTTGATTCTCTAGTACCCATGTAAAGTCAGATGCACAAAGGGGCACATGTCTCTGGAATTTGTTTACAATGGTAGAGGTCCTGGTGTGCCCATTCTCTCTCTTTCTCCTTGCACATAAATAAATAAAATATTAAAAAATAAAAAATTTTTTTAAAAATCCAACACATACATAGTGGGGAGGAACAAAAGACTTGAATAGACATTTCTCCAAAGATGACAACCAAGCTGTTCAAATCACTATTCACCTGAGAAATGCCTATTTAAATTACAAGATATTACTTTGTACTCATTAGCATGTCCATTATATAAACGAAAATAAAATAGAAAATAACAAGTACTAAGACACTGAAGAAATCAGAACTCTGTGCCCTACTGAGAAAGAGGCTGAGGCAGGAGGACTCCTCTTTTTTAAAAAAATTATTTATTTATTTGCAAGCAGAGAGAGAGAGAGAGAGAGAGAGAGAGAGAAAGATAGATAAGAGACAGACAGAGAGAGAATGGGCACACCAGGGCCTCTAGCCACTGCAAACGAACTCCAGATGCATGTGCCCTTTGTGCATCTGGCTTACATGGGTCTTGGGGAATTGAACCTGGGTCCTTTGGCTTTGCAGGCAAACGCCTTAACTGCTAAGCCATCTCTCCAGCCCCAGACTACTCTTGAGGTTGAAGTCAGCCAGATTACATAGCAAGATCACATTCCCCTCTCCAGCCTCCTCACAAAAATGGTATAAACACACAAACATACTCCATACTACAAGGGTAAACCTTAAGATCATTACACTAAATGAATTATGCTAGCCACAGAAAATTTTACATAATTCCGTGATTAGGTTAGTTACCTAAAGTAATCAAAATTTAAAGGCAGAAAGTAGGATATTGGTTGCCATGAGTCTGGAGAAAAATGGAGGGTTGCTGTTCAATGGGCACAGAGTTTTACTCATATAAGAAATAAGATGAAAAAGTTCTAGAGATCTGCTAGGCATGTAGTTAAAGACTATACTACATTTCAAATTTGATCACATGTTTTTATTTTTGTTATTAAAGATGGTTATTAGTCCAGACTAAAATTAGCTTTCAAGAGAAAAATGTTTGGGGCTAGAGCGACTGCTCAGTGGTTAAGGCAATTGCCTGCAAAACCTAACAACCAGAGTTCGATTCTCCAGTAAAGCCAGATGCACAAAGTGGCACATGTATTTCGAGTTCATTGGCATGCCTGTTCTCACTCTGTGTGCTTGCAAATAAATGAATGAATGAATAATAAACAAATAAATAAAATAATGGGGGCTGGAAAGATGGCTTAGCGTCTAAGGCACTTGCCAGCAAAGCCTAAGGACACTGGTTCGACTCTCTAGAACCCATGTAAGCCAAGTGCACATGGTGGTGTATTCATCTGGAGTTAATTTGCAGTGGCCGAGGCCCTGGTGTGCCCATTCTCTCTCTCTCTTTTTCTCTCTCTCTCTGAGTTCAAGGTCACCCTGAAACTACATAGTGAATTCCAGGTCAACTTGAGCTGAAGCAAGACCCTACCTCAGAAAAAAAAAAATAAAAGAATACAGGGACTGAGGAGACAGTTCAGCTCGTGTAAATGCTTGCTGTGCAAGCATGAATACTTTAGTTTGAACCTTAGAACCCATGTTAAAAAAATAAATAAAAAGCCGGGCGTGGTGGTGTACGCCTTTAATCCCAGCACTCGGGAGGCAGAGGTAGGAGGGTCGCTGTGAGTTCAAGGCCACCCTGAGATTGCATAGTTAATTCCCAGGTCAGCCTGGGCCAGAGTGAGACCCTACCTTGAACCCCCCCACGAATAATAATAATAATAACAATAAATAATAATAAATAAATAAATAATAAATAAATAAATAAATAAATAAGGCCAGGCATGGCAAGTGCTTGTAATTCTAACATTGGAGAAGTTGAGACAGGTAGAATCCTGGGGTTTGCTGGCCAGCCAGTCTAGCCAACTCGGTGAATGCTAAGCCAATGAGACACCCTGTATTCCAGAAGAATGACACCTGAAGTTAGTTGTCCTCTGGCCTTTACATGCATGCATGCCCATACTCACAAATATACCTCACTCATACACATAAGACATATGTTTGAAAGAATATAGCAGAGCTGGTAGTCTCACACACACAAATACACACCCTGACTGAGTGCATATTGTGTACCAAGTTCACATGACAGGAAATCTCTCATATATTATCAGTGTAAGTCTCTGAATTTTTGTCTGTCTTTCGTTCATTCTCACTTAACTGGAGAAGTCCTCTATTAATTTCCTTATGAACTACTTCTTCAATCTGTTTTCTCCTTTCAATCTATATTGCCATCACCCTATTTATTATTGGCTGTATCTTTTTATTTATTTATTTATTTTTTTGGTTTTCCGAGGTAGGGTATCACTCTGGTCCAGGCTGACCTGAAATTCACTATGTAGTCTCAGGGTGGCCTCGAACTCATGGTGATCCTCCTACCTATGCCTCCCAAGTGCTGGGATTAAAGGCGTGCACCACCATGCCCGGCTTGGCATGTTTTTTATTGTATTTTCTATATAGCCATGGCAAACAAACTCCAGATGCATGTGTCCCTTCTGTATCTGGCTTATGTGGTTCCAGGGGAAATCGAACCTGGGTCCTTTGGCTTTGCAGGCAAGCATCTTAACTGCTAAGCCATCTCTCCAGCCCTGCCTGTATGTTTTTGAGTAGACTTCTAACAAAACCTTTTTAACTACTTTCTTTCACTCACCTCACTTTTTACTATTCCCACTGCTAGGATTTTTCTAAAATGCAAATCTGTATATGGTTCTCTCCCTACTTAAAATTAGTGATTGCCCCTTGGCATACTCATGTGCTGAAGGATTTATTTGGCATACTCATGTGCTGAAGGATTTATTGGTTGGGTTATAGGTAGATCCAATTCTTTATCCTCATAAGTTTCTTCTGCTAGTAGGTTAAAAAAAGGGGAATCAGCTGGTCCCACAAATGTTTTACTTGGAGCAATAGTGAAAGAGAGTTTAAGGGCTGGAGAGATGGCTTAACAGTTAAGGTGCTTGCCTGTGAAGCCTAAGGACCTAGATTCAATTCCCCAGAACTGATGTAAGCCAGATGCATAAGGTGGCACATGTGTCTGGAGTTCGTTTGCAGTGGATGGTGCACTCATTCTCTCTATCTGCCTCTTCCTCTATCTTTCCTTCTCTCAAATAAAAAAATAAAATAAAATAAAAATAAAAAAAGGAGAGTTTAAGTTCACTCTTTTTCTAGAAACTTATTCTAAAGTGAAAGAATTTGCTTTATCTCTAGCCACTGCACTATATGGGTCTAATGTTCCAGTCTCACTGAACTAACTCCTTACCATTCCTTAGAGATTTATTTTTCACTGAGCATGGTGGCGCATGCACTAGGGAGGGAGAGGTAGGAGGATTGCCATGAGTTTGAGGCCACCATGAGACTACACAGTGAATTCCAGATCAGCCTGGGCTAGAGTAAAACCCTTCCTTGAAAAAAAAAAAAAAAAAAGATTTATTTTTGTGTCTTTTGACAGCCTATTCCGTCTAGCATGAATAAATAAAAGATGCTTAGCTTCCTACTCCTTCCCAATACAGCTAATTCTTCCTTTTCCTTCAACATCCACCTCAAAACTGCCTTAAAAAAGCTTTCCCTGAGTGTCTCCAATCTCCAAAGAGAATAGAAGCCTGTCTCTAATTCAGGGAGGATGTGCTTTCTGGATATTCTCCGCTATCTCTCATTGTACTGTGATATTACATATTTGTCTCTCTCACTATTTTGAGTCCACAGTATAGAGCCTGGTGGAGTAGAAACTTGTTGTTACTTTTATTTTTACCACCTCTTAGGGAGGTTAAAGGATCATGAGACAAGCTCAAATCATTAACTTCCACATTTAAGAATTTCAAACCAGTGCATACCTTTAATCCTAACACTTGGGAGGCAGAGGTAGGAGGATCACCATGCATTCAAGGCTACCCTCAGACTACATAGTGAATCCCAGGTCAGCCTGGGCTAGAGTGAGACCCTACCTCAACGCCCCCCCCCAAAAAGAATTTCAAACAGCTTTCATATTCAGACTCTAAACGTATCTTTAGAGGAATGAACACAAAGATGGCTCCCCTAACAGCAGGAGAGGACCAATGTAAGCAACTACTGGAACATTCAGAGCCCTGGGCTTTGAGGATGCACCAAGAGAGTGGGGCCTACAACTCACCTGGACTGGTCCAATGCTCTTATTTCGACCTCCAGGCATGCCATCTTCTCTGATAGCTGGAAGAAAACACAATCAAGATAGTCAGGGCCTAGAGAGATGACTTAGTAATTAGGGTGTTTGCCTGAGAAGCAAAAAGACTGAGGTTTGATTCCCCAGGACCCACATAAGCCAGATGCACAAAGTGGGGCATGCACCTGGAGTTCGATTGCAGTGGCTGAAGGCCCTGGAATGCCCGTACTCTCCCTTTTTCTTTTTCCCCTTCCTTCCTTCTTTTATTTTTTAAAGTTTTATTTATTTGAGATGGTCAGAGAGAGAGAGAGACAGACAGACAGACAGACAGATAGAGAGAATGGGTACCAGGGCCTTCAGCCACTGCAAACAAGCTCCAGAAATGTGCCCCCTTGTGCATCTGGCTTACATGGGTCCTGGGGGAATTGAACCAGGGTCCTCTGGCTTTGCAGGCAAACACCTTAACCTTTAAGCCATTCCTCCAGCCCCCATTCTCTATCTGCCTCTTTCTCTCTCTCAAAAGAAAGAAAGAAAAAAAGAAGGAAGGAAGGAAGGAAGCCAGCCAGCCAGGTGTGGTGGCGCATGTCTTTAATCCCAGCACTCAGGAGCAGAGGTAAGAGGATCTCCATGAGTTCAAGGCCACCCTGAAACTACATAGTGAATTCCAGGTCAGCCTGAACTAGAGTAAAACCCTACCTAAAAAAAAAAAAACCCTAAAAAAATAAAAAAGATAGGTAGAAGCATGCTCAACAACATTAAAAAAAATATTTTATTATTTGGGCTGGAGAAATGGCTTAGCAGTTAAGTGCCTGCCTGTGAGGCCTAAGGACCCCAGTTCGAGGCTCGATTCCCCAGGACCCATTTAAGCCAGATGCACAAAGTGGCGCATTCATTTGCATTGGCTAGAGGCCATGGCGTGCTCATTCTCTATCTAACTGCTTCTTTCTCTGTCTGTCGCTCTCAAATAAATAAATAAACAAAAAAATTGAGAATTTTATTTATTTATTTATTTATTTATTTATTTATTTATTTATTTATTTATTTATTATTTGAGAGAGAGAGGAAGAAGGAGATAGAGATAAAGAGAAAATGGGTGTGTCAGGGCCTCCAGCCACTGCAAACCAACTCCAGATGCATGCACCCCTTTGTGCATCTGGCTTATGTGGGACCTGGGAAATCGAACCGGGGTCCTTAGGCTTCACAGGCAAATGTCTTAACCGCTAAGCCATTTCCTCAGCCCTCAATGACATTTTAAAATAAGAAAACTTATTTGCCCAAAAAGTACAAGGTAGTAAGTGGTAAAGCCAAGACCGAAACACAGACCTTTCTGGATGCAAACAAAGCACAAACTCTTATTGCAAGCTACCTCATAGGTAGCAGATGCCTTTGGGTCCCAAGACACTGGGTATATACTATAAACAGTCAATATGCTCAAAAAAGATGGTATTATTGTAAATGAGTCCCACAGTTATAAATATCCCAACCAGAATGACACACCTGAAGGCTTTGGTAAATTTCAGGGGAGGAATAGTAAGCATATTTGCATTTTTATTTAATATTTTGTGTGTATGGTATGAGTGCTTATGTGTATTCATGTTTGTAAACATGCACATTTAAATTTTTTTTTTTTTGAGGTAGGGTCTCACTTTAGCCCAGGCTGACTTGGAATTCACTATGTAGTTTCAAAGTGGCCTCAAATTCATGTCAATCCTCCTACCAATCCCTCCTGAGTGCTGGGTTTAAAAGTGTGTGTCACCATGCCCAGCTCATTTAAAAAAAATTTTATTCTCTATGATTCGGTCTTATTTGTAGGACCAGAACAAAGTTTTTTGTTTGCTTTGTTGTGCTATTGGGAATTGAACCTAGGACCTCTAAGCAAGCACTCTATCACCAAGCTATATCTTCAGTCCTGGAGAACAGGGTTTTTGTCTTTCACCTCATTAATTTCTTCCTGCAAAGGTAGTAAGTTGAAGTTGAAGCTTATTTAGCATTTTGCAACTATCCTTTATAATAACAGCAAAATAAAAACAACTGTGTTTTAGTCCCCCTTTGACATGGTATCATGCATCCCAGGCTGGCTTGGAATTCATTATGTAGCTGAGGATCACCTTGAACTCCCAATCCTCTTGCCTACACCTCTGAAGGCCTGGAATTACAGGCATGCACTATCAGCTGGCATCACTGTTAATGGAATACTTAATATGAGACACAAAGAAGGAAATACTGACATGCAATTTAAGTAGGACCCTGGTGCCAGGTAAAGATTTCTGAAAAAGGCAATTTTTGAACTGATTTTAAAATGATGGGAAGGATTTATAAAGGTAGCAAAGGATGCCTGGGGCTAGGAAGATGTCTCAGCAGTTAAAGGTACTTGCTTGAAAGCCTGCTGACCTGGGTTAATTTCTAAGCCACTCACATAAGCAAGACACAAAAACTGGCACAAGCATCAGGCATTCATTTGCAGTGGCAAGAGGCCATGGCACACCCATAGACGCACACCCATTAACACACACACTCAAATTAAAAAAGACTGGCAGGGCTGGAGAACTGGCTTAGCAGTTAAGGCATTTGCCTGTGAAGCCAAAGAATCTTGGTTCAATTCTCCAGGACCCACGTAAGCCACATGCACGAGGGGCACATGCATCTGGAGTTTGTTTGCAGTGGCTAGAGGCCCTGGATGCCCATTCTGTGTCTGCCTCTCTTCTATTTCTTTCTTTCTCTCTCTCTCTCTGTTTGCAAATAAATAAATAAAAATTAAAAAAAAAAAAAAAAAAGAAAGAAAAAGAAAAAGACTGCCAGGTGTGGTGGCACCCACCTTTAATCCCAGCACTGGGTGGGAAGGCAGAGGTAGGAGGATTGTTGTGAGTTCAAGGCCAGCCTGAGACTACATAGTGAAATCCAGGCCAGTTTGGGCTACAGCAAGACCCTACCCCCCCCCACCCTACACACACACACAAACAAGAAAAGAAAAAACAAAGGCTGCCGAGATGGCCCAGTGGTTAAGGTGCTTGTCTGCAAAGCCTAAGAACCCAGGTTCTATTCCCAGTAACCATGTAAGCCAGATGCACAAGGTGGTGCATGCATCTGGAGTTTCTTTGCAGTGGCTAGAGGCCCTGGTGTGCCCATTATTCTCTCTCTCTGACTATTGCTCTTTCTCTTTCTCTCAAATAAATATTTTTTATTTATTTATTTATTTTTAGAAAAAGGAGGGCTGGAAAGATAGTTTAGTGGTATAGACACTTGCCTGTAGAATCTAACGACCTGGGTTCGATTTCCCAGTACTCCCATAAAGCCAGATGCATCTGGAGATTGTTTCCAGTGGCTAAAGGCCCTGTCATGCCCAGTCTCCCTGCCCCACTTGCAAATAAATAAAAAAGATGTTCCAGGTTGAGTGAATAGTGTACTGAAAAGACAGATGAGTTATGGGGAAGGAGTACAAGCAACAAAACTGGAAAGGCCAAGTAGGACCAGATCATAGATGGCTCAGCTGTTAAAGGCGCTTGCTTGTAAAGCCTGCTGGTTTAGAGTTCAATTCTCCAGTACCCATGTAAGCCAAACATACAAGGTGGCATTCATGTGTCTGGAGTTAGTTTGCAGTGGCAAGAGGCCTTGGTGTGCCCATTCTCTCTCTCTCTCTCACAAACAAACAAACAAACAAACAAACAAAGCTTAAAGATAAGCCTAGAAACCTGAGGAACCTGAGATAAGCAGGAAAACAGGGGAGTGATATGGTCACATTGACATTTTAAATATATTTTTACTTATTTATTTGCAAACAGAGAGAGAGAGAGAGAGAGAGAGAGAGAGAGGGAGAGAAATGGGCCCACCAGGGCCTCCAGCTACTGTAAATGAACTCCAGATGCATGTACCACCTTGTGCACTGGGCTTATGAGGATACTAGGAAACTGAACCTGGGTCCTTAGGCTTCACAGGCAAGCACCTTAACCACTGAACCATCTCTCCAGCCCCACATTGGCGTTTTTAAAAATGTCTGAAATGGCCACAGTAGAAGGTGACTTGAAGGAGGTAATGTTAACAAAAATGGGGGCTAAGAGCTGTATGTGGTGGTGCATGCTTTTAATCCCAGCACTCTGGAAGCAGAAGTAGGAGGATCTACGTGCTTCTAGGCCAGCCTGACATTACATAGTGAATTCCAGGTCAGCTTGGGCTACAGTGAGAACCTACCTCCATAAACCAAAATAAATAATAATAAAAAAAAGGAGGATAAGCTTATGTCATTATGTGAGAGCACGCTTAGCCATGCTCATCTACCATTCAAACAAAACAAAAACAATAAAACAAAACTGTAGGAAATCTACAAAGTCCTCATTTCTGAGTGAACACTGGTATCTGTCACACTATATCAAACAGTATGACTGAAATATCAAGCCTAGGTCATGAAATGTAAAGTAGGCACTGAGTAAATACTCATTCCCTCTCCAGCCTCTTTTCTACGAACATAGGGGTTAAACAAACTGAGGTCCCTTTTTCATCTATAAAAAAGTCTTAATATTTTCATCAGTAAAATGTGAATCTGGAGTGAGAAATACACATAGCCTATATGAAAAATAACTATATTTAGATGTGGTAGGTAACCAAGTGACAAGAAAAAAAAAATAGATATATACTGGATTTTGTCTAGAATCTCTCTTTCAACCTAATTTCAAATTCCTAAATCTTTAAAACCTTTTTCCTGTTGTACCATGGTCAATGACAATTTTCAGATACTTCCAATTCCAATAATGATACCTCATACATCTTAGTTCTACCACCTTGCTACAGAATAAAGACTTATCACTGTACATACAATGCTGAGTATATGTCAATATACTGAGTATATTTCAATGTTGACATCTTATTGTTTCCTGGAGGCAAGAAAAAAACAAATATACTTTACTTTTTCATTTAAAGGACCATAAATCTAAGCAGGGCATGGTGGCACATGCCTTTAATCCCAGCACTCAGGAGGCAGAGGTAGGAGGATCGCCATGAGTTTGAGGCCACCCTGAGACTACATAGTGAGTTCCAGATCAGCCTGAGCTAGAGTGAGACCCTACCTCGAAAAACCAAAAAAAGACCATAAATCTTAAAAACATGTAATATGCTGGGCGTGGTGGTGCACGCCTTTAATCCCAGCATTCGGGGGAGGCAGAGGTAGGAGGATCGCCATGAGTTCGAGGCCCCCCTCAGACTTCATAGTGAATTCCAGGTCAGCCTGGGCTAGGGCAAGACCCTACCTTGAGGAAAAAAGTTTAAAAAACATGGGCTGGAGAAATGGCTTAGTGGTTAAGGCATTTGCCTGTGAAGCTAAAGGATCCCGGTTTGATTCTCCAGGACCCATGAAAGCCATATGCACAAGGGGTACATGCATCTGGAGTTCATTTGCAGTGGCTAGAGGCCCTGGCATGGCATTCTCTCTCTGTCTGCCTTTCTTCTATCTCTCTCAGCTTGCAAATATTAAAAATTAAAAAATAATTAAGAAATAAAAAAACAAATCCAAATGTGTGTAATATGGAAATGATACTATGAATTAGATACTATTATCTTGGGTTAAAAAAAAAAAACTCAGACTGGAGAGATAGCTTAGTGGTTAAGGCACATGCCTGTGAAGCCTTAAGGACCCTGATTTGATTCTCCAGGTCCCACATAAGCCAGATGCACATGGTGGCACATGTGTCTGGACTTTGCAGTAGCTAGAGGCCCTGGCACTCCCATTCTCACTCTCTCTCTCAAATAAATAAATAAATAAATGAATAAATAAAAATAAAATCTTTAAAAAAACTCATGAAGAAAAATTAGTATCAATCCCTATGAGGGCTGATATCTAAGGCTCACAGAAATGAAGTAGAAAGAGACTGAACAGCAGAATTAGGACTGGAACTTAGGCTACAAAATCCTAAGATCAGGCCTTTTTCCAATACTGGTATTTACCATAGTATGTATATGTAGTAGACAGCTTCAGGTCACTGAGATGAACTTCCAAACCAGGCACAGTTATGGATGAAGGGATATTTATTGAAGCTTACAGATCCAGGGGAAGTTCTATAATGGCAGAAGAAGTTGGCCCCCTCTTAAAGGACCAAGCAGAGAAAGAAGTCCCAAGTCAAAAAACCCAAAAGTCACAGCACACTTTAGGAACTCCAGGCAGAACTCAGGCACTTTGCATATCTTTAGACTGGATTTCCAAATCCATCACCACACCTTAGGGCCAAACCCTAGGATCTGCCCAGTGTACCTCCTCCAGCCAGGCAGCTGGAAATCTAAGAAGCTTTAATAAACTCCTGAATCTATTGGGGGGGGGGGGGGAATCTCTTCAAACTACCACAGTATATGTCTTATGGGAGAAATAAAAGAAACTTTTAGGTATGACATAAACTCTTAACTATACATTTATCCTAATGTGCATTAAAATATCTAATTTTTTCATTTGCTTAGGTGAAAAATTCTCTTTAAAAATTAACTTTTATTTTTTAAAAGGTCTATTTAAGCCAGGCATGGTGGTGCAAGCCTTTAATCTCAGCAAAAGGAGGCAGAGGTAGGAGGATCGCTGTGATTTTGGGGCTACCCTGAGACTACAAAGTGAATTCCAGGTCAACCTGGATTAGAGCAAGACCCTACCTCAACCCCCCCCAAACCCAACCCCCAGAAAGTATTTAAAGAATATAAACAATAGTATCAGGCTGGAGAGATGCTTTGCAGTTAAGATGCTTATCCACAAAGCCTAACGATCTGAGTTTGATTCCCCAGCACTCACATAGATCCAGATGCACAAAGTACACATGCATCTGGAGTTTATTTGCAGCAGATGGTGGCCCTGGCAGATCTATTCTCTCTATCATGGGCTCTCTCTTTGCTTCCAAATAAATTTTAAAAATATATATTTTAACAAAAAAATAGAAAAAAGAAAAAGAGAGAGGCAGAGGTAGGAGGTAGGCCATGAGTTCAAGGCCACTCTTAGACTACATAGTGAGTTCCAGGTCCACCTGGGCTATGAGACCCTATCTCAAAAAAAAATTTTTTTTAATCAATAGTATTCATTTAGCCAGACATGATAAAATCTGTGAAAGTATGAAACTATCTAAAGTGTGAGAAAAATTATGGTTATAATATTTTGTTAAAACAAAACCTTGTATCCTATTTTAAAGCTTATGATGTACTGTCATATTTGTTATTTCATCCAATCCTCACAACCATCTTGAGAGGTGTACACTGTTAAATGCCAGAGAGGTAAGAAGAATTGCTCTGGGAAAAACTGACAGAACTTCAACCTAGATCTGATTTTGATCTGATTTTGTGCTTATTCTTTTTCTTTTCAGACAAGGTCCCGTGTAACCCAGGATCCTGTTTCCAGCTTACAGAGTACAAGGATGACAACATGAGCCACCATGTTGGCTTTGGGCCGGCCAACATTCTTCAGAGACTTTTGGTAGTGACTACACTAAAATGAACACAGGTCTACTGGTACATGACACAGGAGACACTCTCCTGTAGCTTTAGTCTAAGCCCAAGAGAACAAAGCCAGCTATGGCTTCTCCATAGAACTCAGAGGCAACATAGTACTTTTCCTGCTCTGGAACTGAGGTACCTATCATTCCTCACCAAGAAACCAGAAACCCATTTAAGACAAAGCAACTATATCAAAACCCCTGCTCAAAACCTGCGGGTCTAGGGGCACAGTCTAAGCTCATCATCTTGGTCCTTAAGATCCTCTTATCTGGCTCCTGTGAGATTCACCACGCTCACCTCTTGCCAAAAATGTCACACCCAATCTACAGAGAACTTTCCTTAGTCCTCAAACATGCCATGCTGTTTTATAGTAGGTATGCTTCTATATATGTTCTCTCTACTCAAATGTTATAGTGGACAAATTTGATAACATCACTTACCTAAGTGATTCAAGACAATATCAATAATGGAACAAACTTACATCACATGCTATTTATTTGTTTAAATATTTAGGGTTGTGTGTGTGTGCATGTGTGTGCGTGTGAGTGCACGCACATGCATGCCATGGTATACTTGTGGAAGTCAGAAGACAACCTTGAGGTTTATGTGCTATTCTTCCACCTTAACTTTAAGACATGGTTTCTGCTGCTGCAAACAACTGCAGGACTAGCTGGCTTGTGAAATTTGAATTCTTCTGGCTCTACTTATGTTGCAGTCAGGTTCACATTGCTGGCAGAAACCCGACCAAGAGCAGCTTGTGGGGAAAAAGGGGTTTATTTTGGCTTACAGACTTGAGGGGAAGCTCCATGATGGCATGGGAAAAGGATGGCTTCAGCAGAGGGTGGACATCACCTCTTGGCCAACATCAGGTGGACAACAACAGGAGAAGAGTGTGCCAAACACTGGCAAGGAGAAACTGGCTATAATACCCATAAGCCTGCCCCCAACAATATACTGCCTCCAGGAGATGTTAATTCCCAAATCTCCATCAGCTGGGAACCTAGCATTCAGAACACTCAAGTTTATGGGGGACACTGAATCAAACTACCACATTCTGCCCCTGGCCCCCATAAACTGATAACCATCCATGATGTGAAATGCAATGCATTCAATCCAACTTTAAAAGTCCTCACAGTTTTTAGGCTGGAGAGATGGCTTAGTGGTTAAAGCGCATGCCTGTGAAGCCTAAGGACCCTGGTTCGATTCTCCAGGTCCCACATAAGCCAGATGCACAAGGGGGCACACATGGTTTGCAGTGGCTAGAGGCCCTGGCGCACCCATTCTCACTCTTCCTTTCTCTTTCCCGCTCTCTGCCTCTAATATATAAAAATTTTAAAAAATATTTTTAACTTTTTATTTATTTTTATTTTTTTGGAGACACACACACACACACACACACACACACACACACACACACAGAGAGAGAGAGAGAGAGAGAGGAGAGGGAGAGGGGAGGGAGGGAGAGGGAGAGGGAGAGGAGAGGGAGAGGGAGAGGGGAGAGGGAGAGGGAGAGGGAGAGGGAGAGGGAGAGGGAGAGGGAGAGGGAGAGGGAGAGGGAGAGGGAGAGGGAGAGGGAGAGGGAGAGGGAGAGGGAGAGGGAGAGGGAGAGGGAGACAGAGATGGGCGCGCCAGCAGTGTCTCAGCTATTGTGAACGAAATCCAGGTGTGTGCGCCCCCTTGTGGTCAAGTGCGGCACTGCGCCTTTGCATCTGGCTAAACATGGGACCTGGAGATTGGAACCGCTGGAGATTGGAACCAGTGTTCTTAGGCTTAGGAGGCAGGCGCCTTAACCCCTAAGCCATCTCTCCAGCCCTAAAAATATTTTTAAAAAGTCCCCACAGTTTTTATCAATCCTAATGATGTTCAAACATCCCCATAATCCAAGGTCTTTTGACTGAGCAATACCAAAAAATCCCCCTTCAAAACCCATAATGGCACAGAATAAACACACTGCAAAAGATGGCACTGGGCATAGCAAAGAAATATTCAACCAATACAAGATTTAAACAAGGCAAACATCAAACTCTGTAGCTCCAAGCCCAACAACTCTAGTCAGTGACAAATCTCCAAGTCCAATAATTCTAACCAGCAACAAGTCTCTGGAGTTCTAATTCCACCCCTCCAGCTAGGCTACTCACAGTCCTGGAAAACTCTGTCGGGGCCAGCAGCTCTCCTCTCTCCAGCAGCTCATGGATGCCAGACATCTCGTGGTCCTGGCATCTCCACTGGGTCTCTACTGCAACCCACGGTTGATCCTCAGGCTCCATCAGTCTCCATGCAGGAATCCAACAAACCTGCTTCACATTGCCCATGGCCATTTCCAAAACACAAGACCATGTTGCAAATTCAATGACCCTCTCTCTCTTGCATTTTGTATACTCTATAATGTCAGGTAGGGTGCCAGTTTGTTAATCCAGGGGGGAATAATGCAGACTTTGAAGAACATAGCACTCTTTGAGCATTCAGGCCCCTTGAAAAGAGCATTCTTCCTGTTGACCTAATCTCAATGGTTGTAATCTCTCATACAATTCAGCCCAAAGATTTCATTTCTGTGCCATATCCTTCTGTTCACAGCAGTCCATTTCTATGCAAAGCAACACTGAACAAAGTTTTCAGGACATGGGCATAACATCAAGGCTCTCACACAAACTGCTTCTAGCCCAGTCCAGGCAAAGCTCTTTTTCACCCTCGTAAGCCAAACCTCACAGTCCATAGTTCTTACTACATTTAAGTCTTTCAACTCTGACCAGAATGGTCCATTAAGCTGTACTTATAGTATTGCAAGGCATCTCTTAAGCCAAGGTTTCAAATCCTTCCACATTCCTCTCGAAAAATCAGCTCTAAAGGGCCAAAGCCACATAGTCAGGTTTCAAGCAACAATGAGCCCACTCTCGATACCAACTTTACTGTTGTAACTTCCCATTGTCATAGGTGCATAAGGATAACAGACACATTCACCACTTTGTGTCTAGCCTTACATGGGTTCTGGGAAAGATTGAATTTGAGTCAGCAAGCTTTGCCAGCAAGTGCTTTAACCACTGAGCCATCTGTTCAGTACCGAGAGGACACAATATAGTTTCTTTTACACTCTTAGTCAAAATATGTAACCTGAATCTAATGGTAAGGAAACTAAAGAATCCAAATTGAGGACTATTCTACAAAATAAATGACCTATTTGTTTCAAAACCAATGATGCCATTAAAGACAAAGAAGAGCTGAGGAACCATTTCAGCTTTAAGAAGACTATGTAAGACTTGAAAACTTAATAAACTGTATGACCTTGGACTGGCTTGCTATAAAAGATACTGGGACCAGGCATGGTGGCTCCCACCTACAGTCCCAGCCCCTGGAGGCTGAGGTAGGAGGGTGACTTTGAGCTCAAAGCCAGCCTGACCTACGGAGTAAGTCCCTGCTTCAAAAAACCAATTTGAATAAAGTTGGCTAATTAGGTAATATTATAATAATTTTTTAAAATTTTAAGAATAGTACTGTAGTATGTTAGCTATAAAGGGAAAATACCATCTATAAATGACTCCCAAATAGTTAGTACACACATACACATGCAGGTACACACATGCACATAATCACACACAATAATTAAAAGCATAGGTGTGTATATGCACAATATATAAACAAACAGGATAGCAAAATAAAAGTGGCAAAATGTTTACTGGTAAGCCAGGCGTAGTGGCACACACCTTTAATCCTAGCACTCAGGAGGCAGAGATAGGAGGATTACTATGAGCTTGAGGGTAGCCTGAGACTACATAGTAAATTCCAGGTCAGCCTAGGGTCAGCAAGACCCTATCTGCAGGAGGGAGGGGACACAAAACATCAAAACAGTTGCTGGGAGTGGTGGCGCATTCCTTTAATTCCAGCACTCAGGAGGCGGATCACCATGAGTTAAAGGCCACCCTGAGACTACATAGCGAATTCCAGGTCAGCCTGAGCTAGAGCGAGACCCTACCTCAAAAAACTAAAAAACCAAAAACAAACAAACAAAAAACCAGAAAGTTGTAGGGGTTTCTTTTTAAAAGCCCTTTAATTTGTAAGGAGTGTAAAATTTGATACCTTTAAACATTTTTTGATACCTTTGAAGAAGAAGAGTAGAAAGCTAGTGGTTTCTTTTTTAGGCAGTTTCAGTTAGGGACTGAAGCTCAGAGAACCATGAGATGCCACCCCACTTGCCATTACAAAAATGAAACTGTGTCTAATCCAGGCTGATTTACAGTGCCCCCTGCTGCCCAGTCTCGCATGCTACCTAGACAGCCCTGGATGGGCCAGCCCAGGGATCTATACTCAATCTACTAACCAATCGGTCTTCTCTCACCTATAAAGGCTCCTATCTTCTTCCTGTCACAACTCTGCTTTGCCCAGACAGCTGTTTCTCTGTTCCACCTGCCTACCTCTCTTCATTCAGACCACAAAGATATATGTGAGTCCGCTTCCCTCTCACCTAGCCTAGCTGGGTGGGAGGGGGACAACATAAAATTGTTTCTTGGTTTGGATGGCTTTTCTGCTTGTTTCTGCTTTATAGTTTGGGGTAACTTCTCTCTATGATTACATGCATGATTTTGCTCTTGTTTCTGAATCTACCATGTGCATATTTTCCTTACACACTACAGATCTACCATGTGGGTGCTCTTGCTAACTCTAGGTCTGCTATTCTAGGTCCGTATAATTTCTTTCAACTCACTGTAACCATGAGTATAACTCTCTTCATCATCATTCATTTCTCTTCTGAATCTCTTGGTCTCTGTTTTGATATCTGCTCTCTCATTTTTTCCTTGAGTCTCACCAATTGTCCTCTTCCATGTGCTTGTAGCATTACCCTAATTTGTCCATGAAAGCTTCAGTTTAACTTCCCTACATGTGCTTGTGGCTCTACTCCAGTTTTTACTCCAAAATCTCAATCTTTCTTATATGAACCTATAAATTATGCACTGTTTCCACATGAGAATATGTTTTCTTAACCACACAATTTAGGATTTTTGCCTTTAAATAAACCCCACAATTTGCAATGATACCTTTAGTAAACTTAATTCACAATTTATCCTTCTTGAGTCTATCTTTACTAATACTTTTTTTAATTTTTAATTTTAATTTTTTTATTTTTGAAAGAGAGAGAGAATGGGCGCACTAGCAGCCTCTCAGCTGCTGTGAATGAACTCCAGATATGTGCGCCCCCTAGTGGCCAAGTGCAGCATTGGACACTTGCATCACTTTTTGTGTCTTGCTAAATAAAGGTGGGACCTGGAGATTGGAACTGGCATTCCTAGGCTTGGCAGGCAGGCGCCTTAACCACCAAGCCATCTCTCCAGCCCTATCTTTACTAATTCTTCTTCTTTTTTTTTTTTTGGAGAGAGAAACAGAGAGAGAGGGACAGGAAGACAGATAAAGAATGGGCGCCCCAGCAGCCTCTCAGCAGCTGCAAAGGAACTCCAGATGTGTGCACCCCCTTGTGGGCAAGTGCGGCATTGCGCCCTCGTGTCACTTTGCATCTGGCTAAATGTGGGACCTGGAGACTAGAACTGATACTCTTAGGCTTAAGCCATCTCTCCAGCCCTATCTTTATTAATTATTTATTAAAGATAGGAAAAACCCAAAATTTGGGGTGCAAAAATTCTGGGAGACCCCTCCTGAACCCCAAATCCTGCATCACCTTCAAGATTCTGCTAAATGCTTTCCTCCTTCAGGATCTCTTCGGCACCTGTGCTGTGTCCTGGGCCTCTGATCCTGCAATGTGGCAATGCTACAAGATCGATGTTCTCAATGTCATTTTGCAAATCACTTCTCAAAGAAACTTGCTTGACATTTTACCTATGTTGTTGTTGAAGTAGGGTCCTATAGTACCCCAGGTTGGCCTTCAACTCACAATCCTTCTACCTCAGCCTCTTAGGTACTGGAATTTCAGGAGTGTATCACCTGGCCCAGCTGATTTTTTAATTAATTACTATAATTAGAAAAATGAGACAATGAAGTTAAGGATCTACCCATGTGGTTTCACCCTCTCTCTCTTCTGTCAGTTCTTCCCCCATCCCACCATGGCCCTCCATCTTAGTTAATTCACCTAATCAGAAAACATCCTATTATTACTGGGTCAAGATTCTTTAAAGCTAGGCATGGTGGCACATATCTTTAATCCCAACACTTGGGAGGCAGAGGTAGGAGGATCACTGTGAATTCAAGGCTAGTCTGGGACTACAGAGTGAGTTCCAGGACAGCCTGGGTTAGAGTGAGACCCAACAACAACAACAACAACAACAACAACAACAACAAAGATCCTGTAAGAACTGATTACATAATAACAGAAGAAAAGGATCAAGACAACAACCAGACAATCAAGAATATAGCAGAGGTTGTTCAAGGACTAGGGAAACACAGAAGGACTAGAGAAGACTTCTTATAGGCTATTACAAGTAAAAGCTAAGCCTTGCTGTGTGTGGTGGCATATGCCTTTAATCCCAGCATTCAGGAAGTACAGGTACGAAGATTGCCATGAGTTTGAGGCCACCCTGAGACTACATAGTGAATCTCAGGTCAGCCTGAGATACAAGGAGACCCTACCTTGTAAAACAAAAAATTCTAAGCATTGAAAGAAAAGCATATAGTATAAGACTGGAGAGATGGCTCAGAGGTTAAGGCACTTGCTTATAAAGCCTGACAATCTGAGCTTGAGTTCAATTCCCCAGTACCCATGTAATCAGCTGCACAAAGTGACACACACATGCATCTGGAGTTTGTTTACAGAGGCTAGAGACCCTGGCACGTCCATTCTCTTTCCCCCTTCTCTCTGTATCTCTCTGCTTACAAGTGTGTGTGTGTGTGTGTGTGTGTGTGTGTGTGCGCGCGCGCGCATGTGTGTGTGTATAAAAAG
Source organism: Orientallactaga sibirica (assembly GCA_036365145.1). Taxonomy (NCBI): domain Eukaryota; kingdom Metazoa; phylum Chordata; class Mammalia; order Rodentia; family Dipodidae; genus Orientallactaga; species Orientallactaga sibirica. The sequence continues at coordinate 10,108,651 of JAEOAD010000034.1, read as the reverse complement.
AAAAATATACAGTATATAGTAAGGTGAAGAAAAACACATTCCGGGAAAACAAATCATGTGCAAGATCAAAACTAGGAGTTTTGGGGGAACTGGGTTGGAATGCAGGTTGTAATGGGAGAGCAGCTGATGAAGAAGGGAAGGGATGGGATGAAGTAGCTGATGTCAGAATCAGTAGGGCTTTGGAAACTGCTGTCAGTAGCTGCACTTAAGGATAAAGTGTGAGATACAGGTAAGGGATACGTGTGAGAAATGAGACAATTGTGGGAATGGACAGAAAGGGCTCATCAACCACTGCTCATCCCCCTCTTTAGGTATTGCTTGTCTTGCTAATAAATTTCCTGACCAGCCAACCTGCAGGTCTAAAGAGATGCTGAGTTTATGATCTAGAAAAGGAGGACATTTTTTTTTGGGGGGGGTGCATTGGGTGGAGGGATCTCCAGGTAGGGTCTCACTCTAGCCCAGGTTGACGTAGAACTTACTTCTGTAGCCCCAGATTGGCCTTGAACTCATAGCAAACCTATCTCTCCCTCTGTGTTGGGATTGAAGGTGTGTACCACCAAACTGGTTATGAACTGGCCAGCTCACATATGACAAATTACCTTTTTTTTTTTTTTTTTTTTTTTTTTTTTTTTTTTGAGGTAGGGTCTCACTCAAGCCCAGGTTGACCTAGAATTCACTATGTAGTCTCAGGGTGGTGGCACTGAACTCATGGTGATCCTCCTACCTCTGCCTGCTGCATGCTGAAATTAAAGGCATGTGCCACCATGACCAGTGACAAACTACATTTCTTTTTGAAATTTATTTATTTGAGAGAGACAGAGAGAGAAAAAGGCGGGGGGGGGGGGAGGGAGGGAGGGGGGAGGGAAGGAGGGAGGGAAGGAGGGAGGGAGGGAGAGAGAGAGAGAGAGAGAAAAATGGGCACAACAGGGCCTCCAGCTGCCACAAATGAACTCCAGATGTATGTGCCACCTTGTGCATCTGGCTTACGTGGGTTCTGGGGAATTGAACCTGGGTCCTTTGGCTTTGCAGGCAAGAACCTTAACTGCTAAGCCATCTCTTCTGCCTCAAACTACTTTTATTTTTGAGAGAGAGAGAGAGAGAGAGAGAGAGTGAGAATTGGCTACCAGGGCATTTTAGCCACTGTAAATGAGTAACAGACACATGTGCCCCCTTGTGTCACTTTGTGTCTGGCTACGTGGGATCTGGAGATTCAAACATGCGTTCTTAGGGTTTGCAGGCAAGCATCTTAACTGCTAAGCCATCGCTCCAGCCCCCAAACTACATTAAAAAAAATATTTTAGGGCTGGAGCGATGGCTTAGCAGTTAAGGCACTTGCCTGCAAAGCCAAAGGACCCAGGTTCGACTCCCCAGGACACACGTAAGCCAGATGCACAAGGGGGCGCACGCATGTGGAATTCATTTGCAGTGGTTGGAGCCCCTGGCGTGCCCTCTCTTTCTCTTTCTTTCTCTCTACCTGCCTATTTCTGTCTCTCTCAAATAAATAAAATAAAATATTAAAAAGTATGATTTATTTATTTATTTGAGAGACAATTTTATTTTATTTATTTGAGAGATAGATACAGAAATAGGCAGGTAGAGAGAAAATGGGCATGCCAGGACTTCCATCCACTGCAAACGAACTCTAGATGCATGTGCCCCCTTGTACATCTGGCTTACATTGGTCCTAGGAAGTTGAACTGGGTCCTTTGGCTTTGCAAGCAAGCATCTTAACTGCTAAGCCATCTTTCCAGGCCCCAAGCTACATTTTTGAAAGTTATTCTTTTTACATTTTGAGGTAAGGTTAGATTTATAAAGCAACAAAAATAGTACAGTTTCCAATGATCTACAGCTAGCTTTTTCTTCTGTCGACACCTTATATAATTTTATATAGACTATTCATCAAAACTAAAAAGAGATTAATTTTGGTATAATACTAGTAAAGTTTCTTTGGATTTCTCCAGTTGTTCTACTGTTGTATGTATATGTGTGTGTTTTGGTTCAGAAATATATATGTATGTATCCCATTTATTCATTTTTCTGTCCATATATATCATATAATTAGAACTTACACTATGTCTCATATTCATGTCTCTAGTTTTCTCCAATCTGGGACAATTTTTCAGTTTTCTTGACACTTTTCAAGAGTCCTTGGTAGAATGTTAGTTATTCTGAACAATGTCCCTTTATATGGGCTTGTCTGTTTTCTCACAAGTAGTCTGAGAATGAACTCAGCATTCTCATAGTTTGTCTATCTGTATATATATGAGCTCTTCTCAGCCTTAATGTATCAGGTGTGTTTTACTGGTGATATTAATCTTGATCACTTGGCTAAAGTACATCTTGGTTAAAGTAGAATTCTCTATGAAAACAAGTTTTCCCTTTATAATTACTAAATCTTTTCAGACTGAAAATATTCCCTTTTGTTTAATCCAGTGCTCACTTATGTTGGAAATTTCTCAGTGAATTTTTCCTGTAGCAGTCAGTACTATGGTACAGCAATTTTCATTTCCCTTATGCCTTCTACATTTATTCACTGGAACTCTTTTTATAAGGAATACTTACCACTTCTACTTATTTTCTCAGTTTTTCTTTTAGTATCAACCAGTGGGTATGTATTTCTTGGTCTACAAACTAATACCAGAGCTATTCTGCTGCCAAGTTGTTCCAGCTTTGCCCATGGAAGCACTTTCTGGTTGGATTCTATACATTTTGGTATGCTTCCTTTTCTTTCTCTTCGCTCTCTCTTTAAAAAAAAATTTCTTTTTAATTTATTTTCGAGGTAGGGTTTCACTCTAGTCCAGGCTGACTGGAATTCACTATGTAGTCTCAGGGCGGCCTTGAACTCATGTTGATCCTCCTACCTCTGCCTCCCAAGTGCTGGGATTAAAGGTGTATGTCACCACACCCGGCTTCTCTTTCTTTCTTTCTCTCTCTCTCTTTCTTTCTTTTCTTCTCTCCTTCTCCCTTCCTTCCTTCCTCCCTCCCTTCCTTCCTTTCTTTTAAAGCACTTCCTAATTTTTAAGTACTACAAGATATTCCAAGTTTATTTTATATTTTCCTTGTTCCAACCCTGGAATCAACCAGTTTTTAATGGAGTCCCAACTTATTTTACTAATATTAAAAGATAAATTTCTGGGTACTAGGGATGCTCACTGTTATTGAGAGATCACTGCTTCTTGCAGTGGCTAGCATTTAGAAACATACATACATACGTGTGTGTGTGTACACACGTGTATTTTTTTCCCACACTTCTCTATCTTCCTATCTGTTTTCCTGTCTCCCTATCTATCTGAAGGGGGGGGGGTAGAGTTAGGGTGACTGGACCCCGAAGGTAAAAGGGGCAGAAAAGTTTTTCTTATCTCTTACCTAGTTCCATAGAACTGTTTTCCCAGTCAGGACCTCTCCTGGGAGGGAGGTCTTTCATAGGATTTAAACACTGTGGTTGGTTAAGTTTAGCCCCCAGAGCTAACCTCTTCCTGAGACAGCCCCTAGCCCTAACCAAAGACAGCCCACCACCCTAAGGTTATAAATACCTTTGCAAGGGGAGGGCAGGCTCTCTCTGGCTCTCTGATCACTAGGGAACTTCCAGTTGTAGGTTTTTCCCTCAGTTGGGCCTGGTCTAAGCCCTAGCCCAGGCCCAGCCAGGAGGGTCCCCTAGCCTTTACTCTCTGCATGGGTTCTTTATCTCCTCCAACTCCCCACATGGCAGGAGCTCCTTGAACTTTCTTTTACTTTCCATGCTCCCCCCCCCCCCCGCCCAGATCCCTATCTAGTCATATGGACTCCTGAGCTACACGTGGCCCACATGGGCTTTTGGGCTCCATGTGGTGTACTTCTCTTCTCTCCACTTTGTTTCCCCTTACCTTTCAGCCTTCCCTTTCTACACTCAATTGTAAAATCTGAATAAAATGTGGTATTTTAAAAATCACTCTCTTGAATCAGGAATTGCCAACTCTTTGGTTAGTTTGCAGATATGAACTCAGGGCTTAGGGTTCCAGGAAGCACCCCAGAACCCCAATTTCTCCATTATCTACTTACCTGTCTTATCTATCTATCTAATATATCTAGACACCACTGTTTCTGACCTAGCATCAAGGCTTCCCTCTACTCTTCCTCTTTCCTGATGTATAACTTCTTTTTATAATGTACAAAGTCTGACTCTTATTATCTACAATATACTTATTTGCTTGTTCAACCATAGTATTCAATTAAAAGTAGGGACAGAATTTCCAACATAACCTTGAGAGAAACAAATTTTACAAACCATAGTGCTTTGTTTGTATACAATTCTTTTTGCCTTTACAACATACAGTCAAAACACTGTTTTCCAAGGCCAGTTCCTTTCCTCCCTACCCTCCCTCAGTGTGATGTCATTCATTTTATTATTAGTTAGATTAATTCATTATCACAGTGTGCACAATCTCTCCATTTCTGCCCCCATGCCACTTCTACTTGACTAAATTTCATTTTGTTTTTTTCAAGGCAGGGTCTCACTTTGGCCCAGGCTGACCTGGAACTCACAGCAATCCTCCTACCTCAGCCTCCTGAGTACTGGGACTAAAGGTTTGTGCCACCATGCCTGGCTTTGATTAAATTTTGTTTTGTTTTGTTTTTGCAAAGCAGGGTCTCACTCTAGCCTCGGCTGAACTGGAACTCACTCTGTAGTCCCAGGCTTGCCTTAAACTCACAGTGATCCTCCCACCTCAGGCTCCCCAGTGTTGGGATTAAAGGCATACACCACCATGACTGGCCCTAAATTAGTTGTTTTTTCGAGGTAGTGTGTCACTCTAGCTCAGACTGACCTGGAATTTACTATGTAGTCTCAGGGTGGCCTCAAACTCATGGCAATCCTCTTACTTCTGCCTCCCATGTGCTGGGATTAAAGGTATGTGCCATCATGCCTGCTTAAAAATATTTTAATTAATTAATTGGAGGGAGGGGGAGAGAGAGAATCGTCGTGCCAGGGTCTCCAGCCACTGCAAGTGAACTCTAGATGCATGTGCCACCTTGTGTTGGCTTATATGGGTACTGGGAAATCAAACCTGGGTCTTTAGGCTTTGCCGCAAGCACCTTAAGGCATCTCTCCAGCACCTAAATTTTTTATATACAGTAATAGTCACTTTTACTGTGATGTATAGTTCTATATGTTTTTGTAAATGTGCATAATTACACAGGCATTACAATTTTTTTTGGCTGGGCATGGTGGCACATGCCTTTGTGAGAGAGAGAGAGAATTGGTGTACCAGGGCCTATAGCCACAGCAATTGAACTCCGGATGCATGTGCCCCTTTGTGCGCATGAGCGACCTTCACATGCATCACCTTGTGCATCTGGCTTACACGGGATTTGGGGAGTTGAACATGGGTCCTTAGGCTTTGCAGGAAAGTGCCTTAACCACTAAACCATCTCTCCAGCCCACCATCAAAATTTTGTTGAGATAATTTCCCGTATCCAAAATAGTCCTGTAACAATTGTAATTTTAGCCCAGCTTTCTCAACACCAACCAGAAGGTGGCAGGGCTTCTCTCTCAAAGGACAGCATTTACCAGGCAACTGAGCAGGCCTGTGCTATAGGCAAAAAGGCAACACTTTTTATTCTCACCTCATGTGTTATGGTCTCCAGACTATGGTTAAAGGAGGTATAAGTTAAGTTTCTTCTTCCTTAAAACAGGTAAGTATGGCTGGAAGCTCAGAATCTCACTCTATAACAGAATGATCAGGATGAGCAAGTAGTTAAAAGGTACCCCACAACTATGCTTTCTTTGTAAGATATTTACTGAGAAGTTGGGAGTACAGCTCAGTGGCAGAGTGCTTGTCTGACAGGTATAGGGCTTGAGTTTGATCCAGGCAAAACAAGCAAGCAAACAAAAAACCACCAAGATGAAGGCAATAAAGGGAAATAAGAAAAGTAGAAGATAAAATAAAATCAAAGTAGGGGAGATGGGTGGGGGAGAAATAACTAAAACAAATTGTGCTTGAAAATGCCATAATGAGACCTAATACACCGTATGCTAATTAAAAAAAAGAAAGCCCCCCCCCAAAAAAAAATAAAATCAGGATGAGGTAGCAAGACCAGTACAGAATCTCTCTCTTTATTTTTTGGAGGTAGGGTCACACTCTAGCCCAGACTGACCTGGAATTCACGATGTAGTCTCAGGGTGGCCTCTAACTCACAGCGATCTTCCTACCTCTGCCTTCTGAGTGCTGCGATTAAAGGTGTGTGCCATCATGCCCAGTCAAAATCTCTTTTCATAACAGTTCTGTTTCCAGGCGTGGTGGCACATACCTTTGAACCCAGCACTCTAGAGGCAGAGGTAGATGGACTGCCATGAGTTGAGACCACCCTGAGACTAAGTAGTGAATTCCAGGCTAGAGTAAGACTCTACCTCGAAAACACACACACACACACACACACACACACACACACACACAAACAAAAAGTTCTGGTTTGGCATTGGTAAAGATTTCTGAAAGAGGAAAGTAATACTGGGGAAGAGAATGAGTTTCCAGGTAGAGAAAAGAACCTGAGCATGTGCAGAATGGTGTAAGGACCCTTGAAGCTGTGTTCTGGCTGAAGAGAGATGACAGAGATAGGCAAAAGAGAAACTTGGCTGCACCTTAAATGCCTTAATAGGGCATTTGTTTATGATCCAGAAAACAAAGGCATTCCATGATGCAAATAGCTATGCCATGTGGGAGAGGTGTGAGGTAGTTACACTGTGCATGAGATTAGGCACAAGCTCTACTAGATCAAATCATATTATAACTGCCATTACTGCCATCCCTAAACTTAGTTGCTAAGTGATTTTACCTCTCTCCCTCAGCTGCATGGTAAACTGGGAATGAGTCATTAAGGGTTATTGTGTGGATTGAACAGTATAATACTGGAAAAGTGTGGAAACATTTCTGGCACATCTGACTGCTCAATAAATATTAGTACTATGAATAAATTATAAACAACCTAAATTTATCTGAGTGCCATTCCATAGCTCTCCTGTCTTTCTGTTTTTTTAATAATGGGAAGGTTTTAAAAAGATTCTTCTGGGACTGGAGAGATAGCTTAGCAGTTAAGGTACTTGTGTGTGAAGCCTAAGGACCTGGGTTCAATTCCCCAATACCCACATTGTAAGCCAGATGGCCAAGGTGGCACATGCATCTAGAGTTTGTTTGCAGTGGTTGGAGGCCCTTGTGCATCTATTCTCTTGCTCTTTATCTATCTATCTACACACACACACACACTGCCTCTTTCTCTCAAATAAATAAACAAATAAAAATGTTTAAAAAAAAAATCTTCTGGAGCTGGAGAGATGGCTTAGTGGTTAAGGTGCTTGCCTACAAACCCCAAAAAGAGCCAGGTTCAATTCCGTAGGGCCCATATAAGCCAGATTCACAAGGTGGTGCACGTATCTAGTTTGTTTGCAGCAGCTGGTGCACCCATTCTCTCTCTCTCTCTCTCTAATAAATAAATAAAAATAAATTTAAAAAAAATCCTCTGCCAGGCATGGTAGTGCATGCCTTTAATTCCAGCAGTTGAGAAGCCGAGATAGGAGGATCGCTATGAATTCTAAGCCAGACTGGACAGAGCAAGACCCTACCTTAGGAAAATTCTTCTGATCTCTCACACAATAAAGCCTGTCTATAGTACATCTGGAAACCCACATTCATTCATTATTGTCACAGAATTGGCTTGAACACCTCCCCTACCCTACACATTGCTACTATATATAAACCCTAGGTATGCTACTGCTTACTTACTTCACTCACATTATCATCTCCAGACCTCTTGAACTGAATGGTGAGAATGATCATACCCTTTTACAGGTAAATCACTGAGTATCAAAGCCATAAAACAAACTTTTCAAGGTCACATAGCAAGCAGTCTGCTTGCCTCTTGAATCATTCATTCTACTGAATGGTACTGCCATGGTCTACTTCTCATGGGAATGCCCTCCTGAGTTCTGATGTAGGCCCTTCTTTCATACTCAAGTTCTGTGTGGGGAATTCCACATCACGCCAGCAATTCCACAATCAGGCAAGATTTTTCACTCTAGCTCCAGTTCTACATATTTACCTTCTAGGTACAGATATCTGCATGTCCTCAGGTTCTTCAAACTCAGCATTGCCAAGGTCAACAGTTTGTTCTACCCTGCTCTTCAGTATGACCCTCTCCCTCCCCCCCAGTAGAACCATTACTCTTTTTATATTTTATATTTTAAAATATTTTTTAAGGCCAGGCATGGTGGTGCATGCCTTTAATCCCAGTATTCAGAAGGCAAAGATAGGAGGATCAATGTGAGTTCGAGGTCACCCTGAGACTCCATAGTGAATTCCAGGTCAGCCTGGGCTAGAGTGAAACCCTACCTTGAAAAAAAAAAAAAAAAAAAAAAAAAAAAAAAAACTCTCTCTCTGTGTATAATATTTATTTATTTATTTATTTATTTATTTATTTATTTATTTGAGACAGAGAGAGGAAAAGAGAGAGAGAGAGAGAGAGAATGGGCATGCCAGGGACTCTAGCAACTTCAAATGAACTCTAGATGCATGTGCCACCTTGTACATCTGGCTTACGTGAGACTTGGAGAATCAAACCTGGGTCCTTAGGCTATGCAGGCAAGTGCCTTAAATGCTAAGCCATCTCTCCAGCCCTATTATTCTTTTTGAGGGTGAGACAGAAAGAGAAAGAGGTAGAGATAAAGAGAGACAGAATGGGTGTGTCAGTGCTTTTCAGCTGCTATGAACAAACTCCAGACGTGTGTGCCCCCTTGTGCGCATGTGTGACATTGCATGCTGCATCTCTGCATCTGGCTATGTGAGACCTGGAGATTCGAACATGCGTTCTTAGGCTTCGCAGGCAAGCACTTTAACTGCTAAGCCATCTCTCCAACCCAGAATCATTACTCTTAATTCAAATCTTCAATTTTATTTATTTTTATTTTTTGGTTTTTCAAAGTAGGGTCTCACTCTAGCTCAGGCTAACCTGAATTCACTATGTAATCTCAGGGTGGTCTTGAACTCACAGTGATCCTCCTACCTCTTCCTCCCAAGTGCTGGGATTAAAGGCATGTGGCCAAATCTTCAATGTTAGTTTCTGATGCTGCTCAATACTAAGTTTGTCACCACATCCTACCAGGTGAAATTCTTCCACTTTCTCACTCTCTCATACCCATGGCATCTGTGCTTTCCCCTCCTTCAAATGCTCTTCACCTTCCTTCTGGACTCTTTAAAAAACTTCCTGGATGCATTTTCTGCTTCCTCTCCAGAATCAGTTTATTCCTATCATTTTAGGCTGATGGCTCTCTGAAAGTTTCCCAACAAATCCCATACCCTTCAGTTACCTGAACACAGACTTCTGTACATGTCTAGTCTTTGAGAATGCCAAGTCTCAAGTAAATAAAATGGCTTCATGTCAAGACCTCCTGCTTCACGCTTTTCCATTTAAATTCCTAGCTCCTGTACCATTCCCTGAAAAAACTGTGAAGTATATTAACCCAGTCAGGACTTGATTGATAACTGGGGTCTTACTATAAATGGGACATGGGCACTTACTCCCATAGAACCCCTAATAGTTCACCTATCTCACAAATCAACTGCAAAGGTTCTGTAGACAAAGAATATATATTCATTTTTGGGTTATGAGAACATAGCCCAAGACGTGGCATAAGTTGCAGCCACGAGGAAAGAATAACTCAAAGTACAATAACTGACACTACAGACAATGTGATGGTGAAGGGCAGGCAGTCACAGCCCTGAGTACCAACTCACCCTTCCGGTTCATGCCCATCTGAAGACACTTGAGTAGGCGGCAGTACTGGCACCTGTTCCTCTGCTTCCGAGACATAACACAGTTCTTGTCACGACTACACCGATATACCCGTTTGTTGCAAATGCTCCTCTTGAAAAACCCCTTGCAGCCCTCACAGGAGATAATCCCATAGTGCAAGCCTGTAGCACGGTCCCCACAAATAAGACAGGTTCGTTGCTCTGCCCGATCATCTGGAACAGAAACTGAACATGACATCTTGAGTTAGAGCATAGGAGAAGTAAGGCTCTAAGTTCAAAGTTCTTAAATCATCTGTGCAGATCAAAAATCCCACCAACTTCAGGCCAACTGGCAAGTCACTGAAGCTCCTTTCCAATTCTGGAAATCACTGTTTAACTATTATGGTGGTTGGAATGTAAAATGCCCTCCCCATAGCCTAATGTGATTTGAGTATTTGGTCCCCAGGTGGTGGCAATGTGATCAAGTTCGGAGCCTTTGAAAGGTAGAGCCTTGTTGGAAGAGGTATGGAACTGGGTAGGGATAGTCTTTGGAGTGATATAGTCCAGCTTCAAGACCAGTACATAGACTACTTTCTTCCTGTTAATGTGGGGATGTGACCCAGGCTTCTTGTCCAGGCTTGTCATACTTTCCCCACCATGATGAATCTTCTCAAAACTATGAGCTGAAATAAACCCATTCCCTTCCATAAGCTGCTTGTGGTCTGGTAATTTGTCCCAGCAACAGGAAGGTAACTAATACAACTAAATTTGTCTTTTATTTAGGCCAGACCCTTGCCTAGCCTATATTTCCACATCATGTATATAAAAATTATCACAAAGGACATGCTTCACGGAAGCTCCAGATCTGTGAGGGCAGTGGTATTCCAGTTAGTGTGCCCATTTACAGATACTTAACAATCATTTCTAATTCACTGCTTTAAATAAGTAACTAAAGTGTTCATAACCTGTACATTCTACCTAAAATAGAGTGGAAATTTTGACAAATAAACATCTGAAAGTAAAAATCAAAGCTCACAGCAGCTGTGGCTAATGCTGAGGGTTTAACAATGAGGGACATTTGAAACCATGAATGAGTTAGTTTGCTACCTAAAAAAACAGCAATGGATTTAAAAATAGTGTGGTAGCCAGGCATGATGGTGCACACCTTTAATCCCAGCACTCCGGAGGCAGAGGTAGGAGGATCACTATGAGTTCAAGGCCAGCCTAAGACTACACAGTGAAGTCCAGGAAAGCCTGGGCTAGAGTGAGACCCTACCTCAAAAAACAAACAAACAGGGCTGGAGAGATGGCTTAGCGGTTAAGGCACCTGCCTCCTAAGCCTAAGAATGCGGTTCCAATCTCCAGGTCCCACGTTTAGCCAGATGCAAAGTGATGCAAGGGCGCAATGCCACACTTGAGCACAAGGGGGGGTGCGCACGCATCTGGATTTCATTCACAGCAGCTGAGAGGCTGCTGGTGTGCCCATCTCTGTCTGTCTTCCTCTCCCTCTATCTCTGTGTCTCCTTCCAAAAAAAAAAAAAAAAATAGTGTGGTAAGAAAAAAATATCCTAACACAGAAATGGATCATTTGTGTTTATCAGACACATTGGCAGGACTCATATGAAGAACTTTGAGTGACAATCCCTATGAGCAGGACTTGGACCTTTCTGGGGGAAATTAGATGACTTAAACATAAGGCGGAATACATACAAAATGAGCTTTGTTGTGCTCTCCTGACTCATATTGGGCCAAGTCACAGGAAATAGGATGAGACACAAACCTCTCTCACTACCTTAAGAAGAAACTATGGGGCTGGAGAGATGGCTTAGCAGTTAAGGCGTTTGCCTGCAAAGCCAAAGGATCCCGGTTTGATTCTCCAGGACCCACGTAAACCAGATGCACAAGGGGGTGCATGCATCTGGAGTTGGTTTGCAGTGGATGGATGCTCTGGCACACCCATTCTCTCTCTGCCTCTTTCTCTCTCTCAAATAAATAAAATAAAATAAAATAAACCTGTTAAGAAGGAACTATCAATTATTAACAAGAATATAGAAGGCAATGGGTTAACATGTTTCTAACAACAAAAACCCAACAGAAGAACAGTGAAAAGAAGCCTCACACCAGGTGTGGTGGTGCACGCTTTAATCCCAGCACTCAGGAGGCAGAGGTAGGAGGATCGCTGTGAGTTCGAGGCCACCCTGAGAATACATAGTGAATTCTAGGTCAGCCTGGGCTAGATGAAACCCTACCTCAAAAACCAAAAAGCCTCAGTAGTTATCATTAGAGGTTGATGGAACATGAATTTATTATTCAGAAATTAATGAGATAAAAGAGGAAAAAAGAGCTGGGTGTAGTGGTGCATGCCTTTAATCCCAGCACTGGGGAGGCTGATGAAGGAGAATCACTGTGAGTTTAATGTCAGCCTGGGCTAGATTGAGACCCTACCTTGAAAAACCAAAACCAAAACGAAAATAAAAGGACAGGAAAAAAGGGCTGGAGAGATGGCTTAGAGGTTAAGTAAGATTGTTTGTAATGCTTGATGGCCTGGGTTTGATTCCCTGTAACCATGTAAAACGAGATGTACAAGGTGGCACAAGCGTCTGGAGTTTGCAGTGGCTGAAGGCCCTGGTGTGCCCATTATTTTACTCCCTTTCTCAAATAAATAAATAAAATATAAGAAAGTTACATTTTAATTGTTCTTATGCATTTTATTATTTATTTGTTTGTTTGTTTTTCAAGGTAGGGTCTCACTCTAGCTCAGGCTGACCTAAAATTCACTATTTAGTCTCAAACTCACAGCATCCTCCGACCTCTGCTTTCCAAGTGTTGATCACTTTATTCTAAAGACAAATATGCCATTTATACCCACTGCCTTTTGTGAAGGTGAGGGACTAGAAGGATGAAGATGTGATAAGCAGCCAGGTGTGATGACACACGCCTTTAATCTCAGCACTCAGGAGGCAGAAGTAGGGGGATTGCCGTGAGTTTGAGGCCACCCTGAGAATACAGAATGAATTCCAGGTCAGCCTGGGCTAGAGTGAGACCCTACCTCAGGGGGAAAAAAAAGATGTGCTAAGCATATCAAGACCAAGTTTCAGCATTATTATTTTTTTTTTAAGAAAAAACTTCAGGAGTCATAACAAAATATGTGAAAAAAAGGACCAACTAGGTGTAGTCCTATTGCTCTATAAGCAAGTACCCATACTAGCACTAAGTTCTATTACAAAAGGTCTCTTATTCTCATTTTCCTACAGCCTTTCTATTAGAAGATACCTCCCCCACCTAAAGAAGGGCCTTTTACTCATTCCAGTGGCTCAAGTTACACAAATTATACTTTTGAAACTGATTTTTATCAAAACCTGCTTTACAGACTGTGATGAAGGCCAGGCTTAGGAAATGGAGAGTGGCTCACTTGACCAAAATTATAGTGACAACTAAGGCAATCTGGAACTTGCCTGGCTAAAGGGTTTTTAAAACAAAGGGGTTCTGTTTCAACTAGATTACAGGTTCAAGCTCCCTGATCAGTTACACTTCTAAGAAAGGACTAATCAGTTTCATTGGTTGCCACCATCTGAAATGAAGGCCTCAAGGTGATATAACAGAACTGAAATTGGGAACTCTAAAAATTTAATGTGCAGGGGCTGGAGAGATGGCTTAGTGGTTAAGGAGTTTACCTGTGAAGCCTAAGGACCCTGCCTCAATTCCCCAAGACCCACATAAGTCAGATGTACAAGGGGCACATGTGTCTGGAGTTTTTTTTGCAGTGACTAGAGGTTCTGGTGTTCCCATTCTTTCTCTCTATCTGCCACTTTCTCTCAAATAAATAAAATAAAAATTGATTTGTAAACATTAAACAGAAATAAGTAAAATTCATAGAGTTTCCATTCATTTGCATACAACTCTTTGTCTATTCCACATACCACTATAAAAATCCATTTCCAAAGCCCTCATAAGGAGTTCTTTTTTTTTTTTTTAAACTAATTATTTATTTGCAAGGAGAGAGAATAGGTGTGCCAGGGCTTCTACCTGCTGCAAATAAACTCCAGATGCATGTGCCTCCTTGTGCATCTGGCTTTATGTGAGTACTAGGGAATTGAACCCAGGTCATTAGGCTTTGCAAGCAAGTCCATTAACCACTGAGCCATCTATCCAGCCCAGTTCTTAAAACAAGGCAACAGCTGAGTGAAAACAAGGGAGCAATCCATGAGACTGGCATGGACTAACAGGAGGAATAAAGACTAATGTTCTGTAGCTCAGCAGGGTGATTATAATTTAAAACAATTAATTATATATTTTATAAAATATTAGAGGATTTTTTTTTGGAGACACAGAGAGAGAAAGAGAGAGAGAGAGAGAGAGAGGGAGGGAGGGAGGGAGGGAGAGGGAGAGGAAGACAGATAAGAGATGGGCGTGCCAGCAGCCTCTCAGCTGCTGCAAAGGAAATCCAGATGCGTGCGCCCCCTTGTGGTCAAGTGTGGCATTGTGCCCTTGTGTCACTTTGCATCTGGCTAAATGTGGGACCTGGAGATTGGAACTGCTGGAGATTGGAATTGGCATTCTTTAGGCTTAGGAGGCAGGCGCCTTAACCGCTAAGCCGTCTCTCCAGCCCAGGAATTTTTTTTTAATGAAAGATAAAGAGAGAGGAGTAGATGGAAAGATGGCTTAGCAGTTAAAGGCACTTGTCTGCAAAGCCTAAGGACCCTACCTCTGCCTCCTGTGCTGGGATTAAAAGTGTGCCACCAAGCCTGACTACTTTATTTTATTTTTAAGTTATTTATTTATTTTAGAGATAGCAAGAGACAGGGAGAGAGAAATAATTGGCATGCCAAGGCCTTAGCCACTACAAACAAACTCCAGAGGCATGTGCTACCTTGTGCATCTGGCTTATGTGAGTTCTGGGGAGCTCAACCTGGGTCCTTAGGCTTCAAAGGCAAGCACCTTAACTGCTAAGCCATCTCTCCAGTCCTTTTTCCTAGTCCAGCCTGATCTGGAATTCATTATGTAGTCTCAGGCTGATCTCTAATCACAGTGATCCTCCTATATCAACCTCCCAAGTGCTGGGATTAAAGATGTGTGCCACCACACCTGGCAGTCTAGAACATAGGAATTTGAAGGTTTCTAAGACAAAGAAATAATAAATGTTTAAGGTAATGGAAATGCTAATTATACAGGATTTGATCAATATATATTATAGACATGCACTGAACTGTCACAGTGTATGCTATAAATAAGCACAATTTAAAGAGGGGAATTTGGGGCTGGAAGGATGGATTAGCAGCTAAGGTGTTTGCCTGCAAAGCCAATTCCCCAGGACCCACATAAGCCAGATGCACAGGTAGCACATGTGTCTTGAGTTCCTTTGCAGTGGCTGGAGGCTCTGGTGCACCCATTCTGTCTGTGACTCTCTCAAATAAATAAATAAAACTTTAATTTTTTTTTCTAACTTTTATTTATTTATTTGAGAGAGAGAAAGAGGCAGAGAGAGGGAGAGAGAGAGTGAGAATATGGGTGCACCAGGGCCTCCAGCCACTGCAAATGAACTCCAGATGCATGAACTTTGTAAATCTGTGGGTTGATCCTATTTGATTGTTGCTGAGAACTTTTAAGGATTCTTTGCTCAGTTATATTTTTTCTAAAAAAAAACCAAAAAACAAAAAACCTGGGGCCAGGGAGGTCCCTGATGCCCCTAAAACCTTATAGGCTATTGCCAAGGCTCTTGGTTTCCCACCAGAAATAGATGGTAAGACCCTATTTCTGAAGACTTCACATGCCTGGACTGCAAGGTCACTGAGAAATCAAGCTGGGACTGAGCTGAAAACCTCCTCACTGTAGACCAGCTGACAGAAAGCTGGAAAAAGCTGCACAACATGCAGCCCTATGGGAGACAGATGTCATCAGCAGTGAAAACAGTGGGCATTGCAAGCCTCAAGGTTGGCTAGACAGGCCAAATTACCGAATGGGTGCAATAGTGGCATGGCTGTTTTGGGGGAAACCAACTGCTCTCTAATTGGAATCACTTTATGGGAGGGAATACATGCCTAGTACTGAAAATCTAATCAAAAGCCTATGGCAGTCTGGAGAGATGGCTTAATGGTTAAGGCATTTGCCTACAAAGCCAAAGGACCTTGGTTCGATTCCCCAGGACTCACGTAAGCCAGATGAACAAGGTGGTGCATGTGTCTATAGTTCATTTGCAGTGGCTGAAGGCCCTGGCATGCCCATTCTCTCTCTCTGCCTTTTTCCCTCTCTTGCTCTATCAAATAAATAAATAAAATTTAAGCTGGGCGTGATGGTGCATGCCTTTAATCCCAGCACTAGGGAGGCAGAGGTAGGAGGATTGCCATGAGTTTAAGACCACCCTGAGACTACATAGTGAATTCCAGGTGAGCCTGAGCTAGAGTAAGACTACCTCAGAGACGGGTGCAGCAGTCGGGAGGCAGAGGTAGGAGGATTGTCGTGAGTTCGAGGCCACCCTGGACTAGAGTGAAACCCTACCTCAAAAAAAAAAAAAAAAAAAAAGAAAGAAAGAAAGAAAGAAGGCATGTGCCACCACGCCCAGCTAAAATTAATTTTTTTTTAAAGCCTATGCTGGGCTGGAGAGATGGCTTAGCGGTTAAGGCACTTGCCTGCAAAGCCAAAGGACCTCGGTTGAATTCCCCAGGACCCACGTAAGCAAGATGCACAAGGTGGCACATGCATCTGGAGTTTGTTTGTAGTGGCTGTAGGCCCTGGCATGTCCATTCTCTCCCTCTCTCTCTAATAAATAAATAAATAAATAAAAATTAAAAAAAATTTTTTTTTAAAGCCTATGCTGGGGGAGACCATGAGTGTTAACGCCTGCTGGTATCAGGTTAAATGCATATATTATGCTCACCAAACTGCCCCGTAAGAACTTTATTTAACATTCATACCATATATTAATGGTACTCTCGCTTTTGATTACAGAAGCTTTTCTTTTCAGATGGCGGAGACCACTAGGATGACCCAAGAGGTACCATACTGCTAAGAAGAAGTGACAAAGGAGTGCTTAGCACTGAAACATCTCTATCACACCTTCCAAGGCTCAGGGTCCATCGCAGAAGAGGTGGTGGAAAGAATGTAAGGGGGGTTGGGAAGTATTAATAGTTTATTATCTATAATTATGGAAGTTGTCAATAATAAAAACAAATTGCCAGGCGTGGTGGCGCACGCCTTTAATCCCAGCACTCGGGAGGCAGAAGTAGGAGGATGGCCATGATTTCAAGGCCACACTGAGACTACATAGTGGGTTCCAGATCAGCCTGAGCTACAGTGAGACCCTACCTCGATAAACCAAAAGAAAAAGAATGTAAGAGCCAAATGAAGGGTAGGACTGATTACAATGCAATTATCCAGACAGAAATTGGCCTCAATATCCTTGACCTCAGAGTGCCTAAAACCACCTTCATAAGACCTTCAAAATAGGAGGAAAAAGCCGGGTGTGGTGGCGCACGCCTTTAATCCCAGCACTTGGGAGGCAGAGGTAGGAGGATCGCCAAGAGTTCGAGGCCACCCTGAGACTACATAGTTAATTCCAGGTCAGCCTGGACCAGAGTGAAACCCTACCTTGCAAAAAAAAAAAAAAAAAAAAAAAAAAAAAAAAAAAAAAAGGAGGAAAAGATGATGACAAAATAAAAGAGACTGATGGAGAGAGGAGGGGATACGACGGAGAGTGGATATGTGAAGGGGAAAGTGGGGAGGAGGAAGGAATTGTAATGGTTTATTGCCTATAATTATGGAAGTTGTCAATTAAAAAAAAGAATAGGGCTGGAGAGATAGATGGCTTAATGGTTAAGTTGCTTGCCTACAAAGCCTAAGGATCCAGGTTTGACTCCCCAAAATCCACATAAGCCAAATGCATATGGTGGCGCATGTGTCTGGAGTTCGTTTGCAGTGGCTAGAGGCCCTGGTGCATCCATTCTCTCTCTCAAATGAATAAAAAAATTTTTAAAGAGAATAAGCAGCCAGGAGTGGTGGCGCACGCCTTTAATTCCAGAACTCTCGAGGCAGAGGTAGGAGGATCGCCATTAGTTCAAGGCCACCCTGAGAATACATAGTGAATTCCAGGTCAGCTTGGGCTAGAGTGAGACTCTATGTCAAAAACCAAACCAAACCAAACCAAACCAAAAAACAAACACACAAACAAACAAAAAAGAGAATAAGCCAGTCGTGGTGGCACACACCTTTAATCCCAGCACTTGGGAGGCAGAGGTAGGTGAATAGCCTTGAGTTTGAGGCCACCCTGAAACTACATAGTGAATTCAGGTCAGCCTGGGCTAGTGTGAGACCCTACCTCAAAAAACTGGAGAAAAAAAAAAAAAAAAAAAAGCAGGGTATGGTGGCACACGCCTTTAATCTCAGTACTCGAGAGGCAGAGGTAGGAAGACAGCCATGAGTTTGAGGCCACCCTGAGACTACATAGTGAATTCCAGGTCAGCCTGGGCTACCTCGGGGGGCGGGGGGACCTGGAAAAAAAGAAAAAGAACATATACAGACTTCACTAGTAGATGGCTTGACCCCATGTACTCTAAGCAAGTATTTCTGAAGCTGGAAGTCTAAAGGAAATATTGATTCACTATTCAGTAATTATTTCTAACTTTAAAGCTTCTTGGCAGTCATTCACTGAATAAATATTGTATGTGTGTGGGAGGGGGGAGAATTTTCCCATGCTTATGCATCTCACAGAAGGGAAGGAAATAGACTCATCACATAATGTCAGTATGGAACAGTCAACAGTGAACTAGAAAGACAAGACAGAGAAGTGAATGGGTGATCTGTAGCTAGATGGAGAGGAGGAAGTAAAGATTATCCATAAGAGGTACTATGGGACAGAATTATGTCATAGGGCATTTTAGCCAGAGGGTACAAGCCAAGCCAATTGTTGGCTATAGGTATGTTAAGTGTCTTAAAAGTGTGTTATTTAAAGCAGATGGAGATAGGAAGCCACTCTAAACAACAAAACTGATTCAAATCTATGTGGGAAATCCTTTAGTAGGGAGGCTATAGGCATGAGCAGTTCATACTAACTGCCTTTCATTGAGAAAGACCAGTGCCCTACCCATGAGACAATGAGTTTACACTGCAGATGAGCTGACAGGACCCAAAACATATATGACCATTGCAGCTTAGACTGCTCAAGTTGATCTGATGAAATTCCAGTACCCCAGGATCTTGTAGTACAGACATAGGGTTTGCTAGACTGGAATGTGAATATGCAATTGAGATGACTGTTCTAGAAAACCACACTTGCCTAGTTGGTAGTGGCCATGACCAGAGTTGGGAAATGAGGTGAAGCAGAAGTGCTCTACTATGTGGCTTCAAAACTGGGTAGTTGCTATAGCTTCTGGTAGCTGCAGTTCCCTCCCTGCCCCATCCCAACTGTTATTTCTACATGTCCTACGTTTTACCTCAGTTTGCTTCCAGTAACTTCCATTCAGGGCTAGAATTAATTAAACGTGATGAGAGTTTTACTTTCAATCAAAGTAAATTTCACTGCAACAGACTTTAAAGAAAGCTTAATATATTTACAGGTCAAGACAAACATGGATAGTCAGAAATGGATGTTCTAATACTGGAGAAAAACATGAACAGCAAAATGCTGGAAAAGTCACAAGGACAGAGTTGTACAAAACAAGGGATAGTGCAGAGAAACTAAACTGAGGAAAAAGGCAATAGACAGGGCTTGGAATGGCACTAGATCCCTTGGGTAGAAATTTACAATGTAAAAAGATTTCAAGTCAGAATAAGTGGTCAGAACTGTTCTATAGTGGTAGAGGAGTGAATACTTCATTCACAAAAGTATGCTAAGCATTCACTCCTCAGGTTGCCATAAAAGACTTCTATTACCCCTTTGCCACTATGCAAATTTAAACAAGTGTCAAAACACTCAGGAATGGCTATAAATAGTGCTTTATGCAATATATTTAAAAATCAAAATTGTCATGCTGGGTGTGATGACACATGCCTTTAATCCCAGCACTTGGGAGGAAGAGGTAGAAGGATCACCATGAGTTCAAGGCCATCCTCAGACTATAGTAAATTCCAGGTCAGCCTGAGCTAGAGTGAGACTCTACCTTGAAAAACAAAACAAAAAAGACAAAAAAGAAAAATTGATGTAAGATCAAAATAATAAAATAAAAAAAGACCCAGGGCTGAGAGTGTAGCTCAGTGGTAGATTACTTGCCTAGCAATGTATGAAGCCCTGGGCTCAATCTCAAGTAATATGAGAGTGAGAAGAGTATTACCAGATTTTTCCTTTTGCCTTAGGCTCCAATAATGGCTTGGCAAGGCACTAATGCTGATCTTTTTTTTTTTTTTTTTTTTTTTTTGGTTTTTCAAGGTAGGGTCTCACTCTAGCTCAGGCTGACCTGGAATTCAGTATGGAGTCTCAGGGTGGCCTTGAACTCACTGCAGTCCTCCTACCTCTGCATCCCAAGTGCTGGGATTAAAGGGATGCACCATCATGCCTGGCTAGAGTATGCCTTTTCTGTTCTCCCTTCCCTTCCCTTCCCTTCCCTTCCCTTCCCTTCCCTTCCCTTCCCTTCCCTTCCCTTCCCTTCCCTTCCCTTCCCTTCCCTCCCTTTCCCTTCCCTCCCTTCCTTCCTTCCTTCCCTCCCTCCTTTCTTCCTTCCTTCCTCCCTCCCTCCTTCCCTCCCTCTCTTCCTTTTTTTGCTTTTTTCGAGGCATGGTTTCAATCTAGTCCAGACTGACCTGGAATTCACTATGTAGTCTCAGGGTGGCCTTGAATTCATGGTGATCCTCTTACCTTTGCTTACCAAGTGCTGGGATTAAAGGCGTGCCCCACCACGCCTGGCTCTTTCTTTCTTATTTTTAAATATATTTGTTATTTACTTATTAGAAAGAAAGAGAGAGAAGCAGATAGAGAATGGATGTGCCAGGACCTCTAGCCACTACAAACAAACTTCAAACACATGTGCCAACCTTGTGCATTTGGCTAAATGTGGGTACTGGGGAATTGAATCTGGGTCCTTGGGATTTTTAGGCAAGAGCTTTAACCACTGAGCAATTTCTCCAGCCTCATCTTCTTAAATATAATATACAAACATCATATTATGGCAGTAGGGGAGAGGTGGTGATGTGCCTTTCCATGTCATTACATATAGTGCTTTAAATCTTATATTAAAATGTTTCTTGCTGGGTATGGTGGTGCACGCCTTTAAGCCCAACACTTGGGAGGCAGAGGTAGGAGGATCACTGTGAGTTCAAGGCCAGCCTGAGACTACAAAGTGAATTCCAGGTCAGCCTGGACTAGAGTAAGACCCTACCTCGAAAAACAAAAAACAAAACAAAACAAAAAAAAAAAATGTTTCTTAGCCGGGCATGGTGGCGCATGCCTTTCATCCCAGCACTCGGGAGGCAGAGGTAGGAGGATCACCGTGAGTTCGAGGCCACCCTGAGACTACACAGTTACTTCCAGGTCAGCCTGAGCCAGAGTGACACCCTACCTCAAAAAAAAAAAAAAAAAAAAAAAAAAAAAAAGTTTCTTTAGGAAATAAATTGCCCTGTTAAAATTTTTAGATTTAGATTTAGTCACTCAGGAACTAAGACCTAATCAATCATTGGAACCTAATGAAATTAAAAATGCTTTTGGACAGCAAAGGACTCTGAATAGAGAACAGCCTACAGAATGGCAGAAAATCTTGACCAGTTATATAACTGACAGTTTAATATTTGAATATACAAAGAACTAAAAAAAATGTTCTACATCTTTAGGGAAATACAAATTGAAACTACTTTGAGATTCTATCTCTCTCTTTTCAGAATGGCTGACATCAAGAAATCAAATGAGGGGGCTGGAGACATGGCTTAGTGGTTAAGGTGCTTGCCTGCAAAGCCAAAGGACCCAAGTTTGATTCCACAGTACCCACATAAAGCTGGATGCACAAGGTGGTGCATGTGTCTGGAGTTCATTTGCAGTTGCTAGAGGCCCTGGTGCGCTCATTCTGTATATCTGCAACCCCCAAATAAAGAAAAGAAATCAAATAAGGACTGGAGAGATAGCTCAGTGGTTAAGACACTGCTTGCAATGCCTGATGGCCTGGGTTTGAGTCCCCAGTACCCATGTGAGATGCACAAAGTGGCACATGCATCTAGAGTATGTTTATAGTAGCTAGAGGCCCGGATGCACTCGCTCTCATTCATTCTCTCTCTCTCCTTCTCCTTCTTTCCCTGTCTATCTTCCTCTCTGTGTTTTCAAATAAATACATAACTAAATAAACAAACAAACTAACTTAAATAAAAAAGAAATCAAATGATAATAAATGCTGGTGAGGGTATATGGAAAGAGGAACCATTGTTGGCGGGAATATAAACTGGTACAGCCATTGTGAAAATCAGTGTAGAGGTTTCTGAGACAGCTAAAAATAGATTTACTCCTTGGCATATACTTTAAGGACTCTACACAATACGATCAATTGATAGATAGATACTAATATATATAGATAGATACAGATTCTGTCTCTTTTTTCTTTCTTTTTATTGTTTTTTTTTAAAATATTTTATTATTTATTTGAGAGAGAGAGATACAGAAATAGGCAGGTAGAGAGAGAGAGAGAGAGAGAGAGAGAGAGAGAGAGAGAGAGGAGAGAATGGGTGCCTCAGGGCCTCCAGCCACTGCAAACGAACTCCAGATGTATGCACCCCCTTGTGCATCTGGCTTACGTGGGTCCTGGAGAATCGAGCCTCGAACCGGGGTCCTTAGGCTTCATAGGCAAGCATTTAACCACTAAACCATCTCTCCAGCCCCTATTGTTTTTTTTGAGGTACGGTTTCACGCTAGTCCAGGCTAACCTGGAATTCTCTATGTAGTCTCAGGGTAGCCTCCAACTCATGGCAATTGTCCTACCTCTGCCTCTCAAGTTCTAGGATTAAATAGGCGTGTGCCACCACGCCTGGCTACTATAGAGATTCTTGCTTATTTATATTTCTTGCTTCTTTATTAACAATAGCTAGGAAATGGAACCATCACAATAGCTAGCTGATGAATAGATAATGATGATGACGACATATACACAGTGATATTTTATTTAGCTGTTAAAAAAAGAAACTGGCTGGGAGTGGTGGCTCACGCCTTTAATCCCAGCACTCAGGAGGCAGAGGTAGGAGGATCGCCGTGAGTTTGAGGCAACCCTGAGACTACATAGTGAATTCCAGGTTAGCATGGGCTAGAGTGAGACCTTACCTCGAAAAAAAAAAAAATTAGATCTGTATATGAGGTGGAGTAAAACTCAGTAGTAGAAGCCAAGAAGCTAGAACGGGGCTAGCAGAGAATGAGGACAGAGGCCTTAGTGGGGGAGGATAGTAGATAAGTAAATAGAGTGGTAGTATACTGGGGTTAGAATGGTCTAAACGGGGTCAGGGAGGGGATAGAAAAGAGGAGGGGGAGGTAAGAAGGTTAATCACAAAGATGTTATGACTAAGCCATTATGGAAATTTACTTCTTTGTCAGATAAAAATAAAATTTAAAGGGGAGGGGGGCTGGAGAGATGGCTTAGCTGTTAAGGCACTTGCCTGCAAAGCCGAAGGACCCAGGTTCCACTCCCCAGGACCCATGTAAGCCAGATGGACAAGGGGATGCACACATCTGGAGTTTGTTTGCAGTAGCTGGAGGCCCTGGCATGCCCATTCTTTTTCTCTTTCTCTATTCCTGTATCTCTCTCTGTGTGTCTCTCAAATAAGTAAATAAAAATATTTTTAAAAAGAGGGGCTAGAGCTTAGTGATTAAGGCACTTGTCTGCAAAGCAAGGGAATCCAGGTTCAATTTCCCAGGACCTACATAAGCTAGTTGCACAAGGTGGCACATGCATCTGGAGTTTGTTTGCAGTGGTTAAATTGGCCCTGATGGGTCCATTCTCTCTATCTGCCTCTTTCTCTGTCTCTTTCAAATAAATAACTAAACAAATACATATTAAAAAAAAGAAAATTGAAAACATTTTTTTTTAAAGAGTGCTTGGGGCTGGAGAGATGGCTTAGAGGTTAAGGCGCCTGCCTCCTAAGCACGCTAGTTCCAATCTCCAGGTCCCACGTTTAGCCAGATGCAAAGGCACAATGCCGCACTTGACCACAAGGCGGCGCACCCATCTCTATCTGTCTCTGTCTCAAAAAAAAAAAAAAAAAGAGTGCTTGTATGGAAGTATTCTGTGGGGGAAGCCATAGATTGTTAGAAGAAAACTTAAGTGCCTCCCAGTGACTTATTGGTCAGGAAAGGCCATGATGCTTGAAAACATTACAGACTATAGCCAAGTCTCTTGGTTTCCCAGCAGAACTAGATGGAAAGACCCTATTGCTAAAGACTCCATATTCTTGGATTCAGGTCTCTGAGAAATCAAACTGGAGTTGAGCTGGAAGTCTCCCTGTTGACTAGCTGTGAGGATGCTAGACAATGCTATGCAGCCTGTTAGAGAAAAGTTATCAATGGGCTCTGCAAGCTGCACCACTGGCCAGCCAGGCCAAATGTACCAAAATGGTACAATGGTTACATGTCTATATGGGGGAAAACAACTGCTCTGATTGGACTTGAAGAATGCTCCACAGCAGAGAATTTATGGATAGTATTGAAAACCTAGTCAAAAGCCTATGGCTGCCCCGATGGGGAGATCATAAGCCTTAGGAGGGAAATGTTTAAATTTTACTAATGTTTTTCTGTTTTGCTTTTTCTTTGTTGGTTTTTCTGAGGTAGGGTTTCACTCTAGCCCAGGCTGACCTGGAATTCGCTATGTAGTCTCAGGGTGACCTCCAATTCAAGGCGATCCTCCTACCTCTGCCTCCCAAGTGCTGGGATTAAAGATGTACACCACCACGCCAGGCTTATTTTTTGTTTTTTCAAGGTAGCGTCTCACTCCAGCCCAGGCTGACCAGGTAGCCTTGAACTCACAGTGCTCCTTCTACCTATGCCTCCTGAATGTGGGAATTAAAGGCATGCACCACGATGCCTGGCAAAATTATTTTTTAAAAAATTTATTGTTATTTATTTGAAAAAGAATGAGAGTGGGCATGTCAGGGCCTTCAACCACTGTAAACAAATTCCAGACACACGTACCACTTTCTGAATCTGGCTTATGTGGGTCCTGGGGAATCGAACCTAGTTACTTTGGCTTTGTAGGCAAGCACCTTAATTGCTAAGCCATCTCTCCAGCACAGAATTGTTTTATTTTTATTTATTTTTGAGAGAGAAGAGAGAAAGAAAGAGAAAGGCAGATATATAGAGAGAATGGGCATGCCTGGGCCTCCAGCTGCTGTAAATGAACTCCGGACGCATGTGCCACCTTGTACATCTGGCTTATGTGGGTCCCGGGGAATCGAACCTAGGTCCTCTGGCTTTGCAGGCAAGCATCTTAACCACTAAGCCATCTCTCCAGCTACTGAATTGGGTTAAAAAAAAATATTTCTTTATCTATTTATTTATTTTGACAGAGACAAAGAAAATGAGTGTACATCAGGGTCTCCTGCCACTTTGTGTATGAGGCTTTATGTGGGTACTAAGGAATGAATTTGGGCTATCAGGCTTTGCAAACCAGCACCTTTAACTGCTGAGCTATCTCTCCAGCCCCTAAATGGACACATTATGCCCACCAAACTACCCTCTAAATACTTATGTTTACACCCATTTATTAATGCTATTCTCACTTTTAGTTAGAGAAGCTTCTCTTTTCAGATTGTGATGACCACTGGGGAGACTCAAAACTAAGGGCAGGTGTGGTGGCGCATGCCTTTAATACCAGCACTCGGGAGGCAGAGGTAGGAGATTGCTGTGAGTTTGAGCCCACTCTGAGACCACAGAGTGAATTACAGGTCAGCCTGGGCTACAGAGAGACCCTACCTTGAGAAACAAGAAAAAAAAAAAAAAAAAAAAAACCTCAAAGTCCTGAGAAGTGACAGCAGAGCTCTCAGCATTCACTGAGACATCTCTATCACACCCTCCAAAACTCAGGGACCACTGTATAAGAGGTGGCAGAAAGAATATGAGTCAAAGGAAGGGTAGGAGTACTTTGCAATTCTGTCTTCTAGACACAAAGTAGCCATGTCATTCATTACTTCACAGTGGCTGATGCTACCTACACAAGATCTGCATAAAAGGGGCTGGAAAGATGGCTCAGTGGTTAAAGGCACTTGCTTGCAAAGCCTGATAGGCCCAGGTTTGATTCCCTCGTACCCACATAAAGCCAGATGCACAAAGCGGAGCATGTGTCTAGAACTCTTTTGCAGTGGGAGGAGGACCTGGTGTACCCATACTCACTCTGTCTATGTCTCTCTCTCAAGTAAAAATATTAAGAAAATAAATAACTACGTAATAGGAGGGATGGCTTAGCAGTTAAAGCGCTTGCCTGCAAAGCCAAAGAACCCAGGTTTGATTCCCCAGGACCCACGTAAGCCAGATGCACAAAGTGGTGCAGCATCTGGAGGTCTTAATGCACCCATTCTCTCCCTTTCTGCCTCTTTCTCTTTGTTAAATAAATAATAAATAGAATAAGGACTAGATGGAATAAAGAAGAGTCTGTGGAGGGAGAATAAGCAAAAGGGGACAAAGAGAGTGGTGGGAGGGGATTATGATCAGCGTATACTATGTATATGTATGAAGTATCAACAAGAGCTTTTTAAATATATATATGAGAGACAGAGAGAGAGAGGGAAAGAATGGGTGTGCCAGGACTTCTAGACACTGCAAACGAACTCCAGGCACATGTGCCGCTTTGTACATCTAGCTTATGTGTGTTTTGGGGAGTGGAACATGGTTCCTTAGGCTTCCCAGGCAAGTGCCTTAACCACTAAGCCATCTCTCCAGCTAAACAAGAGCATTTAGAAAGTAAAATTCTTGGTTCCTTTTTAATTTATAGAAATTGATTCACTTTAAGATCAAATACACTAAAAACTTGGTCTCAAGCATGTGCCATGAGATCACCAATCTGACAGAGATAAATCATGACCATAGAATAAGCAGATTAGAAATTCCACAGTGTATTTAACATATACTTAGAAATACTTGGCCTTGACTTAAAATTTATTTCTTATCAAATTGATTAGAGCATGATAAATGTTTAGGGATCTTTTGGGGAGAGCACTGGATTATAAAAGTACTGATCCAGAGCCCCAGGGAAACAGAACCTTTGGATCTGCATTATTATTTTTTTAAAGGCGTGCGCCACCATGCCTGGCTGGCTGGCTGGCTGGCTGGCTTTTTATTTATTTATTTATTTATTTATTTATTTATTTATTTATTTATTTATTTATTTATTTATTTATTTGAGACAGAGAGAGGGAAAGAGAGAGAGAGAGAGTGAGAATGGGCACACTAGGGCCCTCTCACCACTGCAAACGAACTCCAGACACGTATGCCTCCTTGTGCATCTGGTTTACATGGGACCTGGAGAATCAAACCGGGGTCCTTAGGCTTCACATGTATGATGTGCCTTAACCACTAAACCACCTCTCCAGCCCTATTTCTTTTTTGAGGGGGGGGGGAAGTTAGTACATTTGTTCATTAAGACTGAAGCCCAGGCTGGCCTTGAACTCATGATGATTTCAAGTTTTTCCAATTGTTGTAAAGAGTCATCAATTTATTAAAGTTGAAAGGTTGGTATGCAAATACATGTGATCCAGAATAGAAACCACTGAGTGTTAAAGGCATCCAGGTCATTGTTATTTAAAGGGCAAAGAACATGCAGAAGCAGACACAGCACAGAGGTTAAAGTAACATAAAGTACTTTCTTTCTGGACTTAGTTTGTCTGTAAAATGAGGACAAGTAACTAGTTAATTTCTTAAAGACCCTCTAGCTCTGAAATGTGAGGACTCTACAATCAACAGCAGGTAATCAGAAATCACAAATGACTGAGACAAACACATCCATCCTTTTTTAAGCCAGTAATACTCTTCTTAATGAGAAACCTCATTCAGCAAATGAGCCTGCAATTCAGTGTCTGATGATAGGACGTTGGCTTTCACAAGCCATATGAATGAACATTCCTGGAGCATTCTGGAGTAAACCCAAAGACATTTTTTTTGTATGTATACTTTCGTAATAGCTATTTTGACAATTCTGCTTTAATTGTTTTTTGTATAATTGGACCATATGTTGTTTTATCTCTCTAACAGAGGCCTGTAAATTAAACTCCAATTGATGGAAAATGTGTCTAAAAAGAACTGTATTCCTCAGCTAGAGAAATAACAATCATAATTTAGCAAAGTATAACTAAATTTGCTGATTTACATATTATTAGTATTCTATAAGCCTTTTGTCTAAAATCTCTTGATTCTCCCAATTCTGTTAAGTATTTTATATTTTGGGAGAGACTCTAAGTGACTAAGACAGGGCTATGTAGCCCAGGCTGGCTTCAAATTCACTATCCTCTTTTCTCAGTCTTCTGAGTGCTGGGATTATGCTGGCTATTATTCTCATCTTTAAAGATGAGGAGACTGATGTGCTGGTACTAAATTACAAGTAAAACAAGGAACGACTACAAGACAAAGCTTACATTGCTTTTACTACTGACTATAACCATAGTAAAAATAAAACAAAAATAAAAACCTTTAAGGGTAACAGTGCAAAAGTTCAAAAAAAAATTTTTTTTTCCGAGGTAGGGTCTCACTCTAGCCCAGGCTGACCTGGAACTCACTCTGTAGTCCCAGGCTGGCCTTGAACTCACAGAGATCCTCCTACCTCTGCCTCCCAAGTGCTGGGATTATGAGGTTAAAGGCGTGTACAACACACCTGGCCTAAATTTGTTTTCTAACCCAGACAGTATTCTCCAAATTGTAGATAGATAGGAACAGGAATAGTCAGACTGCTGGAGAGAAAGATATGTGAGGGTACCATTCAATGCTCTTGTGTCCTAGAATAGTGAACACAGCAAGCTTTCAGGCAGGCATAGAAAAGTTACACAGAAGCTCACTCAGGTAAAATTTATCTCTTCTTCAACACTCAACTTTAAAATTTAAGGAACATTTCATACATTCCTGTTTAGTTCTCATAGTCACTTTTCAGGAGGAATCTATCATTTTACTGGTAGGTAGCCTAAGACAAACAGATGATGATATGTTAATAGTAATGATAGTTTACATTTATTGCAAACTTGTGATGCAAACACATTTTACACATGAACTAAGAAATATGGCTTAGATCAGTCTTAAGCAATATAATATTCAGTAAATTGTGTGTGTGTGTGTGTGTGTGTGTGTGTGTGTGTGTGTGTGTGTATTTATTTGAAAAAGAGGCAGAAAGCGGGATGGAGTGGGGTTGGGAGAAAGAGAATGGGCACACTGGGGGCTCCAGCCACTGCAGCAAACTCCAGATGCATGCAGCATACCATGTGTAATCTGGTTTATATGGGTAATAGGGAATCAAACCTGGGTCATCAGGCTTGGCAGGCAAGCGCTTTAACCACTAAGCCTTATCTCTAGCCAAGTAAATTTAAATCTGAGATTTGTTTTGTTTTGTTTTTCAAGGTGAGGTAGGGTCTCACTCTAATCCAAGCTGACCTGAAATTCACTATGTAGTCTCAGGGTGGCCTTAAACTCATGATGATCCTCCTAACTCTGCCTCTGGCATGCCGGGATTAAAGGCATGTGCCATCACACCCGGCAATTTTAATCCAAACATTCTGACTTGATAGCTCATGCCCTTGACCATCACTTTATACTACAGGGAAGGCGACTGATCTGAGATGGTAGGTCAGCCTCTGGCATCATCATCTTTTCACTTTATAAAGGCTAGAGTGCACATGTGTAATGTCTTTGGCTTCTATTGATTCCTCAAAGCCCTCAACAGGGAAAGCCTAAATCTCAACAGCAGGAATAACAGGATGACTCAAATAAGACCATAAAACAAAAACTTTATTAGTATAAAAACTCAGTTTAGCTGTAAATTATGGAAATAACCAAGAGGTTGTATTACTGTATATTATCTTTTATTAATCTACTATCTTTAATCAGTTGTATAGTGTATACATACATTATGGCTATCCTAGAAATTATAAATCTCATTGTATCCACTAAAAAATAGTATGTGAGCCGGGTGTGGTGGTGCATGCCTTTAATCCCAGCAGGCAGAGGTAGGAGTATTGCCAAAAGTTTGAGGCCACCCTGAGACTACAGAGTGAATTCCAGGTCAGCCTGGGCTAAAAGGAGACCCTACCTTGAAAGAAAAAAAAAAGTGGTACACAACTGTAGCCCAAGCTACTCAGGAAGTCTAGTCAGGAAGATTACTTAAATCCAGGGAGAATCCATTTCAGAAGCAACAAAACAAAATCTCCTCCAAAACACATTATTCAGGGATTAAGAGATGGCTCAGTTGATAAAGTACTTGTCACACAAGTGTGACCTGAGTTCAAATCCCAAGAACCCACACAGAAATGACAGAGCAGAGAGGCACAGACAGGAAGGGCTTGCTGGATAGCTAGTTTAGCTGAGTCAGTGAGCTCTAGGTTCAGTGAGAAACTATCTCAAAAAATAAGGTGAAGAGCGACTGAGGAAGACACCCGATGTCAATCTTTGGTCGCCATATATATGCACACACATGTGCATGTGACTTGCATATATGTACCTACACACACTTAAAACATTCAGACACACATACCACACACATATATAAGTGCTGGAAAAAAAAAACAGAACTGATAACCTGGGAGACTCAAAATGCATTCAAGTGCTGAGGTGATTGTTGAGTGCTCAGCACTAAATGAGACATCTGAATCACCCTCTCCAAGGTTCAGGGAACATTATAGAAGAGGGAGCAGAATGAATTTAAAAGCCACAGGAGGGGAGGAATATTTTGCAATACTGTCTTCCAGATATGAAATAACCTTTGTATTCATGACCTTACAGTGGCTATAGTTATCTGAAGACCTGCACAATATAGGGTCCATCAACATTCCTTCATATATGATAGGAAGACAAAATAAACCACCAACAACAAACATCAATAGAAGAGGGACTAGTTAGAAAGAAGGGTTTAAGGGTTTAGTTCAAGGGGGCCAAAAAAAAAAAAGCTAATAGGAGAGGATTATGATCAAAATACATTATGTACATGTATGAAAACTGTCAATAAAAAAAGAAAAAAGGCACATTCCTTAAAAGGAATCCAGGTGTGGTGGCACAAGCATTTAATCGCAGCACTCTCGGAGGCAGAGGTAGGATGATCACCCTGAGTTCAAGACCACCCTAAGACCACATAGTGAATTCCAGGTCAGCATGGGCTAGAGTAAGACCCTACCTCAAAAGGGGGGGGGGCGTGACAGGAAGAACAGTCCCCCACACTGTTCTCTACCATCAGACCATGCTAGATTCTGGGCATCGTGTTTTAATATGGTCCTTCTAAACAGGAACACATCCAGAGACAAGAGTAGATGACAATGTGTTAAGGAGACTGGAATAATTTACTATGTAAGTCAGTTTAGGGGATGGGGAGGGGTAACTCCAAAGAGGTTTTTTCTTTTTTTGGGGGGGGGGGGTTAATGTAGAATCTCACTCTAGCCCAAGTGGATCTGGAAGTCATTATGTAGCCCTAGGCTGGCCTCAAACTCATGGCAACTTCTGCCTCTTCCCCCCTGCCCAATTTTTCAAGGTATGGTTTTGCTCTAGTACAGGCTGACCTGAATTCACTATGCAGTCTCAGGGTGGCCTCGAACTCACAGCAATACTCCTACCTCTGCCTCCTGAGTGCTAGGATTAAATGCATGTGCCACCATGTCCAGCATACCTCTGCTTCTTGAGTGCTAAGATTAAAGGTGTGTACGACGACAGCTGGGTGTCCAAAACCTACCCCCCACCCGCCCTGGAATTCACTAAGTGGTCTCATGGTGGCCTTGAACTCACAGTGCCCCTCCTACCTCTGCTTCCCGAGGGCTGGGATTAAAGGCATGAGCCACCAAGCCTGGGCCCAAAGACTTTTAAAAAATATATATATTTATATATATTTATATTTATATGAGAGAAAGAGGCAGAGAGAGAGGTGGAGAATGGGCGCACCAGGGCTTCCATCCATGCAAATGAACTCCAGATGCATGCACCAACTTGTGTATCTGGCTTTATGTGGGTACTGGGAATTTGAACCTGGGTCCTTTGGGTTTGCAGGCAAGTGCCTTAACGACTAAGCTATCTCTTCAGCCCCTGCATTCAAAGTTTTATACACATATGTAATAAAACATCATGTATATATGTAATAAAATTTAAAAACAGAAATAGGCCAGGCAGTAGTGGCACACTCCTTTAATCCCAGCACTTGGGAGGCAGAGGTAGGAGGATTGCCGAGAGTTCGAGGCCACCCTGAGAATACATAGTGAATTCCAGGTCAGCCTGAGCTAGAGTGAGACCCTACCTCAAAACACAAACAAAAAAGTTCTTGAAGGGAAAAGACCACACAGTGTGCAAGAACCTGCACATTATGGATTGTTTCCATAGCACAAAAGCAGCAGGTCAGCAAAGCAGTGGGTTCTAGCTTGCTCAGCACCTGCCTCACTGGTTGCAGCATTTTCAAGGCTAAATTTCCAAAGGGCTCCCCACTGATTGCTGCCTACTGAAAGCAGGCATTTCCTGTGAAGACCTTTCTGCTTGAGGTATAATAGCACCAGCCACAAGCTTATCCAGGAACTCTCTCATCCTAATCTTCCTAAATTTGTGATTCTCTGAAACTCATTCCCATTTTAAGCCATACTATGCATGTTGTATGTACTCTCACAGAGACTCACTCACTCATTTGATTCCCAGAGCAGTTCTCTGTGATAGCCTTCACTGCACCCTGTTGTATATACAAGGAAATTGTGACTCATATGAGGTCAACTGATTTGGCCAAGTACCAGTCAAACTGACGAGATTCATTCTCCAACTCCAGGCAGCCTGTACCAAGGCACTAGATGTAGCCAAGTTTTTATGAGCAATCTGGACAGCCAGGGGATCAGTCTATACCATACAGACCAAGGGATCCAATCAGAGGCAAGCAGCAGTTTTAGTCTTCTTTTAATAGTTTAAAATCTACACAAATTTTGACTGGCCCCACTGAAAAGCCATAGAGATCCACCAGCCCATTGACTCCTGACACTCCATACATCTCACCCTAATTAATGCAAGGTCCTTGGATCACAGGTCCAGATCAAGACCCTTTTTAAGCTAGCAATGACCTTTAAATTTCTCAGGCTTTTCAAAGTATATAAAACAGCTGGGTATTGGGTATAACCCCAAACTCAACCTTGAAATACATTTAGATGCATTTTTCCTAATTACAGTGTTTTTACCAAGTTTTGGAGAAACAGCTTTTTGTACAACTAAAAAATATTTGAGATGTGAATGTTTTTTAATCACCTTAATATGAGGCATGCAAAAAGAATATTCTCGTAAAAGAATTAATTTCTTGGCTTAAAAAGAAATCTCAGTAACAGGGGACAGAGGAGAAAAAAAGAATGAAAAAATTAGAGGAGGGGAATGTTTGGCTTTTATACTAGTGCCTCCGATATCCTTTTGTTCTCCCACCTCATTGTATTAAGGATGCTAAATCAAACATGATTGTGGTGATGTTTGTGTGTGAAATGACAAAAGCAAAGGGCCAAAATCCCAACCTCATGTTGAACCCTGAAGACTTTATGGCTTTTCCTTCACTAGACCCTCCCTCTAATGCACATTAAAGACCACATTGTTCAAAAGAGTCATGGTAGGTTTCATACTCCATTTTAATACAATATGTGATAACTAAACTTTCAAGTTTTGTTAGCAATATTTGTATATCTCTATAAAATGTCCATTGAAAGAACTAATTATTTAGTTTAAATATTAATGCAAAATTATAATGTATCAGAGGCAGAAAGAAACAATGGTAATCACCACAAAGGAATTATTTGTGGTGATATAAATCAGATTTTCTTTACATACGCTATTTTCACTAGCAAAAGGATATGAGTTTTAATATATCCAGAAGATTTGTGAAGTGCCTAAGTATTTGTCTTATTCCAGATGGTCCAGAATATGTCAGGTCTCAATCCAAGAAACCTAAACTAAACTTGTTGCTAATTTAAAATGCAGGTCTTCCCTCCCTCTACTTATTATTCTATTTGTATATCTGCAAATCACATTATAGACCCCCAGCTGTTTTATTCATTTATTTCTATAAGATTTCAAATTGGGAGAAGAATTAGAGGCTGTTTATGATTCAATTTCTCTCAGCTCTTGCCATCAGTTGTCACCAATGACAACTTTTTTTTTGAAGGTTTAGTGGAAGAGAGACAGCAAGGACTCCATTCCTCTTTCCAACTGCCATAAATAATTTGCATCATAAAAGTAGCTATTGAATTAATGCCTGGGTCCTCTGGAAAATGATACAGCAAAACAAGAATGTTACAGCTGGGCTTGGGAAAGGGGAGTTTGGAGAATGAAAAGCTGGACTGGAGCAAAAAAAAAAAAAAAAAAAAAAAAAAACACAACCTGATAGTGCTTTTGAAACCATAATTTCACTGGCAGAACTGCTCACTTTCCCCAGCTCAGGCATGTTTGGCTAACATTTACATAATACACAGTAAGATATGGCATGATTTCACAATTAAGATCTAGAATTTTTTAGGTTTTTTAGGACTACAAGCCTGATTTAAATGATCTCAAAATAATAGTAAACGCATCTGTTTAGTTAAGTTCCAGAGCCAATACCAGCTGTTGGGGGAGGGATTTCACACATGTGTTACACAAATTCTAACCAAATCTTGTTTTGTTATGGTTTTTTCTTTCCCTTAATGATGCCAAACCAGTAAGTAAAGCAAATGTTTGAATAAAAAAAAAGAGGGAGGGAAAGAAAGACAAATTATGCGAATGCTTTGATGCATGTAGCTAAAATGATCATCCTCTTCAATTCAATACGGTATTACCATAAGGACAAAAGGCATTTAAAAATCAATTGTTGATTTTAACAAGAGTTGTCCAATTTTTGCAAGTTGGAGAATGGGAATATTCCCAAATGTTGAAGGGAACACAGTTTTTTTTTTTCATCCCTTAAGGAGCAATCTAATTTTCACAGGGAATTCATTCTGTGGCATTGTTTTGGTTTGAGGTGTCTGTCCTGCCAGGCAGGGGCCATGCACAAGGCTGCATCTATCTTGAAGTGTGCACAATGGCCTCTCTTGCAGCTCTTTCCCTCTGTTATTGATCCTTACAGATGCTCCAAGGCCCTTCCCCCACCTTTCTCCAAATCCCAACCCCCATTCTGAAAGATAGCTTAAGAAATAAGACTTCCTGCCTAGCTACTGGCAGGACTGAAAGACCAGATTGTATGACTCCACAGATCAGGCCTGCCACAGTGAAAGCTTGAATAGAATTAACCCTCTGTGAACTAAAACAAAACATTTGCATGCCCAGCTGTGACAAAGGTTAATCTAAATGGACAAGGGCCCAATATCTAAAACCAGACAACACTTTTTACAGTAGCATTTTCACTGACTTCTTTTGTAAGGAGTTAATTTTGCCTTTTAAGCTTCTAAAGACCGCCTTCAGCTGGGATAATTCACATTCTTTTCTAGAATTTGGTATGGAATATTCAGGTGAAATGTTTAAAGTACACTTTTCTGGTTTATAAAAGCTCTTATTTTAGTACCCTAAGTTATTTTCTGTCACTAAGTGGCTAAGAAATATTGAAGTTTTAATACTTAATGAAATATGCACCATGGGAGAACTTTCTGTGCACCAGAAATCTCTAAGAATTCAAGCTGGCTGGTTGGCTGGAGGACAGGGGAGTAAATCCTCCAGAAATGTTCTTTCTAAGCTCATATTGCCACTGTTCTGGTACCTCTGTTCATCCCTAAACTATCCAATGAACCCAAAGGAAATCGTACTTCTTAAACTACTCCTTTCTGGAAAAGCTAGCATATCTAAACTAATAAAAGAATTTCTGTGCTTCTGAGAAGGAAGCTATGTACAACAAAAATATGAAGGGAAGGAAATTGCTGACAATAAAACTAACAGGTCTTAGATGCAAATTATATTTTTTAGTAACTCTTGTTTCCACTAACTTAAAATAAAAACCGATGTGGTGATGCTAGCATATAATGACAAGTAAGAAGCTTGGAACAACATACAAGGGAGGAGGAGAGTCAACATTATAGCAAAAAAGAATGCTATTGTGAGGCACAGTCTCATATCCCTGGTTCATACATCCCCAGAGTGATTATCAAACTGCAAAGCTGCCTATGGCAGATGTTTGCCATGCTGCAAAGAGCTGGGAAGCTTTCCCAGGATAATTTCATAGGGCTAATGCCCTTCCTAGAAATTTATCAACTGCTTCAAAGAGTTGGGAACTCTGTTGGCTATAGCTCAGTAGTGCCTGCCTATAACTAATCAAACTCTTAAGATTCCATGCTACCAACGCAGTGAATATTTAAGCTATAACTTGCCTTGAAGTTGTTCCTATAGCTGTGAATTTCCTTGGGGCACTGGAGTTACTCACCAAAGCAAAAACCCATCCAACAGAAACAAGTAACGATACTAACTAGTCACTGTTATTTACACACACATACAGGGAAAATTACCCATAAAAATCACTTTAAAAGAAATTAGCAATGGCTTAGTCTTATAAACGAAACTATAAAGCATTTAAGTTTCCCAAAAGAGATGAAGCTGCCTTATCAATGGCCTCATGACCCCAATTCAATCTATAATTAACGTATTAAATAAGGCTTTGACAGATGGTCAAGTAGATTAAGGAATTTAAAATGTAAACAAATTCTGTCAAGAGGTACACCATAACTTTTAAACCACAATTTTAAATATAAATTTTATTGTGTACTGGAATGTAAAGTATAATTTTTTTCCAAATATAAAATTTAAATCTACCCTGTTTTTTCCTGCTCTTTCTCTAAACATTGACCACAACATTGTATTTACTACAGTTCTCTCTAACTTCTTTTCTATATTTCAAAACATTTATAGCCAGTCTTATATACATGAAAACTTGTTGGTTGAATTCTGCTATGATACAAAAAAACAGCTGCCTGTGGATTTGCTCTAAACCTTCAAAGAAAAATTTTCAACTGCAGATTTAGCTCCAGATGTAAATAATCAGTTCCCTTACCTTCCCATGTATCCATTTCATGCTTCTCGGAGTCTACTGAGAAGTTCTATTGCAGCCATGAAGAAACTGAGATTATAGGGCAAGCCCAGCTTGATGACCACCCTTCCGACACTTGGTCAATTTCTTTCTCTAAGCTGGACTACAACAGACATCCTCACAGGTCAGTTTACAGACTGGTCATGTGATTACAAAGTTCAGGCTCTAAGGTCACAGTATGCATGGAGTTCGTTTATTACCAAAGGTTATCTAAGTGGAACTGATAGACTTATTTTCTTTAGTTAACAAATACTACCTAGCACACTTCTCTGAAAACTAATATGGGAACATTTAAGGGGAAACACTTGCCCAGTCTTAAACTGAGACCCTGAAAATGAAAAAGCATTTCTGAAGGACTAAATTTAAAAGGGGTTCTGGAATGTAGGAATCATCTCCCCACCCCCTAAGAGTATTTTTCTGTACTCTTGGATTAGAAAATTTTAAACCTTTGACCTAAATAAAACACAAAACAAAACTCTCTCTGTGTGTGTGTGTGTGTGTGTGTGTGTGTGTGTGTGAGTGAGAGAGAGAGAGAGAGAGAGGAGAGAGGGGGAGGGAGAGAGAGAGCGAGCAGGGCTAAGGGTGGGATTCCCTGCTTTTTGTCATTATAACACATAATGACAAAGCAAATTCTTCTGAGAAAATTCAAACAGAGGGCTAGGAGTTGTTTGCAGGCCTCCTTTAGTCCTTCATTTTCATGTTGTAGATTTCATTCATATATATGGGGTTTTTTTGGAAGAATGTTGAACAAGGAAACTAGTTCTGCAAAATCCTTTTAGCAACCTACAGTTAGATGCATTCCCTGCCCCCAATCAAATAGTTCTGTCTTTTGAAGTAAGCTTCTTGCTTCTGTCTTCTAAATGGCCTAAGATCTTAAGCAACCATTATGCTGTAGGGAGCTGATTTGTGAACGATACCAGAAGCAAGTAGCAAAGAGTGAGACAGGCTTTGCAAACACACACACCTAGCCACAGAGCTGCAGTGGTTGGCAATTCTAAGCCATATGCAAATAACATATGATGTCAAACTTTCAGCTATTAATTCAGGTATTAGAACACATGCATACCCAAAAAGGGCAAGTTGCAGACACCATATATAAGGCCCTAGGTTTGATTCCCAGGACCACAAAAAAAAAAAAAAAAAAAAAAAAAAGAGGAGGGTAAAAGGAAATGAGGGATGGAAGGAGGCGGCAAGCTCCATCGTGAAATTAGAAAGGACCCAATAAGCTCCTATGGATAAATGCTTTTTAACTATGCAGTGTTTCATCTTATGAAAGTTCTCTTTAGCTCAGCTTTGGGAACAAGTCAAGACTAGTACAATTTATAGCAGTAGCATTACAAATATTGCTACTGCCATTCCAAAATGACTTTCCTAAATCATAGCACCAGGATCACCTTAGAAAGGGCCTAGAGAAAAAAAATGAGCAAAGATTCAGAAAAGACTGAAAAAAAAGTTTTGCCATTGCTGCTGCACATTTTATCCAACACAAAAAACTTGACCAGCTTTCCCATCCTCACCCCAACAAGAGATTAACAAAGACTTTCAGTCTCTGTAAAACTTAATGTAGTTGTTGATTAATATTAACAAGGTAACTATAAGGACAAAGATGAAACACACTGGCTCCTAGTATCAAGACTGAAAAGGAAACTTTGATTCCTATCCTCCCCCCTCAATTCTCCATGCTGGGGATCAAACCCAGGACCTTGTACATGCTAAGCAAGTACTCTGCCACTGAGCTACATCCTTTAGAACTCCGGTCTCCATCATATCCCCTCCCTTTCTCCATTAGTCTCTCTCTAATTTGATGACATCATCTTTCTCTTCTATTTTGAGGTCTTGCAAAGGTATTGCTAGGCACTGCAAGATCATGGATATCGAGGCCAATTTCTGTCTGGGCAGCTGCATGGTAAGAGGTCATATCCTTCCTTTGGCTCTTCCATTCTATCCGCCCCTCTTCCACAATGGTCCCTGAGCCACTGGAGGATGTGACAGAGGTGTTTCAGTGCTAGGCACTCCTCCATCCCTTCTTCTCAGCACTATGTTGCCTTTTTGTGTCATCCCAGTGGTCATCACCATCTGAAAAGAGAAGCTTCTCTAGCCAGAAGTGAGAATAAGCGTTAATATGTGGACATGAACATTTAGTGTAGTGTCCCCAGGGCAGCAATTGGGAATAATATATACATTTAGTCAGACATGAGCAGGCTTATACCCCCAAGGCTCATGACCTCACCTACCATAGACTTTTACTTAGGTTTTCAGTACCGGGTATGTATTCCCTCCCGTAGAGAGGGCCTTCAGTCAATTATGGAGCAGTTGGTTACCCCAAGAGTAGACACGCCACTATTGCACCCGTTCAGTCATTGGGCCTGTCTGGCCAAGCTTGAATATTCAGCATCCACTATTTTCACTGTTGATGGCTTCTGTCTCCCATACGCTGCGTGCAGTGCAGCTTTTCCAGCTTTCAGTTGGCTGGTCTACAGGAGAGAAGGTTTTCTGCTCAGCACCAGCTTGCTTTCTCAGTGTCCTTGCCTCTCAGGCATGAGATATCTTCAGCAATAGGGTCTTACTATCTATTTCTCTAGGGAAACCAAGGGCTTTGGCAAAAGCCTTAATGTTTTGGAGGCTACCGGGACCTCCTTGGCCAACATCTCACTGGAAGGAGTTCCATCCCAGGTACTGAAAATTTTCTAGTAACAGTCTACATCTTCTAGACGTGACCTTATTCAAAAAGTAGTTTTACATATGTCTTATTGATAATATCTTGAGTTTAGATTGTCCCTCCCCCTGCCCTTTTTGTATGCATTCTCTTCCCATGGCCTCGCTTAGGCCATTCCCCTCCCTGTACTCAGTTCTTCTACTTATATATGTGTATTACCATACACTTAAGTCCTTCCCTTTCTTCCCTCCCTTATAGCCTTTTACCCGCTTACTGGTTTCTGGTACCTATTTTTGGTTCCAGTTCATACACAAGTCTATACATTGGTAGCTAGGATCCACATATGAGAGAGAACATGTGACGATTGGCTTTCTGAGCCTGGGTTACCTCACTAAGTATAATCCTTTCCAGATCCATCCATTTCCCTGCAAATTTCATTTTTCTTTACTGCTGAATAGAACTCCATTGTATAAATGTACCACATCTTTATTATCCACTCATCTGTGGACGGACATCTAGGCTGCTTCCATTTCCTAGCTATTGTGAACAGAGCAGCAATAAACATGGTTTTGCAAGTATCTCTAAGGAAGTGAGAAGAGTCCTCTGGATATATGCCTAGGAGTGCTATAGCTGGATCATATGGTAAATCTATTTCTAGCTGTCTCAAGAACCTCCACACTGATTTCCACAGTGGCTGGACCAGCTTACATTCCCACCAACAGTGTAGAAGTGTTCCTGTTTTTCCGCATCCACGCCAACACTTATTGTCATTTGTTTTCTTGATGGCAGCCATTCTGACAGGAGTGATATGGAATCTCAAAGTGGTTTTAATTTGCATTTCCCTGATGGCTAAGGATGTAGAACATTTTTTTAGATGTTTATATGCCATCTGTATTTCATCTTCCATGAATTCTCTATTTAGTTCCATAGCCCATTTTTAACTGGGTTGTTTGAATTCTTGTTATTCTGTTTTTGAGTTCTTTGTATATTCTGGATATTAATCCTCTGTCAGATGAATAACTGGCAAAGATTTTCTCCCATTCTGTAGGTTGTCTTTTTGCTCTATTCACAGTGTCCTTTGCTGTACAAAAGCTTTGTAATTTTATAAGGTCCCAGTGGTTGATTAGTGCTTTTATTCTCTGAGCAATTGGAGTTATATTCAGAAAGTCCTTGCCTATTCCAATATGTTGAAGAGTTTCCCCTACCTTTTCCTCTAGCATTTTCAGAGTTTCAGGTCTGATATTAAGGTCCCTGATCCATTTGGACTTGATTCTTGTGCAAGGAGAGAGACAAGGATCTATGTTTATCCTTTTACAAACAGATGTCCAATTTTCCCAGCACCACTTGTTAAAGAGACTATCTTTTCTCCAATGAGTATTTTTGGCGTTTTTGTCAAAAATCAGGTAGCTGTAGCTGTCTGGATTAATATTTGGGTCTTCTATTCTGTTCCATTGATCTACCTGTCTGTCCTTGTGCCAGTACCATGCTGTTTTTGTTACTATGGCTTTGTAGTATAACTTAAAATCGGGTATGGTTATACCACCTGCCTGATTTTTGTTATGCAAAATTGTTTTGGCTATTCGAGGTTTTTTGTGTTTCCAGATGAATTTTAGTATTGTTTTTTCTATTTCTGTGAAGAATGCTATTGGGATTTTAATGGGGATCGCATTAAATGTGTAGATTGCTTTTGGTAAGATTGACATTTTCACTATATTGATTCTTCCAATCCAGGAGCATGGAATGTCTTTCCATTTCCTTGTGTCTTCTGCAATTTGTCGCTCGAGTTTTTATAGTTCTCATTGTAGAGATCCTTCACTTCCTTGGTTAAGTTTATTCCAAGGTATTTTATTTTTTTGAGGCAATTGTGAATGGGAGAGATTCCCTGATTTCATCCTCTGCATGTTTGTTGTTAGTGTATAGAAAAGCTACTGATTTCTGTGTGTTTATTTTGTATCCTGCTACATTGCTAAAAGTGTTTATCAGCTCTAATAATTTGCTGGTAGAGTCCTTAGGATCTGTTATGTATAGAATCATATCATCTGCAAATAATGATAATTTGACCTCTTCCTTTCCGATTTGTATCCCCTTTATGAGTGCCTCTTGCCTTATTGCTATGGCTAAGACTTCCAATACTATATTAAATAATAGTGGAGAAAGTGGACACCCTTGTCTTGTTCCTGAATTTAGAGGAAAAGCTTCAAGTTTTTCCCCATTAAGTATTATGTTGGCTGTAGGTTTGTCATAAATAGCTTTTATTATGTTGAGATATGTACCTTCTATTCCAAGTTTCTGTAGTACTTTCACCATGAAGGGGTGTTGGATTTTGTCAAATGCCTTTTCTGCATCTATTGAGATGACCATGTGATTTTTGTCCTTCAGACCATTTATATGGTGTATTACATTTATGGATTTGCGTATGTTGAACCATCCCTGCATCTCTGGGATAAAGCCTACTTGGTCAGGGTGAATAATCTTTCTGATATATTCTTGTATTCTGTTTGCCAGTATTTCCACAGGTCTTTTGAGAGAGTTATAGGATTAAGAGAAAGTGGAAAGAAAAGGAGAACACGCATCTCACTGATCATATGAAACAAAAGACAAGTATTAACCCTCAGATGGGACTCCCAGTGAGGTTGTTAAAAACCATTACAGAGGAGCCGGGTGTGGTGGCACACGCCTTTAATCCCAGCACTCGGGAGGCAGAGGTAGGAGGATCGCTGAGAGTTCGAGGCCAACCTGAGACTACATAGTTAATTCCAGGTCAGCCTGGACCAGAGTGAGACCCTACCTTGCAAAACCAAAAAAAAAAAAAACCATTACAGAGGATAAAAGTCATTAGAAAGGCTAAAAAGACTCTAAATTTGACTGGGAAGAACAGAAAAAAAAAAAAACTAGCAACAATTCCTATTTGCTAATACTAGCTTTGTAACACAGAAAACAGTAAGTGGGGGCTGGAGAGATGGCTTGGCAGTTAAAACGCTTGCCTGTGAAGCCTAAGGACCCTGGTTCGAGGCTTGATTCTCCAGGACCCACATAAGCCAGATGCACAAGGGGGCTCACCCATCTGGAGTTCGTTTGCCATGGCTGGAGGCCGTTGAGCACCCATTGTATCTCTTTCTACCTACCTATTTCTGTATATCTCTCTCAAATAAATATATAAATAATAAAATATTTTAAAAAAGAAAAAGAAAAGAGTAAGTGGCCATTAGGATGGTGAAGCAGTGTAAGTCTCTAAGTCCAAAAAACAGGAGAGGAACAAAATTCTGTATTAACATTGTATCTGTGTTTCTAAGTCCAAATTATGAATGGCAAAATCTTAATTGGTCAGCAAAACACTGGTTACATTTTCATTTTAAAGATGAAGAAGCTGA
The DNA here is from genome assembly GCA_036365145.1 of Orientallactaga sibirica. NCBI lineage: Eukaryota > Metazoa > Chordata > Mammalia > Rodentia > Dipodidae > Orientallactaga > Orientallactaga sibirica. Next base: position 10,065,762 of record JAEOAD010000034.1, on the reverse strand, counting down.
AGCCCAAAGAAAGGAAGAAAAAGGAATCTCCAAGGCTTCAGGAACTTAGGATATAACCTAATTAGTAGAGTGCTTGTCTTCCAAGCATGCAACTCTGGGTTTGATCCACACAGCATAAACTAGGTATGGAAGTATAGGCTTGTAACCCCAGCACTTGGAAGATAGCGACAGGAGGATCAGAAGTTCAAGGTCTACATAAGGTCTCTTAGCTACATAATGAGTTTAAGGCCAGCCTGGGCAACAATGAGACCTGTCCAAATAAATAAATAAATAAATAAATAAATAAATAAATAAATAAATAAAAGTTTGGGAGCTGGAGAGATATCTTAGCAGTTAAGGTCTTGCCTGCAAAGCCTGATGACCTGGGTTTGATCCCTAGTACCAATGTAAAGCTGGATGCACAAAGTGACACATGCACCTGGAATTGGTTTGCATCAGCAAGAGGCCCTAACATGCCTATACAGTCAAGTCTGTCTGTCTCTGTCTCTCTCTCTCTCATTACCTCCTTCCACAAACAAATAAAAAATGTTTTTAAAATAAGCTGGCTACAACTGCCTGGCTAGCTCAGTTGGTAAAGCATGCTTAAAATAAGCAGGCTGGAGATATGACTCAGCTGTCATAAGGTGCTTGCCTACAAAGCTTGATGACTTGGGATCAATTCCTTTCCTACTAAAACAAAAACAAAAACAAACAAACAAACAAACAAACAAACAAAAAACCAGCAGCTCCAATGGCCAGCCTCAAGATTACTGCAATCATTTCAGCATTTATTTGTTTGTTTGAGGTAAGGTCTCGCCCTAGCCCAGGCTGACCTGGAATTCACATGCAGTCTCAGGGTGGCCTCAAATTCACAGTGATCCTCTTACCTCTGCCTCCTGAGTGCTGGGACTTTAAAGGCATGCGCCACCACACATGGTTAGCATTGTTTTTTTAAAAAAACATTTTATTTGTTTGAGAGAAAGAGAGAGAAGGAGGCGGCGCACCAGGACCTCTACCCAGTGCAAATGAACTCCAGACTCATGTGCCACCATGTGTATCTGGCTTGTGTGGGTACTGGGGAATGGAATATGGGTCCTTAGGCTTCATAGGAAAGTGCCTTAAACCGCTAAGCCAATCTTTCCAGCCCAGCACTGTTTTTAAAAAGCTTAAGTATGAGGCCATGTAAAGGCTATGTGATCAGTCTCATAGATAGGGACTTATAGTAACTTGAGGAACTTAGAAATATGCTGAAATGTTTTAAATTTCTTTTTTAATCTTGCAAAGATTAAGATGAAGACAAAAAAGGGCCCCAAATCTTTGGTTCTCGTCTGTCAGATCCTTGATAGAGATATTCCCAATGACAAGGAAAAGGATTTAATTCAACTAAGGAATAATACAACCATAGTCAAATTAAGTCCATACTACCTGGAACTATAAAAGCAAACCTGGGGTGAGAGAATTAGAAGGGAAAAGGAGGAAGAGAAAAAGGAGGAGAAAAACTTTAGGAGTTAGAAACTAATGAAGTATCCCAGAAACTGGGATTTTTCATCCAAATCCCAAGTGTATATTGAGTATTTCCTTTGAAGTAGGCACAATGCTAATTATACCGACACAGACAAGAATTATGTGATTCTTGCTCTAAAGGTGCTCACTTCTCTAGCCCACTTCCCTACCACTCCATACTGGATAAATTCACGAAGCACACAAATGACAGTATGGTATTATAAGTGTTGTGATGGTTTGGGTAGTGCTAGAAAATACAAATGAAGAAATAATTATTAGATCTCAATGAGATGCCAGAGGGGGGGAGGAGGGAGGGAAGGAGAGAGAGGGAGAGGGAGAGTGAGTGTGAGTGAGAGCACTGCACTTGAGGTGAGCCTTGGAGTTCCAAACATGAGTAATTAGGAAAGGCATTCTATACAACCTGAAGAAAGGCTTAGAATGGGGAAGAGCTCAAAAGACTGTAACGGAAGCTGGGCATGGTGGCGCATGCCTTTAAACCCAGCACTGGGGGCCCGGGGGGCGGGGGCAGAGGTAGGAAGATTGCTGTGAGTTCCACCTCATAGTGAATTCCAGGACAGCCTGGGCTAGAGTGAAACCCTACCTCGAAGAAAACAAAACAAACAAAAAAAAGACTGTAATGGAGCAAGCATGTGCCTTTAATGGCTAAGCCACCTCCCAGCCCTGTAATGCTGACAGTATGAAGCCAGCATTGAGTAATATGGTAGGCTGCAAGAAAAGAATACAAAAGACTACAGGATGAGCTTTAGGAACAACCTTAGATGTAACAACAATGTATAATGCATGTACCTTGTTTGGGTCTGGATATGAACAAATAAACTATAAAAATTTTTTTTTGAAAAAATTAATCATGGAAATTTAAATATGGGTAGGGTATTTCATTAGATGTTTCCTGCCCACAAAATAAAGACTCTAGACAAAGAAAGTCTTTCTTCCATTAAAAATAATAACAACATGGGCTGGAGAGATGGCTCAGTGGTTAAGGCACTTGCCTGCAAACCTAAGGACCCACGTTCAATTCCCCAGTATCCACAGATGCACAAAGTGACACATGTATCTGCAACTTGTTTGTTGTAGAGGCCTTGGTGCACCCATTTTCGGGTAGTCTTTCTTCTTTGGTATGCCTGGAAAGGAAGAGCACTTGAAGCAAAGTTGCTTTCAGACAGACTAACCACAGCCCTGACTTCTCAACTTGCTTCATGTGTAATCATTCATCTACCTGACCTAGAGACAAAGTAAGATGACATGGGAAAAAGCTTCCACCCACAAGGAAATCGGTTCTGTGTGAGGATTCTTGGAAAATGCCTATACAATACCATCTGTCATCTCCAATGACTGTGGCAGGACCTGAGTCAAGTCCATGGTTCTCTAACACCTGTGGTAGAAAGATTCACACTACTGGTGGGCAGTGGTGGTGTACACCTTTAATCCCAGCATTTAGGCAGCAGAGGTTAGGAGGATTGCTGTAAGTTTGAGGACAGCCTGAGACTACATAGTGAATTCCAGGTCAGTCTGAGCAAAAGGGAGACCCTACCTCAAAAAACCAATTTAAAAAAAGATTCACACTTCCAATGCCCCTTACAAGCCAGCTTCTGCTGACCTCCTCAGCTTCATTTCCCACAATGACATGTCATTCCAGCCACAGAGGCCCACTTAAATACAAGTATGCTAACCTGATCCACCTAGATGATGCTTGTCACTATTTCCTTTCAGCTTCTACTCTCACTCATTTTTCTGAATTCAATTTAAATAGCATTTATTCTGTGAAGCAGTCTAAGATTCCATTTTCCCAACTCCAAGATCAGGTAACACACATGTTCCTACCATCCTGTCTAGATCCCTAAAATAAAACATGGTATTTATAGTTTTTTCTTCCTCATTAACCTAATTACACCCATAAAGAATCAGTCTTCAATAACCCTAGATCCTATAGGGTTTTATCACATTAACAGGCATTCATAATAATGTTAAACACAACCAGAAACTCTTGTTATGTATATAGTATGAAACAGAGTGTAGCTCTCTTGTTAAAAATTTTTTGGGGGGGAGGGTGCAGGGGAGGAGGTAGTCTTGCTATGCCAGGAAGCTGGTGTTGAACTGCTGGGTTCAAAGAATACTTCTTCCTCAACCTCCTGGAGTAACTGGAACTACAGGCCTTGCTAATTTCTTTTTTAAAAACAGTGCTAGGGATTGAACCCAGGGTCTTGAGGATACTATGCAAGTGTTACCAATGAGCTCCCTCCCCAGACCCTTGTTAAACTTTTGAAAAAATTGCATATCTATTTAGTTGAAATAGTGAGTATGGGCACACCAGGGCTTCCTGCCACTGTAAATGAACTCCAGATGCATGCACCCCTGTGTGCATTTGGCTTTACGTGAGTACTGGGGAATCGAATCATGGTCATCAGCTTTGTGAGCAAGTACCTTTAACCTTTGAGCCATTTCTCCAGCTCCTTGTTAAACTTTTTAACAATGTATTTATATTCTACTTCATTTTCACATTTTCTTACTCTTTCATCATATCACAGGAAGTTTTTCTCCTAAACACACTATTTCAGAATCTTGTGTGTCAGGCCTTACGTTATATGAATAATGTCTATTTTTATACTTACTGGTAGTGAAAGATTTCCTGACCAATATGTTGTTTACTATGTATGTTGTGGTTAACCTTCTGACATACATATACATTCTATGTGCGCGCGTATGCAAGATATGCAAGTACACCCATCCCACTAGATTCCAGCTATCTGAGGCCACAGACTACAGCCTGTTTTTGCTGGCCATTGCATCCCAAGTGAGTAACATTAAGTACGTAATTCAATGAATATTTGACTGAAAGAAGAAAGGAGTTGCTTCTGATAGCAGTAACAAGGAAAAAGAAAAAAAATTCCTCAAGAATACAGTCACCACAAAAATCTGCCCCTAGGCCATTTCATCAAAGCCAAAACCAGTTCTCCCTGCCTGGATTCTTAAGCCTAGTTTATTATACCCCACATAGAGCTCTCCTCTAATTGAAGGAATGGATATAATCAGCTGAAGAATAACAGGATTGGTTAGTTGCAAACCAACAAGGTAGTGATCATATCAACTACTTCTACCCTTCCTCTTTAGTAGAAATGAATGGGCATAGGAAAGGAGAAGGTAACTAAATGGATGTTAGTCTTCTTTGGGGTAAAGACTAGGTCCAGATGATAAAAAGATCAAGTTTTATAAAACAAAATATAACACATACAATTCCAATCTAAAAGCCAGGTGTTGTGCATATTCCTTTAATCCCCAGAGTTGGGAGACTGACAATTGGGAGGATAGCCATGGGTTTGAGGTCAGCCTGAGACTACAGAGTGAGTTCCAGGTCAACCTAGGCTACAAGTAAGACCCTGCCTCAAAAAAAAAATTCAGTTTGAGTCAAGAACACAAAGCAACTGAGGCTTCTCCTGGGTCCTTGAAGCTTCTCTGAGCCTCAGATCCTAAAGATGGCTAATCACCATCTGGAAATTTCATCTACAAGTAGCTTTCCTAAGCACTTCAAATATATACGTCTTCCCTTTAAAACCCTCATCTGGGCTCTCTGTTCAGTTATGGCATTAATAGATCATCTGAGCCAAAAACTTATGACTCCTTTCTCTCCTTGGGTATCACCAACATCCTATCATTTATTTTCTCTTCTCTTTCTTTTATTCTTCTCCCCCCCCCCCGCCCCGAGGTTAAAGGTACATAATGGAATTCATTATGTAGTCTCAGGGTGGCCTTGAACTCACTCATAGCGATCCTCCTACCTCTGCCTCCCAAGTGCTGGGATTAAAGGGTGCGCCACCACACCCAGTACATCCTATCTTTTCTATCACCTCAAAAGCTATTACTTTTGTTTTGTTTTGTTTTTGTTTTTCGAGGTAGGGTCTCACTCTAGCCCATGCTGACCTGAATTCACTGTAGTCTCAGGGTGGCCTCGAACTCATGGTGATCCTCCTACCTCTGCCTCCCAAGAGCTAGGATTAAAGGTGTGCACCACCACTCCCGGCTTTCAAAAACTATTGAATCAGGAGCTGGGGAGATGGATCAGTGGTCAAAGGCACTTGCTTGCAAAGCCTGTGGGCCTGGCATGGGTTTGATCCCCAGTACCAATGCTAAGACAGATTCACAAACTGGTACATGCATCTGGAATTTGTTTGTAACAGCAAGAGGCCTGACCTGCCCATATACTCAAGTCTCTCCCTTCCTATCTCCCTCCACAAATAAAAAGTGTTTTTAATATAAGCAGGCTAGAAGTTGGGTTTGGTGGCACATGCCTTTAATCCCAGCACACAGGAGGCAGAGGTAGGAGGATTGCCATAAATTTGAGGCCAGCCTGAAACTACATAATGAATTCTAGGCCAGCCTGAGCTATAGGGAGACCTTACCTCTAAAAACAAAACAAAAACAAACAAACAAAAAACAGGATGGAGGACAGGAGTGGGTGGGAAGAGGGTTAATCAAAATTAAGGGTGTTATGAGGGAGGTAGATGATGCCCAGAAGATTGTTACTAGAAAAATTTCAGTAGTAGGGGTGGGATACCTTCCATCAAGTTGTTGACTATGAAAGTTCCTGATGCCCCCAAAACATTCCCAACATTACAGGATATGGACAAAGCTCTTGATTGCCCACAAGAACTAGATGGTTAAGACCCTATTGCTGAAGACTCCATATGCTTGGGGCTGAAGGTCACTGAGAAATCAAGCTTGAGTTGAGCTGGAAGCCCTCTTCCTTTTTGACTAACTTTCAGGATGCTGGAAAGAGCTACGTAGCCTGCTGGGAGAGAAAAGTCATCAGTGGTCTTAATCAGCCAGGGCAAATGTGCCAACTGATGCAATGGTTGCATGTCTATTATGGGGGAAAACAACTGCTCCCTGACTGGATTTGAGGCATGCTCCACAGGACAGAATTCATGGCTGATACTGAAAATCTAGACAAAAGCCTATGGCTGAGGAAGTCATAAACCCCAGGTGAGAAACAACTAATGTTCTGACTAAACACTTAAGTTTGTGCCCATATGTTAATGCTACTCTCACATTCTTTAAAACTTCTACTTATTTATCTAAAATTTCTATTTACTTATTTATTATTTGAGAGAGAGAGAGAGAGACAGAGAGACAGACAGACAGACAGACAATGGGCACAACCAAGGCCTGTAGCCACTGCAAACAAACTCCAGATGCATGCAACACCTTGCTTCCTGGGGAATCAAAACTGGGTTCTTTGGCTTTTCAGGCAAGCACCTTAACCACTAACCATCTCTCCAGCCCTACTCTCACTTTTGGCTAGAGAAACTTCTCTTTTCAGATGGTGGTGACTACTAGAGAAACTCAAAATTCATCAAAGTACTAAGAAGAAGCAGTGGAGTACTCAGCACTGAGATATTTCTACCATACCCTCCAAGATTCAGGGATCATTGTGGAAGAGGTGGCAGAAAGAATGTATGAGCCAAAGGAGCGGGAGGAGTGCTTATAAAACTGTCTTCCAGAGCTGGAGAGATGGCTTAGTGGTTAAGTGCTTGCCTGTGAAGCCTAAGGACCCTGGTTCGAGGCTCAATTCCCCAGTACGCACATAAACCAGATGCACAAGGTGGTACATGCATCTGGAGTTCGTTTGCAGTGGCTGGAGGCCCTGGTTGTGCCCATTCTCTCTCTCTCTCTCTGACCCCTTCTATGTTGCTCTCAAATAAATAAATAAATTTTTTAAAAAAACTGTCTTCCAGACCCAAAGTGGCCATACTATTTATGGTCTCAGTGGCTGATGCTACCTACACAAGACCTACATAAGAGGGGGGAAAATGATGAGGGCTGGAGAAATGGCTCAGTAGTTAAGGTGCTTTCTTACAAAGCCTAATGACCTGGGTATGATTCTCCAGTACCCACATAAAGCCAGATACACCAAGTGGTGCATGCATCTGGAGGCTCTGATATGGCCATTCTCTCTCACTTCTCTCTGCAAATAAATTTAAAAAAATTTTTAAATGATGATATCAAAATAGATGAGATGGAGGGAGGGAGCAAATTACCATGGGTTATTGTCTACAATTATGGATATTGTCAATTAAAAAAAATGGAAGAGAGACTTGTTGGAAAGAAGGGATTCAGTGGAGGGGGAATGCAGGAGGAAAAAAGGATGATGGTGGGAAGGCACTATGATCATGATATATTGTCTATACATATGGAAATTGTCAATAAAAAGTTAAAAACAAAGCTGGACGTGGTGGTGCACGCCTTTAATCCCAGCACTTGGTAGGCAGAGGTAGGAGGATTGCCATGAGTCCAAGGCCACCCCGAGACTACATAGTGAATTCCAGGTCAGCCTGGGCTACAGTAAGACCTACCTCAACCCCCCCCACCCCCAAAAAAGTATGAAAATGTTCATCTTAGCCGGGTGTGGTGGCGCACACCTTTAATCCCAGCACTAGGGAGGCAGAGGTAGGAGAATCACCATGAGTTCGAGACTGTCCTAAGACAACATAGTGAATTCCAGGTCAAAAAAAAAAAAAAAAAAAAAAAAAAAAGTTCATCTTATATGAAACTTATTACAGGTTTCTGTGGAGAACATGAGGTGCACCCTGAACATACCACTTTCATGTTAGCAGGAGACAAAAAGTAGAATCTAATTTGTAAGAAAGGTAGAACTGAAAACACTTAGCCATTTTGAAGGGAATAAGGTTGAAGAGATTACTTTAATTCTGAGTAGACATTTAAGAAAGACCTCACGTCTTCCTCTCTAAATCTTGAGCTAAAGTGTTATTTTGAGATATTACCTGGGATTTTATTATTCTTAATCCATTATGTTCCTTTAAGCTTACTGTGGAGAAAAGGAGGTGCATTACAGTAGGCTTTTAGTTAAAAGTATCCAGGATCTCACAGTAAGAAATATTGTTTCTTTTTTAAATTAATTTATTTATTAGAGACAGGGAGGGGAGAGATAGAGATAGAGGGAGAATGGGCACACCAGGGCCTCTAGCCACTGCAAATGAACTCCAGACACTTGTACCACCATGTGATTCTGGCTTACGTGGGGCCTGGAGAATAGAACCTGGGTCCTTAGGCAAAATATTAAGATTCTTCATCTCCCTAAGTCTCACTTCCCTTTCAAACCAAAACCAAAAATTAGGATCAAACCATTCTGATGGACAAAATACATGAAATACTTATCCGATTATTAAAATGCTATTATGAGCCCCACAACCTAGAAATTCCTATTTTCAATATTCCAAGGCACTATAAGTCAGGATTTTTTAAAATTTTTCTTATAGGAATCTTTGCCTCAAGCCTATTAGTGAGATGGAATGCTTGTTCAGATATGTAGGGGGAGGAGAGGAAACACTACTCTTCTTTCCTTGCTCTAGAATTAGAGAAAAATAATTCAATGTTGAGAGTAATGCCTAGTGTGAGCCAAACTGGGAGTAGGTTAAGATGAATGAGTCAAGATCCTGTCCATGGGCTAGGAAGATGGATGGTTCCATTGGCTAAGTACTTGTGCAAGCCTGAGGATCTGTTTGGATCCCAGCTCCCATGTAAAAGCCATGTACAGTGGCTTATTATTTTATAATACCAGCTTTGGGGAGGCAAGAGACAGGAGTATCCTTGGAGCTAGCTAGTCAAGCCAAATATGTGAAATCCCCATTCAGTAAGTGATCCTGTCTCAAAAAGTAAGGCAGGACAGGACAGCCGGGCACAGTGGCGCACACCTTTAATCCCAGCACTCAGCAGGCAGAGGTAGGAGGAGCGCCATGAGTTCAAGGCCACCCTGAGAATACAGAGTGAATTCCAGGCCAGCCTGAGCTAGAGTGAGACCCTACCTCAGAAAACCAAAAAAAAAAAAAAAAAAAAAAAGAAGGCAGGGCTGGAGAGCTGGCTTAGAGGTTAAGATGCTTGCCAGCAAAGCCAAAGGACCCACGTTCGATTCCCCAGTACTCATGTAAAGCCAGTTATACAAGGTGGTGCCTGGAGTTTGTCTGCAGTGGGTACAGGCCCTGGCATGCCGTGCCCATTTTCTATCTGCATCTCTCTTCCTCTCTCTCAAATAAATAAAATATATTTTTAAAAAGTAAGGCAGAGGCCGGGCAGGTGGTGCAAGCCTGAGACTACATAGTGAATTCCAGGTCAGCCTGGACTAGAGTGAAGCCCTACCTCAAAAAAAAAAAAAAAAAAAAAAAAAAAAAAAAGGCAGAGAGTTACTGAAGGAACTTGATGTCATCTTCTGGCCTCCACCACACGTGGACTTTCATAAACACATCAATGTGCAATGCACCCTTATATACCACACACACAAATCCTGCCCTTGAGGAGTTAAAGCCAGGGGCAGAGATAATGATGTCTTAGACGAGGGACAAAATACAAGGTATGCTCAGAGAAATGCCATCTCAGCTGAGTTGGGAGATCACCCCCCCTTTTGTTGTTTGTTTTTTACTTATTCATTTGAGAGAGAGAAAGAGGAGGGGGGAGAAAAAGAGAGAGAATGGGCGTGCCAGGGCCTCCAGCCACTGCAAAAGAACTCCAGAGGCATGCGCCCCCTTGTGCATCTGGCTTACATGGGTCCTGGAGAATGGAACCGGGATCCTTTGGCTTAGCAGGTAAACACCTTAACTGTTAAGCCATCACTCCAGTTCTTTTTTTTTTTTAATTTATTTATTTGCAAGTAGAGAGAGAGAAGAGAGGCAGAGAACGAATGGGTGTGCCAGGGCCTTTAGCTGCTGCAAGCAAACTCCATATGCATGCATCATTTTGAGCATCTGGCTTTACGTGGGTACTAGGGAGTCAAACTCAGGTTGTTAGGTTTTGAAGGCTGCCTCCAGCCTCACCCCTGTGTTTTTTTTTAATCTAATATATGTTTGGATATTGGATAGATTAAAAGGAACGCCTAGAGGTGTTTCCCAAAGGAAGTTTAAGTAAAGCTACACTGCTCAGTTCATTATATTCCATAGCCTTTTTGCTTTTTGATAAGGTTTCAAATAAAGCTAAATAAGGGGCTGGAGAGATGGCTCAAGGGTTAAGTCACTTGCATGCAAAGCCTAACAGCCTGAGTTCAATTCCCCAGTACCCAGGTAAAGCCAGATGTACAAAGTGGCACATGCATGTGGAGTATGTTTACAGTAGCTGGAAGTTCTAGTGCCCATTCTCTCTCCCCCACCCTCTCTCCCCTGCAAACAAATAATTTTTAACAAAAGCTAAATATGGAATTAAAACCAGGTGTCAAAGAAGGACAGTAATACTAAGATGACTTGAAGCACTCCTCTCTTCTTTCCCCTCTAAGGCCTTCTAGATTCCTGGGAGCAGATCTGACTTCAAAACAAAAGTCATGATTTATGCAGACCCTCTAAAGAATTTACCCTGGCCTCTGCTGTTTAAGGACAAAAACCAGTGTGGCTAGCAACAAAAGAACCAACTTTAGGCCTAAGGAAAGACCAATAACTTCCAGGAAATACTTTCCTTGAACTTGTCCAAACATCTCTTCTTGATAAATGTTGCTCAGACAGTAACCCAACTATTTTTGCAGGATTTAAATGGCATTGCAGCTGAATAAAATAGTATCAGAGATGTGGGCAAAGGGAACTCACATCTGGGTATTATGCAAAATATAACACACAGAAAATCTCTCCTTCTGAGTCACTTAACTGGTTTAAGAACCTATCTGCAAGAATTTGTACCCTTTAAAAATTATCTAATTATATTTCTTTTTAAATATTTTTATTTATTTATTTGACAGAGAGAAAGAGGGAGGGGAGGGAAGGAGAGGAGGGAAAGAGGGAGGAGAAGAGAATGGGTGCTCCAGGGCCCCTAGTCATTGCAAACGAACTCCAGATGCATGCGCCACCTTGTGCATCTGGCGAGTGTCATTTGGTTTTGCAGCCAAATGCCTTAACCATAACCACTAAGCCATCCCTCCAGTCCCTAATTATATTTCTTATGCTATACAGAAGGTAAAATCTCCTATACAGAGCCAGGTGTAGTGTGGCATGCCATTAATTCTCTCACTCAGGAGGCAGAGGTAAGAAGATCGCTGTGATTTCGAGGACAGCCTGGGACTATACAGTGAGTTCCAGGTCAGGTCAGTTTAAGCTAGAGTGACCTTACCTCAAAACAAACAAACAAGAACAACAACAACAACAACAAAACAAACATACTATGTAACCTAACACTCCAAACATTTCTAGGCAAGTATCTTGGATAAATACTTGTGCAGGAGTAAAAAGATATTCATTGCAGGGGGCTGGGGATATAGCTCAGTTAAGAGAGTACTTACCTAACATGCATGACTATCTAATAGCATCTAAACCGGGTATAATGGTGCACTCCTGTAACCCTAGCACTCACTCCAGAGTGGGAGGCAAGTAGATCAGAAGTCATCCTTGATTACACAGCAAGGTTGAAGCCAGCCTAGGCTACATGAGACTCTGTCTTAAAGAAAAATATGTGGCCGGGTGTGGTGGCGCACGCCTGTAATCCCAGCACTCAGGAGGCAGAGGAAGGAGGATTGCTGTGAGTTCAAGGCCAGCCTGAGACTACATAGTGAATTCCAGGTCAGCCTGGACTAGAGTGAGACCCTACCTTGGAAAGAAAGAAAGAAAGAAAGAAAGAAAGAAAGAAAGAAAGAAAGGAAGGAAGGAAGGAAGGAAGGAAGGAAGGAAGGAAGGAAGGAAGGAAGGAAGGAAGGAAGGAAGGAAGGAAGGAAGGAAGAGAAAGAGAGAGAGAGAGAAAGAGAGAAAGGAAGAAAGAAAGGGAGAAAGAGAAAGAGAGAGAGAGAGAAGGAAGGAAGGAAGGAAGGAAGGAAGGAAGGAAGGAAGGAAGGAAGGAAGGAAGGAAGAAGGAAGGAAGGAGAGGTTGGGATGCTGGCTCAGAAGGTAAAGTGCTTGCTGTACAAGCATGATGACCTAACTCATATCCCCAGAACGTACATGAAATGTGGTGCATAGTGGTATGTGTCTGTAATCCCATAACTGGGCTCACTAGTTAGCTAGTCGAGCCAAATTGGTGTGATTTAGGTTCAGAGAGAGACTGCCTCAGAGAGTAAGGTGAGAAGTGATTTAGGAAGACTCCACATGCACATGCTCACACACACACAAACATACATACACATAAAAAACAGGTTCATCATAGTACGGTATATACTAGTTAAATAAAATTTAAAAACTCAAAATAAGTTTTGCAATCAGTAGACAGTAGTTGATATACATAATACATGTAGCTATTACAAAAAAATGAGGTAAGTCCTTTAAGGTAATGTCATATAAAGCTCCTAATATATTTTTTGTTTTCTATTTATAAATTATTTTATTTCTTTCATAACCATTTTGTGACTAGGCATGCTGGCACACACCTTTAATCCCAGCACACAAGAGGTAGCGACAGGAGGATCGCTGTGAGTTTAAGACCAACCTGAGACTACACAGTGAAATGAGAAACCCTACCTGAAAAAACAAAACAAGGACTGGAAAGATGGCTTAGCGGTTAAGGTACCTGCCTCCTAAGCCTAAGAACGCTGGTTCCAATCTCCAGGTCCCATGTTTAGCCAGATGCAAAGTGACGTAAGGGAGCAATGCTGCACTTGACCACAAGGGGGCGCACACATCTGGATTTTGTTCGCAGCAGCTGAGAGGCTGCTGGTGCGCCCATCTATATCTTCCTCTCCCTCTGTCTCTCCCCCCCCCCCGCGCCAAAAAAAGCCCAGCGTGGTGGCGCGTGTCTTTAATCCCAACACTCAGGAGGCAGAGGTAGGAGGATCACAGTGAGTTCAAGGCCACCCTGAGACCAATTCCAGGTCAGCCTGAGCTAGAGTGAAACCCTACCTTGAAAAACAAAACAAAACAAAAAAAAAACAAAACAAAACACAACAAAAAACCCCCACAAAATATCATAATCATTTTGTGAGTTTGATATATATGCCTAGCACAAAACAATTATACCTAGAGCCTTTATTTTTAAAAAATAATTTTTCTTAGAGAATGACTATTAATGGGCATTCCAGGGTCTTTTCTCACTGCAAGCAAATTCCAGATGCATGTGCCACTTTGTGCATTTGGCTTGAAGTTGAAGTCAGGGCAGCTGGGCACACAGGGCAGTGAACTAGAGGAAGAAGGCTACCTACACAGGGCCCTTCAACTGTGGATTCATCTGTGCATGTACAAGAGAAAACCTCCCGAGGCTGGGGAAAGAACCATCTGAAAGAAGTAGGGGGAGCAATCTCCTGGGTTCACTCTCACTAGGACAAGTACTCTATCACTGAGCTATATTCCCAATTTAGGAATTTTTATTTTCTCAAGTCAGAATAGAAAACTTACTAGGTGGGCTGGAAAGATGACTTAGCCTTCAAGGCGTTTGCCTGCAAAGCCAAAGGACTCAGGTTCAACTCCCTAGGATCCACATAAGCCAGATGCACAAGGTGGCGCATGCATCTGGAGTTCGTTTGCAGTGGCTGGAGGCCCTGAGTGCCCATTCTATCTATTTCTATCTCTGTCCTTCTCTCTCTGCGTCAAATAAATTAAATAAAAATAAAATTTAAAGAAAACTTACTAGATTAGAAAATTTACTTCTTTAAAAAAATATTTAATTTATTATATATAGAGAGAGGCAGGTAGAGATAGAGAATATAGATAGATAGAGGGGGGGTACAGAATGGGCCCTGGCACACTCATACTTTCTCTCTCTCTTCCCGTCCCTCCCTATTTCTCTCTCTCAAAGAAATAAATATAAAATATATTTTTAAATTTACTTCTTAACAACTATGATTATTATTCATATATTTCCTAACACCTGTCCCTTCTCCTAAGATAACTGATTTGTTTTATCAAATTAGTTACTTCACATATATGAAATCCAAATGGAATCTAACTTAGGTAATAATAATGGTTGGTTTGTGGGAGAAAAGATGGATAAAGCCAGCAGGAGTGGATGAGGCGAGTCCAAAGGATTGAGAGGGGAGTAGATTGTAAACATAATCTTTGCCTTAGGCTCAACTTAAAACCCACCATTACCAGCAAAAAATTTCTTTGCACAAAAATGACTGTAGGGGCTACAGAGATTGCTCAGTAGTTAAGGCACTTGCCTGCAAAGCCTAATGACCTGAGTTTAACTCCCCAGTACCCATGTAAAGCCAGATGCACAAGATGGCACATGTGTCTGGAGTTTGTTTGAAAGAAAAAAAAATAAATGACTGTAGCGATGGCTCAGTGGTTAAGGCACTTGCCAGCAAAGTCAAAGGACCCAGGTTTGATTCCCCAGTAACCATATAAAGCCAGATACACAAGATGGCACATACATCTGGAGTTCATTTGCAGTGGCTAGAGACCCTGGCATGCCCAGTCCTGCCCCCCTTAGTCTCAGCATTGCCTTGAACTCACAGGGATCCTCCTACCTCTGCCTCCCAAATACTAAGATTAAAGGCCCACCATGCCTGGCTTCTCTCTATCTGCCTCCCTTTCATTCCAATAAATAAAATAAAATAAAATAAATGACTATAAAAATACCTTAACTCCAATTCAATGACTAGCCACCACTCTGAAAATTTCCTGTCTTCCTAGATGCTTTTAAGGGCTCTCCAATTCTTCACAGAGCAGACCCACTACTCCTGGTGTCTTCTGTGAAAGACACTCAGAAGCACTAATGCGTCTTGTGAGCATACTCCTGGAAACTGGCTCTTTACCGTCTTACTTGTCCTTTTGGTCCTAATGCTGTAACTGAATTTAAGGTTTGGTATGCCCTTTCAGTAGTGTTTACTTAGCTCTGGTGAGGTTCACTTTTCACACAAATAAGATACTTGGATTCCACTGAATGACTCTGTTCATATCCAGTTAATACAAAGTTGGAGAGCTTAGATCCTTTATCACATAGCATTAAGAATTCTCTGATGAATGAGAAATAAAAAGAAATCATTAAACGTCCATACTTAGGCTTTAAAAATTACACAGAATGCAGTTCCATAATTATAAAGGCCTATTAAAAATGAAAAATTCAAGCCAAGTATGGTGGTGCAAGCCTTTAGTTCCAATAGAGGTAGGAAGATTGAGCTACAGTGAGACCCTACCTCGACGAACCAATAAAATAGGAAATTCAAGGAATACTAGGAAAACAAAAATAAAACAAGTTACGAGCTTTTCACAGAACATACTTTTTGTTTTGGGTTTTTGAGGTAGGGTCTTTCTCTAGCCCAGGCTGACCTGGAATTCACTATGTAGTCTCAGGCTGGCCTTGAACTCATGACAATCTGCCTACCTCCCAAGTGCTGGGATTAAAGGCCAGCTAGAACATACTTTTTTTTTTTTTAAAGAGTTTGTATTTTTTTTATTATTTATTTGAGAGCTACAGACTGAGAAAGAGGCAAAGAGAGAGAGAATGAGAATGGGCACACCAGGGCCTCCAGCCACTGCAAATGAACTCCAGATGCATGCGCCACCTTGTGCATCTGGCTTACATGGCTACTGGGGAATTGAGCCTTGAACCAGGGTCCTTAGGCTTCTCAGGCAAGCATTTAACCACTAAGCCATCTCTCCAGCCCTTTTTAAAATTTTTCTTTATTTTATTTGCAAGCAGAGAGAGAGAGAGAGAGAGAGAGAGAATGGGTGCACCAGGGCCTGTAGCCACTGCAAACAAACTCCAGATGCATATGCCATATTGTGCATCTGGCTTTATGTGGGTACTAGGGAATCAAATCCGGGTCATTCAGCTTTGCAGGCAAGCGTCTTAACTGTTAAGCCATCTCTCCAGCCCAGAAAGTACTTTTTTTTGTTTTGTTTTTTCGAGGTAGGGTCTCGCGCTAGCCCAGGTTGACCTGGAATTCACTACGTAATCTCAGGGTGGCCTTGAACTCACAGTGATCCTCCTACCTGTGATGGGATTAAAGGCATGCACCACTACTGCCTGGCCCAGAAAGTACTTCTTGACAAGAAATATAATGATCTGAAAACCAACACTCAGCAAAATAGTATGATTTGACAGACTGCAGATAGACAAGCAATCTGGTAAGACATTTATAGTTGGGGTTCTGGAATGCGAACTAGGTATGGAACTGGCAATGAAATCTTGATCTCTTGATCTATCAAAGGCTCACATGGCTTTAATATGGGGGCTGGAGAAATGGTTTAGCGGTTAAGGCGCCTGCCTGCGAAGCCAAAGGATCCCGGTTTGAGTCTCCAGGACCCATGTAAGCCAGATGCACAAATGGCATATATATATCTGGAGTTCATTTGCAGTGGCTAGAGGCCCTGGCTTGCCTGTTCTCTTTCTGTCTGCCTCTCTTTTATCTCTCTCTCTCTGCTTGCAAATAAATAAATAAAAATTATTTGAAAAATCCATAATATGTGTGTGGTGAATCCTTGAGAGGACAGACACTGGAAAATAGAAAAGCCACTGGCAGCACAGTATTTCCTAATTCTATTACCCACTGTGGTAGTTTGAATAGATGGCCCCCAATATATTCCATGTTGTATTAGTTTACAGTTTGCATCTGCATCCACCTGGCTGGAGGCAGTGTCATTGGGTGGATCTTAAGGTGTGGTGGTGGGTTTGAGATTTAAATCTAAAGATATGCAAAGTGTGCCTAGCTGGAGTTCTTGAGGTGTGCTGTGCTGCATGGCTTTTGGCTTCTCTCTCCTCTCTCTCTCTGTGTTTGGTCCTGTAAGAGCAGGCCAATTTCTTCTGCCATTATGGAACTTACCCTGGATCTGTAAGCTTCAATAAATATCCCTTCCTCCATAACTTTGCCTGGTCTGGAAGTTCATCTCAGCGAGCCTGAAGCTGTCTGCTACACCTACCCTTCCAACTCCAAGGCCCCTAACAACCATGAGGACACAGTAAGGAGCTTCTATTTGGTTGGTTGGCTTGGTTTTGCTTCAAGGATGGCAAAATTTTACTCGCTTACAGAAGTACTTAGGTGCTGAGCCACAAGCCACTTTCTAAGAGATGAACAATAGAAGATTATTATAGGTCAACATTAGTATGTTTCATAAAATGAGTAGCAACTAGAATGTTTGGTACCATATATCTTCTGTTCCTCAATATTTACACATGCTTAATTTCTTCATCTGTAAAATGGGGATCATTGTGCATAGTATTAAAATTCAGAAGTGTTTGGAGATAAAACTAGAACATATGTAAACACTTTATAAACAAAGGTGCCACATGATTATTAATGATTATAAAAGTAATGGGGGGGGAACCGGGCGTGGTGGCACACGCCTTTAATCCCAGCACTGGGGAGGCAGAGGTAGGAGGATCGTAGTGAGTTTGAGGCCACCCTGACAATACATAGTGAATTCCAAGTCAGCCTGAACTAGAGTGAGACCCTACCTTGAAAAACCAAAAAAAAAAAAAAAAAAAAAAAAAGTAATGGGGGGAGTTGGGAAGACTCAGTGAACATCCCCTTGTTGGGACTCCACCCCTGCCACCACACACACACCATGGGCAAACTCACTAGCTAGACTAACTGAATCAGTAAGCTCTGGGCTCAAATGAGATATACCTGGACTCGGTAAATAAAATGGACAGCAATTAAGAAAGACTCCTATACCAGATGTGGTGGTACAAGCCTTTAATCCCAGCACTCGGTAGGAGGTAGGAGGATCAAAATGAGTTTGAGACCAGTTGGAGACTACATAGTGAATTCCACGTCAGCCTGAGCTATAATAGGACCCTACCTCAAAAAGCAGAACAAACAAAAATCCTCCTGATATCAACATCTCCATGTGCACATCATTGTGAACATATATACATATATGCATGCACACCATCCACACATGCAAAGAAAGTATTATTTTTAGAGACAGGGTCTCACTCTAATCCAGGCTGACCTGGAATGCACTCTGTCATCTCAGGGTGGCCTTGAACTCACGGCAATCCTCTTACCTCTGCCTCCTGATGGCCAAGTGCCGGGATTAAAGGTGTACGCCACCATGCCTGGCTCTAGTACTATGTACTTTTAAAAAGATCACTGGGCCCAGTGTGGTGGCACACACCTTTAATCCCAGCACTCGGGAGGCAGAGGTAGGAGGATCACCGTGAGTTCGAGGCCACCCTGAGACTACAGAGTGAATTCCAGGTCAGCCTGGACCAGAGTGAGACCCTACCTTGAAAAACCAAAAAAAAAGATCACCGGGCGTGGTGGCACATGCCTTTAATCCCAGCACTCGGGAGGCAGAGGTATGAGGATCGCAGTGAGTTCAAGGCCGCCCTGAGACTACATAGTAAATTCCAGGTCAGCCTGAGCTAGAGCGAGACCCTACTTGGAAAAAAAGAAAAAGATAATTAAGAAAAGGACAAACGTAAGTGGAATGAAGGGCGATGAGGAAAGCGACCTTATCCTAAAACTACAAATTCAAAGGTAATCATGACCAAAAGGGCATGGTGTTTTAATTTTTAGCACCCTTTCTGAAATTAGTATTTACTCATTTTCTCCTCTGGACATAAAATTTGCTGTTAACCAATTAAACAGCATTTCCTGTGTTATAAAAGAACCAATCACACATACACAATTGAAGCTGAAACAATGAGAATCATAGGCAAAGATATTTGACTATGGGTGTGAAAGAAAGTCTTTCTGAGCATACCATGAATCCCATATATCAGTAAGTGGAAAACAGGATCTGATTTACCTTTACATAAATGTCTGACTTCCAAAAAGCAAATACAAATACATACATACTTATGCACACTTGTTAATATGTGTAAAACAGATTTCCTGCAAATCAGTAAGAAAATGACATACAAACCCACCAATTGAAAAAAATGTCCAGGTACATATTCCCTAATAAGATTAACATGGATATAATGAAAAGATCACTAACAACTACTACAAACTACTTCTATGGCGAGGGATGTAGCCCAGTGGTATAACACATGCACAAGGCCCTGGGTCTGATCCCCAGTATGAGAAGGATGGGTACACATAGTCCATCTTTCTTTAAATTAAATTTATTTAGCTGGGCGTGGTGGCACATGCCTTTAATCCCAGCACTCAGAAGGCAGAGGTGGGAGGATCTCCGTGAGCTCAAGGCCACCCTGAGACTACATAGTGAATTCGAGGTCAGCCTCAACTACAAGTGAGACTCTACCTCGAAGAACAAACAAAAAAAATTATTTATTGGCTGGAGAAGATGGCTTAGCAGTTAAGGCACTGTATGGCACAATGCAGGCCTGGCCCTAGCCAGACTGCGTGGCAGAGAAGCCAAGAAGTGGCTTCTGCGAATATGGCGTTCTGCCCAGGCCTGGCATGACAATAGCTATAGTCCCATGCTCACGAGAAACCTGCTACGAGATAATCTGTCTGGAGACAGGCTGTCATTGGTCACAAAAAGGGGACCACCCCATACAATGATTGGCCAGCCAAGCCCCTTAAAACTCCGTGTACTTCGTCAATATACGAGTTTGCGGCAGCTCACCCTCTGCTGCTTCCACCCAGCTCCCGGAGTCTGTGTCGTGACTCCGTGCCTCTCACCCCCAACTCGGCAGAGACCCTGCCATCCCTCCTGGGCTGGCCCTAGGGGGACCCCAACAAGGCATTTGCCTGCAAAGCCAGAGGACCCTGGTTCAATTCCCCAGGATCCACGTAAGCCAGACACACAAGGCACATGCATCTGGAGTTCATTTGTAGTTAGCTGGAGGCCCTGGTGCGCCCATTCTCTCTCTCTGTCTCTCAAACAAATAAATAATATATATATTTATTTATTTATTAGAGACAGAGGGAGGGAGGGAGGAAGAATGGGCGTACCAGGGCCTCCAGCCACTGCAAACGAACTCAAGACACATGTGCCCCCTTGTGCATCTAGCTTATGTGGGACCTGCAAAATCAAACTGGGGTCCTTAGGCTTCGCAGGCAAACGCCTTAACTGCTAAGCCATCTCTTCAGTCCAAATAAAATATATTTTTAAAAAAATAATAATTTTTAAAAATTATTTATTTGCAAGGAGAGAGAAAGAAGAGAGATGAGGGGAGGAGGAAGTGGGCATGCCATGATCTTTAGCCACAGGTAACGAACTCTAGATGCATGTGCCACTCTGTGCATCTGGCTTTACATGGGTATTGGGGAACTGAAACCCAGATTGTTGGGCTTTGCAGACAGTGCCTTAACCACTGGGCCATTATTCCAGCCCTCATAAACCATTTCTTATGTTACTTGCTAAGTAACTAAGCATAATGTGGTGATTTCAGTATCGAAGATCTAAGTAAATGGGTATGTACTTTCAATTATAGCTGATGCACAAAATCTATCAATACTTTAATATCAAAGGAACTCTTCCAGCCTTGACAATGTATTTGGAAAATCAGAAGTTAGCTCTATTCTGTGTAAGATATAGCTTTTAGGACTGCAACTGATATGTTGTTATTTTGCAATACTTACATTCTGCTATATTGTCTTTTACCTAGTCAAGTTTAGCAATATAAACTAAACAGAAATATAATTTAACTACTGCTAGAGACTCTTAGCATTATTGTTTTGCTATCATATACAACAGCATACAATGGAGCTCCTATACCTGCCCCTTTTAAAATTTCTGCTTAATTGTTTTCATTGGAAAAGGGTCTAGTACTGGGTCACGAAGGTGGATACTCTTGTCAGTTCATAAACTGGTCAGACCTATCAAAACACCGGGGTGTCCTTCAGCTCAACAGCAGAGGGCAGCATTTCCCAGATGAATAGGGCCTGAGGATACCAACAACCAGTTAGGGCATGAAGAGGAAAGGGATGATCAGAACATACATAAGGTATGCTAAGGACAGCTCCCAAGATTTGGGAGGTAGAACAAGGCAGGGTAACATGATTATTCACAAAGAGCAACATCTAACACTGTCCCTGCCAGAAGAATGAAAAAGGTAAGCTCCCTTTATCTACCACAGATATTTTAAGGTCAGATTCTCTGTTCAGATTCACTTTAACAGAGTTGGGAGCAAGGCAAAGATACTACATGGAGCAATGAAGAAAAAGAAAACAATGAGTCTAAATAGTTAGGAGTACAGGTGTAAGAAAATGCAAATAACTATGACTGAAGAAATGTCTAAGTGTTTATGTTGGATCAACCAAGTAAGTCATCTTGAATTAATCAAAAGTTTGGGCCATTCAATATTTCAGCTCTTGAGAGCTTAGAGAAATATTTTAAATTGTTTTTCTTTGTTGTTTTATTTTTTGAGACAGTCTTGTTTTGTAACCCAGCTGGCCTCAAATGCATGGTAATATTTCTGCCTCAGGTTCCAAAGGGCTAGGATTTTAGGCATGAATCACCATGCCCAGTTGAGACTTTTTTTTTTAACTTTTTATTTTTTGTTATTTTTTTGGAGACAGAGAGAGAGAGAGAGAGAGGGAGGGAGGGAGGGAGGGAGGGAGGGAGGGAGGGAGAGGGAGAGAGAGGAAAACAGAGATGGGCGCGCCAGCAGCGTCTTAGCTGCTGCGAATGAAATCCACATGCGCACGCCCCCTTGTGGTCAAGTGTGGCATTGCGCCCTTGCGTCACTTTGCATCTGGCTAAACGTGGGACCTGGAGATTGGAACCGCTGGAGATTGGAACCAGTGTTCTTAGGCTTAGGAGGCAGGCACCTTAACCCCTAAGCCATCTCTCCAGCCCAGGACTTTTTAATTAATTAATTAATTATGTGTTTGTGTGGGAGAGAGACTATGAATGAATAAAGATAGGCACACCAGGGCCTCTTACTGCTACAAACAAACTCATGAATGTATCACTTTGTGCATCTGGCTTTATGTGGGTACTGGAAACTGAACCCAGGTGGGCAGACTTTGCCAATCAAGAGCCTTTAAAACACTGAGCAATATCCCCAGCCCAGTTGTTTGTTTTTAAATATTTTATTTGCTGGGTGTGGTAGCACATGTGTTTAATCCTGGCACTGGGGAGGCAGAGGTAGGAGGATCACCTTAAGTTTGAGGCTACCCTGAGACTACATAGTGAATTCCAGGTCAGCATGGACTACAGTGAAACCCTACCTCGGAAAACCAGAAAAAAAAAAAAAGAAAGAAAAAAGTATATTTTATTTATTTACTTATTTGCAGAGAGAGGGAGAGGGTGAGAGCGAGAGCACGCCAGGGCCTCCAGCCACTTCAAACTCCAGATGCATGTGCCTGCTTGTGTATCTGGCTTATGTGGGTACTATGGAATGGAACCTGGGTCCTAAGGCTTCATAGGCAAGGACCTCAACCACTAAGCCATCTCTCCAGCCAGTTTCTTTTTGTTTTTATTTTTATTTTTTTATGAGACAGAGAGATAAAGAGAATAAATTGGCGCTCTAGGGCCTCAGCCACTGCATTTGAACTCCAGATGCTTGCGCCACATGGGCAGGTACAACCTTGCACTTGCTTCAATTTTGTGCATCTGGCTTACGTGGGATCTGGAGAATCAAACCTGGGTCCTTAGGCTTCACAGGCAAGCACCTTAACTGCTAAGCCACCTCTCCAGCCCTGTTTTATTCTTCATTTATTATTTTTTTTTATTTTAGAGAGACAGAGAGCCCTGTTTTTTTTTTTTTTTTTTGAGGTAAGGTCTCACTCTAACTCGGGCTGAAGTCAGGGTGGTCTTATACTCACAGCAATCCTCCTATCTCTGACTCTCAAGTGCTGGGATTAAAGGTATGCGCCACCATGCCTGGCTCTGTTTTTATTTATTTTTTATTTATTTATTTATTTATTTTTGAGACAGGGTCTTACCGTGTAACCCAGGCTGGCCTTGAAGCTACTATGAACTCCAAGCTCAAACTAGCTTAGAACTCGTAATTTATAGGGTGGTGAGGTTACAGACATGTGCCACCAGGCCTGGCTTTATTTATTTATTTGTTTCTTTGTGGAGTGTCTGACTATGTAGCCCAGACTGGCCTTAAGCTAAGAATCCTCATTCTTCAGCCAAGTGTGAGGCTCACAAGCATATGCTACCATGCCTGACTGAAATACTTATATTTACCTATTAAAAGGCTGGAAACTACTGTTATTGAGTAAGTAGTTCACCACTGCTCCTCTCTGTATACCAACTTCTCTCTTTAACATTTACGATTGTTATCATAGCCCACATTATAGAAATAATAATATAGCATAAGTAAGAGTAGAAAACAGGCTTTTTTTTCATCCTGATTGGGTAAGTGAGGAGGGTGTAAGTAATTTACCATTATTTGTGGGGAAGGGGAACTAACCTGCACCAAAGGTCAAATGCACAAACCATTTCACCACAGCTAGAGATGTACCTCAGTTGTACAGTGTTTGCCCAAAATACTTGAGACTCTGGGTTTGATTTCTAGCACCGCCAAAAAAAAAAAAAAAAAAAAAAAAAAACAAAACTACTTCCACCTGGAAATTCTTTGAGGATTTTATGTTCCACAGGACTGGAGAAATGGTTCAGTGGTTAAGTGTGTTTCTTACAAATGCATGAGAGCCCAAGGGAACCTGAGACTAACAAAGTTCAAATGTCCAGATCCCAAGTAAAACAGCTGGGTGTGGCTACCTGCCTTAACCTAACCCTAGTCATGTAGGAGAGCAAAGACCCAGAAGTAATAGGAGACTTTGGCACTGGGGAAATGGTTCAGTGGTTAAAGGTGCTTGCTTAAAAAAGTCTGCTAAGCTCCTGTTCAAATTATGTAGTACCTACAAAAAGCCAGATGCACAAAGTGGCACATGTGTGGAGTTCTTCTGCAGTGGTAGGAGGACCAGGCATACACACACACACACACACACACTCATTCTCAAATTAAAAATATACAATAAACAAAACAACTGATACTTAATCCAAAATTGCACACTTGGCTTTGCCATAATTTAAATTAAAAGAGAAAAAAGAAGAAGCCAGGCATGGTGGTACATGCCTTTAATCCCAGCCCTTGTGAGGCAAAGGTAGGACTGTTGTGAGTTTGTAGCCACTGAGTGAATTCTTAGGACTAGAGCAAGACCATACCTTGAAAAAAAACAAATAAACAAAGACTTTGGTCTCTAAATAAGACCAGGAAGAGGCTGAAAAAATTCTCAGTGGTCAAAGACACTTGCTTGTAAAAGCCTGCTGATTTGGGTTCAATTCCCCACTACTCATGTAAAGATAGCTGCACAAAGTGGCACATGCTTCTGGAGTTTGTTCACAGCCGCAAGAGGCCCTAGTGCACTCACATTCTCTCTTTCAAACATATAAAAATATTTTTAAAAAATTCCAACCTGGGTGTGGTGGTACACACCTTTAATCCCAGCACTCAGGAGGCAGAGGTAGGAGGATCACTATCACAATGATCAAGGCCACCCTGATACTACATAAAGAATTCTAAGAATTCACAAGAATTTCTTTGTAGACCTGTTCATGAGGGAATAAAAAAAATCCAATGTACACTAACAAAAAATAAAGTGGAGGCTGAGGAAATGGCTCAGCAATTAAGAGCACTTGCTGTGCAAGCATGAGAGCCTGAGACTGCCTGAGCTCAATTACCCAGCCTCTAACTAAAAAGCTGGGTATGGCCACATGTATTTAACTCTAGTCCTGCCAGGACTGGCGGGAAGACCAGAGAATCAATAGAGCTTGCTTACGGAAAAACCAGCAGCTCTAGGTTAAGAGAGAGACTTTGTTCAAGGAAAAAGATAGATGAGCGAAAAGAAGACACTTAATATTCTCCTCTAGCCTCTGCACACATGTGCACAGGGTGTGTGCATCTGCATACGTTACATACACACCCCTTACACTTCATATGACACATATTTTACACACATACACCCAACAAAAATAAATTGAAAAAATAAAAAATGAATTGAGGGGCTGGAGAGATTGTTCAGTGGTTAAAGTGCTTGCTAAAGCCTAATGACCTGGGAGTAATTCCCCAATTCCCATGTAAAGCCAGATGCACAGTGGCACATGCATCTGGATTTTGTTTGCAGTAGCTGGAGGCTCTGGTGTGCACATTCTCTTCACTCTCTCTCTTACAAATAAATAAATATTTTTTAAAATAACATGAACCTCCCTTTACCCTGCTTGAGGCTGTTATTTTTTGTTGCTTTTTCGATTTTCTTTATGCATGCAATCTACCGTCCAGATTCTAATGGGCTCTGCCTCCCACCCATAGGCACACTGGGATCACAGACACATGCATCACTTTGCATCTATCTTTAGGTGAATGTTAGGGAGTCAAACTTGGGTCAACAGGCTTGTAAGCAAGTGCCTTTAAGCACCAAGCCATCTCCCTAGCCCCCAACTGTATAATTTTTATATTCTGTAAGAAAAGAACTATACATTTGGGAATGTCTGGAAGAATATATGCTCTTCAGACTGCCAGGTGCAAAAACTGTCATTTACTAGAAGTTTGACTTGATATTTAATCCTCATACTTCAGTTTCGTCTACAAAAATTATATGAGGGGCTGGGGAAATGGCTTGGTGGTTAAAGTTGCTTACTTGCAAAGCCTGCTAGTTTGGGTTCAGTTTCCCAGAATTCAGGTAAAGCCAGATGCAAAGTGTCACATACCATCTGTGATCCTAAAACACCTATGGCAATAGGAGGTAGAGCATAGAGAATCTGAAACTCCCAGGCCAAGTCAGCTAGTCTGATGTTTCTTTGCAGTCTAACAGTTCATTTACAGCAGTAAGAGACTCTGTCTCAATGAAGATGGAGCACAAACACCTTGAAGTTGTCCTCTGACCTCCACATGCTTGTCATGGAACACACAGATACACACACACACACACACACACACACTCATACACCATTAAATAAATCTTTAAAAGATGATCGAAGTGAGCCGAGCGTGGTGGCATACAGTTTTAATCCCAGAAGTCGGGAGGCAGAGGTAGGAAGAACTCTAGGAAGAACTCTGCGAGTTCGAGGCCAGCCTGAGACTACATAGTTAATTCCAGGTCAGCCTGGACTAGAGTGAGACCCTACCTTGAAAAACAAACAAAAAAAAAAGAGAGAGAAAAGAAAAGAAAAAGAAAAATATGATGGAAGTGAAACTATTTCATATGTATAATATATAATGAATGTGAAATAGATATAGAAGTACATATAATACCACAGTATTACCATATTAAAATGTTATTCCTTAATATCATTTTCTCTGGAAAAATAATTAAGTAAACAATTTTTGGGGTTTCAAGGTAGGATCCACTCAACTCCAGGCTGACCTCAAACTTACACATATGTGCCACCTAGTGCATCTGGCTTACGTGGGTACTGGGGAATTGAACCTGGGTCCTTTGGCTTCTCAGGCAAGTGTCTTACTTAACCACTAAGCCATCTCTTCAGCCCCATTTTAATTTTTTAAAATATTTATTTAATTATTTGAGAGAGAGAAAAAGAGAGAAAGAGGCAGATACAGAAAAGTGAATATATTCTAAATGTAGCCTAGCCTTCATTTCGTTTTGTACTGGAAAACTAGAAAGAACTGGGGGGAAAAAAACCTATACAATTTTGTGGGGTAGAAGAGAAAACATGGTTCATTTTGGCAACCATTTTGCTAACAAATGCAAAAAGCTACCTGTTGTCTTCAAAGGCATTCCCAGCACTGCGTAAGCAACTAAAAACACAATGAAAACTTTGCAAGTCAGACACACACATACCCATACAACTCACTGCCCCCCCCACCCCGCTTTCTCTAGTCTGAGCGGACTAGGCTTAAGAGAACTGCAGAAGCAAACAGTTGGTCTTAGTATACAATCCTGTGTCTTTCACGAACATGCTTAACTCAGGTTTCTTTTCAATTTTACTAGATTTAGAATCACCATGGAAATAAATCTGAGTGTTTCAATGAGGGCTTTTCCCAAAAAAGTTTAACTCAAGAGGGAAGACCAGTCCTAAATGAGAGCAGTACCATCCCATGGGCTGGGGTCCAGGACTAAATAAAAAAGTAGAAAAACAGCAGAGTACCAGAACTGATGTCTCTGCTTCCTCACTACAGATTTGGTATGACAAACAGCCTCACACAAAAGCCTCCATGCCTATTCATGATGGACTATACCATTTCTTAAACTATAAGCCATAAGCCCTTCCTCACTTAATTTGTTTCTTGTCAAGTATTTGATCACAGCAATAAGAGGTGTAGATCTTGGGCTGCAGAAATGGCTTAGTGGTTAAGACGTTTGCCTATGAAGCCAAAGGATCCTGGTTTGATTTTCCAGGACCCACATAAGCCACATGCACAGGGGCACATGCATCTGGAGTTTGTTTGCAGTGGCTAGAGGCCCTGACGTGCTCACTCTCTCTGTCTGCCTCTCTTCTATCTCTATCTCCCTCTGCTTGCAAATAAATAAATAAAAATTTTTTAAAAAGAGGTGTAGATCTTGCATAAGCAGGGTGCACTTGTACAGAGAAAGAGATAAGTTGGTTCAATTCTAAAATAAGTATGTTCATAGAGAAATGAGCTTTGATAATTATTCCACCAAGTTGATGTTTTTTGGGGCCCCTCACAAGACTAAAAATGAGATAAAACTACATAACTGTAAAAAAGAGAGTCCAAACCCAGCACCAGGCAAAGAATTTATTTTTTATTTTTTTGAGGTAAGGTCTCATTCTAACCCAAGCTAACCTGGAATTCACTATGTAGTCTCAGATTGTCCTGAAACTCACATGGTGATCTTCCTATCTCTGCCTCCTGGGCGCTGGAATTAAATGCATGGGCCAACGGACCCAGCTTTTCTTTTTTTTAAAGTGATAAAAGTATATATTTTTTTGTTGTAGTGGTTTGTTTTTATTTTATTTTATTTTTTGGTTTTCGAGGTCGGGTCTCACTTCGGCCCAGGCTGACCTGGAATTCACTATGTAATCTCAGGGTGGCCTCGAACTCATGGCGATTCTCCCACTTCTGCCTCCCGAGTGCTGGGATTAATGGCGTGTGGCACCACACCCGGTTTATTTTTTTTTTTATTTATTTATTTTGAAATAGGGTCACACTCTAGCCCAGGCTGACCTGGAATTCACTCAGGGTGGCCTCCAACTTACAGTGATCCTCCTGCTTCCCAAGTGCTGGAGATTAGAGACGTACATGACCATGTGACTTTTTAAAAAATATATCTTTATTTACTTATTTGCAAGCATATAGTGAGTCAGTCAGACAGACAAGACAGAATGGGTGCATCAAGGCTTCTTGTCACTGCAAACAAACTCCAGATGCATCTCTTGATGCATCTGGCTTTACATGGATATTGGGGAATCGAACCCGGGCCTTCCAAACAATTACTTTTAACCTCTGAGCCATCTCTCCAGCCCCAAAGAATATTTCCTCCTCCTTTTTTTTCTTTACATTTTTTGAGGTAGGCCATCGCTGTAGCCCAGGCTGACCTGGAATTCATTATGTAATCTTAGGCTGGCCTTGAACTCACAGCAATTGTCCTCCTCTGCTTCCTGAGTGCTAGAATTAAAGGCATGCACCAAGGCAAGCCCGGCAGCCCAAAGAATATTTCTAAAGGGCCAATAATACGTCTTCCTTTACAGTGTGCCAAATATGCCTTTCTCTATATGCAGTGGAAGGATCCTGCCCTCCTCATACAAGACAGTCCTCTGTAAAGCTTAGGGTTTGAAAAAAAAATAGAAAAAAAGATGGGGCTGGGAAAATGGCTCAGCAATTAAAGGTGCTGGCTTGCAAAGCCTAGCTGGGGCCAGCTTGAGTTCAATTTCCCAGTACCCACGGTAAAGCCAGATGCACTCTGTGTCCACAGTTAAAACTATTTTTTAAACCCGGGCATGGTGGCACACGCCTTTAATCCCAGCACTCAGGAGGCAGAGGTAGGAGGATTGCCGTGAGTTTGGGGCCACCCTGAGACTACATAGTGAATTCTAGGTCAGCCTGAGCTACAGTGAGATCCTACCTCAAAAAACCAAAAACAAACCCACAAAACAAAACTATTTTTTAATAAAAGATTTGTCAAAATGAAGTGAGTTGAAGAAAGCAAATTGTCAGTACTTGACCTTTGGAGAGTTCTGAGTTGTCAGAGTCAAGACAGGATGGGTAGGAGGAGGGAGAGGACACTTCAGGTAGAACCAGGAAGGAAAGGTGGTTTCTTACAGAGGACTAAGAGAAATGATCTATATTTCAGAGTTCAAATTTTTTATTTATTTACTTATTTTTTTTTTTGAGGTAGGGTCTCACTCTAGACAAGTTCATGATGTAATCTCAGGCTGACCTTGAACTCACAGTGATCCTCCTATCTCTGCCTCCCAAGTACTCAGATTAAAGACATGCGCCACTATGCCTGGCTCAAATTTTTAGAATCATGTTATTCTTTCTTTCCTTATTTTTTCCATAACAGATAGCCTGTTTTCACCATTCTAAACCTATCTCAGATGTACTATGCGACCTCAAGGGGAAAACTGTATCTCTGCTCAAATGAGAGTTAAAGAAGACTCAATATCTACCTTCCCACTGATGCCTATCTGGAAGACAATATAATTTACAAGGTTCTAAACTTGTGCACATAAGGAAGTACATCTCTATTCTCTTCTCTTTTCCACACTGTTTCTTCTATCCTGATTGGTCCCTTACTTTGTACCTGCTACCAATCCTCAAGTGTTTTTTTTGTTTTTTGAGGTAGGGTTTCACTCTGGCTCAGGCTGACCTGGACGTAACTGTGCAGTCTCAGGGTGGCCTTTAACTCACGGTGATCCTCCTATCTCTGCCTCCCGAGTGCTGGGATGAAAGGCGTGAGCCACCACGCCCAGCAATCCTCAAGTGTTTTACATGTAGCGGCTCACCACAATTTCATAAGAAGCCTGGATTTGTTATCCCCATTTTAGACATAAACTGAGGCTCACAGAAGTTAGATAAGTTGCCCAAGATCAAACAACTAATAAAGAGCATAGTTAAGAGCTAAGATCCCGACATATGAAAGTCAGTAATATTAAAGCACAAGTTCTTAACTACCATGCTATGCTGATGGCAGCAGTTAGTAAGAGAACTTCAAGGATATAGTATCTCATAGGGGAGTCACTCTACTTTTTCGCATGTGAAGATTTCCTTCCAGGCAAATGATGAAAGTTATATTTTTCTTGAGGGCTGTGGCAGTTTCTTGTACATGGTGGCTGCAGTAGGATCACACTCAAGGGTCAACTAGGCTAGCAAATCAAAACATCCAGTCCTCAGATAGATGAGAGTGTTTCCACTTTCTCACCGGTTCTCTCTCTCAATAGGTAATATTCAGCTGCTCCAATTAATTTCACATAAAGTATCTTTTCTTCCAAAATCCCTGTTGGAAGCTGGATGTCTATAACTCTAGCATTTGGGAGGCCTAGGCAGGTGAAACACCATAACTTCAAAGCCAGTCTGGGGTACACAATGAGTTCAGGACAATATGGGCTACAGAATGAGAACCCACTTCAAAAAAAAAATTATCAAGAAGCTGGATGTCTATAACTCTAGCATTTGGGAGGCCTAGGTAGGCGAAACACCATAACTTCAAAGCCAGTCTGGGGTACACAATGAGTTCAGGACAATATGGGCTACAGAATGAGAACCCACTTCAAACAAACAAACAAAAAATTATCAAGAGCCAGGCATGGTGGTGCATGCCTTTAATCCCAGCACTCGGGAGGCAAAGGTAGGAGTACTGCTGTGAGTTCAAGGCCACCCTGAGACTACATAGTTAATTCCAGGACAGCCTGGGCCAGAGTGAGACCCTAACTCAAAAAAACAATCAATCAATCAATAAATAAATAAATAAATAAATAAAACAAAGAAAAAAAACCCTAATAATCCTGGTTGGGAGATGACTCAGTGGTTAAGGTGTTTGCCTGCAAAGCCTAACAACCAGGGTTCAATTCCCCAGTACCCACATTAAAGCCAGATGCACAGTGGTGTATGCATTTGGAGTTTGTATGCAGTGGGTGGAGGCCCTGGCATGTCCAGCTCTGTCTCTCTTCTCTTTTTCTCTGCTTGCAAAACAATAAATAAATAAAAATATTTAAATTATAAAAAAAAAACCCCACCCTAATAATCCACCAGGCATGGTGGCACACACCTTTAATCCTAGTACTCAGAAGGATGAGGTGGGAGGATCACTGTGAGTTCAAGGCCAGTTTGGGACTACAGAGTGAATTCCAAGTCAGCCTGGGCTAGAGTGAGACCCTACCTCAAAAAAAACCAAAAACCAGTAGTCCCTATTGGCATCATGTCCTTATCCTGTCCACGGAGGTATCCTGGAAGTGGCTACCTTCACAGGAATTTTCCTAAAGACTGAAATTAAGAAAATAGGTCTTAAACAAATCTGAGATATCAAATACTGCTCCATCAAACCCTGTGATTTTAGCCTCTACAGTTTCCTCAGTGCCCTGGGTTGTGCTCCAGATCCGTCACATTTCATTAATGCCCTTCCTCCTCATTGCTTACAGAAATAACAGCCTTGAACATGGCAGCACAATCCATTTGTCCTGCTCTAATTATTTTTTGACATTACTCTTTCTGTTGCTAACTTGCCTTTCTTTCTTTCAACCTCAGGGTATTACTAAAATCATCTAAAAACAAAACTTGTATGTTCTGCCAATATATATTTGGCTAAGTTTCTATCACCAAATGGTTTTGGACAGTAGAATATTAGTTATAAGAAAAAGGCCATAGTATTCACACTATTTCCAGAATTCCCCTGATGCTACCAGAGACAATCGCCAAGGGGGAATGTCTGGGACTGCAGTTATAGGACTTGAGCAAGTTATAATTCTGCTACCCAGTAGCTGTGAGACCTTGAGCAAATTTCCTAATCTGTCTGGGGCTTAGGATAAGCAAATGGGGTTATATCTCTACTCTGATAAACTTACAAGAGCTATTATGAAGATCAGATGAGATAAAGGATATAAAAATACACTGAAAAGAACTACAGGCATGTTATTACTAGTAAAAAGCATAAAAATGATGACCAAAGGCTGAGGTATAGATAGCTCAGTTGTACTTGCCTATCACGTACGAAGAGGCCTGGGGTTCAATTCCCAGCACAACAGGAAAAAGCAAAGGGAAAAGAAAAAAGTAATATCCTTTCATCAAAACATACCAAAAAGCAAAATACACTTTCCTGGGAGTGTAGCTCAATGGTAGAGCACTTACCTGACTATTCCTGGGTTTGAACCCCAGCACTAACACAAAAAGCCAACATTGCAAAAATCTTTTTGAAATCTAGCATTTTATTCACTAAATCTACTTTTAATTTTCTTTTCTCCGAGGTAGGGTCTCACTCTAGCTCAGGCTGACCTGGAATTCACTATGTAGTCTCAGGGTGGCCTCGAACTCTCAAGTGATCTTCCTACCTCTGCCTCCCACATGCTGAGATTAAAGGCATGTGCCACCATGCCACTCACTAAATTTAATTTGATATGTATTTTTAAAAAATATTTGAGAGAGAGAAAAAGGATGGGCATGCCAGGGCCTCTAGCCACTGCAAACAAACTCTAGATGCATGTGCCACCTTGTGCATCTGCCTTTATGTGGCTAGTAGGGAATCGAACCTGCAGTTCACTATGTAGTCTCAGGGTAGCCTCAAACTGTCAAGTGATCTTCCTACCTCTGCCTCCCGAGTGCTGGGATTAAAGGTGTACACCATCATGCCTGGCCCTGATACATATTATTTTGATCACTCGTTTTTTTTTTTTTTTTTTTTCAATTTTATTTGAGAGACAGAGAGAGAGTGGCAGACAGAGATAGAGAGTGGGAGTGCCAGGGTCTTCAGCCACCGCAAACAAACTCCAGATGCTTGCATCATCTTGTGTATCTTTGTGTAGACACCGAGTAATCAAATCTGAGTCCTTGGGCTTTGCAAGCATGGGCAGACTTGATACATATTATTTTATATGTTGATCTATCTGGGTCACAAGATTCCCAGATGTTTTGTCAGAAATTACTGTGAGTAGTATTTCTTTGAAGGCATTTTGGGTAATATTGACTCTAGAAAACAAAACAAAAATGTGTGGTGTCTACTGTATGCATACATATGTGCAGATGAATATGCAGGCCACAGGAGACTGTCAGGTGTTTCCTCTGACCCCCAGTGTTTCCCTGAAACAGAGTCTCTTACTGACTGACATCAGAACTTGCCTTTTTTTTTTTTTTTTTTTTTTTTTTTTGAGATCCCCCAAGTGAGATGCTCTGGTGCCCACAGGACTTGGGTCACAGTTATGCATGGCCATATCCAGCTGATTATGTGAGTCCTGAGGAATTGAACTTACTGACCTCAGGCCCCTTCATGTCCTCATGCTTGCACAGAAGCACACTTAACCACTGAGTCATCTCTGTAGCCCTGGTAATAGTAACATTTTAATCAATGGACAAATCCCTCGGTAAAGCAAATCCCTCTGTAACATAGATGGGATATCATCTAATCAGACAAAGGCCTAAATAGAACAATGCCATCACCATCAGCAGTATACCTCATGCAAAACGAAACCTTCTAGCAGATTGCCTTTGGGTTCCAATGGGGAGCATCAACTCTATTGGGTGTCTGCCTGCAGGCCTTTGAATTGCACCAATGGCTTCCAATCTGCTAAACCTCTGCAGACTCTGGATTTGTCAGCTACGTTAATCACAGGAATCAACTCCCTACTGATAAATCTCTACCCACTTAGCCACTATACTGTTGCTATTAGGATCAAGTTTTATTTAGATTCACAATGATCATTCAATGATCAAGTATGAGGCAGAAATATTCTGGATAAATTGAATCTAGAGGTCTTTTTTTGTTGTGCTGTGTTGTTTTGTTTTGTTCTGTTTTCCAAGGTAGGGTCTCACTCTAGTTCAGGCTGATCTGGAATTCACTATGTAGTTAGTCTCAGGGTGGCCTCGAACTCATGGTGATCCTCTTACCTCTACCTCCCGAGTGCTGGGATTAAAGGCATGCGCCACCACACCCGGCCTAGAGGTCTATCTTTCAGAGCTCTTTTTGTGGCAGTATGACAGATCTACAAATTATTTATGTTACCCAAATCACCTAGGCTAGCTGACTTAAAAGGTTTTCACTAGTAATAAAAATAGAGCTTAAGGACAAAGATTATTGAGAAGTTATCCTTACCAGAGATGATTAGTACATGTTTGCTAGACGAGTGTAGAAATTAATGCTACTCTATTTAGAAAATGCTTTTAGAAGAATATAAGATTTACTGAGCAATGCCTCATACTAAGCAGTGCTTCAGCACTTAACAATAAAAAAAAATTCATTCAACACTTAAAATGTGTAAAACAAAGACAATGTTTTTCATTTCAACAAATGATGCTGAGCTCTGAGATTATATTTTTGCCTAGGTTGTTCAACTAGATTGTGGTGGAGCTTGGATGAGAGCCCAGATTTGATTCCAGTGACATATATGGCTACAAGATAACCATATTTCTTCTCCTAATTCTATGAAGAAGGAAAGGTGGAGGTGATGAACTATGAGGTGCCTCTTTCTCTTGGATGCAGGACAGCAAAAAGCTCAAAAGAGAAAGCAAAAGATGGGTCACAGCAAGCTTTTACACAGGCACACAGGGTTTTCTTAAAGACAAAATGAGTAGTTTCATTGTACCAAAAGTTTGTATTAAGGAGCATCATGTTAGCCAACAAGAGCAAGATAATATTTTTCAAAGGAAACAGAATGCAGTGGTCTCTCACACACTACAGATGGTGTGTGAAGGGCTGAAGGAGAAGTTTTGGCCATTAATTTTAGTATTAGCAAACCAACACATCTTCTATAATGATCCTTCCAGCTGCTGGTGACAAGTCAAACTAAAGCTAGGCCAAAGAGGCCTATGTCTCCTGCAACATATTCCCTTTCCCATTTCAGTGTCCACAACTGTATATTCAGTGTCCCTTTCCTATTTCAAATGGCCTTTCCAATTCATCCTCAGTTCACATTCTTCCTGTCACAGTAGAGCTAAAAAGGGAAACTAGGAGCTGAGGAGATGCTCACTTGGTAAAGTTCTTGCCTTACAAGTATGAGGACCTGCGTTAAATCACCTATAAGCCCAGTGCTGGTGAAGCAGAAAAAGGAGGATCTCTGGGGTTCACTGGCCAGCCAGTCTAGCTTATTTGGTGAGTTCCAGGCCACTGAGAGACCCTGACTCAAAAAAGGTGGCAGCACCCGAGGGACAACACCTGAAGTCCTATGGCATTACACACATGCATCAATGAATACACAGCCCCAAATGAATGTGTGTGAAAACACACACACACACACACACACACACACACACACACACAGAGGAAACTAATTCTACATTTTCTAATGTGGTATGGAGCTTACCAATCAAGACTAGAAAGCTTCAGGATGATCAGCATTAAAACAAGAACTGTTTTCTATTAGCCCAATTAAATTTAGCTACAATAAAATAGGTTAGGTAGAACCAATTTCATAACA